>CM046335.1:31047706-31782271 GCA_025403435.1 Artocarpus heterophyllus | reverse complement strand
TCATGAGCTTCTTTTCCCTTTTCGCAATCTTCCGCATCTTCTTATCATGCTTCTTTGCCGCTATATTTTCCGATCTCTTTTGCTGTCTCTCTGCTTTCATCTTCTGTGTGGTTTGATTCCTCTCCTCCCATTTCTGAGCATTCTTCTGTTGCCTTCTCTTTTCCTTCTGAAGGCTTTGCCTCAACAACTTGGGATCATCGTGAACCTTGATTCCGGCAGCCCTGCTTGCGGCAGCCTTCCACGAATGCTTCTTCGAGATAACGTCCCCTTTCTCGGGATCTTTCTTCGCTTCCTCCAACTTCTTGGCCCTCTCAAGCTCCTGCAATTTCGAAAGCTTCCTCTTCTTCTTCTTCTTCTTCCCATGCTCGTTTTCGTTCCCAAGCTTGACATGACTGAATGTCAGCTCCTTTGAAGCTTCTACAACGTCTTTCTTCACTTTGTCCTGTGAATTACCAGCTTTTGTCTCTTTTTCCTTCGCCTCAGTTCCCCTTTTGCGCTTCTTCTGCTCAATTCCTTTCCTATCATTTCTCTCATTCCTCTTGTTCCCTTTATCCAAGCCCCCAGTGTTCCGAGTAGCCCGAAACTCCTCAATTCTACGTCTAAGGCGCTGCCGGAGCTCTTCATACGTTACCAACCTATTATCATTATCAAAACCGGACAGAACAGGCCTAGTCTCCGTCTCATCGCCATCGCTCTCATCATCGTCATTATCATCTTGCTTCTCCTTTTCCAAACTTTGCTTCAACAAATCAAGGGTAGTTGTGGAAGCCTTGTTGGGATCCAAACGATCTCTCCGGGCTTTCTTGATGTTCTCCTTTGTTTCCTTCTTGGCCAAAGCTTTTTCAGCCTTGCTTAGACCCTGAAACCAGGGCTTATCCGTGTCGTCTGTAGGTAGATAGAACTTTGCCGGAATAAGCTCCACTAAATTGTCAAAGAACAAGGAATGTTGATGAATTATGGACTTTAAGTCGACAAGAGGAGTAGAATCAACATCAATTTTCACCTTCTTCTTCTTCATCTACACAAATATTTTGAAATTAAAACAACACTGAAAAGTTAATCAACAGCAACATAAAAAGTTTCGGAATTTTTCAAAAGTTTAAGTTATAAAATCTCATACCAGCTCTCATATTGATTACAAAAATAAAATGAATCTAAAAAATTAATCAAGATTCATGCTACCGAAATGGGGAAAGAGAAATTCAAAACCAGAAACTTACCAACCCAATCTCAATGGAAGATATGCTTTACCGAGAGAAATCAAACAACTACAAAAACAAAATGATAAAATACCTGAAAATCGGAAGAAACCAAAAACCTTTCAAGAATGACAGCAAAGGGGACGGTGAATGGCAGATTGGCTGAGAGATGGAGAGAGGAGCAAAGTAATAAACCCAGAACCATAAACCCTAATATCTCCGATTGTGGGTCGGGTTGAGACGCGGGTTCCAAATACTATAAACGACAAAATAGCAAAAAAAAAAAAAAAAAAAACCACCATAAACTACATAGAAACTTAAAAACGACAAAACGATAACAAAAATGACTGAAGGATTTAGAACGATAACAAATATGTAAATGTAAAATTATAAAAACCGGCTCACGGACAGGGAGATTTTAAAATGAATAGTTTTCTTAGTTTTCATATTTTAAATTTTATATTTTTATTTATAATCTTAAATGTTTTGCTCTATTTTTATTTATTTTAAATTATTATATTTTTGTATTCATTATTATAAAATAAATATTTAATAATAAGACTGTTAACTACTAATTGATAAATTTAACTTTAAGTATAATAAACATTTTTAATTATATAATGATTCTAAAATTAGTTTTCGTCCTTAAACATTTTTTCCGTATACATGGATCAATTTATTAAAAAAAATTATACTCCAAGCCAACCAAAAAACACGAAATAATAATATTATGCATATTCACGAAAAGAAAAAAAAAGGACGAAAGAGTAAGACAATTTTTTATATCTGACTTTTACCAACACCTCACCGCATCGAGGAAATATAGGAATTGATATTGAAAATTAAGTGTGGTACAAACAAAAAACACGAAGGCATCGACCTTGGCATATCCTCACAATTATCATGGTTTTTTTTTTTTTAAATGATTATCATGCTTTTTTTGATCAAAAGGAGAAATGGATTGGTCAAAGACCCTGCAAATATACGTTTCGTGGTGTTAGGTTTGAATTTTGTATTGGCTTATTGCTTTGTAAATTTTAAACAAAAAAAAAAGAGAGAGAAAAAAGAAAAATATGTAATATTTATGTGATAAACATATGGAACATCAAAGTCTTAAAGATAATGCCAAAATCATGAAGATTTTATTCCAAGAAAGTTTCAGAGATAAAGCCAACCTGTTGAGAAGAAAGTTTCATATGTAATATTTATGTGATAAACATAGGAAACATCAAATTCTTAAAGATAATGCCAAAATCATGAAGATTTTATTCCAAGAAAGTTTCAGAGATAAAGCCAACCTTTTGAGAAGATTTTCAGAGAATATTTCAAATTCTTAATTGAAATTTAAGTCTTTCTTAATTTGGGGAGCAAGGTTGACTTGAAAAAGGATTGAAAATTTGAATTAAAAGAGGATTTATCTATTGTTTATAAAAGTTAAGGCTCAAGTACGGTTTAGTGGTTTTACATGAAGAATATATGATTTAGAAAATATATAGCGTGTTTCAAAGGTAGATCGCATCATTTTGAAATTTAAGTTTAAATTGTTGCAACAAATTCTACGATGTTTGAATTTTAGACAATGTTTCGCTGCCTATAAAAGGAGGACGCATTTGAGACTTTTCTATAGAGTTACTAGAGGGCAAACAAGCATAAAGGCAATGAGTTTTCATCCAAGTATTTTTGAGAGAAGATACTCAATCATTGAGAGAGAATCTTGTATTGATTAAGTGTAATTGGTGTTTGTATACAATTTTTCTTAATGGATTATTCAACATCTGAGTATGGCCTCAGGGACATAGGTTTAACAATCAAACCTCAATAACAACTTGATGTGTTCTTTTACTTATTTCATGCATCATTAGTTTTTAATTAATTGGATTTTAATTAAAAATTCGATAATTCCTAAAACAAATCTTTTCAGCCAGAAACAATTTTGCCATGCTTTTTTTGACGCTCAAATGTCCGATGGTTGGGAAAGTGACAATATTTCTTAATCCCGGCACCCAAATAGTGCATAGAACAATACCGTAGTTCGAAGAGCATTTTCCTAGGAGAAGATTATTAGGTTGTTTGGGACTTAATTTGTAATTAAAATTTCAAGTTTAAGGATTACAATATGTGAGAATTTTATATCGTTGTAAAAAATAATGATATACTACCATTTTATAGTACTTGTTTAAATCATGTCACTTTAAACACATGCGGTATTTATAAAAAATAAGTTAAAAAATATATTTATAACGTAAATTTTGTTAAATCTGTTCGGTGATGATGCAATATAACGATTCCTATAAGCATACGCAAAGCGTACGGAAAAAAATCGAATGGCAGAATGCCTCGAGCATTCCTTTTTTTTCCATCAAAATGCCTTGGCCAGGTTTTTCTCTCTCTTTTTATTTCTGTTGGTTGAAAAGGATTGACTTAGGCAACCAATAACAATGCAAATTATTGGAACCGCTGATCGCGGACAAACGCAGGCAATACTAACTTCAAACGGATCAATAATAAACCTACCATTGCACTCACGGTTAAGCTGTTGCTGGCCCAAACCAAAAATTACCAAAATTCGTACATAATGTTCTTTTATCTTTTTTCCTCCTTTTTCCGCTCTTAATTTTCTTCTATCATTTCAATTTTTAATTTTTCAATTAGCAATTTTTATCATAGAGTAGACAATTTTGTTCTAACAGTAGAGCACGAGTGTTTTAATCGTTGAGTTAGCTTTTTGATAGCCAAATATACTACTCGAACCAGTTATATATTACACGCTGTAAAACATAATGTCTTATCCGTAAAACTAAGGATGGAAATTCGGGTCCACGGGTCGAACTCGGGTCGGGTTGAACCCTTATATAAGCAGCCAATACGCCAACCCGTGACCCGACGGGTCAAAAAAACCTCAATCCGGATACGACCTGATGTGTAGACGGGTTGACCCGACTCGACCCGTGTAACATGTCAATATGTTACTTTGTGCATGTTTGTGTTGACACGACACACTGACCCGCTAAACCCGATAGACCTGCAACACGATAGACCCAACAATAAGCCTATAAAATAAACAATAACCCAACAAAACAAAACCATCAAAAAAGTTAACAAAACTTTGTATAAGTTTAACAAAAATAAATATGCTAGAAATTAGAATCATGTCGAGTTGAATATACAACAAATGTTAAACTAATCTGATACATAAAAATTAATTTCAGGTTATATGGGTTGCATTAAGGTCACACGAGTTCAATTTGGATTACACGGGTTGATTAACAATTTTCAGGTTAACTTTCAGGTCAACCTTATTTCGACACATTTTTGACGGGTTGATTCGGGTTGACCCGAACCCAATCCGTTTTTTGTGCGGGTCAGATGGGTTCGACCCAATTTCAAGCCAAAGCCTATTTTTCCAACCCTAACTCGTATTTTTTATGTCAAATTCGTATCGTATCATCATATCGTGATCCAAATTACCGGCCTACATAAAACAAAATTGCCTTTTTTTACGGCAAGAACTTCCTTTTTTAATTTATTACATATATAGAGGCTTCGCCAACAGCATACATCGCTGTCGTTAGGGATCGGGTCCCACAATCTTCAGCTACTCCCATTGCTTTCCCATCTTTTTCTGTTTAAGTTCCTCCATTCCTTCACAACAAGCATATATAACCAAACTCTCGTTTTGCCAAAAAGCGTATCCAAACCTAAATTCATTTTCCTCTCTTTTTCATTCCTCTGCCTCTCGAATCTTCCACCACCACAACCCGTAAAAGCCGCGGTTTGTGCCGCATCGTATTATCCTCGACCTGGACTCTTTTGATTTATTGTCATTTTTCTTAGGTTCTCTAGAAACTTAACAGATCTGTGTTTCTCAATCTCGTGAAGTGTTTCGCTGTTTGTGCTTGTTCCACCACGTGAGATACTTGATCATTCTTTCCAAGAGAAGGGATATATTCGGTAGTTTGTTGAAACGTACGGGAATGGAGCTCAACGTCGTCGTTTTGGCTGCGTTGGCCGTGCTAACTTGCTCGCCATGGCGGGTTCGTTCAGAGGAACATCGGCTTTTGGTGAACATGACCCTCGTTCGCAACGCTTCTACTCTCGGAGCTTGTAAGTTTTTTTTTTTTTTTTTTTTCCTTTTTCATTCCTCAAATAAAAAAATACTTCGATTTATTTTATTTATAATTTCTTTTTATATAAATTATATATAAATACACACACATTGGCAGTTTGCTTGGACGGAAGTTTGCCGGCGTATCACTTGCACAGGGGATTCGGAGCAGGAGAGAGAAACTGGCTTCTACAGTTCGAGGTAAAATTTGAGAGGCCGAAATTTGATTCCTTTTTCACAAAATGAAAAAAAGGAAAATGAAAGAAACATAAAAAGAAAAAGAAACAGTGTTTTCCTGTTTTCCAATCTCGTAATGCCACGTCGGCAGTGTATGCATGGAAAGAAATTTGACTCTATGAAGTCATCGAGACAGCCAATGGACAGGGGTTTGGACTTGGATTCGATTGGCTGTTTTCAATACGACATCGTATCGTATTCGTTTCTCTTTGCTTTCACCTTGTGTCTCGTGCATTCTCTCTCTCTATAAACGGCGGTCAATGTGTCTCCATTAAAATCACGCCACGTGGCACGGCGTTACAAATCGCGTTCATGGTTCCAGCTTGTATGGAAACGGAGATATTTTATGTCCATAAATTTTACAATAATTGAGGAGATCAAGGGATATAAAATTCGGATTTAGGCTCAAATGGCATACCAATCACATTTCTTCCTGTCATTTAATGAATTGAAATATAAGGCATGATAAGATATCGATGATCAAGCATATTTTGAACAATAAAATTACTCTTTATTTGATGCAACGATTTTAATTAATGAGTTTGGACCGTTTATGGTATAAAACTTTTAATAATTATAGTATAAAAATTTCATATATTGTAGTATTTTTGAATAAAAAATAGTTTAAATAATTGTTTTGAACTCTTTTTTCAAACACAAGCAGAGGAAAGTATTCTGAAGTGGAGGCACGTCTTTTAAAAATTTAAATTTGTATATATTTTATAAAAAAAGTTATAACTATGCCCCATTGAATACATGAAAGTTGTTTTAGTGCCTCCATTTTACAAGAAAAATTATAACTATATCACTTCTTAATCATAAAAATATATAACTACGTATCCATTTAATGAAATACTTTTTTTTTAGTCCCTTCACTGAAAAACACGTCCCTGATAATCCCAAACACAAAGTTAGACATATAGTCCGAGCCCCCAAGTACGATGAAAGGTCGTTGATAGGTAAATGTTTGGACCCCAAAAAGGTCTAAAGAGCAATAATAGCTGGAATATTAGTGCATGTTGAATCAAGTTGGGTGGGTGTGTTGGTGGGTCCAATTTTTATGTTAGTGATGATTCTTTAAATTCGCATTAATGAATCAATTCTAATGTTTTGCATAGGGTGGAGGGTGGTGTAATGATGTTAAATCATGCTTGGATAGAGCTAATACACGCCGAGGATCAACACGTTACATGACCAAATTGGAGGTCTTTTCAGGAATCCTAAGCAACGATGCTTCTCTTAATCCAGGTATAATGCTCACCTCCTTTGTTTATTTATTTGAAATCATTCTTCTCAATGTAATTATTTGATTTTAAGCCAATTGGTGCTAGCCTAGTTGGTAAAAATAAGATAGATTAAAAGAAAAAATTTCAGGTTTAAATCTTGAAACGTTGTACACATATATATAAATTGTTTGATGTGTTACAGAGGACTAATAATGAAGCGCTTGAGCCACCTTACCCAGAGCTTTCAATATTACTTGTCAATGTCACATGCTAATGTTAGACATGGCAAATTGGCAAAGAACCATGTGATGTCATTTTCTTCACTAATTGTAAGAGGTTTTATTATACATATATGGGTTTTTTTCCGAGCTATACTAATAAAAATGGTCCAAATCTTAAATAGCGACAAATGAAATTATAATCTAGCCTAGATTTTCTCAACTAACCCCACAAGCCAACAAGTATTGCCAAAAAGAAAGTAACGAATTAAAGAGCCTTTTGTTTGGTTACATTAAGAAAAGGGAGGCTCTTTTAGAAACTTAAAGTAAATTCCTCTTTCTTTTATCCACCTCACTTTTAGGATTTTAAAATTGTCAATTTTAATCAAAATTTTTTATTATTACAATTTAAAATTTTCTCATGTTATATAGTATCAAGAAAAAAATTAAGATACAGCTTAAAGTCTTTTGAAACTTGAGATTACTTGTAGCACATGGGCACCAGTTCTCAATTTTTAAGGATCATTGCTCTCTACAAGAGTCGAAGGGTTCGTTTGGTTGGATATTCGAATCACGGTTTGAATTATATTGTTACATTATTTTCTCTCATAAAAATTTAAATCTTTATTTAAATACTTGAACCAAACGAGCCTGAATAGTCCCAGCGTCTGATCTAAGGGGTGTTTTTTTTTTTTTAATGCAAATCAGGGACCGAATTGTTTACACTGTTCTCTGTTTGTCGCTTTCACCAATTCACGTGAGTATTATTAGCTGACAGCTATAAACGATGACTTCTGACATCTGGCTTTTGCCCATTAACTATAAAAAGCGTTAAATCTTGTCAAGTCTATTATTCTAGACTCTTTAAGAGCATCTGCAAATGTAATTGTTGTCTGTCGTACAGTTTTATAACTGTTGGGCCTTTGGACGGTCCTGGTGTACATTGCCACTGCCTGAACATAAAAAGTTGCTATTTTAGTTAAATATAATGTTTATTTTTTAATTTTTAAAATATAAAAAATATTTTTATGTTTTTTTAAACCATACAAAAAAATCCATTTTTAACTTTTTTTAGTTTATTTTTTTTAAATGTCCAAACCATTCTTAAAGTACTATCATAATCTAAGATATTTATTGAATTATGCTAACTTTTAAACCATTTTCTTAGATTCAACATCAACATAAAATTTTTTTAACCCCTATCTGATTTTTTTACAAGGATATAAGTTTTTTTAATTTGAAGAAAAAAGCAAAACCTATTTTTTAAAAAAAGAATAAGAATTAGTATTATTTGATCACGTTAATTGTATTGTTCATTTCTAACGAGTAAAGTTAATTTGTCATACGAAATATATTATCATTTCTAAATAAAATTTCAATATCACAACTATGTATAAAAAAATATTGACTAAAATAAAATTGATAATAAGTTAGTTTTATATTCTTACTTTTTAAATATTTGGTGTTTGGTTGTAGTTTTATTAACATCCTCATCTTTAGTTTTAAGGATATATTTGTCTTTTTAAATAGTGTATTTAATTGAAAGTAAAAAAAAAATAGTTTAAAAAACAAAAAAGATATTTTTTAAATTTTAAAAAACCTAAAAATAAATGTTATATTTAGCTAAAATATAAGATATACTTTTAGAAGTCTAAACATCGAGAAAATGGTATTACTGTCCCGTCGTACGCTAGGGCATGGACCCCATTGGTGCCCACTCCGGGTCCAAGTACCATTTTATACGGCTCTTTTTTCTTGCCTAGTAACAGTGTACTTGTGTATTACAATAGAGTGGGACTAGCCGATCGAAGGTTCACACACACACACACACACAATCCCCTCCATCTACACTAATTGTAATTAGTTGAGAAAAACTATTATAACTTTATAGTTGCATGTCACGTTTAGTCTAGCAGTAAAATTGCACCTGATTTTACTTAAAGATAAAGAGTTTGAGTTCATTTTTAAGTTAAAAAAAGAAAAAAAAAACCATTGCATCTTTTGGGTGGCAATAAACATAATCAAAGCGAGACTTTTGCCTTTTGTGTAGGTTAATGAATGCTTAATTTTCAAGGGTTTCCTGTTACCTTTGTTTGCCATTATGAAATTAATAAGATATTAATAGTCATGTTTCTGATTATGTTGTCAACCAGATTTTTACAATTGGAACCGCGTGAAGCTCAGATATTGTGATGGAGCCTCTTTTGCTGGAGATGCTGTGTTTGACAATGGGGTATTTCTTTCAACTAAAAACTTTCTTCCATTACCACTTCATTGTGCACAGCCACTAGTATGCCAAAATGGCACTTTCGTCATAAGTTCATGTAGAATTAGATTAGTTAGTTATGTATAAACGACAACAAATTAAAGTTGTAGAAGCAAAAAAAAAAAAAGCAAAACAAGAACGTACAAATTTATAGTAGTTCAATTTTAAGTTCGATATTCATAAAACCAAAATATTATTAGTCCTAAATAATCAAATCCTCCTAACAAAAATAATAAAAGGTTGAAATGCCACTATATAGATGGTCAATACATGAGATTAATTAAAACTTGGCGTTATGGACGGCGTTCTTTTGTACAAGATTGTTGCCCCTCATTCAACCTGATGAATGCTAACCGGGAAAAGCCCATGTATTATATATATTTACTTAATTAATTTCTCTCTCTAATATGAACGACAGACAACATGGCTCTATTTCAGAGGGCAAAGAATTTGGCAAGCCATTATTCAGGATCTTCTACCTAAAGGTTTGGAAAATGCCCACAAGGTAAAAAATCCCATATTCATACTCTTTATTTATAGCTTGCATGCAAACACATATATTTGTACAATGCAGTTTAGCAATTGATACTATTTTAGTATTTATCTCTACTCTATAGGCTTTGCTATCAGGCTGCTCTGCTGGGGGTTTGGCTGCATTTTTGCACTGTGACAATTTCGCCAAGTATTTGCCAGCAAATGCCAGTGTAAAATGTTTGAGTGACGCCGGATATTTCCTAGACGTGTGAGTTCATTTTTTCTTAAGCTCGCTTGCATACAGTTTTGCATCTTTCCGTTTTTAATGTTGCATTTTTTTTTTTCCTTTTTCATTCTTACAGAAGAGACATAAGTTTGAACCACACAATGAGGTCTTTCTTCAAAGAATTAGTTTCCCTACAGGTATTCCTCCTTTTTTCTTTTTTGATTCACATTAGTGAAAATGTGAATTTTTTAACTAAGTAGAGTTTTTATTATATGGCATCTTAAACTAGTGACTGAACGGTGAAATACCTCTGACCATTATATGATCCGAAAATTACGAAGCAAAGTTTAGTCGTAACTCGTAAGGCTCCAAGAATGTTTCTCTTGTAAAATTTTCACCGTAATGGAGTTGGAATAGTTTGTGATTGGTACACAATTTGTCACACAGGTGTAGTATGCCACAAATGTTACTATTAATCAGACCATTGCCATTTGCCACTTATGGTGGACAAAAAATCCATTCTAAATACATTTGAACCTTTTTTAATGTATTATCTTGTTCCTCGTACGTTTATATATGTATGTATAAATATTCACTTATCAGAAGCGTGCATGACAGGGAATAGAGCAGAATCTGGACAAGAACTGCGCAAGTTCCTTCGATTTTCCAGATTTGGTATTATTTCCTCTGCAAATTTGTTCCTTTGGCTATAAACTGAATGCCTTGCCCTTATGATCATCTCGTTATAACGCCGGCTTCATTCTTGTTGCAGTGCTTCTTCCCGCAGTACGTGTTGAGATTCATTCAGACACCATTTTTTATCTTGAACTCAGCATACGACGTGTTCCAAGTACTCAAAATACTCCATGATTTTCAAGTCACTTAACTTCGACTTTGTAGGAAATTGAAGCAATTGCGAATAATTTGCAACATTTGTCATGGTAACAGTTCCGTCATGGATTGGTACCGCCTTCTGCTGATCTGCACAGGCATTGGAATCGTTGCAAACTCGATCCTGCAGCGTGTGATGCTAACCAGACAGCCATATTGCAGGGTTTGTTCTCTGATTCCTTCTTATTTCTGATTACCAAGCACTACATAAGAATACTCAGATCTCACCATCTTGTCTTTACATATTTTAGGTTGTGTTTAATTTGTTTTTCAGGTTTCAGGCGTGATATGATTGTTTCTCTGCATACATTCTTCGAATGCTCCAGCAGAGGAGGAATGTACATCAATTCATGCTTTGCTCATTGCCAAAGTGAGTCACAAGACACATGGTTTGGGATTGATTCCCCAAGAATACATAATAAGGTACTGAGGCTGCGGATAGGCATATGTAAATCTTGCATCATTTATTCAGTTGTTATCTCGCAACATTTAGTCGCGGGAAATGAGTATTTTCTTAAACAAGAAAACAAGAACCTAGGATATAAGCCAGCCAGAATTTCTTATCATTAGCTGGTCCATCGCATGTAGGCGGACAACGTTCTTCATAATGTAGGATAGTGTTGTTGGCATCAGTAGTACCTTACACCATAATTCATATAATAAAGTCTCGTATAGGTCTCATATACAATAATAACACGTGCGATCGAGTATGGTGTGGAGAACTACGGATGCTATTTATCATTATAAGCTTATGTTGTTTTTACGATTGCTAGATATGATCTAGCATATTGTTATGATTCTCTTGAATTTGTTCAAAATACTTAAAAACTACATTTTAATGGCATTTTTGTGTAATTTATTGTGGAAATTTGTCACAAGTTCCTAATGAGTTTAGTAGTGGTCTTTTGATTGTAAATATGCTAAATATAAAATCTTGACTTTATGTCTATTAGACCATTGCACAAGCAGTTGGAGATTGGTATTTTAGCAGGAGGGTGACCAAGGAGATTGGTTGTGCTTATCCTTGTGACACTACATGCCATAACCTTATACCTTAGGCTCAGGTAATAATGTCTCCATGAATTTTTCTTGTTGGAAATATATAGCATACACATTTTCACCGACTGATCCAGAAAATTGTGCTGCAGGTATTCCTATTAGAGTTCAAAGATTACATTAGACAGCTTAACTATTTTTTCCCCTCTCATGAAGCTTCTTTTTAATTCTTAAAAAGGCCATGTGAAGCAAGGGACTTTAATTCTTGGAAGGGAACAACAAAATACACACTCATTCATATCATAGCTTAATATTCTGCAAAAGAAGAAAATGACATGTATTGAATTGCATGTTCTTTAATTTTTCCTGAAAAATTCAGCCAATAAAATCGAGGTACACCTGTTCTCCAACGCGTTGCTGAAAAGCTTACTTTGTTCCTTTCAAGCCCAACAAAGCCCTGCAATTTGTTCCTAGCACTGATTAAACAGCCATATGAAATTCAGATTCCTTATTTTTGTCCCCATTACAGTTTTGGCGTGTCATTTAAACTTAAGAGTTTAGCTACATGGTAAATACCAAATACTTAAATATTGTAATTAAATGAGTTGTTGAAATTTTATTGGTTAGACACGTAATAGGACTTGAAAATTAGATAACAGTGCACTAAATAAATCTTTAAAAATTAAAGCTCAAAAAGCAGGAAATTCTTAAAGTCTGAGAATAAAGAATAATATTCGTACATGCCTAGTTTGTCACCTTTTCTAAGTTTGTATTTGTCAAGGTCATATATACATCTTTGTGAGTGTGCTTGTCGAGAAACAGGACCCACTAATTCAAAGGGAGGAAAAATAGAAAACTTTTGAACCATGCAATTCTTTATTTATGCAAGGAGTGACTTTTATTTATATTAAGCTGATTACACCAAACAATCACCACTTCATTTAGGCATAATCTAAGAGCTAAAGTCTACTTTAAAAAATATATATATTTAAGAGGCTTTAACGACCACGAGTGATTCAATTATACTCAAAGACTATATATCTCTTAAGGTAAGTACAAACTGAAGTTGGGAATTTTAGTTAAGAATTATTTAAAAAAGGGAGAACAAGGTGGATCCTTGTGGATACATGCAAATAAGGTACTGTCCCCTCACATGCTAGCAAGATCATGCCTTTTATCAATAAGTAAGGCCATGTCGCTACTCATAGCAAGGTTGTATCCCTTTTTAACATGAGAAAAATGTTGTGTCTCTTCTCAACATGAGAGCAAGATCATGCCTCTTTTTATATGTTAACAAGCCACGCCACTTCCCAACTTATGAGTAAGGCCATGTGCCTCCCTCAAAATAAAGCAATACCCTTTCCTCCTTAACACGAGAGCAACGCTATGTCTCTTTTTAACATGAAAGCAAAACCATATTCCTCCTTACATGTTAGCACGTTCCTGCCCCTCTAGTACAATAGTAACGCCAACCTCAACATGAGAGTAAGCACCCACGGAGCTAGTAGAGGACGAGTGGGGGTTCAAGTTTTTTTTTTTTTTTTTTTTTTTTTTTTTTTTTTTTTTTAAATAAAACCCTTCTATGCATAAATGAGAGTACTATGTTGTATTAACATACAATAGCCCCCACTAAAAATTTAAGTTAATCTTGTAGCCTCCATTGAAGATATCACTTTCTCTAAAAACTCAATAGAAATGATAGCCTGTCATAAATAATTATAGTGTGTTAACATGTATTTATTTTGATTAAATTTTTGTTTTAGTTACTAGCTCCGCTAACAAAAATTTCTGGATCTGTCATTGAGAACAAGACTATGTTTATTCTCAATATGCTTGTAAGGCTACATCCCTCCTCCACATGCAAACAAGGCCATGCATCTCCTCAACATGAGAGTGAAGCCATGCCCTCTTCATATGTATGCTAGGAAGGCCATGTCCTTTGTAAACATGCCATCACGGCCATATCTCTTCTGACATGCCAGTAAGTACGGTCGTGTCTCTCCTTAACATAGGAGCATGGTCATGTTCCTTCTCACATGCTTTATAAGCCACATCCCTCCTTACATGCTACCAAGCTCATGTCCCTCTTTAATGTGCTAGCAGGGTCATGTCCTTTCTTAACATGAGAACAAGAGTCTTATGTTTCTCCTCACACGCTAGCAAGGCCATGCCCCTCCTTAATGTGATGACATAGTCGTGTACCTCGTTCATGTACTTAATGCTTGCCTCCTATGCAGGCCACAACTGTGTGATCACATTTCTGATATTGATTTAATTTCCTAACGGCAGAACCAGTCTCAATCACCATCCCACAGCATCCGAGTTATTGAGTAATAGCTAACATAATTGCCATCCTACATATTCCCGAGTCCCATGATCTCAATATGTGGGGAAAGATGTAAATTATGATTTCAAAGATAGAAGGTGTATGGTGAACCACGTTTGACAATTATCAACGTAAGAAGAAGACTTCGATAAATAGGAGAAGTATAGGACCGAATGAAGATAAACTATCACAACCCTAAATCCAGGTAGTGACGTAGCGGATTAATTAAGTTAATAAAATCAAAATTTTTATTAAAAATCACCTATTAAATATTTTAGGTTATTTTGAAAAACGTGATAATTTAAAACCTTTTAAAACAATTATCGTTAAATTGGAGTAAATAAAATGAAATAAAATAATAATAACATATAAACAAAAGTCGGGCTCCACCGAACCCACATTAGTGGATACACTTGGTATCAACAATAATGCATTACAACCACAATTCATTACAAGAAATAAACTTTAAATATTAGATGCCTTGAATTAAATAAAGAAATGACCTAAACAAAATTCTTACGACTCATGTGTTTGCTCTATTGCCTCCTAGTTGGTTCTAAGCTACAATCTACCTAGGGGGAAAGGTTTTAAAAACAAATAAAATTGTGAGCGGAAGGCTCAGTAGGACTAAGTTTAGAAAACATTAATTTTAAATATAAAATTTTGCATTTATTTAAGAAATATAAAATACAATAAATGAAATTTATTAATCGGACCCTTACCATTAATCCAATTGTTCATCTGAAAGTGGTCTCATTAATTAATCTTTAGGCAAAGCCATCTAATTACCATCATAGTGGCCAACAGGGTTTCGAGTCTTGCCTCCAAGGTCGCACTCTATATGGCCCGATCCCTGTGTATGGGGTCATGCCCAATGTACTTATATTATTATTAAAGTCTCATGTTATCAGATATTCTCCTTTACATTCATTATTCCATTCATTATGATCATCTTATTATTCAACAGTTAATAAAATAAGTGATAAAATCATTTCAATCGTTTCTTGAAATCATCTTGAAAGAAAACATTTTTGTGGCCAAAACTCTTTTCAAAACATGGCTATCAAGGAAAAGAGGTATAGAGTCTTACCTCGATATCCCATACCGATCTTTAACACCGTAGTCTCGACCCGTTATACGTTAGCTCAACGAAACCATGAACAACCTTAAAGGTAAACTAAATTCCATCAATATCTAACTTAGAGTATTCTACATTACTATGCTACCTCATGATGTCTTAGTATGCCTTTAAAATTCACAAAATCATATCACAAAGTCAAAGTTTTTATCTAGGTTTTAAACAATGAAAACAACAAAATTTCATGATGTCTGGTTGGCCTACCAAACTTCTCTGCTCGGTCTATTGAAATGCACAGTTCAGCCTACCAACCATGCAGCACCGGCTTGCTAAACTGGCCCAGGTTCGGCCTGCCGACCAGATGAGTCTGGCATGCCGAACTGGAAAAATCTAGGGGACCCGAGACTTCGAGTCTCGGCCTCCCCGAACTCAAAATTCTATTTTCAACCTATTTTCTCAGTTCTCAAGCATTGGTAATGCTCATAAATGATAGAAAAACACATTAGAATACTTTTAAACAAGTTTTACATAAAGATTTCACATAGATATGAAGATAGAGAAAATAGAGAAAAATAGAAAAAAACTTGATTTTGCTCGATTTTTGTTCAATCAAGGTTAAATTCATGATGATTAGGGTTCGATTAACTTAGATTGAAGGTTTCTTAAGCTCATGTAACTTAGATTTCAGCATTCAAAGAAATTTGAAAATTTTTGGGGGAAAGTATGAAATTTTTTAAAAAATAAACTAACATTGAATCTAAGCTTTGAATTGAGTTTATAGAAGTCCAATCGTGCTCTTTGTCCTCCAATCCAACTAAGATTCGAAGCTCGAACTCAAAATTTTTCAAACAAATTTGAGAGGGAAGAGAGAGAGAGCGAGAGAAAGAAAGAGGGGGAAAGTCTGAGAGTAAGGGAAAGAAGAGAGGGAGAAGAGAATAAATAGAGAAAGGTGTGTGGTTTAGCAAAGTAAAAACGAGATATGTGTGGTTTAGCAAAGTAAAAACCATATCCCGCATGTGGTTTCCACAAAAAAGACATATTAGGTATTTGACAAATTGTTTTATTTTAAAATTTAAAATAACAAATGAAAATAATAAAAAATAAGATAAATTTAAAAATATCATAAAATAATTAAATTAAGTTCAAATTTACATTAAGATATACTAATCTACTATTTATACACTAATTGTGCTTAATTAATTTTGAGGTGTTACATAGACTCTCACTCTTCGACAGTATTTTATTTTTTTGACAATATTTTATTTTTTTTACTCTATATAATAAGAGTTATAATGAAAGTATCTAGTAGAGAGTTTTTATGTAATCCTAACAAGTCAATTAAAAAGCCAATAACCATAATGATATGGTCTAGTTTGTATGGCAGAGCGGTTAGAACTGTTTTTTAGTTTAATAGTGTGTTTAGTAATCATGGTTAGAACCACAAAGATGGTTGGTAAATAGTGTAAAGCTCTCACATGCTATAGTAAAAAAAGTTGCTACAATGTAAAGCTCTCACATGCTATAATATCTTGAACCATAAAAAAACTCTAATCATATTTGTTAAACACTATATAAATTTTATGAGTGAAAATATTGTAAAAAAATAGTTAAAAAAACAGTTAAAATCGTAATTATCAAGCTGGATGTTGAGTAAAATCACTTTAAATTTGTATTTTTTTTTATTGAAATCACTTTAAATTTGTATATATATATATATATATATATTAATTCACGGGTTACGTGCTTATCGTTTTTTGATCCATCTTGATAAGGTTCATTTGTTATTGTATTTGTAAGGTTAGTGGATTTTCACGCCTCAAAACAATCTTTTTAAAAAGTTTGCAATTATTGCATTTCCAGCGAAAGGACAAAAGGAGAGTCATCCTCCAATTTTTTCCTCATACACGAAAATGAGATTCGACCAATAATATAGTAATCACAATATAAAGAGTGTTGATTAGTACCAAGGTTGAGAAATCGCTACTTCATACTGGACTTAGCAAGTGTTTAACAAAGTCAGTTACAGCATATTAATTTTAACTAAAATAATATAAAATTTTCATGTGTTATAATATAAAATAAATATATAATAAATTATAAAACTCTCATATGTTACATTATATTTAGTTATAACTTTCCGTTTCAATTTAATTCTTAAAATCACTCTAGTAGATTCTCAGAAAAAGTGGCCATTAAAAATGAGTAGCGGTACTTTATTTTGGGATCAAAATCATCAACTGATTGTTTTGTTTTTTTAAACACGATACTTGATGAAAAAACAAGTATCAACTGACTGTTAATAGCCCACAAAAAACCCAAACATGGCCTTTGAAAAACAAATCTCTATTCTCATTTCCTTTTTCCCATTCAGAAATAAACACTTTTGGCGACCAAACAAAAATCTTAAAGGAGTTTGCTGATATTTTAGGCTAAAGCATCCGGGTCTTCTTAGCTCGTGGCCCCACCCCAGGTACAACCGGGACTCACTAATCACTAGGGATCTAACTGTCCCTTAAACCAAGCAAGGCTAATTCAGTAATTTCACTCACACAAATAACAGCACCCGACACAAACCACAGCCAACCAAACCCGGCAGTCTCACCCTCCAATTCCTAAGGCTCCGCTCTGCTTTTAGCTGCACGCCCAAACACCACCATCGCCATGCAAACTCGAAATTACCAGAACATCCCCAACGAGTCACTGGATCCCACATGAATTAAAAAAGGAAAAGAAATGCAAAATCCGGAAATAGTATTAGTAAAATTACCATCAGCACCCTCATCACCACTTCTGTCTCTTTTACCGCCACATTTGTCGCTTTTTGTAGGACGACCCCATACGCGAAGACTAAGAATCGGTGAGTGGACAAACGCAAGCAGAACCAGAACCAGAACCAGAACCAGAACCAGAACCGACCAGAGTAGTAGTAGGACCAGAGGTGGTGGTGGTGGTGAGAGTGTTAGGATTAGGGCAATGCCTGGCTCTTCATTCGGTGGTGCTGTTGGCGGCGGCGGCGGTGGCGGTGGCGTTGGAGACGATAACGGTTCGCTGAGGAAATTCAAGCTTAGCGAGTCAACCTTCCTTGCTTCCCTCATGCCTAAGAAGGAGATTGGCGCCGATCGCTTCCTCGACGCTCACCCGCACTACGACGGCCGCGGCGTCGTCATCGCCATCTTCGGTACTTCTTCTCGGATTGATTGATTGATTGATTCTCTTTCGTCATTTTTGGTTTTGGAGAGGTTGAGAAAGAGAAGAGTGTGGAAAGTTTTTTTTTGTTATGAATGATTTTGGAGTGTGATTGATTGCTTTTCAGATTCTGGAGTGGACCCGGCGGCTGATGGATTGCAAGTTACGTCAGATGGGAAGCCGAAAATCCTAGATGTTATTGATTGGTAACTTCAATATGTAACTAATTGAGTATAAAAGTTCGTCTTTGGAAATTGGAAATGAGTACTTTATTGGATAGATTTGTTCACTTTTCAGCACCGGGAGTGGAGATATTGATACCTCAAAGGTGGTCAAGGCCGACGCAAATGGCTGTATCCGTGGAGTTTCAGGTTAATTTGTTAAATTCTAACCAAATATTTGTGTTCTTTTTCGAATTTCTTTCTTTTTTAAAAAAAAATTTAAAAATGATACATGGACTATTGGGGTCGAGCAAGTAGCAATCATGCTACTGTGATTTATTTGTATAAGTATTTTTTTGGTCAAAATGTTATGCTCTGGTTTTTAATTAAGTTTGCAAATAGGGGCTTCTCTGGCTGTCAATTCTTCGTGGAAGAACCCCTCTGGCGAATGGCATGTGGGTTATAAATTGATATATGAATTGTTTACGGATAAATTGACTTCCCGTTTGAAGGTAATTATCAATTTCATAATCCACAGATGAAAGCGACTAAACATTTTAAAAATCATAAAATTGGATTATTAACATTGTCTGTGTTTATTATTCGTGTCTTCCTTGACAGGAGGAAAGAAAGAAAAAATGGGATGAACAAAATCAGGAAGAAGTTGCAAAGGCTGTTAAGCGTCTTGATGAATTTGATCAGGTTGCTGAACAAGCTGCCTTTTGGTTTCCCTCTTGACTGGCTTTACATACAATGGCTCTGAAATTGCAAGTCACTCATGCATTCTCTGTTTTCTTTCAAATTGATTAAGCACGAACCGGGGACGTTCTTTTCTTTTTTTCTTTTTGGTTGCTGAATGACAGTTTAATTTGTATACTGAGATCTTTTTGTCTTCTTGATGTGCAGAATTGAAACCCCTAAGCCCCACCTTTTTTTTGGGCTATACAATTTCCCGTCTTCTTCACCATGCAACTTACAATAAAAATCTTATTACTAATTATGCGTTCTCTTTTATTCTTTGGTTCAGTTCCCAATATTTATTGTTCACGGTGTCCTCTTTGGTTAAAACTGAAACAAACTATAAATCAAGATTCATGCCTTTTTATTTCACTAAACAGTACTGATGTCTGCTTGTAAAACTGTCTCCTGTCCCGTTGGCCTTTTTACATGAGGTGGTGGTAGTGCTTAAGTACTATGTTAGCCATCCAGAAGTTAACTTGACATTGATGGGCTTGCATGGCATTGTAATGAATATGCAGTCAAGTCTTTTTAGATACTTATGTTGAAGTATGATTTGTTATGATCTTCTATTTACAGAAGCACATTAAACCTGATGATGTAAACCTGAAAAGAGTCCATGAGGACCTTCAGAACAGAGTTGATTTTCTGCGAAAGCAAGCTGAGGTAGGCCCCGAATTCCCATTTAAAGCTCTTGAATATCCATTTCTGCTCTTATATATGATCTTTTTTACGTTCTAGAGCTATGATGATAAAGGACCTGTTATCGATGCTGTTGTCTGGCATGATGGGGAAGTATGGAGGGTTGCCTTAGACACACACAGTCTTGAGGATGACCCAAACTGTGGAAAACTTGCTGATTTTGTACCCCTTACTAATTTTAGGTACTCTGCTTGGTACTGAATTATATGCTTAAAAATTCTTCCCAAGTATAAATCAGGTAAAAAGAATGTTGAAATATTTTTTATGTTAGAAAATCTAATTGTATGATAATATTTTGTCTTGTGACGGTGTTTGGTCACGGTGATTCCTCATATTATATGATTGTTACTCTTTTATTTTTAGTTGAGCAGCTTAAGTTTGTTTTCTTGGAAAAGTGACATAAAGAGAGAAGGGTGGAAAGATTATATATTTGTAGCATCGGACTTGCATATTTCAAAGCAAGCATGAAAAACATGTCTTAACATTGTGTTATTGAGGTTTTTTTTTTTAATATTTTTTTTCTCTATCTAAATCTTGTGTGATTCAGTTGATGGGGAGCTTTGGGATCTTATAAAATGTTTAACTGATTATCTTATAGGATTGAACGAAAGTATGGTGTGTTTAGCAAGTTAGATGCCTGTACGTTCGTTGTTAACGTGTACGATGATGGCAATATCTTAAGTATTGTAACAGATTGCTCCCCTCACGGTACTCATGTTGCCGGTATTGCTAGTGCTTTCCATCCAAAGGTACATTGAATTTTTATTTTTGCTCAATATTTTCTGCAATAAAACAATCTTCCTCTTGATGGATATTGTTGTTATTAGGAGCCCTTGTTGAATGGAGTTGCACCTGGGGCACAATTGATATCTTGTAAAATTGGTGACTCACGCTTAGGTTCAATGGAGACTGGAACTGGTCTGACTCGAGCTTTGATAGCTGCAGTTGAGGTGATAAGCACTTTGTTTTGTTTTTTTTTTTTGTTTTGCTTTTTTGTTTTTTGTTTTTTTGTTTTTTAATTTCTATATGAAATTTTAGGATAACTAACATGTGTTGATGTTCTTTGTTACCTTTTTTAGGAATTAGCATTATTAGTTGCATGCAGTTGCACCTTTGTGTATGAGCGGGAGCAAAAGCATTTGTGTGTGTGTCTAAATCTATGCAAATATATGCATGGGAAACTTCAGTTGTTTGGTCTAAATCATTATGTGATGGCTTTTGCACTTGTTTTTTTTGGCAGCATAAATGTGATCTTATCAACATGAGTTATGGGGAACCTACTTTGCTACCAGACTATGGGCGGTTTGTTGACCTTGTTAATGAAGTAATAGTCATGTATCTACGGCTTTGGATGAGATGATTATCTTATTTTTCCATCTATTAACCTTTACGCTCAAATATTTCATTTACAAAATCTTGTTTAGGTCGTAAACAAGCACCATCTCATATTTGTGAGCAGTGCTGGTAACGATGGTCCAGCTTTGAGCACTGTTGGAGCACCTGGTGGTACCACATCCACCATTATAGGAGTTGGTGCATATGTCTCCCCTGAAATGGCTGCTGGAGCTCATTCTGTTGTTGAACCTCTATCTGAAGGGATTGAATATACTTGGTAAGTATACCTCAAACTCTATGTTTTTTGCCTTTAAACATAATCTTGATGCTCTGCTGCCTTGGGATGCATTTCTGATTTGATCCTAAACTATAAATAATATGCAGGTCCAGCCGAGGACCGACTGCTGATGGAGATGTTGGTGTTTGTATAAGTGCTCCTGGTGGGGCTGTTGCTCCTGTTCCTACCTGGACTCTCCAACGTCGTATGCTAATGAATGGAACTTCAATGGCATCCCCATCTGCTTGTGGGGGAATTGCATTGCTTGTAAGCGCGATGAAGGTATGCATTATATATATATATAAAGACTATTGTTGCTACTTTGTTTTTTCTTTAATTTTATGTGCTGGCATATATTGAATCCTATGCAGGCTGAGGGTATCACTGTGAGTCCTTACAGTGTACGGAAAGCTCTTGAAAATACATGTGTTTCTATTGGCAGTCTACCAGAAGATAAATTATCCACCGGAGAAGGACTTATGCAAGTTGACAAGTTAGCATTTTGTGCTCTTGGCCTTCTCCCATTCATTAGTCTTGAGAACAGATTGAGCATTTCAATTTTGTACTTATTTGTATGTTTTGTTGGATGACAGGGCACATGAATATTTACGACAGTCCAGGAATATACCATGTGTTTGGTATCAAATAAAGGTTGCTCGATCTGGAAAATCAAGTAAGTTTAGCTTGTTCCATCTTTTCTCATAAGAACTAGAAGAGTTTTTGTTGACTGCTATCTGCCTACTATATGCCGGATTATGTAATTTTCTGTAGATAAAGTTAATAATATCTTGTGTATTATAATTACTTATCTCTAGTAAACTATGTTAGTCTGAATGGTTGAAAATCTGAGAATTTTGGTTATGGCCTTGTCTTGGTTTGAGGTGTGGCTTTTATGGTTTCTTTTACGATTATACATGGCCATACATGTCTCATCATGAGTTGACTAGTTACAAGGTCCTCTATCAGTCAACCCTTGTTGAGGGAAAAATGTACTTCAGTTAGGTTGTTTTGAGTGTGGAATTTATGTTGTTGGTTTAACTGCAGCTCCTGTATCACGAGGCATCTATTTAAGAGAGCCCAGTGCTTGCCGACAATCTAGCGAGGTAAGTTTGTTGATTGACTTTTTGGACTTTGATATTATTTGGTACACAAAACAAGTGAAAATGTACTACTTTCTTTAACACATGCCTGGTATTGTGCTTATCAGCTACGGCTTTTATAACCGGTGAAAATTTTGCAGTTACATCCTATATATATGCTTATACTCATTCTGTATAGTTGCTCATGTTGTGGTTTCTTCCCTGGCTTAATTTTTGCATTTGCTCTTTCTTGGTTCTTCTAATGAAGCTTTTACAAAGCTTTCCTTTTGGCTTTTAACTTAAATGTATTTTACTGCAATTGGGATTAATCCAGTAGCTAAACTTATTCTTGGCAGTGGACAGTGCAAGTTGAACCAAAATTTCATGAAGATGCAAATAATTTAGATGAATTGGTTCCTTTTGAGGAGTGTATTGAGTTACATTCAAGTGATCAAGCTGTTGTGAGGGCTCCAGAGTATCTCCTTCTTACAAATAATGGGCGTAGCTTCAGGTTAGTTATCACTTATCACTCTTTAACATGCAATTTCTTATTTACATGTTCGCATATGTGTTCAAAATCGCGCGCGTGTTATTCTGGAGGAGTTCCATTATAAACAAAAAAAAGTTAAAGTCAATTGGTTGTGAATTAAGGTCTGTTGGTGTCACATATTTCTAGTTCTAGAAAGATTTCTTTTAACGTGGTTTCCGACGTCATCTCAGGCTGGTGATGACAGCTTTATGTATGGTACTTGAGATTATGCCGAGTTGTATGAAATTGGTTACTGAAATGTGTATTGGTTCTTTTGAGCTACTTGTCTGTCACTTTAATAGCTAATGTGGATTCCATCTTCAACATATATATATATATATATATATATATATATATTTTCTTCTTCTTTCGAGTTTTCTCTTTTATATCTTGCTGTAATGAGTGCTTTTCGGTTTATTAAGCCATATGTAATGCTATTCGTAGCTTACAAATTTCGATGCTCTTCATTTCAGTGTAGTAGTGGATCCTACCAATCTTAGTGAAGGACTGCACTATTATGAAGTCTATGGGATTGATTGTAAAGCACCCTGGCGTGGTCCTCTTTTCAGAGTACCAATCACTGTAACCAAGCCTAGTGGTGTGATCAATCGTCCCCCATTGGTAACGTTTTCTCGGCTGTCTTTTATACCAGGTATGTAATGCTGTTTGGCTTTATGTTCTTTTATTATAGCCTACATTTTCATTCTACGATGTTTAGTTGTTCAATTTGCTCATTCGGTGGGAAGCATTTGATATCTTCTCTTCAGTTTTGTGACCTTGTAGCTCATCTCTTTCTTTCAAAATCCTAATTGGTCAGGCCACATAGAGAGGAGATTCTTAGAGGTCCCTCTAGGGGCTACTTGGGTTGAAGCAACCATGCAAGCATCGGGCTTTGATACAACTCGTAAATTTTTTGTTGACACTGTTCAGGTACAGGTTGTAGCAATAGTTCATTTATATATGATTTTCTTATTTTGCTCTAACAAGTCCATTGCCTGCTTTGTTCAGCTTTGCCCCCTGAAAAGGCCTATTAAGTGGGAGAGCGTTGTAACATTCTCTTCTCCTTCTGCCAAAAGTTTTTCCTTCCCTGTTGTAGCTGGTCAGACATTGGAATTAGCTATAGCACAGTTCTGGTCTAGTGGCATGGGAAGCCATGAAACAACTATTATAGATTTTGAGGTGTGTTTCTTGTTTTTTTGTTTGTTTTTGTTTTTAATATAAATTCATATTTGTTCTCTCTACTTGATATCATTTTTACATCTTAGATGCTAGTGACATGTTATACTTTCTAGATTGGTAAATTTCATCTTTAGGCAACTGATACTTTGATTGAGTATTTTTGGGCCCTATTCAATGAAGTAAAAAAACGGATTAATTACCGGTGAAGGTCTTGGGCTTTTGGACTAATTAATTTTCCAAATAAAATTTGCACTAATGTATGTGGAATTAAGATTGGCTTTTCCAAGCTCTTTTTTGTTTTTTTTGGAGTTTTGGTTTAATCTTTCTCTTGGTTTGATCAATTTTTGTGTTGCCTTGTTTACCAAATGTCTTAGAGAAATTTAAAATGCATTATTTTTATTTAATTTTCAATCAAATGGGGGTTATAGAATCAGATTTTAGGACTGAACGTCCTTACATTTGGTGTTACAAATTATGTTTTCTGTTTAGATTGCATTTCATGGAATTTACATCAATGAGGAGGAGGTATTACTTGATGGAAGTGAAGCACCCGTTAGACTTGATGCCGAAGCTGTAATTGCAACTGAAAAACTTGCACCTGCTGCCATTCTAAACAAGGTCAAGTTAGTCCGTGGATTCTTTTCTTGTTTCATTTTAGTGCAGCTGTTCGTGCTCTAATACAGAATTTTTCCTTCCTATTTTGTTCATTCTGCAGGTTAGAATACCATACCGTCCTATTGAAGCAAAGCTTTCTACTCTTGCAGCAGATCGTGATAGACTGCCCTCGGGCAAACAAATTCTAGCACTGAAATTGACGTGGGTGGTCTTTCTATGATTTTATTTATTTTCTTCATTTTTCTCAACTTCTTGGGACACTTAGGGTGTGTTTACTTCATATGTAAGGGAAAGCATAAAGGAGTGTTTCCCTTTCCCATGACCATTTAATCATTTGTGTTTGCTTACGACATTAGGAATGATTTCTCATTCTACCTTCTAATATGTTAATAAGCCCTAGAAAGGGAATCAATGATCCCCATGTTCTTATTCCTTTTCATCTCCGTTTACTTTTCCCATTACATTCCATTATGGTTTGGTATTCATGATTCTCTGGTTTCTACTGATCTACAGTTACAAGTTTAAATTAGAAGATGGAGCTGAAGTAAAACCTTGCATTCCATTACTCAACAATCGTATATATGACAATAAGTTTGAGTCTCAGTTTTATATGATTTCTGATCCAAACAAGGTATCTGTTGCCAATCAATTTCTCTAAGATATGAATTCTGTGGTTGCTCATATTCTGAATTTTGTTGAAGATGTATATACCGATTCAAATTCATCTCCAAATGTTATTTTGCCTGTACAAACACAGAATGAAGGGTCTGTATTAGATAGTGATGCATAGTACCCCATGTCTATCTAAGTTGGTAAATGCATTTTTCTTAATCACACTTCTTAGTTTTGTTTTGTCCCTTCCAATTGTAGCGTGTACATGCGATGGGTGATGTTTATCCAAGTTCTTCAAAACTTCCCAAGGGAGACTACAACTTACAGCTATATCTAAGGTATGTTATTCTTTTCACAGAACAAAACAAGCACATGAGACTATATTAAACTATTATGGGACTCTTTTGCTGTTTTGATTTCGTATTTAATTTAGTCTAAATTTATAACATTAAATTCTTCATAGGATTCTCGAGTATCACCTATTATCATCAACTACTTTCTTGTCTCAATTCTACCTACCTTGGCTTGTTTATGAGTGTGGAAGTTTATTAATCATTAAAAACTTCCTTCTCCATCTTTTCTTCTTGATTCAGGCATGACAATGTGCAATATTTGGAAAAAATGAAGCATTTAGTGTTGTTCATTGAAAGAAATTTGGAAGATAAGGTAGGGTATACTCTGGGATAGCTCAGTTTTCTTGTTCTAAAATCATAATTGCGTTTTTTCCTTTATAAATGAAGCAGCTACACTGAATCCCTCTAAGAAATCTAGTCTCTCTGATACAGGATGTAGTTCGATTGAGCTTTTTCTCTCAACCTGATGGTCCCGTGATGGGAAATGGTAGTTTTAAGTCATCAGTTTTGGTTCCGGGGTATGTCTCTGAGCAACCTATCTGTATACTTAACTGTATAATTAATTATAACATCGTTCTTAACAAATATTGGCATCACATGGGTAGGAGTAAAGAAGCATTTTATGTTGGCCCGCCATCCAAGGACAAGCTTCCAAAGGTATTATAGTCTCTGCAGTTTTCCTCTTAGATTATAGTGCAATGGTCTTAAAATAACACTAGTGAAGTTTCTGCAGAATTGTCAGCAAGGATCTGTGTTGTTTGGAGTAATCTCATATGGAAAGCTATCATACTTTGGGGATGGAGAGGGGAGAAATCCACAAAAGAATCCCGTGCCTCATCAAATTTCTTATATAGTGCCACCAAATAAGGTTGTAAGAGATTCTGCTTTCCACTGCTCATTTTGTTACTGTGTAGGACATCACATATGTGCTAACATGACTTATGGCTATGTTTTGAGCACTGGTACTATTCTTCTTATTTAATCACAATTTTTGCCCACATTTTCCTCGCAGCTTGACGAGGATAAGGGAAAAGGTTCTTCTCCAACTTGCACCAAATCTATTTCTGAACGCATAGAAGAAGAGGTATTAGGGCACTTCATTGGAGTAATATTTTGAAATGATATTTTGTTTCATTTCTTTTTTCTACCACTGGTCTATGCAAAACAAGAAGAGGAAGAAAAAAATGAAGGTTTCACTTAGATGTTGATGAGGACATACTTTCATATGTCAACCTTTTTAAGAAAGTACCTTAATGATTGTTCGACAATTCATTTTTTGTTCAGTAAAAGGGGAAAAAAAGATTTCTTATCAACAATGACAATATATATTTATTGTGTCAGGTTCGAGACGCAAAGATAAAGGTTCTTGCAAGCCTAAAGCAAGACACTGATGAAGAACGTGAAGAATGGGAAAAGTTCTCTCGCTCGCTGAAGGTTGAATCTTATGTTGTCACGACTTATGTATAATCTAAACGTTTAGAATTTATCCTTTTATCAGAAATTGTCTGTTTGGTCACTGATATGCTTTAGTTAAGCTTACTTTCCTTCGTTCTGTAATGTCAAAATTTGTTTAGAATTTTCAGACTCAGGTCAAATATGACGTCAGGGGTGATCATATTCAAAAATATGAGATTCTTACTTTGTTCTATACCTTGACTGAATTATTGCAGCTGCACGCCTAAAAGCTAAATCACCTAGTCTAAGCATTTGTTTACTCAATATTTTCTCAATTTTTGTCTTTATAATGCGTATATTCCCAAGTTGGAAGTTTTCAGTTTTACTATCATGGATTGAAGAAAAATATATCTGCTTCAGTCTTTTGAAATTCCGTCTGTATTAAAATTGTAGTGTGTTAGTATGCATGAGCTAATAAGACTCGTGTACCTTCTGTTTTCTGGCAGTCTGAATATCCAGATTACACTCCACTTCTTTCAAAGATATTGGAAGGTTTGGTTTCTCGAAACAATGTTGAGGACAGAATCTCCCACAATGAAAAGGTTAGTGGCTTTGTGTCATCATATGACCCTTTAGCCTAGTTGAATTTTCATGAGAATTAAGTTCCAAATCTACCATACATTTGCTTTCAATTCACTAGTTATTTCTTCCGTGCAGATTATTGATGCAGCAAATGAAGTAGTTGATAGTATTGACAAAGAGGAGTTAGCAAGATTCTTTGCGTTGAAAACTGATCCTGAAGACGAGGAGGCAGAGGTGTGTATCTGCTTCTGGAAAAAAATCTGTGCGATTCTTTTAGAGAGTCAAACTTCAATAGTTTGCCTTTTTCTTAGTTTCTAGATTGGTTGTGCTTAGCAGTTGTTTCTCATGCAGAAAAACAAGAAAAAGATGGAGACCACCCGTGATCAGTTAGTAGAAGCACTCTACCAAAAAGGATTGGCTTTGGCAGAAATTGAATCTTTAGAGGTTGGAGCAGTTTTATCTGTTTCTAGCAATTTCATCATAACATTCTTGATGCTAACTTTTTGTACTTGCAGTTAGAGGAAATATGATATCTGAGTAATAAGTGACATAGCAATCCCCATTGTTTTAGGTTTATTTCTTTACAACTTAGCTTGAGTTCTGAAGAGTATTCCCGATAATTTTTGGGAACAATCCAAATAAAGATTTACTTCTTTCCCCGTGTTTGTGCTAAATGTTGAACTATACGTGAATAAAATGATAAGCATAACACGTTAGGACGTTAGATAAATAATATTGAAAGTGCTTAAAAATAAAGTACTGGACCAGTTTGAAGAACTGGAGAATAACAGGACCAGCTTACTGGAAAAATAAACATAAACTCTGAAATCGGAAAATAAATGATAGGACCAGCTTACTGGATTAATTATCAGGTATTAAAAAACTGAAAATAAAAGGGGGACCAGTCAATAGAACTGGAAAATAATTGACAGGACCAGCTAACTGGAAAAATAAACGTAAACTCTGAAATTGGAAAATAAATGATAGGACCAGCTTACTGGATTAATTATCAGATATTAAAAAACTGAAAATAAAATGGGAACCATTCAATAGAACTGGAAAATAATTGACAGGACCAGCTAACTGGAAAAATAAACATAAACTCTGAAACTGGAAAATAAATGATAGGACCAGCTTACTGGATTAATTATCAGATATTAAAAAACTGAAAATAAAATGGGGACCAGTCAATAGAACTGGAAAATAATTGACAGGACCAGCTAACTGGAATTAGAAAATAAGTGATAGGACCAGCTAACTGGATTAACATAAACTAAATAACTCAAAATAAAACGGAGACCAGTTCATACAACTGGAGAATAACTGAAATTAAATGAACATAAAACAAATTGTTGAAGATGTAAAGTTCAAAAAAGAAATAAAGAACTAAAAATTAAAGGAGACAAATGAGAATAATTTTATCAGAGAGCTTTGTATTTTAAATATGCATATCATAGCCACAAACATGATCATAAGTTGAAGTTTGGGGTTTATAACTCAATAGCCTTTGGATTAAGTTCTTGATCTTGTTTAGTTTCATGTAATGGCTAGAGAGATAAATTTATGTAATTGCAAGGAAATGTAGAAAGAAAGAAATTGAGAGGAAAAGAATAGACCTATCGCCTACTTAAAAAAAAAAGAGAGTGAGAAGATATGTGAAATCAGGACTTAAAAAGTGATTAAAATGAAAATAGGGAACAAGAAAACTTAGGTTGATGTTTTGAGAGGAGAAGAAAAAGAAAAGAGTGGCTAAATGTATTGTGAGAGAAATGGGAGAACAGCTGAACTGTTTCTGGAATCTGTCTCTAAAATGCCGTGTAGGCTAGTATTTATAGAAGATCCTTCCCCTAAAACCAGTGAGGTGGAATGCCATTAGAATTGATTGCTGTCCTGCTAGAAGCAAGCTTTTGACGCCTTCTTTTCCTTGCCAAGTGTCCTTTGTTTAATCTTCCAACTGCTGTTCTTCTATGCAAACAGCAGCTGGTTTTGTTTTTTCAATTTGCTAACTGGTATGTACACAATATAACAATAACATAAAATTTACCCCTTGTTTTAAAAAAAAAAAAACCATAAAATTTACCACAAAACACCCAGTCGTAGTGCACTGTTCTAGAAATTTGATTGGCCAGAAAGTTCTGATCAAATCATTACGTCTGAACTCCGACTTCAGTTGGGACTAAAATCTTCTTGCTAAAACACTCACAGGCTGAGAAGAGTAAAGATTCGGCTGCATCTGGAGCAAAGGATGTGGAAAAGACAGTCGATCGTTCTAAACCAGACTCTGGTGACCAACCTGACCTGTTTGAAGAGAACTTCAAAGAACTGAATAAATGGGTTGATGTGAAGTCTAAACATGGAACCCTATTAGTGATACGTGAAAGACGTTGTGGAAGGCTTGGAACAGCATTGAAGGTAATTTTTTCTTTGCCTGTCTTGCGTATTCCAATATACAGACCTACTCTTACCGATGTAGCATGCAATGAATGAAACATTTGAACTCTCTCTCTCTCTCTCTCGATGAGAACCTACGTCAATTTACCTGCTGTACTCTCTCTCTCTCTCTCCAGTTGGTTCCAATTTTCTTTTTTTAAATGATCTAGTCATTTCGCGGCTTCGTTTCTTCTTTTTATGGTTAAAACTTCTTGCCAACGATAAATTCTGAACCGTTACTCTTAGAGACAGAATTCATTACCTTGGACACGCCATTGTTTTATCTATTTGCCAGTTGCCACATAGTTTCAATGAGTCTATCGCAGTTCTATGTAAACAACCACCTTTCAGATTTCTAATCTTTGCAAACACGTCATTGTCCAATGTCGAGCAACTTTGACTAGGAAGTATATTCTTCAGACTTTTGATAGATTGTGATTCCACCTCTATGCAATATACATGTAGACTTTGCTTTGGGGTAATTAGATTCAAACCGGAAAAAGTTGTTTCTGACTGATTTCACACTTCCTGGCATAGGTGGTGAATGATTTGACTCAGGACAATGGGGAGCCTCCCAAGAAGAAGTTGTATGAGTTAAAGCTCTCTTTGCTGGAGGAGATTGGTTGGTATCATGCGGTGAAGTACGAGAGAGAGTGGATGCACGTGCGCTTCCCAGCAAACCTGCCACTTTTTTAAAGTCTTGCTTTGATTAAAAATAATGGGTCACATTACTATTGAATAAGTGTTTCAGGTGCCTGGTCCATTTTACTAGAAGAGATTTCTACCAGGATAGAAGTGTTGTCATAATAAAGTGAACGCCCTTTGGTACACCCCAATGTCGTTTCTCTTTTTTTTTTTTTCACCAGTTCAAAGATCAGTGTACTTGATAAATATATGGAAATTCTGATGCTATAATGCTGAAATCATAATAATAATCATAGTAATAAGTTTATGATTCATGGTAAACAAACCTTCTTATATTACTTTTTTTTTTCTTCTTCCTTTGCTGAATAAGTTACACCCAACAGTTAGCTCCAAGCATGTGGTTTTATTTCATTGCGAGTCGAGTCAAAACTTAGGGATTCATTTGTTTCCGGGTTTGAATTATGGGATTTAAACTTTTGAGTTTAAGGCTTCTCATCTCTTTTCCTTTTCTTTGATATGCTTCTCTACTTGTATATAGAGATGTCAAATGGGTCAAGTAGGCCTGACCTATTTAATTTAGGCTCAAGCGTACCTTGTGTTATGTTTGAACCTGGTCTATTTATTGATCATGTCGTGCTAGGCCTTTTCTATTTAATTTTTGTGGCATTAAGCTCAATCCACGATCTATTTATTAATGGGCCGTAAGTGTACATAACGTGCATGGGTTGTGCTCGTTTTTGTATTGGTGTTTGTGTTTTTTATTGTGCTTTTAGTTCTTAATATGTCTTTGTCACGTCCAGTGATAAATTTACCAAAAAAAATAAAAAACAAAAAATAAAATGAAACCTTATTTGGTAGTGCTTTCATTTCGTTTTTACTTTCGAAAAAAATTAAAAATGAAAACAATTTGAGAAACATACAAATATTATTTTAAAAATAGTGTTTGGTGGTATATCATAGTATGCTTTTTTAAAAAATATTTTTAATAAACAAATATTAATAATAAAAAATTATTACAAAGAATGAAGAGGTTTAAATCCTCTGCTCTGGTGAATTTTCCTTCCTCTTCCTTTACTCCAGCGGTTGTAGATGTCAACGACGACGAACCCGGCCACCATGTTTGACAGCCACCGACGACCCCAAGCCCCCACCCCTCTCTCTCTCTCTCTCTCTCTCTCTCACTAGGTGTCTTGTGGCGGCCGAAGCCTAGGGGTCGTAGGGCGACAAGGGTCATTGGGGGGAGTGGCGCGGTGAAGGAGATGATGTTGTTGCCGATCGAAATCAAGCACCTCTCGTCGGAGGAGAACAAGGTCGCTGGGCAAGCGATTAAAGAGATGGGACGAACTCCGGTGCTGGGCAAGGCAGTCGCGATTTTTGCAGTTGGGCGACGCTGAGATCTGCTAGCGATGGACGACGATCGACTGAGCATTTTGAGGATGAGAGGGGCTGAGAGGAGATCTCCATCGTCAGTGTTGGGCTACGGCTGGGGCAGCTGTTTTGACGACGACCTCTAGCATGCTTCAGCGACATGTGCAGGGCATCGACGGTTGGGGTGATGTTCGAATTTGGCGAGCAATGCTGTTTGATTTTTGGTTTGAGAGGTAGTCAGAGAACCAGAACGGAGAAAGAAAGAACGGGAGATTTTGCCAAAATAAAATTTTCTTTAACTCCACCTTTCAAAATGCCTCCAAGAGAACTTGTTGGGAGGGGAGAGACATTGATGGAATGAGAGAGAAGATAGAAAATTATGAAAACAAGTTTTTTTTTTTTTTTTTTTTTAATTTTGTTTTCATTTTTGGGTTTTTTTTTTTTGTTTTTTTTTTAAAATATTTTTGTTGGGGTAGGTTCAAAAAAGTAACCAAACTATGTTTTAAAATCGTTTTCATTTTTGTGTTTTTGAAAATAGGAAAAAACTTCCCAAAAATAAAACCAAAAGGCCTCTAAATGTTAACAAAAGAAAGTGCATTATTGATAATTTTTTTTTGAGGATAATAACATTGTAGAATCTTGTATGATATGGTTTCATTATTTAGTTTCTGTTTTTATATAAATCAAAGAGGGTAAGTATATATTGGCAATTGATAGTTTACCAACAACAAAGAGTTTATTTGATTTTTTTTATTGAATCTGTTATAAATTTAGAACTTCTTTATAAAAAATATTTATAAAAATATAAAATATATTAGTAAAATTAGTTTCGAATTGCATGTTTTAATCGCGCTTGTAATTAGGCCCCAATTGTACTTTTAACATGCTAGTATTCATACTAGACTCTTATCGTGCCATGCTCTTAACGTGCTTCGTGCTTAAAAGTTAAGCCAAGCCCAACCCATTTAATAAGAAACAAATTACAATATGTGTCTAAATTATTGTTATGAAATTAAAATCTAACACAATATTCAAAATATCTTAAAAATGTCTTTAATGATATAGAATTATCTTAATGATATTGCATATTGTACTATATAATTACATATAAATAATTTTAATGATATCATTATGAGACATTTATAAAATTTTTATAAATTAGAGTAATATTTTAATTTAATAAACATAATTGGGCCAATTGTCTCATTAACCCTTGAATAAATGGATGGTCTAAGCCCATTTAATAATCATGTCGTGTTATATTATGCCTGCTTTTTAACATGTTGTGTTCATTTTGACCTACTAGGTACAACCCGTTTTAACATCTGTAGTTGTATATATGCTTTGCGTTCCATGCAAGGAAGAGTGCTATTTAACCTAATACTGTTTACAACTACAAGTGGGTCTAAAAAGACAATTTGGGGAGCAGACATTATTAGTGAGAGGAGTCACAACCTACGTCGGCTTTAAGGGGCAGCTGGTTGTATTTTATGTCAAAATGATCACATTCCCACCAACAGCTGGGCCCGGACTTGGGCTTTTCAAGTGCGGAAGTTAGGGAAATTCAGAGGAATGTTGTTGGTTTTAGCAGAAAGTGATGTTTCATTTTTGACGGCGTTCAATTATTTTGCCCTCTCAAATAGAAAAAAAAAAAGGGAAAATAATTAAAACGCTGTTGTGTTGGGAGGATGGCACTTTTTCATGCACTCTTTTCTTTTTAATGTGGCAGAAATACATGAAAATAATGAAAAACAGATTTTAATTGTGTACGCTAATATGACAGATAAGGCCGTGTGATTGAATATCTATAATATATAAGCTCAAGAATAGTCTTTTTTGTCTTTTTATGATATCAAAGTTGATGAAAACAATGCTAGGCCAACTTTTGAAAAGGAGAAGGAAAGCCCTTCGAGCTTCTTTATTCAGTTGATCGATCTTTACATTTCTCCACAATCCAAATGGATAGAGATCTCAAATTATAGCTACTTTTTTTTTGTCCTTTTGAATATTTGTTGCAAATTTTATGGTGGAGCATTACAGCTGACAGGAGCAAGGGTGGCCCGAAGTGGGTCATCTTTATCTTTTACAACAATAAAGAGGCCATAATTATTCTAGCAAAACAAAAAAAAAAAAAAGAAAAAAGAAAAAAGGAGGCCATAATTATGTTGTAGCGCATATCTTCCATTTAATTATGAAAACAAATTAACGAGTGATGAACAACCTCAACCTGGAGAAATGTTTATTGCGATATTATTTTTCGCCACACAGTACTTGTGGGCTTTAACTATTTTCATAAGATTAGGCGATTAGGCTCTAACTTTACATGATAAAGCTAAAAGAGTAGTGTAGGACCCAAACAAATTAGCCTATAGGGGTTGGAGTATTAAAGGCAGCCCTTGTGTAGGCCTCAAGGATAACATGATAGCAGGAGAATGACAATAACTTGTAGAAAGCTTGAAAGAAAACCTAGAGAGAATGAGGGTCAAGAAAATCTTATACTCCATGAAGCTCAAGTTCCTACCAACACACATTCTCCCCCCAAAACCAAAAGGCAAAAACCCCATCTTGTGTTTGCATCCTCCGTAGATGTCGTCCTTGAATCTCTGCGGCTTGAACTCGTTAACATCCTCGCCCCACAAAGCCGGGTCGTGGTGCATGGCCACTAGGTCAATCCACATGTTGGTGCCCTTTGGGATTGTTACGTCTCCCACCTGAATGTCTCCTCTCACTTGCCTTTGCACATTTGGGGCTGAAGGGTATAGTCTTATCACCTCATTCATGACCCATCCCATCTGCATTCACATATAGCAGTGTTGTTAGTATTTGTTTGCAAGTGCACAAGTGAAAACTGTAAAAATTACACTACATGGCAAATTTATGAAATTAATGTTGAAATACAACAGTTTTTAAAAATATATTAAAAATAGAAAAATCAAATATCAATTGTTGTAATGATGTCTCACGTTTTATACTACAAATTTAATAAGTTTACTATTTGTAAAATATTCTGACCTGATTAGTAATTTTCTCTAAGTAGGAGCTAGAATATAATGGTCACGAAAACTTAGCCCTTGAAAAGATGGTCACTTTTTTCCACTTGAGCGGTTTGCGAAAGCTACAATACATACTTGAAAGTATGTGTACAATATTGAGGGCACATAGTTATAACATGACAACTCATAAATTTGATTCTAAAGTAGCATGCTATATTCATTGATTGCCGTGAGAATCTTTGTCCGATCGAAGCTTCGGGGTTCTGCCAAGTGGCATTAATTAGGAACCAACGAAGCACCAAACCAAAAAGTATCTTTGCAATCACATATGACATGGATATATCCTTGTCAAGCTATGTATGTAGGCCCCTCACTATTAAAGAAAAGAAAAAAAATGAGGTCACGTGGGAATCATGTGTTACTTTCATCACGCGCTTTAACGTACGCGTGAGCTAGCTGTACTAGCTAGAAGCCATTTCATGCTTTGACTTTTGACCTCCGACCATCTCTCTAGCTTAGTAGAATTAGGAGATTTGGACACGATAACTGAATACTAATATCCGTTTCCAAATAGCCCCAAACCTCTAATTATAATGTACGTAAGGGCTACCAAACAGCAAGCATCTCTATTTGTAATCACACGCAGACGGGGTCAATATAGGACAGAAGAGTTTCAACATATCCAATTTGGGACGTGGTAGAACCCACACATAATATATGTTCTCAATTTACTTTGACACATGGATAATCCCCGCATGTACATACGGACACATATGTGAAAGCCCCATGACACAATGGACATACACAAGACACGACTAAAAAAAGCTAGCTTATATGGACACATATTTTCTTCTTTGCATGATCTAGCAATGTTTCAGTTTTATATATATATGTGTGTGTGTTAATGCATGTTATATAATAATGTAATATTTATATATAGAAATTATTATATAGTATAACTGTATAATATTTATATTGAAGTTAAAAAAGTCGTATGCATTAATTAAGTAATGTACCTTCTTGAGTCCACCAAGTAAAGTTGCATCAACCTCTTTACCTCCAATCACTTCTCTAATCTCTTCTCTCAACTCATTTTGCCAATCTTGGTGCTCGGCAAGAAGTAGCATTGTCCATGTGATTGCCAATGCCGTTGTCTCGTGCCCTCCAAAGAAAAACGTCTTGCACTCGTCCACCAATTCCCTACTCGATAAACTCCTTCCCAATCCCCCCTCTTGACTCTCTTTGAGCAATAAACCCAACAAGTCCGTTTGGGGACGCCCTTGATCCATCGATTCTTTTCGAGCGCTCACGATCGAGAGGAAAAGTCGGTCAATTTCCCTGCCAATCCTTCTGGCCTCTAGGGTTTTCTTTGGACACAATAACTTGCTAAAGGGGACCCCCACAAAGCGGTTACTCTTGAAAAGAGTCATTTGTAGGGATCTCAATTTCTCAAACACCAAACGTCCGTTCTCGTAGCTTATTCCAAAGCTCGTCTTCGCAATGACCTCCCCAGCGGTAGCCGTGACTTCTCTCTCCACGTCGATCTCCGGCTTGCCGGAGTTGATGAGAGTCGCCCAGTTGTCCAACATTTTTGTTGCGGATTCGACTACTAAGCTTGCCATTGCCTGCAGTTACACAAACAATAATAATATTTAGAAAATATGATGGTTCTTTGTTATCGTTTTTTTGGCGAAAAACATATAACTGTTGTCAAAGCAGACTAGCACATCTTAACTAGATTCTGCATATATAATATCAAAGGCTATATATATATATATACCAGAAACTCTTCTTGGTGACGATCATATGATCTATATATATGCCCATCTGGTTGGTGCAGTAAAATGAATGACGAACAAAAGCAAGGGAGTGATAAATTAATTAAAGGGTATTAATTAATTAATTATGGCGTTTAGGAAGGATATTAGAAAAAGAGAAAAGTTAAAGACCTTCAAGTTGGAAGCGTTGAAAGCAGGAGTGATAACACGGCGATGACGGACCCAGTCATCGCCTTCGACCATGACCAGACCATTCCCGAACATCGGTTCTCTATCACGTTTGAACACAGATGGCTTCCCCCAGCACTTTGCCAGGACTTGACCCGACATTTTCGTCAGAAATTCTGGATCTGCAACATATAAGAATGGCTCCGTCCCTAGCCAGTAGATGAAGACCTTCCCTGCAGTACCACAAATAATTAATTGTACACTCATAAAATATTAATTATTTTCTTTCAAATATTATAAAACCCTATTATACTTACGATCATCATGACCTTCACATAGGTATATACCAAAAAAGGAAAAAAAGTTCATGATAAAAAAATAAGCATGAATTAATTTAGGGTTTAAAAAATTAGTGCAAAAGATGCCCTTACAAAAGGCAAAAGAATAAACTATGTAACATGAAGTGGTATAATAATTGTACATTATATGAGAGTTCTGGACTCATACATACATACATACACAAATATATATATATATGATCAAAGCAGCATTTCTAGTACTTTTGGGCTTACCATGGGACTTTTGCCAGCTAGAGAAGTAGGGAAACACGGTGGAATGTATGTCATGGGTGACATTTGATGTAGGGTACTCTTCAGAATCAGAACTAGCACTAATGGTTTTATCAATACTACTTCTCATCTTCTTTTTCATCTCGTTTATGTTTCCGAGTGGGAAGCTCGGAGACGGACCTCCTAAACCATTTCTCTTTAGTTTTGAATATGCTAAAGCAGGCAAAATCCAAAATGAAGAGACTAATTTCCATAAAAGAATGACAAAGAAGACCAACATGATGATCATGGCAATGTTACAAGATTGTGTAACTAGACCAACAAACTCCATATGATCACTATTTAGCCCTAGCTAAATAGCTTTTGATGATTTATAGCTATATAAGGGAACAACGAAGAATATTCTCACAAGGTATATTAAAGTCTAATGAGCAAAAACTAGTAATGGAATGAATTTTCTTGATCCAAGTAGGAGAATAAAACTCGGTATTTATAGAAGAAATTGGATGTTGGGTTTCAAGAATGTCGGATATTTGACTAGGAAAATATACTACTGTTGCTTTTGAATGGGCTTTGAACCATATTTAATTTTCCAGTCTTTTCATCTGAACGTATTTCAAAAGGGTCCCCGCTGGCCGTGTTTCTTCTTTTCCTTGTTTTTCTTGCAAAATAGTCCCTCTTGAACTTTTTGGTTTCTTGCTAACTGTGCTAAGTTTGGCTCTTAGCCAAATTTCATCTCCATTTTGCACCTAAAAGAGCCGTGGGCCGTTTTCATGTCATGTGGAGGTCATACTATCGTCTACACGGAATCAGCCAATGAATTTCGTCCACGATAGATGGCTGTAGAGTTCTGATGTGGCTAAATATGTATCATGTTTACAAAAACAAAGGACTCTCTTGTCATTTTACTTGAAAGAGTTAATATTAGATATGTTTGTTTCCTGTTACATTTTTGAAAATTAGATATTGGTATATAATTAATTACATGTGCAATTACATAATTTTCATGTTGTTCTTTTAGAAAAAAACCATATATAGTTTCTAGATAAAGTAGATATTTTTAGCTGAATTATAAATTGCGGCATCCTTGTTTGTGCATTCAAACGTAAGACTTTTTTTTTTTTTTTCCTTCTAACGGATAAATAAATATATTTTTTACTCTGAAGAAGCATTAGAGAGTTTTATTTTTTTCCTCGATGGGGTATCTAGAAAGATACACACCTTGTTAATAAATTTGATTTTGATCCAAAATTCGACACCGACCATATATATGATAACTGGTAAATATATATGATCCAAAATAAAAAGAAATTAAATATAACCAATAACTTTTACATGTGGCATTGATCACTTTGCAATTAATTAATTATTACTTTATAGGGCGTTTTATAAAATTAGTTCAGGTTGTAATTTTATAGTAAACGCACCCAGCTTTTGTGAGTGTGTGTTTTCTGTCTATTGGATAAGGGAAGAAAAGCTACTAATCAGAGTGGAATTGGCACATTTTCTTAGACTTCTTTTATTGAGGTGTACATTATTTTAGACTCATTTTTAGCATTTTATCTGTAAGAAACGTGACAATTAAAATTTGTTGATTCTTAGTTTATAAAGTGACAATAAATTAGTAGTACTAAATTTATATGTTTTCAGGTAAAAAAAAGTAGAGGAGATTTAAGTGGATAGAATTTTTACAATAAATAATTAAAGTAGATAGTGAGTTTTAAAAATTATAATAAATAGAAAATTTACTTGATAAATTACTTTTTTTTACAAATATTTAATAGATTTTTTACCGAATAATTTTTTATTTATCTAATAAATTTTTCATTTACTATAATTATTTTCAAGACTTGCTATTTTACTTGTAAGTAGTTTTTATAAAAGTGCTATTAATTATAATTTCCTTACTTTAATAACAAATTCTTTTTAAGTAAACTTGTTAGAATAATAAGCTATGAAACTATACTATTAATTTATTGTTTGTGTCGCTCTTTAATTTATCAACTCGTTTTTCATAAACTATACTGTTTATTGATTGCGTCGATCATTAATTTATCAACTCATTTTTCATAATTTTTTTAGACTTCATAATCAATCACTTGCATACATAACAGATTCCAAAAATATTTGTAAACTTAGTTTGCATGCAACGATATTAGCACGTAACTCGTTTAACAACTAAAAAACGGTGAACATAAACAACTCGTTCAATTTAAGTTTTTTTTTTTTTTAGCCCCTCTTGAATGCTAATCTATTTTACCTATTCGATGAAACCGCCTAAAAAGCCTCACGTTTTTATTTTGTTTTGAATCAAATTAATTCAATTTGAATATACACTTTACGACTTCAATTAGTATGCTGCAAAGGAATTATATATACACATATATAATAGAATAACACCACTTGTAAAATATTTGCTCAAAAAGAGTAATTTTTACTAAATCTGCGCAGCAAAATTATATATAATTTCTGTGCTCCTTCGCGTAGAGAAAGTGTAAGCCTTCCGACACGTCAAATGGGTGAAAAACCCACACCGGCCAGCCTTGAAAAACGTCCAAACGTTGCTTTTTTTGGTCAACAATTGAATAGTAGTATTAATATTGTCATGAGTCAATAATATACCGGAATTCCTTAAAAAATTATCTTCAAAGTAAAAGCACTAGAAGTTAGCTTTGTCATGAGTATTATTAGTATTTTGATAACTAAATAAGTAATTAATTAACCGCCGCATATTTTTCCCAAGTCAAAAATATTTTTCCCAAGTCAAAATATAATTTGCCCACTGGGCACATTATATTCCCCAACTTCTCCGTCTGTCTTCCTACTAGGAGGACAAGATTTTGGACTTTTGATCCGCCACTGTAGTTTTGAAAGCTGGATACATATACGATCGTATTATTTCTGTTAAAATAATGACGAGAAGAACAACTGGCACCAGAAAAAAAAATTAAAATAATTAAAATTAAACCCGTCTCACATTAAGTCTGTCACTCAATTTGTTAAAATTAAAATGAAAGAGTAGTACCACAAAAAAGAGTTCAAAAAAAAAAATACTAAGAATTACATCCCACAGGATGATCACGTGTTCATCAATAGCTTAAACTTGACAAATATTTAATACGACAAAGACAGGTTTCTGCGTCAAAGATTTTGTCATGGCAAACGTGGCAAGCACATTAAGTAATAAAAAACAGATGGTTTGGAATAAGGCTTCATAGATCACATCACCATATTAAAGTTGTCAACAGCATATTGCCAAGTCAGCACCGATCATGATATATACCATATATATGAATATATATATATATATATATATATATGATCACTATTGGTTTTTCTACTATAGTAATATATTATATAGAATCAGAACCCTATTTAATTATTATGCTGCTCAAAGTGACTAAATCTTTTCTTTTGTTTACACACAGAATTATGTGTGAAAAGGGTTTCATACATTGAATGATTCTTTGTTCTATTTTATCACATCATGATCATTTGTACTCGGGTGGATCAGATGAAAGAGCATAAATTCTGTTGAGTAGAACTATCAACGATGTGAATGTGCATACATATATGTATATGTGTGTGTGTGTGTAGTATCTTCTTGTTTTAATTGTGTACATATGTGGAGGTTGATATACTTGGATTATTACTTGATGGTACACAATTCTTGGATACATTTATTATATATATATATACACACACACATATATATTACTATAATGTGCGCTTTAAATTTTTTTTTTTTAATTTTTTTCCTTTACTCAAATAAGTTGTAATATATAGCAAGTCAATTTCATTTTGAACACTCCTAGCTTGATTACGGTAGTACTCCTTGGATGCTCTCACTCACACGAGTCTCACACTATTGGGCTGATTTTTATTTTTATTTATTATTTTGTACATTTTAGTATTTTTCCTATAGTTTAAAACAATAATAAATCAAACAAGTACATTTGAATTAATACTTGTGTGACTAGAGCTTGTTTTCGTGGTTTCGTGGATAGACCGTCTTGTAATATTGCAATAAAAGTTTTCAAGATATTAATATTGAAACCCTACAAGTCGTGATTTGATCATCTACGTACCTTAATTTATTCAAACTACAGTACCAGATCATGAGAGTTTTTTTTTTTTTCAAAGCTATTGAGTGCCCATTTGATTTCAGTAGTTTGTAAAATGTTTATAAGTTTCCAGCGCAACTTTTGGTTTAGTCAAGATCGAGCACAAAACTAAGGTTCTGATCAGGAATAATGATTCTAGTTGAAAATTGGTTTGCGTGGATTTGGGGCAGTGTCTTTCCACTTTGGCCAATAATGTTGTCTTTGAATTTATTTATTTATTTATTTACTTTTGCGCGTTTATCTTGTACCTTCTATTTTTTTTGGATAAATATAGAGACAAATGGATCCTCCACTCAAATTTATTAAAAAAAGAAAAAAAAGAAAACAAAAAAAAAAAAAACTGAGAAACAAGCCATAATGGCTAACAAAACAAGAAAATGAAAAGATACCAAAAATAACATCTCTACAGAAAGGGTTAACAACAACCAGAATATAGCTTAAACCAATCGAATTTATTTACGCAACTAGAAACATTCCAACCTTGAACACGATAAAGATCATTGTCATTTTTCTTTTCAGGGGTCACAGCTTTGTGCAAATCTACCAATATATCCCAAGACTTTGAAAAAACTAGCTAACTCTATTTATTTTTAAACCCTTTCATACGACAAAGTTTCTCTCTTTGAATGAAACATAAGTAAAGCCTTATTGTCAACTTAAGGTCTCAAGGAAGTGTGTATATGGAACTATTGGCCATATTGACTAGCTTCATGGAAGAAGCACCATGTTCATCATTATCATTTGCTTCGGCTTTAACAACTTTCTGAACCGTTTCTCCATACCTAGTAGTGGGATATTCTTCGTCATTCGCCAAATTAGTCTTCTTAGTTGCAAGAATTTTTGAATCGTAATATGCGTCCACTCTTCGATCACATTTAATTTTATAACAAGTAAACAAAAGGTAAATAATTTGTGGTCGTGCATTTAGCCTACCAATAAATCTATACATGCTTAATGTAAAAATTTAGAATTTGAATCCTCCCCTTTAACTAATATATATTTATATATATATATATATATATATATGGAGTTGTTTTTTATAGCTATGTCTCTAATGGTATACATTATACATATCAAAAAGGTATGTTTTAACAATAATTGATGATATAATGTGATAAGAATTCAGCCTCATTAATTATTGTAATTTTTTGGGTCAACTATTTACTTTATTATAGCTGTTAGATTTATATATCAAACGGCCAATAATAATAGTACTTATTAAAACCGTAACAACATCCAAATTTAATCTTATAATTGTTTGTATATAATTTATGTTTAATTCTTGGGACGTTCATTCTCAACTGGCTGCTCAGCTAGTTTGATTGACAGAGTCTACGATCATTTTTTTTCCCTTCAAATCGCGTTTTGTTCTATCAAAGGACTCTATAATTAAGCATATAAAAGGTTATGATGGCCAATATTAATTCGGTTTAGTGCTTCCATAACTGACGGAAAAAATTGTCGTTGCAAGTTATGATGATGATCAGCTAAATGGGTTTGCTAAGTAGCTCTAAATCTAATAATTCAATTAAAAAAAAGACAACCTATAAATTTTTAAAATTATAGAAAAACAGAAGTGCTTCCATAACTGGCAGAATCAGTCGTTGAAGTTATTATGATGGCTATAAGCAAATTAATTTAGATGGAGTGAAGTAGGACTCAAATTAGGACAGATATAATTATTCTACACCCGACACGCTCAACTTCTTCTTCCCTCTTTTTTTTTTTTAATTTTAATTTTTATTTTGCTCAAAAAACACGTTCAACTTCTTCCTGATCGATTAACACACACTTTTATAGAAATTGTAGTATGTCTCTCTCAAATATTGGAGATCAAAAATCACACTTAAATGTATGAAAATACACATCTTTAATCTGTTTGAATACAACATGTAGCACTGCGGCACCGACTTTTGAGGATGCGGCGCTAGAAGAATGAAAATGGTGAGCGGCGCTTGGGCGCCGGCTACTCAGGCGCTGGTGCTGAGGCACTCTCCTGAGCTGATACATAGTAAAATAATATGTTATTTGAGTCGTTTTAAACCGGTATATTCATTGATTGTATTTTTTCATACAAACCTAAACATTTATTAGCAAGAGACACATCTATTGTAATAGTTGTGTTGTTACATGAATAAATACATTTATAAATGAAGAGATACTTTTACAAATAAAGAGGTATCTTTATATAAAGAATTGTATGGATTAAACTGGTTGTGTCCATTTATGAAATAATATCCTATATTTTAATTAATCTCCAAAAACCTATAGATTATATATCTTATTCTAGAACACGATGTTATTGCTAGACATTGTGTTCAAGTGTTTAGTACATGTTGGGGGTAATTTGTCATAAAAACTCTTTAACAAACTTGAATAAGTGAGAGCAAATAGAATATTTAAAGAAAGTGTTCACGCACACCTCAAACACTCCCTCTTTTTCTATAATTTCTTGGCCTTTTATTCTCCCTGGACACTCAAATTCTCCGACACACACATAGACACCATGTCGTTCCTTTGAATATCTTTGGTCTGAGGACTCGTTATTTAATGTCGTTTCCCCAAGGAGGCGAAAAATGCCCGTCCATCCTTGGTATACTACGTACGGCTCCAAATATTGGTACCTTCAGGGATTTGCATATAAATTTACAAATATCATCCTTAAGCTTGCCTTCATTTATACGTTGGTGCCAACGAGTATATGTTGTATAGTTGGAAAACCTCTCATTCATCTTCCAAAATTATGAGGAATTTTTTTTAATTTTTTGAAGAAGAGCAAACAGATATTCACACTAAAATAACGGTACTCTAATATGGGAATATCTACGTAAAATTTATATCACACAATATATAAGTAGCTGTTTCAACCATAAATCAAACTATTAAAAAATTAATCTAATTGTGATGACAATGGTTTCTACCAGTAAAGAAAAAAAGAATATTCCTACCATAAATATTCTCTTAAATCTATGGAAAGATTTTCTTTTAGAGGTTATGATAGAAAGGAGGAGGAAATAAGATATCTTTCCCCGTTAGCTTTTGGTGTTAGCTTGTGGTTCATCAAGATTAATTCACTTCAAGGGAACTACTCGCAAAATGTAATCGTTCGACTTAATAAAGAATTTAGCTGTCGGAATTTTTTACTTTTCCATATACACACTGCCGAGATTTCTGATCACTCCACACGTTCACAAGAGGTTTCTACCATTGACCACGCCTCAGCCCATAAATCCAACAGATACGTTAAAACTGCACCACAATATAATTAACTAGGAATTAATTGGATATGGTCAAAGAGTAAAGCCAAATTTTCTGACAAAAACACAAAGAAAGGACACCATGAAGGAAGAAATAAATAAATATACATATATATATATATATATATATATATATTATCACGACCCGAAGAGTGGAGGCTACGACCGAAATAAAAAGAACAATTAAACCAAATAAATTAAATATTTAACTGAAGTCACATCAACAATAGTAATCACCGTCATGTAAAACTTTGACCGTAAAAAATGATTGTATAATTAAATTATAAATAATACGACACATATATATATATATATATATATATATATATCACCCTTTGGGAATGATAGTCAAACAGTATTTAATTAAAGCCATAAACGTAAACGTCGACACGTGATAGATTATACTGATAAGCAATATTGAAGGACAAGGAAAAGAGTTCTCTTGCGACATCCACAAAAAAGCCATGAGATATGTCTACCTACGCCTCTTTTTCGAAAGGTACATATCTTGTCCACATATAATTGTGTTAGCAGCTATATCATTGTGTTAGCAGCTATAGACAAGAGGCTGGTTGTAGGCATAATTAATTAGAGAAAAATCAACATCTAAATTATTTTTAGTTATTTTAAGTGTAGCGTTTAAGTCTCCTCACTCTTTTACAAATCTTACCATTGAATATGTGGGTGTGTCATCCACCGCGTCGACACCCCACATGACATATGGTGCCCTGTGACCACGACATGATCAATCCAATGTTGGTTACAATGGGATCGTTGATGTCTAGCTTTGAACTGCTATGTGTCAACACCACGTGCGGCTACATACTGTGATCGGATAGCTCTTCCTGTTTGTTTCGGCCTCTCGGGGTAAACCTGCAATAAGAAGATGGATGCTTCGAAGAAAAGAGGCACCAGTGTGGTGCTAGCCAAAAGTTCTTTGACACTCAAGTCAAGTACTTGTTCGACAGAGTACGAGAGCGAAGTTAATTAGGAAAGAGCACGTTACCTTGAGTTGCAGTAAATACATTCTATTTATAGGCTATCAGTTGAACCGGGTGTTAGGTGAGTTTAAACTGCGACCCATGTGTCACATCAAGACTTGTCAAGGGTTAGTAACAAGTGTTATGATCCCCACTGGAGGTTTGGTCTCCATCTGAGGGTTGATATGAGGCCATATGTAGACATTTTGTGATGAGTTATTGCCTAGGTGCAGGCTCTGACAGTTCGACCCAAGCATGTGTTATTCCTGAGGAGGCGATGCCTTGTATCACAGCCAATGGGGTCTTTGAGAAGCACCTCATGAGAAAGAACCGAGCACATGGAGTTGCGAACTCATCTTCTTAATGATCTTGTCGAGCATGGTGACTGAGCTGCCTCAGAGACGATCCTTGGGAACTCTGCCGATCATACCCCCAACAGAGATTGTTAAGTCTCCCACTTGATCAATGTTTGAAACACGTCAATATTCATCCACGAACAATTAACACCATATATTCTGCTTTCACATTGTAGTACATACTGTTGTTATATGGTAATTCTGTGCTTAAGTAACTTCGTGCTTGAAGAATACTTGCAAAATCTTGAAAAAAAAAAAAAAAAAAAAGTCCACAATTTTGTTTATTACTTGAGTGTTTCGTGAAAGACGGTAGAAAATAGCTAGATGAGGTGGTGGTGATTGATGAAGAAGAAGAAGAAAGTAGCTTAAATTTATATATATATATATATATATATGAGAAAACTCCATACACACACCTATCGAGCAAATAATATTGTTGTGCTATTCGCTTTTTTGAATATTACATCCTGATTTTAGAAATTATTGGTAATTGAATTTCGTACGTGAGTTTTTTAAAGGGTGAAGCTTTTCATTTTAAGAAAAAAAATTAAAGCTCAACATATAGGCGTATTGACTATTGAATTAAAATTAAAAGAAGCTATTGAACCTCAAATATAAATAATTTCATAGCTCAATTTGTATTTTACTAAAATTAAATTTTCAAAGTGTATTATGAAAAAAAAAACCTAATAATTTAAAATGCAATAACTCAATTTTATCTATATGTTAGTGTCCAAGTATGTGTGTGTGTGTATAAAATTGAGGAACTGATGTGACTACCGTGTGGAAAATTTTTATGAAGCGAGGGTGCTGCCATGTTGCAATAAAAGCCAACATAGCACACAAGGACTAATTTGTAATCATATGTTAACAAGGGGACAAAAACCGAAATTTCCCGTCGTGCATCACATTACAATAGGTATGTCCTGTCGTTGACGAATTGCACGTGTACTGCCGATTATGGGGATTGTACGTCGAGTGTGGACGACAATCGAGTAACTATGTAGAAATAGTAGGAACATCTACTTCTTCGTGGTCCCGAAATTTGTTTTTTGCTAGAAGGGCTAGGGAGCTTGGCGGGTATCACCCATCTTTTTTTAAAAAAATAAACACAAATTTATAATAGCTCATTTGCAATTTAAAAATTATGTTATTTTACGTTACTGTAAAAAATTTATTATAATAAAAAAAAGTTTATAAGAGAAAACCAAACATCATGTAATTTTTTGTGTTTTTGTTGATCTTACTAATAATCTAAAAACCTACATATTATTAAAAACTTTAGATTATACTATTCTCATTTAACGATCTTTTTTTAAAAATCGTTGTGATAGGAGGGAAAAAAAGTGCAAATTTACACCGAAAATGTGCGTTTGTAGAAGCTGATATGGTGCGTATATATCACGTTGACGGTAGTTAGGTGAGATTATTATTGTCACATACGTTTCTGGTTTTTCTTTTTCCAAATATAACTAGCTTTCCATATGTAGAACCGTGTGTAGAATAAAAAAAGCAGCCATGTCATCCAAAATTAGACAATGAACCATTATCATACGAAAGATCAGGATTTGATTCATGTATCTAAGTAGGTTGGATATATATATATATATATATATATATATATATATATATATATATATATATATAGCATCATGAAAATCACATGCATGCATGTTACCGCGATAAAAAGAAATTAATCTTCATTTGTAATTAATTGACGATATCATGAGATTGCAAAAAAGAAAACAGAAGTCTTGTTCCTTTCAGAAGATATTTTAAACAACAAATCTATATTCTATATAAAAACACGAATGTGCTTTTCCATGTCAGGTTGACGTGTGCCCCCCACCTCATTTCTTTTTTTTTATGATTTTTTCTTTTCTTTTTCTTTTTCATTTCCTTTTTCCTTTTTTCATTTCTTTCTTTTGTTTTTTTTTTTGGTTACTTTCTGTCCTACATTATTTTGTATATTTTCAAATTTGCTTCTTAATTTTTTTCAATATGTATTATTAAAATACTTTTTCCTTCTAATTTATCCTTATTTCATATACTTTTACATCTTCTTAAATATTGTTTTTATCAAGTATAATTTCTAACTTTAGTTCATGTCTCTTCTTATGATTTAGCTTTCCCTTATTTTGTCAAATTGATTATCAAATACTTCCCCACTTACATATTCTTTTTACCAATGATACTTCAACTACTATATATCTTACTACTATATATCTTATAAATATCATTAATCTAATTTACCCATTGAAATTCTGTTTCTTTTTCATTTCTTGTTTTTCTTTTTCATTTTCTTTTCTCCCTTTTGTTCCTTTTTGGTTACTTTCTCTCATATAACATATTGTATATTTTCAAATTGGCTTCTTTTTTTTTTTTAATATGTATAATCGAAATACTTTTTTTTTTCTAATTATCCTCATTTCAAATTTTATTACATCATCTAAAATATTATTTTATCAAGTGTGACCTCCAACTTTAGTTCATGTTTCTTCTTATTTCAATTTCCCTTCATTTTGTTGTTTTGGTTCCCAAATATTTCCCTACTTATATTTTTCCCTCAGTGGCACTTCAATTGCTATTTGTCTTATAAATATCATTCATCTATTTACCCCATTGAAATAATTTTTTCACATATGCCCCTACTTATCAAACAATTTTTTAATGTGGTTTTCCTAATTGTTATTTTCTCGTAATAACTCTGATTAATTTTCTCTAGGATTAATTATTTTATTTAAAACAAATATTATCCATGTGTATCCACACACATTCTCACACACACAAACATTTAGCATTCTTTGGGTATAACTAAAAAAGTTATACCTTAAACTACTTTTGTTATAGTTTTCTCCTACGGAATTTGAATTACTATAGTATTTTTAGTTTAAATTGACAATTCAAACCAACAATCCAATGGCCCTCGCATATTTTGATTGAGCATGTATTTTGACCCTTTTTTATATTATCAAATCTTACATCTTCAAATGACTCTAATTAAAGACTTCTCCTGATCATCTAATCTACTTTGCAAAATTTTAATAAAAAATTAGATTTTAGTGTCATAAAAATGTAAAAAATAAGCGCCTTTGCACGTGCTTCACACTAGTTAAATAAAAAGAGCCAATATAAGCGAAGAAGCAGCATTAGCTAGCCCTTCATATTGGGCCCCAGCCAAAAGCAATTTTGGAGACCATGAAATGATGAGATAATCATTATTCCCCACCACTTTTTTTTTTTTTTTTTTTGGGAGATTCGATTTTGCCATTAGAATTGTATTGGATACAACAAAACTTATCTCCTACTCGCTCAATTATAACAAGTATTTTGTCTAAAACTTGGTGTATGTACGGATTCGAACATTCATTAATAGTGTCATTTAAAAACTATGTACCAATTAGAAGTTCTGCATAATAAATTGGTATGCAAATTAATTAGATTAATGGATATATTTTATTTTACTTTATATAGTAGATATGTGAAATGTATATGAAATCACAAGTGTACGTAAGAACATAAAAATGTTATTAGGTCACGTCTTGGCCACTTTAAGATAGCTTAGGTAGTCGAAAGTGTGAGTGCATACATGTATTTATCAGGATTCGAATCCTACAAATTTTATTTTTACTTTAATATAAATTGCAAGTCATAAACCTCACAGTGAAAAAAAAAAAAAATTAGGTCACATCTAGGGTGTGTATAAATTAGTATTAACATATAATCTATAAATCTAAAGTCAATGCTCACATACGGCAATATTCCAATCTCCCACAGGCATCAACACATCAAGTACGAAGTATGTTTATTCAATGGTCAATCCCTACAAAGTTGTAAATTTTTCCCGCCGCCTTTTTAAAAAAAAAAAAAAATTGTAAATATGTGTAGATTACATAGCACTACTGCTTTCAGCACATCCACGTTTAGATTACTTCGGAAAAAAAATTGCTTTCTTGTTTTAAAACGTGAGTCAGGGCGAAAAAGAAAAGAAAAGTTTACTAGGGTACAAATCACTTTTTAAAGTTGTAAATATGTGTACGTAACGTTTTTTACTTTTTTTTTTTTTACTTGTGGATGTGAGACTGAGTGCATGCATGCATTAGTTGCTGACCAAAAAGCCCATATGTGAAAAATGCGTTTTTTCTCTCTTTTATCTCACCACCATTGATTAGAAATATATGTAGATCACAGTTCTTAATCTTCAAAATATGGTGTGTGAAGGAAACGTAACAATTGCTTTGGAGTTGAAATTCATGCTCGATGATATTGTCTAGATACATTGAAACAAGATTTCAACATTTTCCAGGCATCCCTAAAGAAAAAGTTTCTCAAGCAAATAAGAAGGACGTCATTTTGATAAACTTTTCTCTTAAAACCTCGGGTTTTTATCGTTTTGGGCAGTGACACATCATGCCCGTAGAATTGTGGCCTAAAAAATATTTTTTAATTAATAAAATTCAGATTTTTAATTAAATTTGGAATTAAATTAATTTAATATAAATTCGGTTTAATACTCTGAAAAGTTAATAGTGTAATTTTAATTTGAATTTTATCATAGAGGTTATATATATCCTTTCTAAATGGATGATAGTTATTCTTAACAGGTGTCTTGAAAGGTTGTGTTTTATTTTATAAAACAAAAAAATGATCAGAAATAATTATTATGATTTTCATGTTCTTCTTTTCTTTTCTAGAATAATGTATTCAATACTCTCTTTGTTTTTTAATTATTCTTTAGTGTAGAAACACAAAAGACTTGTCATATCCTCGAAATGATTTGCAGTGATATTCCTATAAACGATCTCATCCAAGCAGAGGTGGAGCTACATTGGGCCCGAGGGGAGGCCGCTCCTTTGAGCCTAATGGCTCCTTCTAATTTTACCCCCTTAAAAAAATATTCACTAATTTTCTACTACTCGTCCCTCTAAAATTTTAAAAATTGCATCGTCAAGGAATGATTTGTATAACTATTTCAATTATATATCATTTTTAATTTGAAAAATACTCATATTTCAAACTTAAAACTCCAAATAAATCAAAAACCATGTATATAGTACTATGAAAACTTATGTTTTTGGGGTTCCAAGTTTTAAAAAGTGAATTGAATTCTATCACATGCTTTGTTCATTCAGAAGAAGAATAGAAAAGATAAAACAACTATAAAAATAGGGATTAAATTAAAAAAATACAGTTACATTGTAATTTTAGTTGTAATTTTTAGTTCAATTGTTTTATTAAGCTCTCTCTTGAAAAAATTTATAGGTTCCGCCCTTGCAATCCAAGAGGGGACAAATAATGCTTTGAAGAAAGCGTATTCTATACGTGTTTCAAGTCTTAATTTGAGATTTCCAACAGCATCTTGAAATATGAAACAAGAAGAAAAAAAAAATGAAAACAAAAATTAAAAAAAAATGAAGAAACCCAAAAATATGATTTTGTTTTATGAGTTTTTTCCTAATATTTTGTTTTTAATTTTCCATCATAATTTTTATGAAATTAATTTAAAAGTTATTAATAAATGGTAAGTTAGAAACTTAATGTTACAAAAGGCCCTATATATACATAGCCTATGTTACATTGATTGAGTTTCGTTCATCTTAAAAGGGTATAGTCAATACTATTCTTTTATAGTCAAAGGAACTTGGCCCAGTGACATCGGCAGCTACTGTCACTTGCTTGACTGGCTGAGTAAGTGAAACGTTGTCTCATCAGGAGTTGGTTGAGCAGGACCCCCTGAACCAGCCATAGTTGGCCAGGCTGGTTTTGCTTAACAAAAAAGTTTGCTGCCGGATAGCCTCAGGCTTCACCATTAGATCCTCAGTAGCAGCAATGAGAGCCCTCGGTGCCCACGGCTACTTAGACCATAAGTGCCCCTGCTCAAATCTTGTGGGCACAACCTGATCAGTTGGCCTCCCTAAGCCGGGATAGCTACCTTCCCCTAGCATAGAACCACTTAAACTTCTAAAGTTTGTCTGAGTTTGGGTTGCCGAGAATGAAGACCTTTGCGAACCTAGTCAAGTAGTACCATCCGACCTATTAGGGAAGTTTCTTTATCTTAAACATCTGCTTAAATACTTCCCACGACATCTTAGTCGTATGAACGTACATCCACAGCATGTACATTTCGATCAAGGAGCGATAGTAGTTTGGGTTCAACTAAGCAGGACACACGTTTAGATTGTTAAATCCTAGTGTAAGTAGGGATGGAGTGGCAGGTAGAGTCTTGCTGGGAAGAACTCTGTGTTTAATGTGATGTATCCCTCCGGCTGTTCCATTGGAGTATATTTGGTTATTGGCAAAATCAATAAAATGTCGTCAGAGATCTCGTATTCCCAAAGAAGGTTCTTCAGCCGAGTCTATGTCATGGCCGATGTGTGCTCGCTCGTCGAAGTTTGACCAGGCCGGTGCACCTGGTAGACCACTGCACCTCAAACTTTGGTCTCCAAAGTTGGTGGCACCTCATCCTCATCCTCGGCATCATCGCCTCCTTAGACTGTTGCCTCTCCTCAGCAACATCTTCCTTGATAGTCACTTCTCCTACTATGTAGGCACCAACCACTACGTCCCGACTAGAGAAGCTTGGCCCACCAGCAGCAGCCACCAAGCGAGCATGCTCCCGATCAGTTACTCAAGATGTGCCCATGATGGCTGCCCCGATGTAAGGGTCCTCGCCCCTACATGGCCTAATAGGGACTATGCCCTTAAGCAGATCTAGAAAATCCCTCTCGAGGACTGTCCCTCGCCCCAAACTGAGGATTTGGGCCAACAGAGCTGCCCTTTCTGGCTCGATTGTTGTCCCTATGCTTTCCCTATCTTAAGACCTTATCCAACTAAGAGATGTTTATCGACTAATTCTGGGAATCGCTCAAGTCATTCATGTTCATGCTCGGGCAATTACTTGTTCAGATTGATTAGTTGAGTTAGAAAAAATTCCTCGTGATTGGCTTTCCTGCTCAGCAACTAAATGCAACACTTAGAAACTCATATGCAATATGTGCTAAAAGGGTGAGGGTCGACTCCTATTTATAGTTGAAGGTCGAGCACGAAAATCAAAGAGACGCAATAATTGCACCTATCAAGGAAACAATCAATCATGGACTGACACGTGTTAGCCAAGCTTGACCAGCTAACTTCTTAGATTCAAGGTCTTGAGGACGAATCCAAAGACCATCTTCAGTCGACCAACCCTTAGGCAGAGTGCACCCAGGTCAAGCACTAACAAGGTGCTCTAGGGGCTACTGTTGGGGTGTGGTCAACACTTCTATTCTAGAAATCCTTCCTCGGCTGTCTGACTACCTATTTTTGATACATCCACAAACTCCCCTTTGATTGGCACTTCCTCCTGAGGTGTTCCCCAGGGCCTCTGCTGATCGCCACGCAAGACGTCACCTCCTCAGGAAGAACATGTGCTTAAGACGTATGGATATACACCCAAATAGCAGCTCACCTTTAAAGGTCAACATATGGCCTCTTCTCAACCCTCGGGTGAAGAACTGACCTTCTTCCAGGATCATAACACCTCTCACCTACCACCTGACACCACCTGATGGTATACACGAGTCACGGGTTACTCCACCTGAAAGGTAACATAGACTTTCTCACCTAACTCTCCTGATGTCGGTGGAAGAAGTACCTGACTTGAGTATCGGAGAACCTTTGGCCAGAACCACACCGGTGTCCCCTTGGCCTCTGAGGCATCCCTCTTCTTGTCTTAGGTTCACCTTGGGAAGCCGAGACGAACGTGGAAGGCAATCCGACCATCGTGCATAGCTACACATGGCTTTGATCACCAGCGAAGTAAGTTGAACATCAACAATGGTAAAAATTAAAAAGCTTTTATATCTAAAAAAATAACTTTTTTCTTTAAAAGAAAAAGTTCCATGTTATTGAATAAGAAAGAACAGACGGACTTTTCTTTTCAAAATTAAGAAAAGACCTAATGGTTATGTAGTGAAACCTTTCTGATACTCTTTCTCCGCACTTTTCATATATCATTACATGCTCGAAAGCCAAGTAACTGTTTGCTTTTTTAAGCCAATCAATTACCAAATGTCTGTTGAAATCCAAGTTCTAAGTATTTATTTGACAATCAAATTTCAACATTCGTTCCATCACTGACAAAGGTATATAAAGCTCCAAATATATTGTAAAAGAAAAGCACAAAGTTGTGATAATTCTACGAGTACTTCCAAGCCTGCTAGTTAAATATGTTGTGTCCGTCTCCAAAGAACATTGCAACAATTGATAAATTGTCAATAGTTCTCACAACCAATAACAAAGCTCCCATCTTCACATGCACTAAGTTGGAAGATTTTTTGTTCCGATCTTTTGGAGATGACGGACAGGCGCGCAGAAGTGTTTTGATCAAGGCCTTAAGCGAAAAGAGTCCTCTGCACAATCACACAAAAAAGAAACACGAAGAAGAAACAATAAAGGACTTTGAATATGAAGATGGAACTAAGAAGGGTCAAGAAACTTGTCTAAAAGAGGAAAGCGAAAATAAAACAAAGAGAAATTAAACCAAACAAAATAGATCAAGAATTTTAAGGTCTTAAACGGTGCATAAAAGCAATATACGAAAAAGAAAACCATAGGCCCTAGTCGCCTAGGCCTAGCAAACGAAACGTACTAGGGATGCACAAACCGAAGTTATTTTTTTGGCCATACAGGCTAGTTCTATATATATTGAAATATTATCATTTTGGTATCTTGTGTTTTAAAAAACATTATGTTGGTATATTATTGTTTAAAAAATATCAAAATGATATCCTGTAACTTTCAAAAATATGATTTTGATACCTTAAGTTTGTGTTTTGTGACGTGAAAATTTTAACTTACCTTTTTATTAATAAATCCTAAATTTCATATGAAAAAAACACAAACTTAAAATACAGTAAACCATTTTGACATTTTTCAAATGACAAGGTATCATTGTGATGTTTCTCATCAAAATGATAATATTTTATAGACATAATTTGTCCTCCCTTGATGTACCAGCACAAGTTGCATCATATTGCAGAAGTTTGGGATCGACTTCAGGGTAGTATTTGGCAGGACTAATGAATTCCAGCATATTCCCCGCGCCTTCATTTTAGACCTCTGCCTCATAGAAATTGTTGTCCGAGGCTTTGATTGTCAAGTAGTACACGCTTATGTCTGTAAACAGCCAATTCACCCTCACAAGTTCCGCAAGTTCCAGGTTTTTTCCCTGCAAAAATATTAGTCAATTACATTAATATTCATTTAACACTCAATCCCTTTTTTTAAAAAAACAAATAATAAAAAAAATTAGGAATTTTTTCATCTCTATGCATAGTAAAAGAAAGAAAGACAGGGAAAAAAAAGAGGGGTAACAAAACAGCAAGAAACTTCTATATACTTCCTTTTCATTTAAACTGGAAATTGCAAAATTGGCTGCCTCAATATACTCAGAATCGTCTGCATTCCCAGTAAATATTTCGTATTCCGTAGGCTCAAACTCATGTGCTTCCCACTTGCCAGCATAGACATTCTAATTGAAGAACACAGAATAGTTAAAGAACGATTTTAAAACCGCCAAAAAAAAACTTAAAATGATAAATAAATAAACGATATATAGTATATAAAACCTCAGTAAGCTGGAGAAGCCTTTCGCGTTTGTTGCCATTAATCTCAAGCGGATCATCTTCTTTGACTGTAAAATCCCATACGTATCAAGAAAAGGGCAGACCCAAATGGAACAAATGACAGAGAAGTCGGGCTAGGGCTAGGGCCCAAAAAACAGAAATCTTAAGAAATGTTAATTTTTTTTTAAATTAATTATAATAAATGTAAGTTTTAAAAATATTTATGATAAATAGTTGTTTATAATATAAATAATTTATTTGCCCCTAACAATGATCGAAGAAAAAACGCAAGAATACCTTCGAAATTAGTGATAAACTATGGAAATTGCCTAAGCCCCATCAGGTAATGGGGGATGCTATTAGACCAACGCCTCGGCATGATCGAGATCGGGAGAAATAGGCAGAAGACTACGAACGGCAATATAAAGGGAAAATAATAATAATAAAACACAGCAAAATTTATAATACCACGACACCTCTGTTTAGAGGAAGTTTCCTTTTTCTTATTTGCGGTGAAGATCACGATATGAATGCATGGTTAAAAGTAATAGAAGAGAAAATCGTGTTTATGAATTATTGTGGTATCTATATATGTGTGTATATATATATACATGGAAATTTTATAATGTTTAAACTTTAAAGTTTACTAGATTTTGGTGAATTAGAGAATTGTTTTTTTTTTTTTCTCTTTTGAAAGAGATTTGATTGTCCAAAAGAATAACATTTTATTTTTGTTTTTTAAAAAATACTTCACACGAATGATCAGATTGCCAAAAGGTGTTATTTACGCTAGGTTTAGGCATCAATTTGAGAAATGCTACTTTTATAATATTATTTTTTTTCTTTTAGGTTTTATAAGGAAGTTTATATCATATTACTTTTAAATTAATAATTAATAGTAAATATTTTAAGTTAAGATTAGACAAATAAGTATTATTTTATGGTATTTTAGCCTTTTCGGCTAGGAGAAATTATCTAAATCATAGAAATAGAACACAATGCTAGTAGTAAGAAAGCGATGTATCACCAAATTTTGTAAATTAGATGAAATATTTTTTTAATTACCATTATTGTGTTCTCCTTGCACTGAAACACCTTAGATAATATATATATTTGCCTAACACTAATTCAAAATACTTAGAAATGTCTTTATATTCTTAGAAAATCGTATATTTCAAACTTTCTCATAAAAATGGTTGAAAAACATTATTATGGAAGTAGTATTTCTCAAATTTACCATTTGACTCTTGGTGAGGAGTAAATTAGTTGGCATAATACACTTCTTTACTATCACTTTGGTGTCTCTACTATCTATTTTTTTCCTCTTTTGATTCATATTATTTCTTCTAGCCAAAAAGGTCAAAATACCCTTAGATAACACTTATTTGTCTCACCTTAATCTAAAATACTTATGATTGATTATGTCTTTATACTCTTTTAAAGTGTATGTTTTAAACTTTTTCATAGTAGTACGATTGACAAAAATGTTATAGAAGTGTTATTTCCCAAATTGACATTAAACTAGGTGGTATATCACTTTTTTACTATCAATATTTTTACCTTCTTTCATTCATGCTATTTCTTCTGACTAAAAAGGCTAAAATACCTTTAGATAATACTTGTTTACTTTATTATCAATTATGTTTTTATATATATATTTTTTAAAGCGGTATGTTTCGAACGTTTTTCGGTATGATTAAAAAACAAGGCTAAGAAGAGGGGTTTCTCGGATAGACCCCAATGTCAAGCCCATTTTTAGTGTGTTCATCCAGGCCCAGGTCGAATATGCGAAACGACCCATTTTTTGAAAGATAACCCAAGTCTAGTACCACAAAACCCGCCATTCCTAACCCATTTCCCAATTTCCCAAGGCACAAGAAAGAAGCTTTTCGAGAATGGAGGTACGAAGTTCCACTACCTTCAAAGTTCGCGCTCTCCTTCAACAACTTCGTCCTCATCTTCTCCGGGCAACTCTATAATCTTTTCTTGATTACCTTTTCATTCCATTTTTCTTATATTTTCTTTAGTGTCTCTTTGGAATCCCCATGAATATTATTAAATAACTTATCGCTTTTGTCATCTCTTAAATTTTATCGTCTTGTTTCAATAATCTTTTTTTTTTTTTTTTAATTTTATCTCCTAAACATGTAGTATTTTAAATATAGATTCTCTCTCAATGATAGTTAAGTACCTATAGAAACGTGGGACGTTTTCCAATTCACTGATTTTGGTCAAATCCGAAACTTTTCAAAGAATCGTATTGAGAAGCTTGTTTTAATAATAATTAATAAATATAAAGCCTTTGATTTGCCGATGTAGACCTTCTGATGCGTTTGTACAAGCAGATGATACTGGAGATGAACAAACCGGCCGGTACGGCCGTGCCGGAATGCGCCAGCAGCGCGAGACCGGGAAGTATGCCTGTGAAAGAAAACAAAGTCAGAAGTTGTTTCAGCCAGTACATCTTGTGCAAAAAGAGAGGAAATGGTGGTTCAAAAACTGTGTTGAGCTCGGACAAGAAACCACTGGAGGGAAGCTACATAGTTGGTAGGCCTCTTTCTGGTTGGAATTTCATCACATTTGGAGGCACTGAACCAGTTCACTATGGTGTGACAAAGGAGTCGTTTCGTAGTAGCCACAAGGAAGCAAGGATAATGGAGTTAGGCGTTTACAATGTGAGGATAATGGAGTTATCCGTTTACAGTGGACACAATCCCTCGTGAAAGAACACTGACAATAATTTTGAAACAAACAGTTCTTGACGAAAGAACTACTCTACTACTCTAGACCTCTCTGTTAGTATGTTTCACTTTGTTTAGTTTTTAGTGCTATTTATGGTATGTTTGCCATTTAAGCCTCGGTGTTTTGTCCCACTTTTATCCGACGTCCCCGAAGGGCCTCAGAAACAAAGTTGCTTACGAAGAAGGAATCTCAGAGTCCATTCATGGAACGAATTTGACATAATTTCTTTCTAATATAAGAAATGAATTAAACTGAGCACATTTTTTGAGTAAAATTAAGTTAGACCCTTTCTGTTTTTTAGTGGTTCTAAAATTTTTTATAAACGACGAGTACATAACCATCGGGATACATGATGGCACCATTGATTTTCTTTTCTTTTGTATTTCATGCAAAAAATTAAGCACTTTTTTTTTTTTCTCTTGTCATTGTCACCGGTATCAATGCTTTTTGCGGCTAAAAGGAGCAAAAGGGCATTAGCAGGCGCGAGCAAATAGCGTAAAAGCTATTGATGAGTTCACATACCAAATTAATTACCCCACGGAAGAGCAACAAATGAATGTATTTTTGCTTATTTGAATACCTGTGTCGCCATAAACATACAATTAAAATTCATATAATTGAATTCTGTTGCCAATAAAGTAATGGCTTTTCTTTTTGTGCTTCAAGGCCTGAATAGAATAATCAACCGACATGTTCTTCAGTTATTAATAATATTACGCGAAATAAGTTCGATGAGATTTTTCTCGACGTTTTTAAATTAGAAGTACAAACAAAAAAAGGTGAAACCGGGAGACCGCTGCTAAACCTAAGAAACCCAGAGAACAAGGCCGCTAAAGAGAAATAGTTAATATCAAGACTAATAAAAAATTTAAATTATGAAAAATCAACCAATTTCCATGTTTCTGAGAAACCAAGGTCAACTGTGGATTTAATAAACATCCATCAGCGTTGTGAAGGTGCTGCACCAAACCTTGTGTGGATGATACCGAAAACACCACAGGAATCAACTCATACTATAGTCGTCGAAGTCATGCATTATACATTGTTTAGATTTTGCTTCGAAGGGTGCTGAAAAACCATCATGATTCACTTTCAAGGAGCCACAAATCTTTCCCTGTCTAAACTTGCTGGTAGTTTTGTTTTGACAGCGAACTGCAAGGAAAATCTTCAGAGACCAGAAAAACCTGAGCAACCAGCACCTAGACCAACAAAGACAGCAAAATGAAACACTCCTCCAGTCACCATTTGGTAAGAAAAGAAAACGAGCGATGTCGTGATCAAACAGTTTCAAGGTTTCTGATAAAGACTGAGCTTGGCTGAGCTTTATTTCAGAGAAAAACATTTTACATTATAAGTGATATTATATGGACGAGACTTACACAATTAAAAGTTATGGAAGAGCAGAAGAGCGTCATCAAGTTTCATAAGCGATGATTCCAGATATATCTTCACGTTTCTTAGCCGCTTGAATTCTTTCTCTAGGGTGCCTGTACGTTTCTCGGGTGGTAGAGTTAATAGCTGAAAAGAATGCAATTAGTTAAGAAAAGACCATTAGGCTCTGATCCACAAGATGCTTGAAGGAAAAAAGATGATGTCAATTTAAGAGGTTTGATTTGAGAAGAATGTTTGGACTTTGGACAACAGATAAAAACATATAAAGTAGAGAGGGACAAGTAAAAAGCCCATGTTTTGCAGACCTCCTTCTTCTGCTCCTGCTCGTGAATCACTCGTAGGCTCAAATTCAAAGCTGCATGGTACATCTCATCCAGAACATGTTGCCAGAGAATAGGTCTGTTCAATTTCCACAACAAGAAGGCTGTCTTGTCCGCTACATATTTCTGCAAAGGCGATAAATAAAACAATTTCACAAAAAGCCAAAAGTCAATAGTCTTCAGTAAAAGTAAGTGAATAACCTATACAACCATGCCTGTAAATTTACATAGGGGATGATGATGCGGGGGGAAAATTAGTGTAAAAGAGACCCAAATTAAAGTTTTCCTGAGTTTTGTCACGTCAATTCTCTCTTTGTTTTGATCCATTAAAGCTAGATTTGAGATCCCAGCCATCAATAACCAGGGCTGTGTTGAGTGTGAATTTTATAAGAAAGTTAAAGTATCTACCTCCATATGTAAATACTCATCCTTCCACATCTTACCAAGAACCTTGAGCGCTTCCTTCTTTTCAACAAGTGCCATATCTGCAATCTAGAAAGAGGCCCAAAAAAAAGTATGGCAAATGAAATTTCTTTTCTGTATAGATGCAAAGAACGTGAAGTCCCAGGAATAGTGGTTAACATTCTGTCTCAGAAGTTGATTCCAAGTTGCCAGTTGCAAGCAAAAGAATTCAAAGCAAATTTAATACCTTGTGTGTTTCATACAGCCGACCAGCCTTTGACAGAAACCTGAACATTCTGTAAGCATCCCTCCCATATCTTTTCAACACAATTGATTCCACCTGCAGTTTAGGAACTCTAAATAGAATTTTATATCGGCGAATGAAATAGCCCATGACTAGAAGAACAGAAGGAACGCCAATGGAACAAACCTCTTCATTCTGGGCTAATTCAATTAGTTTCTTCAAGTCTGCATAGAAAATGTTGGTTCAGAAAATGGTTAAAAGAAACAGGGAAAAAAAAGGAAATGTGAATAGTAATCTCAAAGCAAGATAAAGAAGTTGTTGTACTAGAAGATGTATAAGCTAAGGTGAGAAAATGACAAATTTTACCAATACTGTATGTATCATCTATCCCAGAGGATGAACAAACCAGCTGGACAAGGGACGCTCTGACACGATCCAAAGTCAAACTACGACCAGCTTCACTTTTCATTACCTCTTCAAAAATGGTACTCAATGACAAAGGAACTGCAAAAAGGCACAATCATGACTTTTCTCTCTCTATTTTTTTCACAGCAAAAAGCCAATAATTCTTTTGTTGCCAACAAATCTTGGATTATATTCTTCTCAGTCCACAATAATTGCACTGCAAATAACCAAATTCCTCAAGTAGTCACTGCAATCTTCAATATACCTGAATTTTCAGTTTGAACTTTCTTTTCTGCACTCCTCGTTGCATCTAGCATTGCTTTTAGGACAGTTGCAGCTCCAACATCCAGCCGTCCTCTCACATTCTCAATGCAAGTCTAGAAAATGTGGATAAGATGTCATGATCATCACATTGTGTCAATCATAATATGCCCGAACCAAATCATCAAAGGATTTCTAAATTCCTCTGATACATGGCTTAATTATTATCACAATAATCATCAATTAAAAATACTAGAATGGCATGATTATAAGTTTTCATTTGAGTGAGTGCACAAATGTAAATCAAAAACAGAAAATTGTGTAGCAAAGTCAACCTTGTGCCTCAGACATCGAGTAAATTCCTCAAAATTGGCTCGCCAAAGAATTACTTCCTTTTCCTTGGAGACAAACTCTTCATCTGAATCTGCCGCACCATGCTTCCGCTATAAATAAAGAGAATCTCATATTAGCATAGAGCAAACCAGGTATCTTACAATGACAATGAAGTGTTTTATGCCAGACCTTCTCCCCAACACCCATTTTTAAGGAAGTGTCCATCTCTTTGTTATCTTCATCAAATTCAGGTCCCGAAGTCATCAAAATTGAGAATCTTAAAGCATCTAAAGGTGCTGCGGCTTCTAATATACGTTGCTCTGCCGTCTCTGAAGCTTCATCTAACTAAAAATCGTAACAAGAGACAATTTAGAAATTCCCCTTTCAAACATGCAAATTAAAATACTACAAGTTCTTAGATATTTAGAATATGTATTACCCCCTAAAGGATATATTATAAGAACTGGAAATGGCAAATAAAAAGCGACATACTGATACATTAAACTTAGCAACACATTAAACTGAGGATCACTTTGACCCTCACAACATTAACAGAGCTCATCCATTACCTTAGCGGACTTGGCGCCTCTCTTGTTTGAACTTGTTGTAGTTGGTGGTATGACAAATGGTTCAGGGGCCGGGCAACGTTCAACAAAACGGGAATTCAGAAGTTTACGAAAGCTTTCTTGCACGACATCCTGAACAACATGATCTCCTAAAATAGATTTTAAATTAAGTTATTAATAGAATATTAAGATATGCCCAACACAAGTTACATATTTTAGACACAAGAGACCTGCCTTCACTTTTACTTGATTTTGCTCTTTCATATATTTGTTCCAGTGTAAGCCTGCCGTGCTGAAGCAAACCCTCAAGAATTTCTTCACACTACAGATGCCAATAAGCAATCATATTAGTCCAAAGTCACCGCTACCTAAGCAAGCTTAGAGAAACATTGAAAAAGAGAAACAGAAAAAAGAAAAGTACTAACATTTTTATCAAGTTCCTGGGATATGATAGCCAAGAATTTGGGAAACCTCAAGCGATGAAGTATGTTATCAAACAACACTAGATACTGGGTAACCTTTACTTCGTTTCCACCAGCACCTATTTACACAAAAATTCATGAGATCATTTGATGATCATTTTTGTTAGAGAGAACAACAGAAAAAGAAAAATATAACACTTGAGCTCTAAATAAGCCTCATTGTTTTCCCTTTATTAGATTGGTTCGGAGAAATCATATCGGAAAAGGAAAAAACTCAAGCAAAACCTGATAAATTAAGAACATCAAACAGGGATACAATTTTATAAATGCAACTTCATAAGAGAAAAAAGAAGCAACCAGTAACAAAATTCATAAGTAGAATCTACATCAAACTCCAAAAGTACAGAAATTTATAAGAAAAGATCAAAATTAAATGGCCAGATAAAAAAAAAAAGAGAAAATCTTATTCGTTGTGTTTCGATTTCAATACCGATTTGTTCGGAGGAGAAAGATTGAACGCAGTTGTGCTGAATGAGGATTAGGAGAGAGTTCTTGACTTGCAGAGGAGTGAGCTCCGTGAAGCGGATTAACAATTGAAGCGTCATTGGACCTCTTGTCAGAAGCTTTTCACAAACATTCTGCGCATACACATGCACATATATACACATATACAATACAATCATTATCCGAATCTATTGAAAAATCAGCGATTATATGCCAAACAAGGAAGCATATTTGAGGCAAAAAGAAAGAGAGAAGGCGGCTTTACAGAGACGAGATTGCCGAAGTGAGAGGTGATGAGATGGACGGCCAATTTGATGCCGTACGGAGTCGCCATGGATGTCGCGGGAGTCGCCTTGGATGTCGCGGTCGGTGGCTTTTATGTCTTTGAGAATCTCAGACAGAGATGGAAGCGGGAACTGAAGCGGAACATGTTTCTAGGGCACGGCCACAAGATAAATATTTTCTGTGGAGAAGTTAGACATTAGCAACTGCCCATAACTCGGCGGTTTAGCCATTGGACTCCAAAAAGAGAGATAGGTCTCGCGTTCGACTCCTTTTGCAGTCCCCAAAAAGTACTTTTTTTTGTTTCACATTTATTTTTCTATTTTTATTTTTAATAAAAAAGGGAAAAGTTGTAACGGAGTGCATTTCTATTCTCCACTGGTGGGGCACACGATGAAGACTGTTGGATGACAATCTAATGGATAGCATGAAGTGAGCTATAAACTGAACAAATGTTAGGAAATTAGGTTTCTTATATTAGGTAATTACTAGGAAATCATATTTCCTATAATGGGCAACATATAATTTTGAATCAATTATATAATGTTGTTTAATACGGGTTAAAATTTTGGTGATCTCGTTTTGATAATAAAACCTGTTAATTATGGAAACTGATATAGAGTAAATTGAGTAGATACCATTTAAGGGATTATGAGAACCCTATATAAAGACCTTTTCTGGTTATGGTCCCCAATATACTAAAACACGTTAAAGTCTCTTTTCTCTCCATCAAGAATAGTGACGATAGTCCCATTGAAGAATTGAGGCGTTTTAGTTGAGGAATATCACCTACCACCAGTTCCGCTGTTTGATTAATACCAATAGATCCAGGTATTTTATTTGTTAATTTTATCCTCAATAATCCTGCATAATATAGATTCTAGGCTCAATGGTGTTCTTGCTCTAGGACAATTCTCATATTGAGTTGGGTTGATTGTTCTGTAAATTATTAACAATTGATATCAGAGCATATTATCATTGTTAGATTATTGGGATTGTTTTACAGGTTTATATATATGTTTCGTGAATAAAACGTGAACATGTTTTTCGGTTCATATATGTGTATCTAGATATTTCAAGTTTACTTTAAATCTTTATATGTGTCTCGGTTATATATACATTCGATTGCTCTTTCGATTGTATAAATAGTTTTCAAGCTTGACAAACTCCATTTTAGTAATTTCATAAACTTTGTTTTGAAATTTTTTTTTTTGGGTGTTCGACAATCACATATATATACAAACACACACTTCAATTTATAGTTGCTGGACATGCTTGTGTGTATATATGCAACAGACGTTGCTTCTTTTTAATTTTTTGGATGTTGCTTTCTACCATTTTTGATGAAAACTAAGGTCATGAATCATTAAGTAATCAATTTTCTTAGTTTTCTGTGATTAAAATCATTGTTTTTGGTGTCTAGAAGGCAAAGAAATAGGCGGGTCTGCAATTCGGATCCATTTGGATTTGTTTCGGGTCGAGCAGAACCTGTTTGCTGGTTGAAGACAATAAAAAATGACTAGTCGTTTTTTCTGGATGATGGTGCAGCCTTTTGGTTAAAAAACGATTCTGGATGATGGTGCAGCCTTTTGGTTAAAAAACGACACGTCGTTTTTGTTGAACAAAAACAACATGTCATTTTCTAAAGGTTGGCTGCGAAGTCGTAGATTTAAAACGACACGTCGTTTTTGTGTAAACTAAACAACATGCCATTTTCTTACAGATAACTGCATTTTTTTCCCTCTTTAAACGACAGGTCGTTTATAATTATAAAAAAAAGTTTAATGTTGAATATGGTTTAAATTGAAGTTTGAATCTTTTAGTATATATTTTCACATAATAGTCCAATATTCTAAAACAGATTAATTGAAACAATATGCTGCCAAAGTAGCCCCTTTTGTGTAAATTAATTTATTTTGGAATGTCAAGGTAATTGTGCATATGTGATTCATGCTAATATTAACTGGCCTAAAGGAAGATTAATGTTTGTCCAAATTACATATTCACCTATAGTAATGATATGTGATAATTATTAAGTTTTCCATGTGAATAATAGTCGGTCCAAAGAAAGACTATTTTTTGACAGGAATTATTATCAGTATTTGATTACTTTGCTAAGAATACCACTTACAAGTTGATATCTCTGTCCAAAGACTAGATATTAATGTTGTGTTAGGTATCTTGATTAAAGGCCCATATATATATTGTTTATTTTTTATTTTTTATTTATTTTGTTCTCTATCCAGTCTCAATTGCTACTGCTACAAATGTTTCTACTCAAGTCAACAACATCCCAATGCTGAATGGGACGAACTTCAAGATTTGGAAGGAAACTGTGGAGATAGTCCTTGGTTGTATGGATTTGGATCTTGCACTTAGGTTGGAGCAACCCATTCCTACTACAAAAAACCCTAATGAGGTTAAAATTGAGAAATGGGATTGCTCTAACCGAATGTGCTTAATGATCATGAAACGCACCATTCCTGAAGCGTTTCAGGGCTTTATTACTGAGAGCGAGAATGCCAAGAAGTTCATTGAGGAAATTGAGCAATATTTTGCAAAAAAATTGATAAGTCAGAGGCGAGTAGCCTTTTGGCTAAACTCATCTCGATGAAATATAAGGCCAAAGGGAACATAAGAGAGTACATCATAGATATGTCTCATCTCGTATCGAAACTCAAGTCACTTAAGCTAGAGCTGTCAGAGGACTTGCTCATGCACTTGGTTTTGATCTCTCTTCCCGCACACTTTGGGCAATTCAAAGTGAGTTATAACACTCAAAAGGACAAATGGTCCTTCAATGAGCTTATATCTCACTATGTGCAAGAAGAAGAGAGGTAGTAGCGGGATAAGACTGAGAGTGCTCACTTGGCTTCAACCTTTCAAAACAAGAAAAAGAAGAGAGCTAAGGATACTGCGGAAGGTTCTTCTCAGCAGAAAAAGAAACAAAAGAATCAGGATGAGGATTTTACCTGCTACTTCTGCAAGAAGCAGGGACACATGAAGAAGGAGTGTCCCAAATATGCCGCCTGGCGTGCAAAGAAGGGTAAGCTTCTAACTTTTGTTTGTTTTGAAGTTAATTTAGCTTTTGTACCTAAGAATACTTGGTGGGTGGATTCCGGTGCTACTACTCACATAAGTATGACTATGTAGGATTGTATGTGGAGCCGAACGCCAAGTGATGCTAAAAGATTCATCTTTATGAGCGATGGCAATAAAGCTGCAGTGGAGGTTATAGGGACTTTCAGATTACAATTAAGAACTGGAATTTATTTGGATCTATTTGAGACTTATATTGTACCGTCTTTTCGACGGAATTTAATTTCTATTTCTTCTTTGGACAAATCAGGCTTTTCTTATTCATTTGGAAATAATAAAGTTAGTCTCTACTAAAATTCAAATTTTATTGGTTCTGGTTCTTTAATTGATAATCTATACATGCTTGATGTTGTTGGTTCCTATAATGAAATACTGCAAACAAGTTCACGTGGTACAAAGCGAAAATTAAATAAGAATTCTGCCATCTTATGGCATAAGCGTTTAGGTCATATCTCTAAGCAGAGAATTCAGAGACTTGTGTCAGATGGAATTCTTGAACCCTTAGATCTGACAAACTTTCAAGTCTGCATAGAGTGTATTAAGGGAAAACAAACAAACATAAGAAAAATAGGTACTGAAAGAGCTAAAGATGTCTTAGAACTCATACATATTGATATATGTAGTCCATTTCCTACAGCCTCTTGGAATGGACAGCAGTTTTTTTTTACCTTCATAGACGACTACTCTAGGTATGGTTACCTACACTTGATACATGAGAAGTCACAATCCTTAGACGTTTTCAAATCTTTCAAAGCAGAGGTTGAACTTCAACTTGGAAAGAAAATTAAAGCTGTCAGATTTGACCATGGTAGAAAATACTACGGTAGGTATGATGGATCAAGAGAACAACGTCCGGGACCCTTCGCACTTTTCCTCAATGAGTGCGGAATTGTTCCACAAGACACTATGCCGGGCAAACCCAGCATGAATGGTGTTGCGGAATGATGAAACCGAACTCTTAAGGATATGGTAAGAAGTATGATTAGTCATTCTTCTTTGCCAGAGTCGCTTTGGAAAGAAGCTTTAAAGACTGCAGTTTACATCCTTAATAGAGTACCAAGCAAAGCAGTTGCCAAAACCCCCTATGAACTTTGGACATGTAAGAAGCCCAGCATTAGGCACTTGCATATTTGGGGTTATCTAGCTGAGGCTCCGCCTTACAGGCCACATGAAAGAAAACTGGACTCAAGAATGGTTAGCTGTTATTTTGTTGGTTACGCTGAACGCTCTCGAGGGTATAAACTTTACAATCCCACAACAAGATCATTTTTCGAGACAGGAAATGCAAGATTTCTTGAGGATGTTGAGTTTTGGGGGGAAGGAAACGTAAGAAATGTTGTCTTTGAAGAAGAATCTGCTGTTGACGGTGATCAAGTCTTTATACCTATCACTGTTCAAGATGCAGCTCCAAACAGCAATGTTTAGATTCCTATTCCTGACATTGTTCCAGACCAAGACAATAGTGAAATTCCTCCTCTACCACCACCTGTAGAACAAACTCAACAACCTTAAGAAGTGTCATTAAGGAGATCTACTAGGGAGAAGAGAAATGCAATTCCAGATGATTATATCGTCTTTCTCCAAGAACATAAGGATGGCGTTGGTTTAATAGAGGATGATCCGATTAACTTCTGTCAAGCCATACGTAGTTCTAACTCTCAAAAATAGATTGATGCCATGAAGAATGAGCTAAAGTCTATGAAAGACAATGATGTTTGGGATCTCGTCGAATTACCTGAAGGTGTGAAGCCCATTAGTTATAAATGGATATTTAAAACCAAGAGAGATTCAAAGGGTAATGTCGAGAGATACAAGGCACGTTTAGTTGCCAAAGGCTTTACTCAAAAGGAAGTCATAGACTATAAAGAGACTTTCTCTCCAGTATCTTTGAAAGACTCTTTTAGAATCATAATGGCACTAGTGGCTCATTTTGATCTAAAGTAACATCAGATGGATGTTAAGACTGCGTTTCTCAATGGAGATATTGATGAGACGATTTATATGATACAGCCAGAAAACTTTGTATTAGGAGATTCAAAGTCAATGGTATGTAAATTAAAAAAATCCATCTATGGTCTTAAACAAGCTTCCCGTCAATGGTATCACAAGTTTCATCAAATCATTACCTCGTACGGTTTTGAGGGAAATGTTATTGATGAATGTGTATATCAAAAGTTCAGTGGGAGTAAATATATCTTCCTGGTGTTATATGTCGATGATATTCTACTCGCTAGCAGCGATATAGGCTTATTGCATGAAACCAAGAAATTTCTGACGAGTAATTTTGAGATGAAAGATTTTGGTGATGCTTCTTTTGTATTAGGTATTCAGATACTAAGAGATCGTTCTCAAGGTATTCTAGGGTTGTCGCAAAAGAGCTATATCGATAAGGTTCTGAGTAAATTCGGCATGAAAGATAGTAAACTAGGAGACACACCCATAGCTAAAGAAGAGAAATTTAGTCTCAAACAATGCCCCAATAATGACATTGAAAGAAAAGAGATGCAAAAGATTCCCTATGCATTAGTAGTAGGGAGTCTGAAGTACGCTCAAGTTTGTACTCGTCCTGACATAGCGTTTATAGTGGGAGTCTTGGGTAGATTCTTGAGTGATCTGGGTATGCAACATTGGAAGGCAGCAAAACGTGTAATGCGTTATTTGAGGAGAACAAAAGACTACATGCTTACTTATCGGAGATCAAACAATTTAGAGATCATTGGGTATTCTAACTCCGATTTTGCGGGATGCCAAGATAGCAGGCGCTCCACATCAGGTTACATTTATATAATGGATGGAGGAGCCATCTCATGGAAGTCTGCTAAGCAGACTTTGATAGCTCCTTCAACCATGGCTGCGGAGTTCATAGCTTGTTATGAGGCGTACAACCATGGGATATGGCTGCGAAAATTTGTCACTAAGTTATGTGTGGTAGATGGTATTGATAGACCATTGAAGATTTACTGTGACAATAACTTAGCAGTACTATATTCCAACAATAACAACAGCTCAACAAAGTCGAAGTTTATTGATATTAAATTTCTGGTTGTCAAGGAGAAAGTTCAAAATAAACAAATTTTCATAGAACATATAGGAACAGAGTCCATGCTAGTTGACCCATTAACCAAAGGCTTGACACCTAAGGTCTTTCACGAGCACACTACTCATATGGGTGTTGTTCCTGATAATGCCTTGTTTTAGTGAAATTTTTAATGTTCTATGAATTTTTGTTTTGAACACTGGATTATTTAGTTTTCTGCAGAATAACGATTGATGGTTTATAATTCTCTTTCTGAGCTTGCTTATCTTTTCTATATGCAATGTTTGCATTACACTAAGGACTTTGAATTGATCTCACTAAAGACTAAAGAAGGACCAGTTGGAAATAGACATATTTGAGATCACATTATATGTAATTTCCATGCTACTCATCCATATTTGATCTATGTTATTGAGTATGATAGTATTGTGATGATCGTGGTTTAGTCACTACTATACTAAGACTAAAGCTGCGATGTTTCCATTACTAGTATATGAGATGGACCAGTATTGTTTAGAGATAAATAGCTTACAGATGCGCGCCTAAAGAATTTTGAAAAATAATTGCTTCAAGAATAATATGTAGCCCAAGTGGGAGATTGTTAGAAAATTAGATTTCCTATATTAGGTAATTACTAGGAAATCATATTTCCTATATTGGGCAACATATAATTTTGAATCAATTATGTAATGTTATTTAATACAGGTTGAAATTTTGGTGATCTCGTTTTAATGATAAAACCCGTTAATTATGAAAACTGATATGGAATAAATTGAGTATATACCATTTAGGGGATTATGGGAACCCTATATAAAAGACCTTTTCTGGTTATGGTCCCCAATATACCAAAACACGTTAAAATCTCTTTTCTTCCCATCAGGAAAAGTGACGACAGTCCCATTGAGGAATTGAGGCGTTTTGGTTGAGGAAGATTACATACCACCAGTTCCGTTGTTTGATCAATACCAATGGATCCAGGTATTTTATTTTTTAATTTTATCCTCAATAATCTTGCATGATATAGATTCTAGGCTCAATGGTGTTCTTGCTCTTGGACAATTCTCATATTGAGTTGGGTTGATTATTCTGTAAATTATCATTAAAAATTATGACCGTATAATTAGAACATAAAATTAATTTATAAATATTATATATATGGCTTAAAATAATATCGTTAAAATAATTACTATATAATTATATAATGCAAAATGTGACATTATCATGATTATTTTTGGAATATTCTAAAAATTTATTAAACTTCAGTTTCACCACAGACAATTGACCCGTGTGGTGTAATTTTTTCTAATAAAACTTTGGGATCGAATGATCTTTTCCATATCACGGAAGCCGGTTTGAAAAACGATTGAAATTTAAAATTACAATAAAGAATGCTATGTCACATGCGCGAAGGTATTGTTTTTCTGAAACCCAACGTCCTTCAATAAATGGTGGCTTGGGTCACCTAAGAAGCTGAAGGAAAATAAATGTATGCATGCATGTATGTATGTATGTATTAGTTTGATTTAGTTTCTAGTTAGGTGATAATGCTTGAAAACTATAATGTGTAGAACATATGTATCTATATGATTTAGTTTCAAGTCAGGAGAATATTAATGCTTTGGAATTGTAATACGTATTACATATAAGGATCCTGAGGGAAACTATGCATATATCACTACAGATGCCGGTTTCCGGCTGTATATATAATTTTTAGTAGCAGAATGATCCTACTTGATTTCTATTACCCATTATAAGGAGTTTTACAAGAGCAAATGGTTTGATAGCTTTAAGGTTTTAAGTTTGATCTAGATTACTATTTCAATATATATATATATATATATATATATATTATTTTACGTGTATGTCCTAAAGAGTAAAAATGTAATATGTTTTTGGAGACATTTTTATCAATAAAGAATTTATTTATTATTTATACCAAATCTTGTCCTCTTTACATTCATATTTGTTGAATGTATGTTAAGCAAACAATAATCTAAGATTGTCTGTCTAAACCTTTAAGAATTGGGCATATGATGGACAGATTATGTGGAAGACACGATTCTTAAGGTGACGATCTAAATCATAAGATCCACAATCGAGGGAACAAAGTTGGGTGCTTTATTCATGTAAAGATTGTTATGTTGTCTATATCCCTATTAGGAGATGGTCTGTCTTGGCCATCAGAGGTAGACTCTGTGAATATAAACATTGACATATTATCATAGGTGATGATGTGTTGATCATGACATAAAGTGAATTGATTTAGTTTAATAATTCTGTCTCGGCAAATAGATTCACTTTAGACAATCATTTGTATTGTATCTTAATCCTAAAATGAATAGTAGGCCCGTTGTCTTGACTTGTGTCTTTTTGATGTACCAAAGGATGATACCCATATTTTAATAGTGGTATGCATGCCGGTACGTTGGAGCCATGACTCTTGATAGCGTAGACCTGTTATTCATAGATATGGAATCCATAGCTCCTCTTTAGGAGTAATGATATCCTCTTATATGCGTTATTCTGTCATTAGAAAACTAGAGCGCTCAACCATTTGGATACATAGGTGTAACCGAATGATATACTGTCTTTGGATGGTAAGTTTTTTGATAGTGAGATAATAAAACGTAAGATAAAAATAATCGGGAAGGTAAAATAGAACTTGTCTTTAAGCCGATTATGGATAATCTTATGGGGATATGATACACTATGATATGTCATAGAGACTTAGCTATATGGGCTTCGTAATTCTATATAGTTCGAGAATGCAGCTCCAAGCTTTTAGTGGAGTAGCGTTGGAGTTGAAAATTATGAAATGTATATATGGGATATTGGGTTTCATAATCATTGGGAGCTTGAACTATATAGATCCATTTGGTCCCCCTTGCTAGCTCACAAAATCCTGTAACGATACGGCGTGTTTTTTCCAATAATTAGTAACTTATGTCAGATTTATCAGATTGGCTAAAATTTGGAATAATCAAATAATTCATGTCTATTTATCGGTTGAATTAATTTTGTGACAAAATTGATTCAAGATAAACTTATTGAATTATCGGGATCAGATAATTCATGTCTGTTTATTAGTTGGATTAATTTTGAATTAATTCAAGATAAACTCGTTGAATTATCAAGAATTCATTTATTTTCCTAGAGATTATCTAGATAAAGTTGTTTTAATTAGATAACTTTTCCATTGGGGTTATTTGAATTAAAACTGAGACTTTATCCTATAGAATCTCGGGTGAAAAATAAAAGATTCGCTAAGATTTTTATCGGTAGTTCGGCATACTAATCCTCAGGATTGGCCTACCGATAGGCAAGTTCGGCATGCTGGTTAAACAGATTAGCTTGCCTATTGCACGATAAAAAGATCACACGTTTTCACGCAGATTTCATCAGATATTGATCTGAATTTGATTCTGATTCGAATTTTGAGACATTATCTTATAAAAAATGACTCCGAGGCCCAACCTCTATAAAAAGGGAGTGAGTCTCACTATTATTTAGATCAATTGAGAGATTAAGAGTGAAACTCTAATAGTGAGATTGTGAAACTCCCTGAGAGCTCTTATTCACAAATCACGAACACTAGCTTTGGGTTCTCTCAATTGGTTGGAAGAAGAGTCACTTGGTGGAAGAGCTGTACATGTGAGCCCACACTCACTCCGATCGTGGATAGAGAATAGCAAAGAAAGCCAGTTGGTTGAGGTCTTTTTGGAATGTTACTTCTCTACACTGATTGAGGAAGCTTTTCGGCATTTACAAGGTTAGTAAGATCTGGTTAATTTATGCACATAGCGTCCCAAACTTGTGTTTTAAAAAATACTCTGATATAAAACTTATAAAAATTTCACTGCGTACTATTTTTCCAACATATATGGTTATGAAACAGTCAAGTATGTGTCCATTTTAGATTTTCCGAGATGCCAATTACCAAACTCCATTTGCTACTCTCTCTCTTGTATGACTCAACTTTATTTAATTATTGGATTAGGGTCATTATTTTGTGAGTTTGGGTAAGTGTAAAAACTGTGGCTCATTAAAAGTCTATAAATAAGTTTTTTTTTTTTTTTGTAGAGTTTTATGTGGTTAGAGAACAGAAAAGAAAGAACGTCTCCTCTTAACTGAAAGAGAGAAAAGTGAAAAGAGAGATAGGCTTAAAAAGAGTGCAACGGATTCACTTCCAAAAAAAAAAAAAATTGTAAGAGTTTTTGAATAGAAGCAGATGTTAAGTGTGTAGTCTCGAATTATTAGTATATTTGTTCTCTCTGTCCTGACAGACAATTTTGTCAAACTATATAAATCTTTGTCTTCGTTTATTTTGTGTTAATTTCTGTTAAAGTTTATTTTTTTGCTGCATGAGTACAGTGGTGTGGTTTTTCCCCAACATCTCTATTTTTGCTTTTGATTATAAATGGTGACCCCGCATATAATATATGATAGTGAATGTTTACCGTTTGGATGAAGGGAAAATAGAAATTAAAGCCATTAATATTGCATGGTACATCGTTCTCAAAGAGGCACATGGCTCCATCTCTTTTGGCTTTTGCCGGCGCTTTATGGTGTGGAAAGTGGAGTTTGATTGGGTTTTTAGAACTTCTACAATGTTTCTATTGTTTCCTCGTGATGATCAAATAATTTATCATTCGATCGCTAGCTCTAAAAAATTATCATTTGTTTGTGAATGATCATACAAAACTACTAATAAACAGTAGTACCATTTATAGATCACAAGAAAAAAGCTGGTAGATCTTGAATAGAATAGATTAAACTAAAAGTTAAGTGACGTTTTGGAACCAAGTTTCAACATTAAAGTTTTAATTATATAAAGCTATTATATGTTACAGTATAAAGCAAAAATATACCACAATATAAAGTTTTCATATGTTATAGTATTTTTGTTCTAATTTTAAGTTATAACTTGGTTCCTAAACACTCATATATTGGTATTTTGTCTATTAAATTATTGCATTCTCAAAGCAGAAATAATTTAAACATAATTTTATATCTATCTATATTATCTATGTTTAATTAGGCCAAGTCCTCCTTACAAGAAATAGATCCAATAACCGTGTTGTTATGCTAACTTTTTGGGAGTTTTTTTTTTTTTTTGGGATGATATTCTTGTATTGATTTTTTTTCCTTTTATTTAATAATATCTAAGTGGAGTCTTAGTACGAGATAGATAATTGGAGGGATGTTAAGTGTTAATAGTTAGAACGTGTCTTTGCTCTTGATGCCTACTAATTGTCAAAAAAATCTATCGGTACAAAAAGTATTTTTTTAATTTCAAAAAAGCTTTTAAACGTGTTAGTTAAATAAATCAAAAACTCTTATTGGTATAAAAAGTAGTGTAATATAAGAATATAGGTAGAATTCTTGATTTATTATTCTTAAACAAAAAGTAAAAAAATGTAAATAAAAATGCTTTTCATAAGCACTTAATGGTTGACTTCTCTCAAAAGTGTTTATATAAAGCCTAATGCATTTTTTATAAGTCTATTCAAACACACCAAAAAGTAACTTTTGAAGTAAATAAGTCAAAAACAATTTTTTAAGCCTTTCCACACAGACTCTTGAATTAACCAAGAGGGCGTCATTATAAATTAGATAATTATATTTATAAATAGTGAAGGATCATAAGGAACACCGTGCAAGTGTTTGTCATCGTGTCGGTCCCCATGATTACTAACTTCTAGTTGGTTAGTGATTGAGCATCTTAAATGCAAGTAGGGCATTACATGTCTCAATTATAATATGAATATTGGGCCACTAATTGATACGGTAATTATGGTGCGACATATATGATATATCTATTAAGTTTTCCTGTGTGTTATATATAATGACATGGTAAAAATTATGTAACTTAATAATAGAAATTGAACAAATTAAAATTCCATCTTTACAAGATCAATAATATGTCAAGTGGAGAACTGGTCTAACGTTCTTATAATGGGTTTTTAGGCTTCAGTCGTAAACAGTGTAAAACTCTTAAATACTGAAGTATAAAGCTCTCATATGTTATAGTATATAGTTGAAGCCATACAGTTTAAATTTCTCTCAAACGTCATATAAGTTTTTATATAACTTTTATTTTCAAATAATGATTAATATTCACGTTTATTTTATAGTTACATTTGTACATTTTAAGCTCACTTCACGTTTTAAATTCGATCAATTAGGATAATTAGATTGATAAACACGAGTATGGTGATAAGTCCTATAAACCTAAAACCAAGCTGTTTAAGCTTTCCAACAAGACGACGACCCCTCCTTCCTGCCAGCCTCAAAAAGAAGAGGCAAAGACAACAGACACAATTGAGTAGAAGACATAAAAAACGATTATAATTGAAGACATACCATTACAAGGGGTTCTATTGCTTTTGTTTGTATATATAACTTGTATCAAACAAGATCTCCACGCATATGGTGGTTCAAGAGTTTTTAATCACTCGTGTGTTTTTATTGTACGAGTACTTCCGGCAGAGCTACACATTGATAAAAGATGGACGGTCGTCTATCTTAATTTTTTTTATTTTAATATTGTATATAAAATTTTATTAAAATTATATCCGTCTCTCCTATAAGTATATTCCGCTCCTCTAAAGTTCTCTTTATTTTATTTTTCTTAATAATATTAGTATACACTCCGCCTTTTTGAGTATTTTTTCTGACTCTACCTTGTTGGTACAACTACAAATATATAATGAAGCAAAAAAGTGGTCCTACAGAATATGTTTGATAGCTAGAAAATACTTTTTCTGTTCCTACCATATGCGGCTATATGAATAAGAAGGGGTTTGGATGATTTCGAAAGGGAAAACAAAGGTCATTATTAATTTAAACAATTTTTTTTCTCTTTTAATTGTTAATGAGCAAATGAAATGTAATCTTAATTACCATTATTTTGAATGACTCCTTATTTCTCTCTTAAATATTCAACTACATAAAAAATGAGAATAAATGAGGTAATAAAAGTTGTATTCATAAAGAAAAACAAAGGGTATAACGTACAAACGCTAAGTTTTGCTTTCTTCTATTGATTGTTCAACCAAAAAAGGAAAAAAAAAAAAGAAAGGAAGAAAAAGAAAACAGAAATGCAGTGACAAAGGATTTAAATAATGTGTGTGTGTTAATCATGCATCAACTTCAATATCATTGATGTAATTTGCTAACTCCCACTAATTAGCTTTACAACTTAGCTCCTATAAGATGAGTTTAAAAAAGTGTTTAACCTTTCAGTTATTTACAGCAAAAGAAAGAGAGAGAGAGTGATCAATTATTAATTATAAAGATAGAAAACTTTCTTTAAGTATTAATGAATATAAAAATGAAAAAGGTTATTAGAGGAGGCTAGTAAAAAGCTACTTTAATTAGGAATGATAAAACATTGCATATGAAAGCGGACTTTCCAACTTCCAATCACACCAAATGCGTGAATAAAAGTAGTAGCTAATAGTTATACAATCAGACAGCAAAACAGTCCCCAAAAACAGCAAACTTTTCTGATAACCTTCTTTCTTCACTTATTATAAAACCCCCCCAAGAAACTAAAACCCCAAAACCAAACAGCACCGTTTTCTTTTTGGACCACCACCACCACCACATGGTGATCCTGATCATGATATAATCATCATCATCAGCAGCTTTCCAAACAGAATCTCTCTCTATTTCTTTTTCTCTCTCTAGATCTCTCTCTCTCTCTCTTGCTTTTTTGGTTCATCAATGATCAATAGAAACTTGTAGAAGCCAAGCTGTTTTTTATTACAATCTTAGTGCAGGTGGAGACTTCCAAAGGGATCGCATTGATCTAATTAGATTCGGCACTTTAATCGGTGTAGTATGTTTTTTTTATTAATTTTAATTATTACTTCACTAATTTAGTTCATTTTATTGGATCATGCGATCCCTTAGGAAGTTTCCATCACAAGCTCTAGAGATGATCAATCGACTACTCATATATCTTAAGATCTTCAAATCCGGGTAAGACTAATTTTTAATGATAATTTTTTCGTGAATATTATTTCGTGCAAGAAGTTTTCTGTTTGTCGAATTACTTGTTGATTAATTTATAACTCCACCCTATCATTTTTCTTGTTTTGGGAATGTTGTATTTTGTTTTTTGTAGGAATAATTAGTTAGGGATATATTTAGGATTTGCTTGTTGATACGTTTTGGTGTTTTCTTTCGAAAATATTTTTGTAGGAATTATTGGATATCCGATAAACATGATTTTTTTTCTCTCTTTTAACTTAGGGTTTATCTTGTTGGTAGATATTCGTACGCTATCTTAGATAGATTCTTAAAAGACATATTAGATACCATTTGATATGTCTATCTTCTGGGCGGATTTTTTTTTTAAAAAAAAAGTTAATAAATTTTATTATTTATGGATTCAAGATCAAAAGAAGAATTATAAGCACAGGTCCCAGTACTCTATTCCTATTTATTTTTCTGTTGATGTATATATAACCAGGTTTATACCTTAATTAAAAGTTATCCATAGCTCTATTAATCCTTTTGTTTAATTATTTGATGTTCATTTGGAGAGAGAAAATTAGGGCACAAAATTGGAAATTTGAAAGTTAGCTAACAGTTCATTAATCATTAATAAGGACTAGGCATGGACGTAAAAAATCTCTAAAAATTCTTGCCTATGATCGTGAAAACAGTGGGTTTTTATGCGTATATGCTAATCTTATCAAAAAGATCATAAAGTATTTACCACAAAATCTTGTTTGAGATTCTGTGCATGACACCAAGTAGGCAAAAATCGACATAAATATCTGAAGACAAACCCACTAAAAACAGTATTCAATGTCGGATTATCGCGCCCCCACGGCCATAATAGTGTGTGATTGTCGAACTAATTTGTGTCTTTTTTGCTCTAAGTCAATAATGAACCACGAACATGGTAGGTATATATCAAAGCAGAATCACATGGGACATATTTCTGTCCATCGTCGTAACTTCTAAGGCAGTTACAATACATGTATATATATATATATATATATATACAAATATATATATATATATATATGTGTGTGTGTATACATATTACACGAACATGTGTGTGGTGGGTAAAAGTTATGTCAAGGAAATTAATTTTTAGCATGCAGCTGTTATTATATATATATATATATATATATATATATATATATAAGTACTACCACTATAGGGATCATATCACATGCATGAATGACCATGTCGAAATATATCTTGTTGGTGTGATTGTAGTGCTAATATGTATACATCCCTAATTTTCTGAAATATTTTTTTAACAAGGAAAAATAAAAAGCATGTATATCTAAATTATATTTATTGCTTTGGATAATCAAAGATTTGATAAATTTATCTGCAACCTTAATTAACTGTTGCAAAGTTTATATATTTATATATATGATTTTTTTTTTTTGCAATCTTTTTAATGCATATCTTTTTTTTTTTTTTTCTAATTATGAAATCCTTGCTAGACGCGAAGGAGATCAACTGATCATGATCAAATGCCCGACTTAGGATTTATGGTAATTATCTGCCTCATCAAGTCCTTTATAAAGACACTTAGGATTTAGGAACATTTAAATTTTTCTCCCAAAACTTTGTCGTTAATGTCAAACATTATTCTACAATTCCATCCGCTTTAAACTCGTGAGAATTTTGAGGAATTTACCACGTAGGATGCCATGTGAAATTTTTTTAAGCTAACTTGCATGGCACGCATATAGTCTCTTTCTTAGCATTTGAAATTGCATTTTGCCACTTTCCCCTGATATATCTGAAGAAATGAAAATTATAGAAATATCCCATTGCGTTTTAATAAATTGTTGATTTTCCTTCCAAAAAAAAAAAAATTGGTGTTGATTTAGTCACTGTGTTTTAGGAAAAGATCACAAAAATGTAACTTTGTGTTTTACAAATAGCATAACATACTACATCCCCACTTGTGAGAATAGAACAAAATTAAGGGCTGGATTGATGCATTTATCCTTATTAAATAAAATTGTGCATTTTTATGCTTAAACTCGCATTCATAATCTAACAACAATAAAACTTGCATCTAAACAGATATTAATTGGTTTCTAATATTGTAGATTGAGTGGGAGAATATAAATTTCAGTCATGAAGTATCATGCAACTTGATAAGGGTTGTTATATATTCGTGGATACATGCTATACGTGTATGCATTGTCATGCATCACCACCATACGGGTAGATTTACAAGTAATATTATTGTTTAAATAAGTAGGATATAGGTTCAAAATCAAGCATGAAGACACTAATTATTTAACAGGGGAAATGTGTAATTTTTTTTGAAAGGATTAATGTGTGAATTATAACCTTTAATTTTGAGATTTTCTAGCAACGGTGAAGTTTTTTTTTTTTTTGTGTAATTTCTATTTGTAAATCACAAGAGTGCACTGTCTTTTCAATAATATTTCATTAAAATAGAGGGGAATTTTCCCGACATTTGAACTGAAAAACGATTATATTTTTCATTGTCAGGGTAAAGAAGCTCTTCAACTTCACAAAAGATATTTGGCATCCAAAAGGGGTACTTTTCATTTTGGCAATAAAAATGGGTCTCATCTTTGTAGTATTTTTTTTATGAGTTTATGATTTAAAAGCATTTAAAAAAACTTTGTTTGTTCAATTAATCAAAAATTATTACGTAAGACTATGCGAGTCCTTAGTAATAATTTAGGAGTCTAAAATAACAGATGATTTTGGTTAAAAATCGCTCTTTATCTTCTAGCAACACTTTATCGGATATTGTTTGCTTTGACTCTATTTTTAATTCCTAATATTAATGGTTTGTGTCACTAGACTCGCTACACCTTTTACTCACAGATACACTTTTATAGTTTTTGTATTTGGCAAGTTGGTCCATAAACTTTTTGCAATTTTCCTTAAGCTCAAAAATCTTTGCAATTGCACTTTAATCAATGACGCCATTAGAAAAATTAAACAGAATTGTCCACATGTCGATAATGTGCGTAATTTTAGAGAGGTAGAGCAAAAAAATAACATTATTTAGCAAAAATAACTAGTACAAAGCTATGCATTCTCTCTTCGTTTTTAATCCTTTCTATCTTTATCCCATTTCTTTTGCGCCCTATTTTTCTCTCTCATTATCCCCTTCTGTCCTCGCTTCACCTCTCTAGCGGCTTCTCCTCCTCCACCACCGCCTCATTGTCCTATCCTGCACCTCCGTCGCCAATAAAGGACCTCATTTTCCATGCTTTCCTTCACTCCCCATTTTGCACCCATGTTCATTGACTATGTCACCTGCCGCGAACACGTTTATAGAGATGATACAATGTAACTCTAGATTTTTATGGTTTAAATTCAAATTTCACTCCAGATTTATTTGTGGTAATATTTAAATATGGGCTATTAAAATTTTCTTAGATGCTGGGTTCATTTTCAAATCTTTTAGCAGGATTTTCATAAATGACATTTTTTAAGACTTTTTTTTTTAAATAAAAGTCATACTTGTTTGCATATTTTTATGCCGCTAAGTAAAATATCTAGTACCATGACACAAATTTTTTTTTTTTAAGTACAGCTGTATAACCTTTTTTAGAAGTGTCGCAATGCATATAATTCTCTCTCTTTTTCTAAAATCCTTATTCTAATGCAAAGTATATATTATTGGGCCAATATTGAAATCCCAGCCCGCCAGTCAGCAGTAGTGCATATTGTGTGGCCCAGGGCATAATTATCTCTAATTGCATTTTTTTGGGGAAAACTCTAATTGCATTATAATAGCACCATATAGTAGAATTGAATAAAGATTATTATCATTTTGATACTTTGTATTCTGATGAAACATCAAATTGAAACCTTGATATTTGGAAAATATGAAAAAGATGTCTTACCATTTTTGAAAAAATCACTTTGGTACTTTGAGGTTAGTTTTTAAGATGCAAAATGCCTAGTTTGCCCTTTTTATTGATTTTGTTTGAGGTTATTTTGCTTCATTTTTTTAAAATAACCTTTAATTTGTTTAGATACAATTATAAAAAGAATTAAAAGGTTTTTTATGAAAATGTTTGAGGCAAAATAAACTCTAAACAAAATTAATAGAAGACTAAAATGGACATTTCATATCTCAAAAATTGACTCCAAGGCATCAGAATGATATTTTCAAAAACAATAGAGTACTTTTATCATATTTTTTAAACATCAAGGTAGTAGTTTAATGTTCATTTTATGTAGGGTACCAAAATGATACAAACTCATTCAATAAAATATCAAGAGTTTAAAGAAGTGTGCTATTAAACATAAAAATTATTTTAGCTGCAGATTAGCTAGTGACAGTTTTTACTGGAACAAAAACGATTAAACACGAAAAGGAATTTGATGCAATCCATTGAAAAAGAAAATGAATAAAATTCAACAACTATTTATATTTGTGTTCGTGCGTACAACACAATTCGTAAAGAAAACTAATATTTTACATTTGTTTTTTCCGTTTTGGACTCTTGGTTAAAACTTATAAGTAGTGATTTTGATTAGCATCTATCTTTGAGAAGTAGAAATATTTACCCTCAAAAAAAAAAGAAAAGAAGTAGAAATAGAAAACACTTTAGGTCTTCTAGAATAAAACCTTCCTATAAATATATTAAAAAGCAAATGAAATGGAGATTTTCCAAGATATTATGGCATGATTATATATGTCATTCTCATTCGTGGAACTTTTTTAAGGCATTCGTGAAACTTGTTAAATACATATAACATAAAAAGATGTGTTGAATTTGGTTGGAAAGGTTTACATCAATAGTTTAGCTTAGGTCTGACCGCGTTTTCCCCTCAACTGTGGGATGCTGCAAAATTTCGAATAAAATTCCAAATTCCAAAAACGGTTGTGATCTGAATCCAACTAATAAACTCTCTCGAGTAGTTCATGACCTAGGGAAAAAAAAAAAAGGCATAGCAAGAAACGGAGAAAAAGTCCACAGAACGTTTTTCACGAATGAAATGGAGACTTCATTTAAATAACAAATGACTGTTCTTCGAAGGACTTCGTAGAAATTTGAGCATTACATTGGCACTACTATTGCCATATTGTCTGACCACAAATTACTACAGTTATTAGTTTGTTTCCAAATGGGTCCTCCACTTCATAGAAGGTCGTTCCATAGTTTTCCTACGAATTGTAACACCAAAAGAATGGTATCTTGGTATTTATAATAATACGAGCGCTACTATTTAGCCTGAGTCGTAAAATTCATAGCTCATATGTATCCATTTGAACCACAATATTTGTAGTCAAAGAATTATGGTCGTTCCATAGTTTACGAATTGCAACACCAAAAGAATGGTAAACTTTTGGTATTTATAATAATATAAGTACTACTATTTAGCCCGAGTCGTAAAACTCACAGACTTATATGTATCCATTTGAACCATAGTTTTTGTAGTCAAAGAGCTCATCAATCCATCCCAAATAACAGGAGTTTGAACTCAACACCTCCTGCTCTAATATCATGTTAGTTTATCAATTCTTTTAAAAGCTTATGCTATTAAGAAGTGGTCTAATAATAGTTTTATATTCTAACAAATGATAAATTGTTTTCAAACAAGTTAGGATTATAATTTTTTTCTTTGGTGGAAAAAAAATTGTCTTTGGATGGAATAAATGAGATATGAATTATCTTTGAAGATAAAAGATCAGTCATTTTACCTTTCAACTTCACATTTTTAAATAAATTTATGATATTAATTACATAAGATTAAAAAAGAAAAGAAAAGAAAGAAACTTGAACTTGCATGTAAGGTCGTGAGAATCGTGAGAATAAAAAAGTTGAGTTGGTTAACATGAATTAAACGAGACAATATTCTACCTCGTGTATTTAGTTGTCATTTTCAAAATTCTTTTTATTAGTTCTGAGATCCGGTATATTAGGACAAAGCCAAGACCAATCTGAGAAAAGAATAAAAGATGTCTTTGTTGAGATAGCTAAATTTTATAGCATAATTGTTTTATATATCCAGCTAGCTAGCCATGCGGAGTGGTGCAACTTTCATAAAGCAGCATTTTCTAGACTTTCGTCCGTTTTCTCTTCTTTTTCTCAGCTCTGCCAACCCCAAAATAATAATAATAATAATAATAATAATAACAACAACAATAATTAAACTAGTTTAAATTTTTTTCTATTTAAGATTCATATGTAATATTTTCAGTGAAATTTAGAGTTTGAAAGCGGGAATTTTATTATGAGAAAATCATTCCATACTTTTAAAAAAATGAGTTCCTTCATGCTACACTTAATAAAATTGTCTAAAGCATATATAAAAAGTAAGTTTGAAGCCAAGGCATTCATAAAATTTTTTCTTTTATTATTGACCAAATAATTATTATGTAATAATATGCATGCACATCTATGCTAGGATGGCTGCCAGGCGTCGCAATATTGATCAATAAATTGTAAAGATGCATGTTATTAGTATAATATATAGTTCTTAGAAATGCTTTGAAGTTAATAAATTTATAGATAGCTATTTTAAAATTCAATATTCATTTATATATAGTACATTAAATTAGAGCATTGGTACTTTCTATTTTGCTCAAAGGCTGCCGAGAAACTTTCATATGACGTTTTTCCTCTGCCTTACGAGAATGTTTCCAGCACCCCTTGTGCATAATCAGCTTTTGATGTCCAATAAACATGATTAGCCACCTTGTCTAGTAAGCTAATGAACAAGGTATTACCCAATGCTACGCATGAAACGTCCCTCTCAATTTATACAGTTATAGCAACCTTAATCTAATTTAACCAAAAAAATAATAATAATAAAGAGACTTCCAAGCACGGATAATAATAGACTTCAAAACACAGACCTTTTTTTTCATTTTTTTTAAAACCAAAATTAAAGAATTATAGCTAAAACCTATCTGAAAACATATTAATTAAGTTAAATATAGGGTTTTTATCATTGTTGTCTTTTAAATTTGTTGCACATTAGCCAATTACTCTTTGAACTTTTAATTTTGATAAGCTATCTATTAAACTCAAAAAATTGTAGCAAATCACCCTATTAAAGCAATGTTAGTTTTTTTAATGAAATTAACATGTGACTTACACATGAATAGTTGATTAATGACATAAATGATAATTTTTATGTGTTTTAATCCATATTTTCTGTGATTAATATTATCTTTAATTAATTTTTTATCAAAATAAAATTTTTTGAATTAACTTAGTTTTAAAACTAAATTTGGGCTGATATTCATAACAAAAAAACATTTCATACTCTTAATTAACTACTTGTATAAAAATCACTTGTTAATTTCAGTAAAAAAAAAAAAACTAACATCACTGTCAAGGGGGTGATTTGCTATCAATTTGTAATTTCATCGAGCAATTTATCAAAACTAAAAGTTTAAAAGGTAAATTGTTAACGTGCCACAAGGCAATAGTGCTAAAAAATCCTCTTAACCTTGGCTCTCTGGGGTCCCCCATATCACCCACGTGCTCTAAAATCCAAACCAGAGTTCTTTAATTATTTTTTTTCCCTTCAGTTTGAAACTTTGAAAGTCCAAAAAAAAAAAAAAAAAAAAACCTTTGAGAAGTCCAGCACCATGTCTCATAGCCTTTGAATCTTCACACCACATTCCTCCTAAACAAGCGCAAAGTTGGCCAAACCAACTTTATGTGTCTTACTCTAGAAAACTTATATATATATATATATATATATTCTTTTACCGCATCGAAAGGCTTCACTTATGGCTTCTTCTATATTTTGCTTGAAGGCCCTTGCACTCATTGCTCTTGCCCTTTGTGTCCAAGGCACCCTAGGCTTGTAAACTCTCTTTATATTTTTTCAGATTACAAATTTATATACTATGTGTAGATATGCTACTAAATCTAGGGAGATAATTTTTATTACTTCTATTTACCTACTATAATGACACATCATACAATGTAAGGATATCAATATCGAATTTGAAGATATCATCTGGAAAATTTAAAGCCTGTTTTGTTCACAAATAGTTCAAGCCTTCTAATTTGCTACATATTTTATTAGAGTACAAATTTATATAATATGTGCATATGTTACTAAACATAAGGAGATAATTTTTATTACTTCTCTTTACCTTACTATAATGATACGTCATACAATGTAAGGATATCTATATTGATTTTGAAGATAACATCTGGAGAATTTAAAGCATGTTTCGTTCATAGATAGTTGAAATCTTGTGAATTTACTACAGTATTTTTTCCACACAAATATTGGGGTTATTTGCAGGAGGAATAACGTGCGAGAAGCTAGACCAAGACACCTGCGCATTCGCGGCGTCGTCGTCAGGAAAACGGTGCGTTTGGAGAAGCATGTCAAGAGGAGTGGAGAAGAAGCCTACACATGCGGTGTGTCAGATATCGAAGCAGACAATCTGAACGACGTGATCGAGAGCGACAAGTGCGTCAAAGCCTGTGGACTTGAACGCAAAACTCTTGGAATTTCACCTGACCCTCTCCTTGAGTCTCGCTTCACACAACAGCTTTGCTCTCCAAACTGCTACGATGCTTGCCCCAACGTTATTGAATTTTACTTCAACCTCGCCACTGGTGAAGGTGAGTGAATTAAGTCTTTTTATATATATATATATATATATAAGAAATTATGTCGTTTTTACATTAGAGCTATTAAAATACATAAAGAGTACAAAGAAAATATCAAAATTATTATTTCTCTCGAAAAAAAAGGTCAAAATTTTTTTGGTTTAACAAATTTTAACACCATTTTTTTTAAGTCCACTTGATCTTTTTATAATCCCCTTCTTTTTTCCTTAAACGGAGAGGTTAGGTTAAACGAAACTGATTTAATAGTTTTTAGTCTAAGAGCCAATTCATGAGAATGGCCTTAAAGTTCAGAGGCCACAAATAAAATTGATCTTTTTTTTCTTCTTCTTTTTCCTTCTGTTTGTGTGTGTATAGGTGTGTTTCTTCCAAAAGTATGTGAAGTGCAAGCCGGAGACCTTCACCGAGGGATGGCGGAGCTCCAAAGCTCCAGTTATGTTGTTGCAGAAGAATCACTTCAATCTGCTAAGCTTGCAGTTGCACCAATTGTTAGCCCAGCTCAGCCACCGGTCTGATTATTTCTTCTTTTTTTCAAATTGAATTATATACTATATATAATAAGGAGTTAATAATATATATACATATCTATGTATATATGGATGTTGAAGTTGCACCAAGGATTTAGTGATCACTAGGGTAGCCGGACTTTAGAGTGTCTAGTTCAAAATATTATAGCATGTGAAAGTTTTACATTATAATAACCTTTTGCTTTTTACTATAGCATGTAAGAACTTTAAACTATTTGGTGACTAAAAAGTTGGTTCGAACTATGCTTGCCAAACACCCATATAAAGTCACCCATATAAAAAGTTGGTTCGCATCAATAAGGTTGTAACTTTAAAACTACTAGGTTGATTTAATTACAAATGTGGTGTGCTTTTGTACTATAATGCTTTCTAAAAGTATGTTGTCGTTCGTGAAATTGATCAAGTACATTTAATAGAATAAGGCAATGTGTTGAATTTAGTTGAAAGGTTTATAACACACCGTCCATGCACGTTTCCTTCCCCAAATATGGGATGCCGCGAAATTTAGAGTAGAATTTCCATTTCAAAAAACGGAGGTCTGAATTAATCCCACAAGTAACTCTCTGCAGTAGTTCATGACCTATAAAAAAAAATAGAGAGGGACATAATTTATTATAGATTTGCCCCTCAAAAAACGAGGAAAAAAAGATTCTACATCACAACTTTTTTCACGAATGAAATGGAGACCCCTTTTTTTTAATGAAACTTCATTCAATTAAGGATAGCGCGTAAAGTTGCATAACACCGCTAGTTATAGACACAAATGATCCCGAACCTTGAACAACGATTAGATTCATAGTTGAAATCGAATAAGCACAAGGACAAAAGACGACAACGAGACCCAAAAGAGAATAACCCACTAGACATCCAGAATAGAGCTCTTCAACAGCTCGTTACATGACACCACTACAATCTGTGGATAACACCAATTGATTAATCAAACCTACCTTAGTAAGGGCACATGCAACCTGGCATAGATTCAAATAGCCACTAGGTACCACACATAATGCTGCTAAGTAGTAGGTGTGAAATATAAACCAAAACTGTAGGTGGGAAAACTACCTTCATTATTACAACCGAAAAGCCAAACAACAAAAACACAAAAGAAATATCAGCACCTGTATTTGACAAACGCAAAAAACTAAAATGGAGACTTCATTTAAATGACCGTTCTTTGAAGTACTTTTTGGAAATTTGAGCATTTCCTTTACAATATACAGCACAATCGTGAAGAAAAATATATCTTACATTTGTTTTTTTCCTGTCTTGATTAAAACTTAAGAGTTCTTTGGTATATATGTAGGATAGGACAATATTAGATGGGATAATTTTAGAGGATTGGATTGGAATGCATCCAAAACATTAAATTTTAGCTAATCCACCTGTGTTTGGTGTTGTATAATTAAGATAAGAATCTTTCTGTAATAAGTTTTCAAAATTAGGGTCAAATAATAATAATTTTTTAAAATTAGAGAGGCAAAAATATAATTATCATAAAATACTTCTATAGAATAAAAACTATATTTTGACCTTCTACTTTTAAAAAACTATGATTTGACCTTAAATTTTATGAATTTTTGCAAATCAGTCCTTGAAATTTTTCACCATGTTCAAAGGTTGTGTTTAATCTCATGCCTTAACAAGGTTTAGCCTAATCCTTTTCTAACGGAATCCAAACATAGAGTGAATAAAAGCTTATCCAATCCAGTCTTTTAAATTGTTTATCAAATAAAGTCCAATCTTTCAAAATCGTGTACACCAAACAGGCCTTAAAAGTAATACTTTTATCTATCATTTAAATTTGAAAGTAGATTCAGAAAACAATTTAGGATTCCTAGAACAAAACTTTCATTTTTAATTTAAAAAATAAGATGAAGATTTTTCAAGATATTATGGTATAATTATGTCATTATCATATGTGAAATTGATTAGATACATAGAATATAATAAGGTGTAATGTGTTGAATTTGGTCAGAAGGTTTATACCATACCGTCCACGTTTCCCTCCCCAATTATGGGATGATACTAAATTTCTAATAAAATTCCAAATTCCAAAAACCGAGAGTCTTAATCCGACTAATAACTACTTAGAAAAAAAGAGAAGAAAAAAATAACATAATTTATTATAGCTTTGCCCCGCAAAAAACGGGGGAAAAAAGTCCGCATCACAACGGTTTTGACGAATGAAATGGAGACTTCATTTAGATGACTGTTCTTTGAAGGACCTTCGTGGAAATTTGAGCATTTTCTTGGCAGTATTGCTTTGTCTGGCCGCAAACTTACAAGTTATTGTCTAGTTTTTTAGGCCTGTTTGGTTCGAGTATTTAAATACAATATTTGAATAAAGATTTAAATTTTTATGAGAGAAAATACTAAAATAAAATGATTTGAACCGTGATTCAAGTATCGAAACAAACAGCCTTTAATAAGTCTTCCACCTTCACGAGCAAAAAAAAAAAAAACTTCATAGAAGTTCGGTCCACATTTGTCCTTCCAAATTTCAACCGTAAAAACTTATGGAATGGTAAACTTTTGGTTTTTATAATAATAAAATATTCTGGCTCGTGTTTTTCATTGTCATTTTCAAAACTCTTTTTTATTAGTTTTGGGACGCGATCTAATATAAGGACAAAGCTAAGTTAAGACCAAAGTGAGAAAAGAACAAGAGATGTCTTTGTTGAGATAACTAAATTTTTGAATATGTTGTTATATCCAGCTAGCTGGCCACATGCCGAGTCGTGCACAACTCTCCTAGAGCAGCTATTTCTATTTTCGTCTCTTTTCTCTTCTTTTTCTCAGCCCCCCAAACCCCCAAATAATAATAATAATAATAATAATATAATAATAATAATAATAATAGTTATTTAGATAAATTTTATCAAAATTTTTAGGGAGTTTAGTTGGTCAGTTTATACGGTATGAATATACAAGTCTAGTTCAAACTAGCATTTGAACGTGTATTGGTTAAGGTGGTTTTTGAATCCTGATGTGATATGTAAATTTATGCCAAATCGATTTTAAAGAACTCATCCCTCTTAAATTCATTTGGTTTTAAACTTATTTGCTATAGTAAAATTATGGATCTATTTCCGGTTTGCTTACAATTCTCACACTATCTAAACACCAATTTGACAATATGATGTTTTATTCCCCATTCAGATCTTTAAACTTCCAAACATCATTTTGTACTGGTGCAATTTAAACCACAAAGATTCAAAACTACAAAGAAAGTAAACCACACCAATTTAAACCTGTGAACAAAACTGATCCTTATTAGGTTTTTTTTTTCCTATTAATTTGAAACTTGTTGACCGGTAATTTTTACAATAAAATATCAATGATGTGGCAATGATACTGTCACGCCCCGGAGTACGGGAGGTGACGTGGCTGATTATTTAAGTTAATTTAAAAGAGAATTTAATTAAAATCTAAAGTCTAAAAGTTTGAGTTAAATATAAAATATGAAAAATTAAATAATAAACATAGTGAATATGGGTCACACAGACCCACAACTTGTGCACACACATGGTACTGACAATATCATAAATACAATCACAGTCCATGATACAAATAAAGTTAAATCTTACATGCCTTGATTAAATAACACAAAATATAAATCAATCCTCCTATTGCTCCTGAGTTCGGTCTGAAGAATCCTCTCCAAACCTAAATGGGAAACCACCTAGAGGGGGAAATTTAAAACAAATAAAACGTGAGCGAAAGACTCAGTAGGACTATGTTTTACAAAATAATTTAATTTAAAGGAACATTTCATTATTCAGGAATTATTTAAAAGAAACCTTAAATAAATAAATAGATAAATAAATAAACAATTTTAAGTAAAACCATTCTTTCCCAGAATAGTTTACTTAGATAACCAGAAATATCATTTTCTTTTTCCTAGGCAAACCATAGTATCACCACCGTAGTGGCCCAGCTGGGTTTCGGGACCTGCCCCCAAGGTCGATCGCTACACGACCCGATCTCTGATATGGCATCATGCCTATGTGTTTATTATCATCATCATTCAAACCCAATTACCGAGTGTTGTCATTTACATTCATTATGAAGTCCATTTCAGATCACGGTATATTAAAATATAACCGAAAAATCAATTTTTCAAACAACCGTTGAAAGCATTTTAATAGAAATCCTTTTCAAAGCCAAATCATTTCGAAACCAGGCTACCAAAGAAATGGGCTAGAAGTCCTACCTCAATACTCGTGTCGGTACCCCACACCATAATCCCGGTCCGCTATACGTTAGCTCCGCGGAACCACGAACGATCCTAGATACAAACTAAGTCGATCAATATCTAGTTCAAGACATCCTATGTCACTAAATCATTTCATGATGTCCTAGTGTGCCGTTTGTACCTTTAAAATCATTCTATAAGGTTGGGATTTAAATCAGGGTTCAAAACAGTGAAAACGGGTGAAAATCATAAAAATTTTCATGCCTCGATCGGCCTGCCGGACTCCCTGCTTCGGCCGGCCGAACTGCACAGTTCGGCCTGCCGGAAGCCAGGTCTGGTCGGCCGGTCATTTCCCCAGGTTCGGCCTGCCGAACTGGGAAAACCCAGAAATTTCAGCCACGGGTTTTGATTTCCCCAAAACCCAAAATTTGATTCTAACCTGTTTTTCTCAAATCCCAAGCATAGTAAACATTCATAGATGATAAAAAAACATGTTTAGACACTTTTAAACACATTCAAACAAGATTCAAATACAAAAATCTTAAAAATCTAAAAATAGGAAAAAATGAGGAAAAATAAAAAATCTTGAATTCAATCCGTTTTTCTTCAATCTAAGCTTAGATTCTAGTTGTTCTAAGTTCATTTAACTCAAACCCAAGGTTTTCTAGGCTTAAACAAACCTAGATTTCAAAAATGCACAAAATTGAAAATTTTGGAAAAAGTTTAGAAATTTCAAATCTAACTTCGAATCGAAGCTTCAATCCGCGTTCTTGGTTGCTAAATCACGTTCCCGAGCTTCCTCCTTGCTAACCCGAAGCTTGGATTCGAATTTGATTTCAAAAATTTTGAGAGAGATGTAGAGAGAGACAGAGGGGGTTGCCGAGAGACAAAGAGAGAGAGAGTGAATGAAGAGAGAGAGAGAAACCAGAGAGAGTGAGGAGAGAGGAGGAAGAGAGGGAATAAATAGAGAAAGTCGGTGGGCAGTTTTACTGTGCGAAAACCATGTGCCGCCCACGGTTTTGTAAAACGGAGTATTTTTAATATTTTACAAATTGTTGTGTTTTAAAACTCAAAATATCAATTTAAAACAATAAGAAATCATTTGGATTCACCAAATTAACAAAACAACCAAAAATTCAAAATCCAACCAAATAATCTAATTAATGTTAAAACATTAATTATGGCACATTAATTCATCATTTATATTACGTTAACATTAAATAAATTTCGGGGCGTTACAGATACTTGGCTCAAAGAACATTTAAATGTCAGTAGGCCAAGTGTTAGCACTCCAAGTATTCCAAGTGTCTGAGCACTTTGAGCATCCAAGCATTCCAAGCATCTAAGTATTCCAATTGTCTAAGCATTTCAAGACTATAATTAAAAGTGGAAGCTTGAAAGTATCAACCAAAATATAATTAAATAAATTTTAGTTAATCATTAATTTTTTTAAATATTAAGAATTTAGTTTTTTTTTTTTTCATTATCTAGTTAGTCTCCTTTTATCTAGCTTCCTCCTTTCGAAATTTGAATTGTAAACTTACTCAATTTAGGATTACTCATGTAAACTTTATAAATACCAAATTTATTCAATGAACAGGTTAAGCTATATTTACTTTTGTCTCTTATTCTCCATAGTCGCGTGGTGTTTTCAACTAATGTAACGGCCAGTGATTAAAAGCAATTAATGAACAGTAATTAGATCATGTTTAATATATTATCAGTTGTAATACCTAAGAGGTGAATAGTTTTGTATTGCATCTTGAAGAGAATTAACTCTTGACTCTTTCATCCTGATGCACTATAAACTCTCTCAATTTTGGAGAAAATGATATACACTCTATTTTCAGTGAAATAGCCTTAAAACTATGAAAATATCTTTATTTTGTTCTTTAAGTTTACTCGTGTTTTTGAGTGTTTAATCCTTTTTTTATATTATTCGTTTGTTTAATCCAGATAATTGGTATAAGGATTTAGTGTTGGACAAAAATAAATATATATATATATATATATATATATATATCTATTTTTTAAATGTTTTCCTTGACATAGAATATGAACGGGGGAATTTAATTTACACACCAATTTATTATTATGTGTGTGCATATGTACGCTGTGCGGCTGCCGCCTGCCAAGCGTCGCAATAAGTATAAATCTTTACCTATACGCAATGATCAACAAAATGAAAAGATGCATGTTATTGGTAAAATATAGTTCTTAGATTTGCTTTGGAGTTAATAAATCTATATCTAGCTATTTTAAAATCTCTCTCTCTCTCTCTCTCTCTCTCTCTCTCTATCTCTCTATATATATATATACACACACATATATATATATACATATACATAATGTACATGTATATATTGGATCAAAGGTACATTAAATTAGAGCGTTGCTACTTGCCATTTAACGTGAAGGCTGCTGAAAATTTTTCATATAAAGTCTTCCCTTACTTTACGAGGGTACTTCCAGCACCCCTTGTGCATTTGGCTTAGCTTTTGATGTCCATTGAAGACATGATTAGCCACCTTGCCTAGCAAGCTAAATGAACAAGGTATTGCCGAATGCTATAAAAGCAATTTATTTAGTTATACCTACCTTGGTTAATCTTATAAAAAAAAAAAGGAGACTATAAAACATATTAAACAACCATAACTAAATGCTATCTGAAAATAGTTTACTTAAATAAGTTCAAGAAAAATGATATAAATCTTATTAAGTAAGTCACTGTCGGCTCAAGGTAATAGAAGAGTTAGGCAGCCGCCTAAGGCCTCTTGAACAGTGCATCAAGGTCCTGTTTGTTTATTGAGTTATTTACACCATTGGCTCCAAAAAGTATGCGTTTGTCTCATTTTGATCCTTGACCTTGAGTTTTAGACATCCAACACCCTTAAGATTCCTTAAAAAAAAATTCAGTTTTGGCCCCTCTATTGTTAAATTGTCCATTTTTAAACAAAATTTAACATGAAAATGACTCGTGATAGTTTTAAAAGGTTAAAATAGTTTTAAATTAAAAGACAAATAGATTTGAAAAAATTATTCCAAGAGGAAAAAGAAAACAAATTTAGGCTGTGACTCAATTGGTTTCAAGAGCCAGAATTGTAATAAACCTTTGCTTGTTCTGAGAGTGCAAGGCCCCATTTTCACCCTCTCATAAATATGGTACAACTTGTGACATATATGAAGAACTCTACTCACATTTTTTTCAGAAACTGAGGCCTCCAGTGCATGTATATCTCAGATTGTGTGCATATATACATAACTAATTTAGTTTTAGGCTCTCTATATCAGGCCTCTGATGTATTTTCTTTTTAAGGAAAAACAAACATGAATATATAAATATATATATATATGTATGTATATATGGAAAAAATATGAATTTGCAAAGTTGGACTATGTAAAATTCTCCATATTGTTTCAAGTTTTCTACATCTATGTATGTAAATTTATAGGATAAGTGGTGGAGGGAGATGGAGTTGAGTTGGATCAGCGTGCGCCTTCATTGAATTTTTAAAATTTAATTTTTACTGATAAAAAATTTTAAAAAATTTATATTTCCATATTTTGTAAGACAATATAATTATAAAAATTATAATTATGCCCTCCATTCAATAATGAAAATATATAATAATATATCCACCTAACAAAATATTATCTTTTATCTTTTCATAATGCCCCACTGAAAAAGTTTCTGGCTCCACGGTACCATTTTATAGCATTACTAATATATACAACAAATTAAAATAGTAGTCAACATATATATATATATATTAAGATTTCAATAATAAGCCTGATATGAAAATTTTGCCTTTAAGGTCTTCTATACTCTTAAGCCTCCCTGAACCAAAAACTATAATTAATCTGTTTTTAAATTTAAGGCTATGAAGCCTTAAAGGGGCCTCTACTAAAAGAATATTCAAATATTCATACATAACTATGAATATAAAAGAAATATAAACGGAACAAACTATTGTCATTTATAAACGTTGATTAGTTCATCCTTCAGAAACACAACAAGACGAGGGTCTTACGTATGTCGGTTGTGAACTGAAAAAATGCCACCTAGTTTCATATCAACATTCATTGATATATACATTCACCTTTAATTTGGTGCGTTGGGAAATCGCCTTTCAGATCATCTGTCGGTGATGTCTCTCATTAAATATTTACCTAAAAAAAAGGAAAATTGGGTAATAATTAGAAGCTCTATTAATCGTCAAGTACATTCCAACGTACGTGAGTAGGGTCAATAATTTAAGATGTAATTAATAGTATTTACTCATCTTTTACAAAATTTATCTCCTAGTTACAAATTAACTGAGCTTACACGCATATTTAACATATTGTTAGCCATATTCATTTTATGATAAATTTGCAACTTGCAATGGAAGTCAGAACTAGAAGAAAAATTCAATTCTCTTTTTGCAGTTTTTTTTATACTAATATTTAAAAAGAAAAAAAGTTGAGACTTTTTACGGTAGGATAAAGGGGAAAAAAATAAAAAAGCTGCATGATATAGGACTCTATTTTAAACTGTTATATTTATCATATATATATAATTTATCATTTTGAAATAAATTTAATCAAATTTAATATCCAAAAATATGTACTATATATATAAAGTTGAAAGCTTAGAAGCTATATTTAAGTTTGGCTAGAACATCACCATAAAGTGGCAATACAGTGGTATCCAGTGGCCGCGCCATTGATAGCGGCCGACATTTAGTTACTATTAACTGACTCGCGTTTTGGCTCTTATAGTGGTCATAAAGAACTCTATTTTAGATTTTAGTGTTACTTAGGATCTACATGGTGGGACCCTACGTGAGCCACGCGTAAGGGGATTTACTTTTTTTTTTCCCCTCTTTCTTGTTTCTTCAGTTTGAAACTTTGACTGTTCAAATCATGTCTCGTTGCCTTTTCCTTCTAAAACGACTATAAATATCGTTCGGCCCTCCCCCCATGAACCTTCACAGTCTTCTATACATATAGCTTCTGTTTATTCACCCCCCACCAAAATCATCATTACCCAAGGACAGCTTCACCAATGGCTTCTTCTAGATTTTGCTTAAAGGCCCTTGCACTCATTGCTCTTGCCCTTTGTGTCCAAGGCACCCTAGGTTTGTGAATCTTTCTCTCTATATTTTATGTTATTACAAATTCCTATAATATAATTTATATACTTGTTAATCTAAGGACATAATTAATATCATGTATCTATATGCTTTACTATATTGATGCAATATGTAAGGATATCATGTGAACCTTTAAACCCAGCTTGGTTGATGAATTTGAACTACAGCTTAAATTTTTTTACTACAGTATTTTTCCTTACAAAAATTTAAATTTTTGTCCAAATATATTTATCCATCACAAATTTTGTATATTATTTCTTTCTTATAAAGAGGCAAATATTTGGGTTATTTTTGTAGGAGGAATAACGTGTGAGAAGCTAGACCAAGACACGTGCGCATTCGCGGTGTCGTCGTCGGGAAAACGGTGCGTTTTGGAGAAGCATGTGAAGAGGAGTGGGGAAGAAGCCTACACATGCCGTTCGTCGGATATCGAAGCAGACAAGCTGAAGGACGTGATCGAGAGCGACGAGTGCATCAAAGCCTGTGGACTTGAGCGCAAAACTCTTGGAATCTCATCTGACTCTCTCCTTGAGTCTCGCTTCACACAACAACTTTGCTCTCCTAACTGTTACGATGCTTGTCCCAACGTTGTTGACCTTTACTTCAATCTCGCCGCTGGTGAAGGTGAGAAAATTATGTCGTTTTTACATTAGAGCTAAAGTACATAAAGGGTACAAAGAAAAAGTCAACAAATTTTTGGCTTTAACATGTTTAAACGTGATTTTTTTTAAAAGATCACATGACCTCATATTAGCCCGCTCTTTTTTAATAAATGCTAATAAAAGGATTAAGTGGGAATAATTTACAATTCAACATGTTAATTAAGAATTTTTTAAGTTTAAAGGATAAAGTAAAAAGGGCTCTAGTTTTCAAGGGCCACAAGCAAGATTGATCTTTTTTTGGTGTATAGGTGTGTTTCTTCCAAAATTGTGTGAAGCGCAAGCCGGAAATGTTCGCCGACAAATGGCGGAGCTCCGAAGCTCCGGTTTTGTTGTTGCACCGGGACCACTTCAGCCTGCTAGGCTTGGAGTTGCACCAATTATTAGCCCAGTTCAGCCACCGTTCTGATTATTATTTTTTAATTGAATGATATACTATGATAAGGAGTTAGTAACATATATACATATATATATATATGTATATATGTATATATATATATATGGATATTGAAATTGCACCATGAGTTTAGTGATCACTAGGGTTTAGTAGCCGGACTTAGTATACATCATCTTTTTTGGATGTTGTAATATTCAAGCCATGTGCTGCGTGACGAGTGGTTATTGAGATCAATTAGGTGCAACTTTGAAACTAGTTTGTTGATTTAATTACATGTGTGGTGTGTTTTTGTAATAGAATGCTTTCTAAAAATATGTTGTCATGGTCTTGTATTCTTAAATATATATTATGAAAAGCAATATTTCAAGAATCGTATAAATGAAACACGGTTTTCATTTATATTACATGCTTTCACAATTATTTTGTCCGCTTCTTCATTTACTTTTTCCCCCCTTATTTATGGGATTTGTACTTCCGCGTTGTCGTGGTGTTCACTGGACAAAGCAAACGAAGGGCTGACTTGAAACCTATTCATTTGGAGAAAATTGACTGAAATGGGCCAAATTTATCTAGATTAGCGGACTTGAAGGACTTATTTGGCACGCACATGCCGTGATTTTGCACCTAGACCTTCCTCAACCATTTTGACTATTCATTTTGTTGCACATATTCCTCTGCTCTAGTCAATTGGTCTTGATAAAACTCTTATTTGGGGGAAGGCTTTCTTTTTTGTATTTTAAAGGATAATTGTATTCCAATCAAATAAGTACACACATTAACACCCATAAGAATGACTAAATCATGTAAGGAATACTTAATCTTAATCTCAAACTGATTCTATCGGTAAATTTTAATGAAACGTAAAAAGGGACATAATATGTACCAAACTCCCACAAGGGAAGCATAAAAAAAATATGCCTACAATAGAACCGATATGGCTTGTTCAATGATTCTATCAATCAATCAAGACAAAAAGACCTATATCACAACAGATATCCACAACACCATAAACAACCAACTCTAATGGACTAAACTAATAGCAAAAATTAGAAAGTGAAAAAACCGCCTCTGTTATTACAGTTATAAAATAAAAACACGAGAGAAACAAACAACTAGAAGGTGAAAAAACCTTTATTTTGCCGTCACTAAACATAAACAAAGCACCAATACAGAAGAAGCCACCGAAATCAATCCAACCACCACAAGCAGAGAGATCAAAAAGCGCAGCAACAAGCAGAGCCAAAAAACTCAAAGATGGAGCAACTCGTGGCCATGGGAAAGTTAGGTCCAACAAATTCAAACTTTTTGTAACAGTATTTTTCTTTAAAAACTTTGAATTTTTGTTCAAATCTGTAAACAAAATGGACGTTTACTTTTTTTTTTTTTGGCCTAAACGCGTAATTAATTAATATAAGGTGTTGAATTTCTCTGAGCGTATAGAACAGGGCAAAAAGTAGAGGCGAAAGTTTGGAGGCCGTTGCAATATTTATAACGTTTCCGTAGCCATGGGAAAGTTAGTTCCAACAAATTCAAACTTTTTGTAAGAGTGTTTTTCTTTACAAAAGTTTGAATTTTTGTTCAAATCTATAAACCAAACAGGCCTTTACTCTTTTATTTTTTTTTTGCTAATAGAGTAATTAACTAATATAAGGTGTTGAATTTCTCTGAGCGTATAAAACAGGGCCAAAAAATAGAGGCAAATGTTTGGAGGCCGTTGTAATATTTACAACTCCCATTATGGAATTTGGAGAGAAGCTGATAGTTTAAGAGTATGTTTGTTTGAAAATTTAAATCAAGGTTTGAATTATTTTGCTATAGTATGTTCTCTCACAAAAATTTAAATCTTCATTCAAATACTCTACTCAAATACTCGAACCAAACGGGCCCTAAGTCAACACCGGAGGAAAAGCCATATTGTTAAAGAACGAAGAAATTATTGATACGTACAATTAATGGCAACCGTATGTAATGGTGCCAACCAAAAGATTCAATATTTTAAACTTGTGTGCAGACGCCTAAACCTCATAAATATTATAGTTAAATTCTTCGAAGGTATATAAACTCTTTCCTTTTTTTAAAATTAGTCAATGTACTCAAAAGTGTCTTAACTTAATCTTTAAACCTTTTCTTTATCTCAAATTTAGTCTCTCAATAATATTCTGTTAAATTTTAGATAAAAAAATTTAATATTATTTTCATAAATTCCCATGACCTATGTACCATATTTCATTTTGCCCCCGATTTTTTAAAATCACCAAAATTACCCTCCCAATTATAAAAAAAAAAAAAGGTCACTTTACCCCTTCTATCCAATTCCATCTATATCAGTAATGTAATTGATGATGTGAAATGTAATTAAAATATTAAAAAAATATTTGAAATCACAATTCAATATATAAAAATAATTATTTTATTATAATTATAATTAAAAAAAATTTCCTATTTTTCCCCTTCCTCTTCGTGATGATCTCTCTCCTTATTCTCTTTCATCTTCTTTCTATATCTCTATTCTCTCTCTCTCAACATAGCTAGCGACGGGGTGGCGTAGAGTAACCGTGTGGGGTTGGGGATGCGACGGGGGTGGGGCAACTGAAGTGGGCTAGTGGGGGGCAAACTATAGTGGGCAACGAAGGGTGGGTTGGTGGCGGTGCGGTGGGAGTCATAATGGTATGCTAGTGGGTGACAAAGGGTGGATTGGTGGCAGTGCAATGGGAGTGATAATGGTATGCTAGTGGGCGAACGGGGGTTTCAATTTATTTATTTGAGTTATATTCTACTTTGTTAATTAATCATAGAAATGATTTTATTTTATGCAAATTTGTGTTTCTAGTTTCTTGGTTTAAATTATATATAATTCCTATTGTCTATGATCTATTGACGAAAAAACAGTTGCTAAGTTTCTTAAATTGTTCCATCTTGAAGTTAAATGGCATTAATATTTTGGTTTAAAGATGGGCTTGCTATCATTGTTAGAAAAGTCTATCAAGTGACTTAAATTCTTTTGTGAAAGACATGAAATTTGTACACCATAGAGAGAGAGAGAATAAGAGAGAAAGTGAGAGATGAGGAAGGGAGAGGGTAAAAAATTAGAAAAATAAAATTAAAATAAAATTTTTTTGTATTTAATTATTTTTGTATGTATTTAATTATAATTCTAATACAATTTTTTAAACTTTCAAAAAATATATAATTTTTTAATATTCAATTAATACAGATGGAATTGAAAAAAGGGGTAAAGTGACCAGTTTTTTATAGTTCAAAGGTGTTTGAGGCGGTTTTACAAGATCGAAGAGCAAAGTGAAATATGTTACATAGGTTAGGAGGATTTATGCAAATAATCCTAACTTTTTAATCTAAAATTTAATTAAGGGACTAAATTTAAGACAAGAAAAAAGTTCAAAGGTCAAGTTAAAACACTTTCCAATACAGGACATTTTAAAAAGAGAAAAAAGTTCAAAGACTTTTTGATGAGAGTAACTCTAAATATTAACAAGGACTAAAACAGTATGAAGCCTTAGCCGTTGAGCGCATATCGTCATTGTTAAAATTGAAAGGAAAAAGGAAAGGGAGAAAAACTTGTAGACATGAGAGGGATTTTAAGGAAGAAAACAGAGTATTGAATTGTCGGCGGAGAGAAAATTAGGAAGTAAGATATTAAAATCTATGAGGTCCGGTTTTTTGGATCCCTTCCAAATTTGAAGAGAGATACGCAAACATGCATACAAGACTTAACAAATTAATCATATAATCCTCATGATATGACGAGTTCTTGTTTTGAACATTAATCTTCTGCTCGTCGACTTCGTTGATGCTCATCTTTCATGCCACAGAACATGGCTGAAACAGTCAAATATCACCAGTGTCGAAGAGTTCTTGCCATCCCAGATTTGTTGAGCGGTCTCTGAACAGCTAAGGCGTGGTGGTGCTGGGATACGCAAGATTTAAGTGGAGCAAACCCAACCTGATGCGTACAAAGTCCCTCTTTGCAGGAAGGCATGAAGGCTTGCTCTCCATTTTTTCTTTGCTGACAGATGTGGGCAGCCTTAGAACTTGTTTGTTGATTGGAATAACTATTATAAAATTTCTCGTGTTCATGGGCATTTCAATTTAAAAAAATAGAAAACGCAACAGCAAAGCAAGAAATATGAGAATGACTGGAAACGATTGGTCAGCTAAGTAAAAGCTGCAAAGAATGGAGTGGACGCATTCCTAGATCGGCTCTCAGTATTCTTATGAGTAATTGGTTATTACCTAAATTATATATCAAGTTGAGGCTATAATTCTGGCCTTCTAAACCAATAATGTTTTTGCAAGAAGTATTTTGCAGTATACAGTCACTTGCAAAGGACAAGTTGTCTGTTTATCTTTCAGATATTAGCATAGCAAGAGATGAGATTGGACTCTATAGAACCCAAATTGATCATTGACGGGGAAAATTTACACGCGATAACTACTTGACTGTCTTTCATCCTACACAAAACTTTGAAGTTCGAATTAATGATTTTAAAACTGCCTTTGTTTCTTTAATAAAAACGATTTATAATCACCTACAAATTTCGATTGGAAAAATGTTCTTCAAGCACAGAAGCAGAATCTACAAATCAGTCATTAGGAGACTTGACAAAAAGTTCTTCAAGCATAAAAGAAGAATCATGATCATGGTAGGAAGTGATGATCATTCATCAGGAGACCATAAAACATGGCAGTTCAGAATTATGTATTTGGATTTCTAAAACAAACGCTAAACAAGTACTCAGTCCAAGTTGGAGCAGTTCCATTTCATTTTATCCAATATAATCCAAATGCATGATGGCAGATGATCGCCATGGTTTGATAACATTCACATTGCACTACTACGCCCCATCTGCTAATGTCCTCTTTGATGTACTTATGTAAAGAACTGCACCAAAGAAAGAATAAAAATCCCAATCATTTCCTTCCAGAATTTTTACAGTGAAAATCAAGTAAGAACTGCAACATTATGTTTTAACCATTACCGTTGTTTCCACGAATAAAAGCATCACCATATTTGTTTTTCAACTGCCCGTTGACATACTCCTCTGTTTGTTCCATCGCAATATTCATATACCCATCCAGACAAGCTAGAATACCTGCAAAAGAAAAATAATAATAACAATAATAATAATAATAAAATAAAGGAACGCTTCAGAAAAGCTAATTTGTATACTTTTAATAATAACAAAGCCTTAAGTAGGAGACATATTAGTAGATGCCCCCACACAATAATTATAATCAACTCGATGGAATTGTTTGATATCAAAGCAGATCTTCTGTAATTTTGCACAAGGGCCCTGTCATTAATAACTTGTATTATTTTTAGTTAATACCAAAGCTCCATCAGTAAATCGGGTCTACAAAATATTACTGTACATAATTTATGACTGACCTAATTTTTCATTCAACTACCCCCCTAAATGAGAAACTTAAATGAAAGCAAAGGACACCAGAATCCACACGTGATCGCCTGATATCCATGGAATATCATGCAAACATACTGAACTCACCTCAATCCTCCCACATAGAAATGGAGGTTCTTATAGTCTTACAGAGAGCATTATAGTGTAAAAGAAGACAATTTCTATGATCCTTGTAACCGTAAAAGAGAAAACTCCCCATATATAGCTCTATTTTCACTAGAGAAATGGTGAATAAACTGTGCATGTATGTGTAAGGACACAAACTATGTTCTTCAAAAAATTGTTGGATAACTTGAGCTTCAAGGAAGATTAGCCCGCTTCCCAACTAAGTTGGAACCAACTTAGAAACTCATCTTGAGGTTGTGCTATCAAATTATTAACATAAAAAGGAAAAATACATTGGCATGATCAATTTCTTTTCTGAATTTATACCCAACAAAATAGATAAACAATTAACGTATTAAGAGTGAATGTATCTGCAGATCAATAACAGGTAAATGATAGGACATTGCTTCTCAAATCTTTTTTGTAGAATGAAATTACGAGGAAGCGAAAGAAAATGGATAATGCGAGCAAAACAAGAGAGTCAAAGCCTGACCTCTATAGTCGACTCCAGAATTTAGTTTAACGACAACTGGTCGTCCACGAATAGATTTCAGGAAATCAGCTGGGGTTTTTGTGGTTGCTGACCCTTTCTCTCCTGCTCTGCTCATTTTCCTTTTACCTTAAATCCAAGTTTTCTCTACCTGATGCAAGTAAAATAAAAATTAAAATAAAGAAAGGATAAAGAACTTCACTCACAATATCACTACATACAGTAGAGCTATTATACATTCATAACTAATTATCACCACACATACATAGCAAGCTCTCTAACATCACTATTTTAACTTTAGCAAATGATATGCAATATATTCACCACTCCCTACGGAGTTGGAAATGGAAAACATCGATGCATATAAGATGGACCTGGAGAAATGAAAGACAAATCAAAAGGTCAGTTTACTATTTACTTTAAGAAAACTCATCTGTTTTTAATGAAATTTTTATAAATGCCCAGTTCAAGCTGCTTAAGAAGTGACAGGAATATTCTTTTTCTAAAAGGGAAAATTTTTTTATCGACCCTACTGATTGTGATTATTAAGCTCAACAAAAACACTTTAAACAAGTACTTTGCTCAATGAACAATTATATCTTACGAAAAAGAAGGCTAATCCAAAAAAATTGGACGAACAGGGCATGTCTAGTCTTCCACCAAATATAGATTCTCTGGACTTTTTTTGTGAATAATGATTTTATATAATGATCTCCCTCTCTTTTCCGAAACGAATTGAGTTTATATCATTTCCCTCATGAAGCAGCAAAATACTCCACAAACCAAAAATATGAAAAAATAAGCCAAACAAACAAGACCATAAGAAATTATTCAGTAAAAAGCGAAGGAAATCCCATAAATTCAAAGAGAAAGAGAAGAGTCTCACTAAATCCCAAACAAAGAGAACCCAGCCTGCCGGGACGGCGGACGATTTACGAAGGATGGAGGACAGACGGCGGACGGCCAGCAGCAACGGATTAACCGGAGAAGGTGACGACTGAGACACCGAGAATAGGTTTTAGGGTTTTAGGGCTTTGAGATTTGGGAAGTAGAGCGAGGAAAATAAAATCCGAAGAATGGAAGGATTTTTTAATTTAATTTTTTTAGTGAGTAAACGGAGCGGATTCGGGGCACCGTATCTGACCCATGAGCAGGTGTACCAAAAAATGTCTCCAATGACTGTCGAAAACTACTCTTTTTTTGGTCTGAAACCTGCAACAATTAAATTTTGTATGTATTGAAAACATTAGATTTAATTAAATTTTTTTTTTTTATATCTAACGAATAAAAAATAGGTATGGGAGTTTTTTTCTTCTCCCTTGTTATAAATTGCCCAAAAATACATGTGAACCTTAAGTTTTTTTTTTATTTTTGAACAACGTACTTTTAGTGCATTCATAATGTAATTATGATATATTCTATAATTAGATTAGATTGTTTGACAGACTTACTTTAAACTGTAAATTACATTTCAAAACAAGTTGCTACAGTATCTGTCTAATAACATAAAATCATATCATATTATATAGTACAAAATATAATACAATTATTATATTTACTATGTAGTTGTACATATCTTTAAATATTCTCAAAATTTTGCTATCTCAATTCCACCGGAATAATTTAGTCATACAGTGTATATTTTTCTAGTTTGTTTAGTTTACTGCATTAGCATTTTACATTGTATTATTTAAGAACAATACAATATTTGGAACATTTATATGTCATATAATTTAACACAAATTCAAACTTTATGCGTTAAGAATTTTGATATCCAATATGTAGAGAAACTTATGTATTAGACCATGTTGTATAATTGGGTTAATTTTACTTTGGGCCTAACTTTAAAATATAGCAAATCTCAACCGTAAACTATTCAACTTGTCTTATTTTGATCATTTCGTTATCAAATCAATCAAATATTAAGGGAATATAGTCAAAAATTTTACTTTTTACCCTTAAACTATGCAACTTATTCCATTTTGACCCTTAAATTTTAGACTATAACAAATCACACTTCTTAACTATAATATGTGTGCCATTTTAACTATTTCATCATTAAATTTGTTAAACATTGACCGAGACAAATGATCTTTCTGACCTTTTGAGTCTATATATGTTTTCAATATAGATTTTAAAGTCAAAATATATAAATTTCTATTTACCCATCATCATATAATTTTTACTATTTTTTCTTCTTTTTTATAATTTTGATGATAAAAGCATTACTTTTTTTTTTTGCTCAAAAAGTTTTATTAAATTTTCTCCATCGTACGATTTAAAATGAATTAAAATTTAAAAAATAAACAAATAAGGAAAAAAACACTTGAATATATGAGTACCTAACCAAAAAAAAAAAACTTAATAATCCCAAAAAAAGAAAAAAAAACTTAAAATTCATATTAATTTTTAGTTTAATAAAAATATACATTTGTTGAAATTCCCAATTTGTAGGTCTTCTATACGTGAAATACAAATATAAGAGATTTAATCTCGACCGTTTATTTATAATTAATCTATTAGGTACATATATATGTGGTTTAATTTGTTAATATTTAACGGATTTAGTAATTGAAATGCTAAAATAGAACAAGTTTCATAGTTTGGGGGTCAAAATGAGACAAGTTTCATAGCTTAGGAGGAAAAAGAAAAATTATTGACTTAATTCCTTAATATTTAACAAATTTAGTAACAAAAGAGCTAAAATGAGACAAGTTAATAACTCAGGGGTGTGATTTATTACGTTTTAAAGTTCACGGGCCAAATGTGAAGAATTGCACGATTCAAGGGCAAAAAACGAAATTGACCTTGTATAATTAAATATAGGATAGTTAGGATCAACTTGTGGGCTCACTCAGTTGTTCAAGTCCTCCTCCTAAAAGCCCTTCTTGTTGATCTGTCTTGTTGGAATTTTTGTGTGTGCGCTTGTTGTGCATACTAAAAAAACTAAAATAAAGTAAAAAAAATATTCAAGAATATTAAGAGCGAGACCGAGATTGACGTCTAAAAACGAGACTGAAACTAGTGTCAAGACCCAAGATTGAAAACCATGTTTGAGATCTTATGTAGGACTGTTATCACGTATACTCTTTTTAGTTAAGTATGATAATACTCTAGCTTGAAAATCATGCTTGTCAGTAAAGACAGTGATTGTGAAGGACGTTGTGGAAGCCTTTTTATTAGTCTCTTGACAAAATGAAAGGGGAGCTAGTCCCACATCTGTTAGGAAGTAAAAGGAATGCAGTTTGAAGGTATATAAGGAGTTGAGAACATAGAACTTTTAATCATTCAATTCTCGATTGGTTAGATTTTGTGAATTTCTTTATGAAGGTTACAGTTTTTCTCTTGGTTTGGAGATTTTTATATTCTAGAGATTTTCATATTCTCACAAAGTGCAACTTTACTCATCAAGATTTTTTACTTCTAAGTCGCTAAGTGGATCTATTAAATGAAAATACAAAGGGCCTTTGTTGTATTTTCCACTCTTTTCCACAGCACATGTATTAAAAAGAAAGATATAACTACTTATGCGCTTTACTTTTGTCTCCTAGTTCATAGAAAAGGGTTAGCAAGTTGCAGTCTGGAAACAAAGATAATAGAAGCAAAACAATCTTATTTTATTTAAAAATAATATTACTTTTTTTCTTTATCTTATTTTCACCGTCATTTTATGATTTTTTATAGAAAATAGGGTGATGTTTGTTGATTTTAATTGGTTGTGATTTCTTCCTTTATATTATTTACTCGTCAATTGTTGTTTGTTTGTGAGGGAGTTTATGATTTCTATTTAGTGACTCAAGATGTTTTAGATATAATTTTGTTGATCTTAAGATTATAAGAATTTATTTAAGAATTGAGTTATTCTTCATCTAAAGGCTTGGAATGTAATTCCACCGTCATCAGATTTATTTCATTTTATCAATACACCATAATTGTACATTTTTTTAGGGGTACGTTTCTTTTATTTTATCAATCGACTCATTGTTCTAGCATGCTTCGCTATGTTTAGTAGCTATCAATAGTTAATCAAAGACGATCAGCCAATGCTAAACGATTTTGGAACCGTAATGTCATATTTACATCGACACGCAAGCGTAAAAAAAACAAATAAATAAATAAATTATTATTATTATTATTATTATTATTGTACTATGAGGGGAATTGCTTGAACGTTTTTATAATATTCTTTTAGGAAAAGAGTTTTATAATTTAATGCCTGCATTTTAAGAAAGCATTATATTAGTAATTTGTTATTTAAAAAAATATCATAACGTAACTTTTATTAATGGATTCTAAGATTAATTTGCTAAAACTTTAAATTAAGACTTTAAAAAAACATATATACAAACAATACCAAAAAAACAAATAAATCCATATATTTGATTTTCTCTGAGAGTTTGGTTTAATCTTTTAACTAGATTTTCTATCGTAGCTTTACAAAATTAATTTTGGGTCCATAATGATACAGTAAAATGGAAATTTTTTTTAAAAAAATACAAATTGAGGGGTAATAAAATTATATTTTTAAAAACTAAAAGGTATTTTTTTAATATTTTTTAACCAACAAAGTATTGATATGTTATTTTTTAAAAACATAGTACCAAAATGATAATAAAAAACTTAAAATGTGTTTGACGGTGGTAGGAACCACTCAATTCCCACCACAATCTCAGTTATAAATAGTGTAAAGCTCTCATATGCTACAGTAACAATAAAAAAATATGTTGTAGTATAAAACTCTCACATACTACAGTAAAAATGGCTCCTACTACTGGTTCTCGCTACCCTTCCAAACACCCTATTAGATAGATCTCTCAACCGGATAAATGCAATTAAGGCCCCTCAAAAAAGAAAAATATAATCAAGGCTGTGGACCAAGCCAACAGTAAGATGTCCTGATTTTATTATTATTATTTTTTGTTGCTTGAAGAGGCTCTGTATTTAACTGTTATGTACAGTAGCTATCAGTAGCTGAAAGCCTGAAAAGGTCGGCGCAACTAATGAGGTCATCAGTTGATTGCTCAATCCAATTGGGTTCAGTAGCTATCACTGGCCGAAATGTTGTGGGTCACCAATCGCATATTATTAAGTGATTCCTCTGTCCCTCAAAATGGATTGGTTACCATTCATTGTTCTGACGCGATAAATTATGTTCAGTTGCGATCAAAAAGTTGAAAATCAGGGACGGTCAATAATTGCAAAAAGATTGTAGAACTCATAATGGCCAGATTAACATCAAAAAGTAGAACATATTTCATAAAATTGTCATCTAATACTACAACGGCAAAAGCAAGCATCAGGCCAGCAGAGAAGGCTTGCCAACATCAAACAATTCAATCCCAGAGACGCAAGGTAATCAGAAACAAAAACAGGATTAAATCCACAACATAAACACAACAAACAGAAGACAGACACAAATCATTTGACTAGGCTTCCTCCTGACCGTCCTCTTCTTCATAATCGTCATAACCCTCCTCATCAGCGGTGGCATCTTGGTACTGCTGATACTCGGAGACCAGGTCGTTCATGTTGCTCTCTGCCTCTGTAAACTCCATCTCGTCCATACCCTCTCCAGTGTACCAATGCAAGAAAGCCTTCCTGCGGAACATGGCTGTGAACTGCTCACTTACTCTCCTGAACATTTCCTGGATAGAAGTGGAGTTTCCAATGAATGTTGATGCCATCTTCAAACCGGTTGGCGGGATGTCACAAACAGTGGACTTGACATTGTTAGGAATCCACTCAACAAAGTATGACGAGTTCTTGTTTTGCACGTTAATCATCTGTTCATCGACTTCCTTGGTGCTCATCTTGCCACGGAACATGGCTGAAGCAGTCAAATATCGCCCATGTCGAGGATCAGCAGCGCACATCATGTTCTTGGCATCCCACATTTGTTGAGTGAGCTCTGGAACAGTCAGAGCCCGGTACTGCTGGGATCCACGAGATGTAAGTGGAGCAAACCCAACCATGAAGAAGTGCAAACGAGGGAATGGAATGAGATTGACGGCAAGCTTGCGGAGGTCAGAGTTCAATTGACCAGGGAACCTGAGGCAGCAAGTTACCCCACTCATGGTTGCAGAGATCAGGTGGTTCAAGTCTCCAACTGCATAAACAGAATTTATAAGTCAAATATGCATCAATTTTGAGAAGCCAACATTTTTCAAAACCAAAAGGCCAACTAAAACATTAGTAGCTTTCAATTAGCAGGAAATGATACTACACAATTATCACTAATCCCTCAATTGCTTTTTTCCATGTACAAAATCTCAAACAATAAGTAGACCAATCGAACACTAATGTCTTCTCTTTTCATCTTAATGTTGGAAGAAAAACAGCACACTACAATGTCCCAACAAAATAAACCATAAATAGAAAATGATTTAAGGGAGAAGAAACTCACAGCTTGGAGTGGTAAGCTTGAGGGTGCGGAAGCAAATGTCATAGAGGGCTTCATTGTCCAAAACCATGCATTCATCGGCATTCTCAACAAGCTGGTGAACAGAGAGAGTTGCATTGTATGGTTCAACAACAGTGTCAGATACCTTTGGGGATGGGAACACAGAGAAAGTAAGCATCATGCGGTCTGGATATTCCTCTCTGATCTTCGAGATGAGAAGCGTTCCCATTCCTGATCCGGTACCACCTCCCAAGGAGTGGCAAACCTGGAACCCTGAAGAATTTCAAGAAACAAATTACTTGCATCTGTATTTGCAATAACAAAACAATAAAATTCAACAGATCTACAATAATTGGTTGCCAAATACAGAGTAGAACAGTGAACCCCATTCAGACCTCAAAAAATAAAGGAAAAAACAATCATTTTGACATAATACTCGTTTTATACTAATTTACTATATGAAAATTTTAGATATAACTAGAGAGGGCAAAAAGGATAGTACGATCCACAGAAAAGAAAAACTCAATATTACTTATATTTCTTTACATTTCTCAACAAGCAAAAGACGAAAACCCTAAATCGAGACAGAGCAAACGTCCAATCAACAAAAACCGACACGGACAGCAGATCAATAACCGCTCGTCATTTGTACGAGCCAAAACATAAATAGTGTATTAATTTGAGAAACAAACATATAATACTTCTCGAATTAAATCACTGAATGCAATGAAATCAGAAAATCACACCAAGATCAACAAATGAGAAAATGAAAAGTAAGAGAAAATGCAAAATGAAAGAAAAATCTGCAAAAACCCGAAAGAGGGACTCAAAATATTTACTGATTAGGCAAAATCGGTTCGAGAGAAAACTAAAAGACAAAATGAAAGAATACCTTGCAAGCAGTCACAGTTCTCAGCCTCCTTCCTGACCACATCGAGAACCGAGTCGATCAACTCAGCGCCCTCCGTGTAGTGACCTTTGGCCCAGTTGTTTCCAGCGCCGGACTGGCCGAAGACGAAGTTGTCCGGCCTGAAGATCTGGCCGTAGGGACCAGATCTGAGGCTGTCCATGGTTCCAGGCTCCAGATCCATGAGGACGGCGCGTGGAACGAACCGCCCGCAACTCGCCTCGTTGTAGTAGACATTGACTCGCTCGAGTTGGAGTTCGTTGTTCCCCTGGTACCGACCCGTCGAGTCAATCCCGTGCTCGGCGCAAACCACTTCCCAGAACTTGGCTCCGATCTGGTTACCGCATTGGCCTCCCTGGATGTGAAGGATTTCTCTCATTTTCGCTGATCTGAGTCCGAGTCCGAACGAGTTACTGAGTTCTAGAGTGAGAGGAGGGAATACCGAGGGTTAGAGAAAGAGAAAGTGGTTGGCGTTTTGTTGATCACTGAGTGAGAGGGACTAAGACCCACAGGGAAGAAATGGGTTTTTGTAGCTAGGAGAAAGACGTTATAACGGCGTCATGTGGGACTGCAAACCTAACGGTAAACGTGACGACGCCGTTTGGTTTAAGGGGAAATTTGAATTTTGAAAAGAGAGCGAAATTTTTTTGGATTGTTTAAGGGGAGAATTCGGAACGACTGGTAGGACCGCTACGAATCAGGAGCGTATGTTGTGTTGACTCATTGAGAGTTTTGCGTACATTAAACGGCTGTGAGGCTTGTAACTGTATCCGATGTTACGTGTCGCCAAATGGTAACACAGTCGTGAAATTAAGGATTCACGCGCTGTTCAAGCGAGTGATGTTTAAGCGCCAGCATGGACTTCCAGAGTAAAGTGGGGATTTGTTTTAACCAACGTCCTAAAGAATTGGATAGAATAAGGACCCATTTGGTTAAATATTTAAATTACAGTTTAAATTATTTTGCTACAGTATTTTTTCTAACAAAAATTTAAATTTTCATTCAAATACTCTACTTAAATCTTCATCCTAAAGTCTATTTTCTCTTGAGCAAGGTTTTGAGTTTGAGCATTGTGTATGGAGAAACAAGTGTTAGGAGAGCCTCCCCCAATTTAAGGTCTTGGGTTTGAGCATTATGTACGGAGAAGCAAGTATTGGAAGAGTCTCCCCCACTGCAAGGGTCCAATTCAACTCGAATCTAGATTAGTCAGGTTTACTCCAACTAAAGTTGAGGGGCTTTTTGTATGGATTTGTACCTCTAGTAACGAGTCTAAATACCAAATATTTAATACACCAAAAAAAAGGGATCTTTTTGGGTGAAGGCATATGAGGGGCTGAGGCTCAGACTGGAAGCACGTGATTGGGAGATAGGGTCATGTGAGTGAGCACTTTCCGAACCAATTCAAGAAGGCCGTGTTAGGTTGGATTTGTCTTTAACTTTCTTTTATTTGTATTCTACACGCTGACTCCTAAAGATTCCTATTCTTTGTTTGGTTGTTTGTTTTTCTTAAAAAAAATTAAGTGATGGGAGGTAATACTAATTGTTTAATAAGGCCGACAATTAAAATTCGTGGGATGTCAATATCCTAAGTTCTCAGAAATATTTTCTATATGCCTCTTCCATTTATTTTTTTTGTTGCCAAAATTACTATAAGAAAAGGGTACCATGCTAATAATGGATGCATAATGCACAATTGTTTGAAGCATTAGAAATGGAAGGACAGCCGACAATGAGTCAATGCCATGTTTGCATGTCGTTTTTTCAATTGGACCGCCTGTGTTTGGTTATAATTGCCACATTATTTTTGTCAACAAAAATAAATAGATAGAATTAAAACGCCTCAGATAAAAAATAATAATAATAAATAAAAATAAAAATAAAAACGCCTCAGATCAAAAACAATAATTGCCACATTGTTTGGTTAGTGCTTCGTAGTGTCCAAGTCCTAACTCCTAACTGCCCAACTGCCTTCTGAAAAGTGAAGGTGCTAAAATTCCCCTCATAATTTTTTTTTATTTTTTTTTTCTTCAGACAAAATCTGTGATCTGAAATCGAAATACATACAAATTGTACCAAAAAATATCGACTTAAGCCAGACCCACGTGATGTTAAGGAATATCTTCCAATACTCCAATCACCAAAAATCACCGAATGTTGTCTTTTTTTCCTTTTTTTTTTTTTATTTATCTTGCTACATGATGATAACATCCAACAGCACTGGATCTTAGCTTTGTATAATCCGGATAAAATAATTCACCAATTAGGCAAGAGGGCTGGCAATTTGGGTTGACGGGTTGGGTTAATGTTGGGTTGGAGTCAATTTTTTCAAAAATTATGTCGACACTAACCCGACTCGTGACACGAATGGGTTAAGAGTTATCAACCTTAACATGACCTGTTTTGGTATGGGTTGACACGAACACGACCCATGCCAACCCATTCTTTATGCACAATGTTAAAAAACAATGACCCGTGACCTGAATTTGACTCGCAACCTACCTACATTAATATATATATATATATATAACATAAAAACAAACACAAAATTATATGAATTTCATATCACACCAACAAGAAAATTCAATCCTAAAATTTAAAAAACATCCAACAAGTCCAAAAAAAATCATGAGCCACCATAGCAACTGTTGATACCGTTACAAAATGTAGATTCTGATGCAACTGTTAATACCGAAGTGCTTAAAATATCACGAGCCATCCTAGTAAGAATAGGATAACGGAACTGATTTGTCTTAGGGTTATACTATTGTCTATATCTGATCTGATATATAATAACAGAATAAAAAAATCCAAATAAATATAAACGGGCCAGTTTAGGATTAGACGGGTTAACCTGAACCTGACCTGTTTTTAGACGGGTCAGTTTCGAGTTGACGCTAAACTGACTCGAGGTTAATTTTTTTGACACTAACCTATAAAAATTCGTATCAAATTTGTGTCATGTCGTCGTATCACAATCTGCCCAGGCAAGACAAATTGCATTGAAGAGCAGTCCATTAGAAAAGGGCACCACACCATTTATTGGTATTTGGTGTAGATCTGTTTGTCACTTGAAAAATCTAGTGTTGTGGCAGCCCAAAATCCACTCCATGGCCCACACACAATGTACCAACTGGAAGGAAAAACTATAGAGTGGCAAATGGCCCATCCCCAAACGTACCCTTCACTCAAGCCAACACCCAAAGCTGGTAAAGTGGGGCATCGCGAGCAAACGAAAAGAGTAAGGCTCTTAGATGGATAAAAAAGGGACAGAAGAATAAGAATAAGGAGGAGAAGAAGCAATGTTATAATCATGGGATGACATAAAGCGAGAGAGAGGAGACGCAGTTATCACTCTAGCCTTCATTAGAAAGCTAGCTGTTTCATATATTTTAGAAGCCGTCATTTCTAAGATCTAACACATATTAGGAGAATTTCATCCAAGAAAAACAAAAAAGCACATGTAAGGTGAAGGGCTATGGCATTTTATTGAAATATTGGATTGACTATTTGTAATTGATACTAACGATAATAGTGTGAACAACATCTAATTTTCCTTTAAAAAAAAAAAAACTCTTATGTAGTTATAAGAGATCAGAAGCCTAATTGTTAGAGATTGATCATGAAATCAACTCGTATTGTGAAGTGATCATGATCAACTCGTATTATGAAGTGATCAATCTTATATAATCATGTATAATCCATTGTTAAAGCATCAAGGAATAGACAATGAAAAATAATTATGTGGCTTGTAGTATATATATATTGTCGAGCCATGTTAAATCTTTTGTCTTTCGTCTTTTGTTTTGTCCTAGAGCTCATAAATTTTCAGTCCAATTAATAATTGTTTAGATACAGTCTCTCAATGTAGTCCATTATAGGGCATGGTGTCACATCGTTCGAAGATGTTTAGTCAATTTGTCTCTAAATTATCTATTTCATTTTATCACAAAATTATATACATACATATATGTATATATAAAGTAACCATTGAGGAACGAACTGATATTAGGAGAAGGGCAAGCTACTAACAGTCTAATCATGGAATGATTTAGGTTAATACATTGTATCGAGGATTTGTTGGGAAGCAAAATTCCCGGCGAATAAGCTGTTTAGTCTAACAACATACGATAATTGAGAATAAGGTCTCCGTAATTCTTGTGTCTAGTCGTAAAGGTGTCCCATCTGTCATCTATTGTTTGGCTTTGCCCACATAGGAAGCAACATTTCAATAAAATAATGGAAAGCCGAAACTTATCAAGGTTCCTCCTAACTTTGAGTTCTACCAGGATTTAGTCCTGCACTTGAAACGTGAAAATGGTGCTCTTTCATCTTCCGCCTGTGTCATGGAGCGCAAGAGTATACTGGATGGCGCATTGAGCAATATTTTTTCTAAAGAATCCGACAGTTTTACTATCTTTTTTTTTTTATTATTTTTTTGGCCTAAAGTAGTACAATTTGGAAATAAATATTGGAGCCAAATACTTATATGTGGATCTGTATGTGTAGTTGTGTACTTATAAACATAAAAAAATTTGCTTGTGCAGTTTTGTATGTTTGTCATGACACATATATACTAGTCCGTTTCTGAACACAATCGAAGGCATAGAATTATTGTTCAAATCAATATTTTTAAATGTAAATAACTGATGGAGCCAAATGTGTGTGTGTGTATATATATGTGGATCTATATGTGTATTTGTGTACACATAAACATAGATAAATTTGCTTGTGCAGGTCAAAAAAGTGCAGTTGAGTATGTTTGTTCATTACACATATATATTAGTCCATTTAAAAACACGATAGAACCATAAGATCTTATGATTATTGTTTAAATCAATTGTGTTTCAAATTTTTTGAGAAAAAATATTACAATAAAAATGATTTAAATCATAACGTTGTGGTTCAAATCACATTCTCAGACAAATTATATGTAAAAATGAATATATGCATTTAGTATGTTTTGTTTATTCCAAAAAAACAAAACAAAACGACGAGTCATCATTGTAACGCTGTCGTTTCAAATGCAAGCGACAAGACCGCAAAGAAAAAACACCATTATAAACAAAATGATGCAATGCTCAACTACATGCCGTTTAGCCAATAAACGTTATTTTTTATTTTTTATTTTTTTGCGTAAGTTTGAATATAAAGATTTAACTTATAATTTACTTTTCCAAGGACAAGAAAACTAAGTCTTCAAAGATATACTCGATTTTTCTAAAATTTAATTGAATTTCGAATTTTTTTTACTAAATGAAATTTAAAATTTTAATTTTCTTTATTATTTTTTTTAATTTCGTCTAAATCCTGAAAATTAGCATCCATCCCTACTCTTTCACTGAAAAAATGTTGAATTAATTAAAAATGCTAACAGAAAAAAAATTTCGACATTATTTTTTTCGACAGGACAGTAAATTTACGAACAAGTAACGACATGCCATCAATTACTTTAAAGACACCAATCTTTTAAAGTTCAAAACGACATGATATTTATTGGTACAATGTACACGACTACTACACGGTTTGTCTTTTTGTTTAGTTAACGTAAACGACATGACACTTTAACTTTAAACGACAAACACGTCTAGTCCAACTAAAATATGTCGTTTATAACGAGTAACATGTCAAACCTTCGGCCACATTCTCAGCTTCGCAGCCTTCCCTAATCGAAAAACCCTCCTAAAGTCCCAAGCCCGATTCTCATCTTTTGCAGACGAAAAAATGGTGAGCAAACGACAGAGAGAAGCGCGCAAGAGATTCAAAGCGGTTCACCCAGAACTGTTCCCGAAGCCAGAGCCGACGCCGCCGAAAGACCCAAACAAGAAGAAAACGAAGAGCAAGTTCAAGCGCAAGAAGAAGAAAGTGGACCCAAAATCACCCGGCGATGGGACCAAACCCATCAAAAAGGGTCTCAGAAAGCACCCTCTTAGAGTCCCAGGCATGAAGCCCGGCGATAGCTGTTTCATCTGTAAAGCCAAGGACCATATTGCCAAATTTTGCCCTGAAAAGGCTCAGTGGGAAAAGAACAAGGTTTTTTTTTTTTAATGCAGATTCTGGTTTATTTTGAGGTTTTTTCATCTGGGTTCTCTTAAAATCGATGAATATTTAACGGGGAAAATGTGGGTTTTCATTGTAGATATGTTTGCTCTGCCGAGGCCGTGGGCATAGCCTCAAGAATTGTCCCAGCAAGAACGGTAAGACTGTGGATAAGAAGTTGTGTTATAATTGCGGAGAAAGTGGGCACTCCCTTGATAAATGTCCCCAGCATCTTCAAGAAGGTAATGTTTGTTTTTTGTAACATGGATTCAATATAGAGTACATGAAGTTCAAGCTTTTGATAGCCCGTGCCCAAAGTAGTTTATCTACACGTATATATTGTTCATGGGGATGTCCTATATTACCAAACTTCGATGCGAGTATGTGACACAGCAATGGGTTATATAGATGTAAATTTGTAGCTTCCATTTGAGGAGATGAGTAACTTTTTCCCCCCTTTTTATGGCAAAGTTGACATGAGCATAGGTAGCTTTTTAGCTTAACAAGTTATTATTTTGTATTTTTGTAGGACAGAGCTTGTAGAGTCCTGCGTATTTTCGCAACTCATATTTGAATTCTGCATATATGTACTTTACATAGTGCTGAAACAAGCTGTTCAGAAACAAATTTTGATTTAATGTTTATGGTTCTAAGCATAAATGGGAAAGTGATTTGTTAAGCCATTTGATCCTTGTCGTTGCCTATTTAAACAAGTCTCTTTTGAGGTATCATGTACTTTAGAGTTGATCAAATTGTGACGAGGATTGACTCTTAGGTCGACATCACTGTTTTCTTTTTTATGTATATAATTATAAATCAGAATTCTTGTTGTTGGTGATGCAGGAGGAACTAAGTTTGCCACATGCTTCATTTGTAAGGAGTCTGGACACTTGAGCAAAAACTGTCCTCAAAATACTCACGGGATATACCCGAAGGTAAATTAGTTTAGCACTTTGGTTTTTTAATCTCTAAAAATGGTCAATATTTTTAAGGTTTGATTATTGGAGCAAAGTTCTGAAGTTATAGATCATATTTTCTAATGATTCATATCTCTACCATCGAGAAGAATGTCTCAACTAATTGAAAGTTACATTCTTCATTATGATTTTTTTTCCTCCTTCATAGGGTGGTTGTTGTAAAATTTGTGGTGGGGTTACACATTTGGCAAAGGATTGTCCTAACAAAGGCAACAAAGATTCTGCAGCTGCCAAGAAAGCTACTCGTGCATGTAAGTTTTTCTACTTTTGGTGATAAGACATAAGCAACTCTTGATGATAACTGATGAGTTTACAATTTGCAGCAAGTAATAGACGCATTGTTTTCATTGATGCTAAGGCCTTGATTGATAACACTTTCGGACTTTTACGTTCATTTTTTCTTTTAAGTAAAAAAGAATGGTGGAGAATGGAGATTCTCTTAAACAACTTGAGAATATCTCCTCCCTCCATTTTACTGATAAAACCAAAGGTTAAACGAAGCAGGTAAATGTATGGAATCACCTCCAATAGGGGATATTACTCATAAGTGCTACTTTTGTTAATATAGAATACACCTATAATAATCATGGAAAGGATTCTATATGAGGCATCACTGTAACATACTAGGCAAAGTGTTGTTATGGGTCCTATCAAATGTACTGAAACACCTCAAACAGGGAATATAAGCCTTCGTCTTCTTCTTATGGGATTGAACCCACAGCCTTTCACGCAAAACCCTTCCCAATTCCCCTCCTTATGCCGTTAGATCAAAGGGTCTTAGGCAATATTAATGTGACTTTTGACCATACAACGTCTAGCTGTAATTTAATCCAACCTCAAGGATGACCATATATCTTCATCCCCTTTCTCTAGATGAACCTTTTTTTGTGTGTTTCCATATCTCCGATCTCCTGTGAAGTTCACTTCTACTTTTCATTGTTCTTGTTTTTGGGGTTTTTGATTGGTTTATGATGCTAGTATATGTTAGTTTATTACAGTCTTTTTTCTTGTTTTCAGTTAGCATAAGTGATGACAGGCCAAGAGGACAGGTGACCAAATTCGTTAGTGGGGATGATCTTGAGGATGATTTCATGGCAGACGACACATTTAGTGGTAAAAAAGACCAGTCCGCGGAGCCAAAGGCCGGTTCTGCTTCTAACTCACAAGAAAGTAATTTAAAATCAAAGAAGAAACAGGGGCCCAAAGTAGTAAATTTTGTTGGATGAGGACGATTTTGTTGAAGATTAAATCCTTGTAATCCTTTTTGACTTGTCTGTGTTTATCATTTGTCCTGCTTTAAATTTAAGGGACATGAATTTATACTAATTGTTAACTTCTCACTCTCCTAATTAATTATATATATATATATATATATATATATATATATATATTATTGTTTTCTGTTGGTTTTCATTTTTGGTTTTGGTTGCCTATATTACCGGATATCCTCACATACCCCAACTTGGCAAGTCCTTTCCTTTTGAAAAACAATCATAATAATACACTGAAAAATCTAGAAAGATGGCCAATTAAAGAGATAGGAACTAGCTAGAGTTTATTGTGCAATCATATCGTGGCAATACGGAGTTGTGGTGATCCATGGAAGTGCTATAGGGAATTCTCAACCTTTGTTTTTCCCACAAAGTTCTCTCAACCTTTGTTTTATTATTTTTAAAAGAACTTTTTTGGAGGGCGTGATTAAAGATTAAAAAAAATCATTCAATTTTAAGAACAAAAATTAAATGCATATATTCAGTGGTCATACCAAAATTAAGGGACTTTTTAAAAAATTCTGTTCTTGTTTTTCACTCGAATAGTTATTCAAAAGAAAATTACAAGACTTTCGAAATGAAATATTAAAAATATGCCACAAAGTGCATTTGAAGAGATCAATAGTCAATTGTTAGAGAGAGAGAGAGAGAGGGGGGGGGGAGAGGGAGAGAGAGACAGAGAGAAGGAAGAGTCAATATTGAGAACTAACATTGAGAAACAAACAATTTTAAATACTACTTTTTATTTTGTGAGTTTATGAAATTAAACTAAGACCTAAGAAATAGAATTTGCTTTCTTTTCTCTTAAAAAAGAAAACTAATTCACACGTTAAATATTTTGAGATGTGTGAAGTAATTTGTTAATGATCCTAATAATAAGGTCCTTGACTTAAGGGGGGCCTTTAGCAGTTGCTATGATGGCCTTACCCTTAAGCCGGCATTGCCTATACCCTTCCATTTCTTTGTTCCTTTCTTCTCTTTCTTCTTCTCAATTTATCAAAAAAGACATTCTCTCTCATTGGAGTTAAACATGGTATGTCTTCTTTCCACAATTTTTTTTCTTGTCCTATGAATTTTCTCTTAACATAATTACTAGTGAAATCTGGTTTAATCGAAGAAAAATAAGTTTCAGAAATGGAAGTTCGTCAAGCCTCTTAAATCAATTTCATGAGACATGCATTTTCATGTTTTACATAGAATTATTTTAAAATTCTCTTGTATTTACACTGCCAAAAAAGAAACGCATTCCAATGTTCCTTTTGAAGAGCAACGTTAAAAGGATGGAAGTATACATTCTTTGTTATCGTTTGTTTGGTTTGGTTCAGAATCTGGTAATAGTTATTAATCCTGATGCAACACAATTCTTTAGCGTGTCACACGCTTCTCCAATTAATTTATTCAAGCTATATTGAATTAGGCGAATTCGGCATCTGGAATGGCGGTGAGTGACGAATGTAAAATCAAGTTCTTGGAGCTAAAAAAGAGGAACTACCGGTTCATCATCTTCAAGATCGAGAACCAAAATGTCGTGGTGGAGAAACTTGGCAGCCCCGGCGAAACCTATGACGATTTCACCGGGTCTCTGCCAGACAATGAGTGCCGCTATACTGTATATGACTTTGACTTCACTACTGATGAGAACTGCATGAAAAGCAAAATTTTCTTCATCGCCTGGTAATCAAAGCACATTTGCTTACAGTCGTTTGAAACAGGCTTATTTAGGACATGTTACAAAGTAGTGACAATTATACGTGTATGAAATGACCTTGATTTTGTTGGTTTCAAAATTTGAAGGTCACCGGATACATCAAAGGTGAGGAGCAAGATGGTGTATGCGAGCTCAAAAGATAGATTCAAAAGGGAATTAGATGGCATTCAAGTTGAGTTGCAAGCAACTGACTCTAGTGAAATGAGCCTCGATATCGTAAAAGCCCGAGCTCTTTAAACACACTCGCCATTCCTTTCTGATGAAACCTAAGCATTTTGTTGACAGTAATTAAAATTTTCTGTGAGCCAATGATTTCTCATCCTGTTAATTGTCATTTTCTTATGTATGGACTTTTGTTATGGCTCATATTCCAAGCATCTGATTAGCTGCTTTTTAAGTCGTTGGTGCCTTTATTATAGCAACATATCCCCTCCTAACACTTTGGTGCAATGCCTTGAAATTATACGTAAAGAGCAAAAACTGGTAAACATAAATTATATTCCAGAACTGTACCAGCAAACTGACTACAAAAGCTGGAATTGGGAAAACGTACAACATTCTGTAATTCACTTTCTGCTGTTGTTCTTCTTACTAAGTTCAGGAGCTTTATATCTCTTATGCATAATCACATACACAATAGCAACTTTTATATAGGGATAGAACAACATACGTAATTTAATGCATACGGAATCGTATCGCAAACACAAGAAACACAGCACACACAACAAAACAATACTAACACTAGTTTTAGCAAAATTTTGCAAACAACAGTATCATAGAACTTGTACCACATGTTGTCTAAGAACCGGAAATAGATGAATCTCCATGACCTCTTGAACAGCAAAGAGCTAACTACACCCCCAAAACAGACGAATAATCCCAAGCTCATGCTCATATAATACCAGTCCACTTCAAGCCCATCTTTTCCGCTCATGTGTTCTACAATGGGAATTACGCCACCTACGCTGCAGTTATTGGTGAGTGGAGGACCACATAGATCATTGCCATCCAAACTCGAGGAATCAAAGCTCTGGAACTGAGTGCCTGTCGGGATTCTTCCTCTCAGCGAGGGTGTCTCAGCGGTCACAAAAAGATTAGACCTTGAGTATACAAAAATGTGGCTGCAACTTATTGACCTTCTAGACCTTTCAAATAATCAGTTATTTGGAACTATTCCTGACGAACTGTGTATGCTTGTCAGCCTACATGGTCTAAATTTGTCATACAATAACTTGTCTGGCAATATTCCCAACAAGCTCGGGGAAATGAAGTTGTTGGACACAATTGACCTCTCAAACAACCATCTTTCTGGGTCAATTCTAAACAGCATCTCTGCCTTACCATCACTAAGCCACCTCAACTTGTCAAACAACGGCTTATCTGGTAAAATTCCAAAAGGCAACCAGATTCAAACTCTCGATGATCCCTCGATTTACGATGGCAACCATCAACTCTGTGGCTTTCCGCGTCCAGAACGTCCCGGAGATGATAATTGAGCCCAAGTACCTCCAATAAGCACTGGTTATGGAGACGAAGATCATGAAGAAGATGAGAAAGAAAAGATATTGCTCTACTTTTTCATGTTGGCTGGATACGCAACTGGCTTATGGGGAGTAATTGGGACTTTGGTTTTCAAAAGGAACTGGAGAATCGCGTATTTCCGCTTTGTTGAAAACAATGAAGAACGGCTACTTGTGCTTGTAGCGGTAAAAGTTGAAAGGCTGGAGAAGAGGATGCGGAGGACCAGCACTGAAGAAAAACTCATAGAGGTTACCAAATGTTTGCCCTGTGTGTGAGTTTCAATAAATGCATCTCTCTTTTTCTTGTCACTGGGTGTGCTTGCTAGTTGTTTTATTGGGATGTCATGGTTTTCGTTTTATAATGATGCTTCATTAGTTATGTTTTTATAAATGAACTGTTGGGATATTAAGGTTTGTACTCTATAACGTTGTACTGGTTATGTTACTGTGTGTTGAAAATCAGTTTTAATATGATCTAGTATTTCAAGTACTGGAAAACGACAGCGTCCAAGGGAATTCATGAGTAAAACGACGTGTACAGCAAGAATAATAAGTTTCATAAGTCTGTATATGTGAATGACGTGTTTTATGTTTATTGGTGATACTTGTAATTTTTGTACTATATATATATATATATATATATATATATATATATATAAGAGTAAGAATAGACTTGGGGGAGCAGAGTGAAATTATATTAGAAAGAAAAGAAAGAGAAGAAAAAACACGAGAGAGGTACAGAAGGAAATTTTCTTTGGGTAATTTTCTTGTGAAGTCTTTCTTGAGAAATTGGTTCAGTATTATTGTTGTAACATTGTTCAAGGGCTGTATCAATAAGAGAATAGGTTGAATTCCCTTTGAGGGGAATTCACAAGGATGTAGGCATCATTGGCCGAACCTAGCTAAAATTCTGTGTTCTTGGTTTTGGTTTTTGTTTCTGTTGTTTGTTCTTTTCTGTGCCAAGATTGACGGGTTGTTGAGGAAATTCCAACAAGTGGTATCAGAGCTTTGAGATTTAAGGCTAAAGATTCGATCTTAAAGGATTCTGAGAAGAAAATGAGCTAGAAGAAAACTCATGGCAAAATTAGGGAATCGACCTAACAAAGCTTCAAGACTTTGAAGACATTTCTATGGGCTCTAGTAATTTCGAAGAAGGCGAGACTCCTAAATCGGTGATTCGAGAATTTAGTCCTGAAAGTAATAGATCAATCATCATGAACAGGATGAAGGTGGATATCAAAAAATTCGACGGAACTAGGGATCTCAGAATTTAAAGAAGGAAGATTAAGGGGTTGCTAGCTCAACAAAAGGTTCTGAAGGCCCTCAATGATCCTGTCAAGTTTCCAAAGCATTTCTCTGAAGAACAAAAACAAGAAGTATTAGAGATTGCAATAGGTACAATTATCTTTCACTTAACTGATTTTATCATAAGATTAGTTGATAAGGAAGACACACCAACTAAGATTTGGAACAAATTGGATGAATTATTCTAGAAGAAATAGTCAACTAACAAGATCTTCTTGAAAGAAAGATTGTTTAGTTTCAAAATGATTACGTCAAAAAGTTTGGATCAGAATCTTGATGAGTACTTGAGGATGAATATAGAATTGGCTAACTTAGGAGAGAATGAAGCTCCGAGCGATGAGAATCAAGCAATTATTTTATTAAATTCACTTCTTGATTCATATAAAGAAGTAAAAACTGCCGTAAAATATGGGAGGACTTCCATCACATTGGAAGAAGTCTTGTCTGCCCTGAGATCAAGAAATGTGGAATTAAAATCTGAGAAACATTCATCTAGTGGAGAAAACTATCTTGCAAGAGGGAGGACCTAGAACAGGAACAACAATCAACAATCAAGAAGTGCTAGTAAAGGTAAGGGAAGGTCTTTTTCAAAAGGACCTAACAGTTCGAAGAAGTGTTACTACTGTGGAAAAATAGGGCATTATCAAAAAGGAATGTTATGCCTGGATTAGGAAGAACAAAGAAAAGATTGCCACCAACAGTGAAGATGGTGATTCAGCGAACTATGGAGACGGATATGATAATGGAGAAGTCTTGATTGCATCTGCTAAAAGTCACAATCAAGAGTGGATTCTTGACTCTGGATGCACCTATCACATGACCTACAACAAAGATTGGCTTTCTGACTTCAAACTTGTAAGTGGAGGAAAAGTGATGATGGGGGATAGTCACACATGTCAAGTTGAAGCCATTGGAACAATGAGTTTCAAGATGTTTGATGGGATTATTAGAAATCTAAAGGAAGTCAAATACGTACCAAGTCTGACAAGAAACTTAGTATCACTTGGAATGTTGGATGACCTGGGATATATCAACAAGATTGAAGCAGGCACTATGAAGATCAGCAAAGGTGCCATGGTCGTCATCAAAGGGTCCAAGAAAGAAGGACTATATCACATGATAGCTGAGACACTTGTGGGAAAAACTGCTATTGCAGAAGCTCTTGAAGATTCTCGAGCAATGTTGTGGCATAAGAGACTCGGGCATATGAGTCAAAGGGGACTTGAAGCATTACAAGATCAAAAACTTATTAGCAAAGGAAAAATAAGCAAAGACAACTTCTGTGAACACTGTGTACTTGGCAAATAGCACCGACTCAAATTTAGTATTGGCAGGCATGAATCAAAGTCGATCTTTGAGTATGTTCACTCCGATCAATGGGGACCTGAAAGGACTGCAACACATGGAGGTAATGTATATTTCCTTTCTATTGTTGATGATTTTTCCTATAAAGTTTGGCTTTATTTGATGAAAAATAACAATGATACACTTGGTAGATCTAAACAATGGAAAATTTTAATGGAAAATGTAACAAAAAGGAAAGTTAAAACTTTAAGAATTGATAATGGCCTTGAATTCTGTAATGAAGAATTTGATAATTAACTGTAAGGAAGTCAGAATTTAAAGACATAAAATAATCAGAAAAGCCCCTCAGCAAAATAGCGTTGCTGAGAGGATGAATAGAACCCTCATGAATAAGTCTAGGTGTATGTTATTCAACTCAGGATTACCAAAGAGCTTCTGAGGTGAAGCTGTAATGACTGCTGTATACTTGGTTAACAGGAGCCCTTCTAATGCCGTAGAATTTAAAACACCTGAGGAAAAAAGGGACTAATAAACCACCAGGTTTATTGCATCTTAGACCATTTAGTTGTTCTGCATATGCACATCAGTCAATAGGTAAACTAGAGCTAAGGTCCATTAAATGTATTTTTCTAGGATATCCTTCAGGAACTAAAGGATATAGACTATGGGTTAATAAAAATAATGGATTTAAAACTATAATAAGTAGGGATATGGCGTTCAATGAAAATAAATTTCCCTATTTGCATAAGACTAATCTTCCTATAGGAAGAGAGTTTTTTGGTATTAATGATGCAGGTACAGTCGAATATCAAGTTGAAGTTGGCTCAAATAAGGTGGAGCCCAGGTCACAAGATTAGGTGGAGCCCAGGTCACAAATTCAGGTAGAGCCAGTTTTAGATGGTCCTATTCAAGAAGCAACAAATTTTGAAGAAATTGAGAATTTTTAGACATAAGATAGACATAGTGATACAGAGCCTAGAATTTTAAACCAGAATATGCATCAAGAGCAAGAACCAAACCAAGAACATCTGGTTGATTCTTTAGGAGGTTACAAGCTCACAAAAGACAAACAAAGGAGGATCATTAAGCCTACACAAAGATATGGTTTCAATGCTCTAATAGACCTACTGGCATATGCTTTCATGACTGTGGTGGACTTCAATAAATTTGAACCAGAGACTTATGAAGAGGCTTTGTCAAGCAAGAATTCAAAGATGTGGATGATAGCTATGAGAGAGGAGATGAACTCTCTTTACAAGAACAATACCTGGGTTATGGTTAAAAGGACTAAGGATAAACCAATCGTGGCCTATAAAATGGATCTATAAACTAAAGGAAGGAGGGTCAGAGGCTGAACCAGTTAAATATAAAGCCAGGTTAGTGGCAAAAGGGTTCACATAGAAAGAAGCTGTGAATTTTAATGAAATATTCTCACCTATTGTCAAGTACAAGACCATTAGAATTGTGTTGTCACTGGTAGCTCAATTTGATATGGAATTGGAACAAATAGATGTAAAGATTGCATTTTTGTATGGAGAGTTAGAAGAAGTCATCTTTATGGGACAACCAGAGCGTTTTGAAGTTCAAAAGGGAAAGGACATGGTGAGTTTGTTAAAGAAATTTTTATATGGCTTGAAGCAGTCCCCAAGATAATGGAATAAGAGATTTTATTCCTTCATGCAACATCAGGGTTTTAGAAGCAGCTATTATGATCCTTGTCTCTATTTTAAATGTGATGATGTTTTAGAAGCTGAATACCTTTTATTATATGTAGATGATATGTTACTGATCAGTAAACATATGGAAAGGGTTAAGAAAATGAAAGAGATGTTGATGTCAGAATTTGACATGAAGGATCTGGGAAGTGCTAGGAAAATCTTGGGAATTTCAATTGAAAGAAATAGAAAAAAAAGCCCCTTTGGTTGCATTGAAAATTATAAATCTAGAATGTTCTTTAATTGCTGCAACTTAGATGCTGTTCATATTGTCATGTCTTGATTTAAAACAAGAGGAATAACAAAATTTTCATAAATGAGATCGTTGTTAGTAATAAATCCTTAAATGTCGAATACTATGTGAAGGTATATTAATATAGAAAAATATATTTTCTTAAGTCCACCAAAAAAATTGAAACAAAATGGAATCCTACATGAAGAAGATACTACCTGCTATATCAGATACACGAAATTTTATATAAAAGAAGTAAAATCCATTTCATGCTACACTATAAGTCAATGAATTCACCGCTTACCATTTCACCTATTGGAAACCACTTTGTGCAAATTCCAAGGCTATCTAGAGTATACCTTACGTGTTGTACGGACAAATATGGATAATGGAATCCTATCTTAGGAGAAAATAGCATAATTACACTAGACTCCTTTAAACTTAGCAACATTTTATGCAGAACGCAAGTAAAGCAAGGCAGCCTGTTAGACGATAGTGACCCGAATTTAGTTTGACTCGACCTGAAAAGCTTATGGTGTGACAAATATGACGAAAAAAATGTGAGATTTTTCATGAGATCTATGGTGGTAGTGGAAAGAGTAGACCGATAGGCCCGACCCTATAGCCCACCACTGATCTTGTCGGAGGTGTGAGGGCTCTATCCTGCATACGGACCTGTAACACCCAAATTTTTAATTAAGTGTGATTAACATGTGTAATGGTGTATTAGTGTGCCTAAATATGATTTGAACTTAATTTAATTACTTTATGTTAATTTTTAATTAATTTTACCATTAATCACTTTTAAACTGTTTTATTTGTTATTTTGAATTTTGAAACAAAACAATTTGTCAAATGACCAACACGTCCCGTTTTGGAAAACCATGTGTGGGACATGCTTTTCACACAGCAAAAACCAATCTCCTCTCCTCTATTTAACTCTCACTTTCCCTCACTCTCTTCCTCACTCTCATTCTCTCTCTCAGCTCACTCTGTCTGTCGTCTTTCCCTCTCACTGCCTCTCTCTTTCTTTCTTCTCTCTCTCTTTTGATTCACAATTTTAGAGCTTAAGCCTTAAATCTCAGCTGGATTAGGAGCTTGGAGACTCGATTGAGCTTTTACAAACTCAATTCAAGGATTAAATCAAGGTTAGTTTTCAAAATTGCAAACTTTATCCAACTTTTCTAATTCCTTTGTACTTTGAAATCTAAGCTTTTTTGAGCTTAGAAAATCTTAAATCTAGGTTAATAGAACTCAAATCATTTAGAATTTAGGCTTGATTGGACAAAAATCGAACTAAACTAAGTTTTTCTATTTTTCTCAATTTTTATGTAAATCTTGTTTAAATGTGTTTAAAAGTGTTCTAGCATGTTTTTCTATCATTTATGAATGTTTTATATGCCTGAAAACTAAGAAAATAGGTTTAGATTGAAGTTTTAGGCTCGGGGAGGTCGAGACTCGAAGTCTCAGACTCCTAGATTTTTCTAGTTTGACAGGCCGAACTTAAAGTTCAACTGGCCGAATTCATGAGCCCGGCAGGCTAGACTCATATCTTTGGTAGATGGAACCTGAAGCAGTTCTGTTGGTCGATCCTAGATTGCTTGCAAACCAAACTGTGAAGTTCGGCAGGCTGGACCAGGGAGTTCGACAGGCCAACCGGGCATTGTAAAATTTGATGTTTTTCACTCGTTTTCATTGTTTTAAACATAGATAAAGACCTTAACTTTATAGTATGATTTTGTAAACTCAAATGACACACTAGGACACCATGAGATAGCTTAGCAATGTAGAATATCTTAAGCTAGATATTGATGAACTTAGTTTACATTTAAGGTCATTCGTGGTTCCGTTGAGCTAATGTATAGCAGATCGAGACTGCAGTGCTGAGTTGTGATGTTGGATATTGAGGTAAGACTTCTACCCCTTTCTTTAGTAGCTAAGTTTTAAAATGATTTTTGCCTTAAAATCTATTCTTTCAAAATGTTTTCTACAAGTGACTGAGATAGGTTTTTATCAGTTGTTGTCATAAACTTTGAATGAAGTAATGTTCATAATGAACTGCATAATCAATCTAAATGAAAATAATTGTTTAACTGAGATAATTATAGAAATGCATAGATGGGCATGATGCCATATTCAGATATCAGGTCGTGTAGAGAATGACCTTAGGGGCAAGTTCTAAAACCCAACTAGGCCACTACAGTGGTGATACTTATGGTTTGCCTAAGAAAAGATGATAATATCCTTTTTGGACAAACAATGAATAGTTTTTGGTAAGAATGGCTTAATTGAATTTATTTATTTATTAAATTCTATTTTTAAATATTTCCTTAATGATAAATTTTATATTCAAATTAATGTTTTTAAAAACCTAGTCCTACCAAGCCTTTCGCTCACTTTTTATTTGTTTTTAAACTCTTTCCTCGAGATATGCTACGTGCGTGTGTCTTAGATTTTGGTGGAAATTAGAAGAAGTATTTGCATCTAGTAGAATTTGCATGCAACAACAGTTATCAAGCAAGCATCGTGATGGAACTGTTTGAAGCACTTTATGGAAGACCGTGTCGATCGTTGGTGTGTTAGGCAGAACCAAAAGACAGGATTATTCTCAGACCAGATGAGATTCGTGACAACAATGAAAAGGTCACCGTAATTCATGATCGATTGAAAGCGGCTCAGAGTAGACAAAAAAGTTATGCAGATAAAAGATGCTGACATCTAGAATTCGAAGTGGGAGATTTTGTTCTCTTAAAGGTATCACTGCGTAAGGCTATATCATGTTTCGATGTAAGTGGGAAACTTGCACCAAGGTACATTGGTCTGTTTGAGATTACTCAACACGTTGGTGTACTCGCGTCTCAGCTTGATCTTCCTCCTGAGCTCTCTCATTTTCAGGATATGTTTCATGTGTCGATGCTTTGAAAGTGTCCGCCCGAGCAAAGCAAGATAGTCTTATTCCATGATGCGCAGATTCAAGAGGACATGACATAAGAGGAAGTGCTAGTCCAGATTCTCGATCGAAAGGTAATCAACTTGCGACGTCAGGACATACAATTTGTGAAAGTCATGTGGTAGCATCACGGAGTTGATAAAGCCACTTAGGAGTTAAAAACAACCATGCAGGAGTTATATCCGCATTTGTTTTGTTTCTAAGTTAATTTGTAATTTCGAGAATGAAATTTCTTTTAGGGGTGGAGAGTTGTAACACCCAGATTTTTAATTAAGTGTGATTAATATGTGTAATGGTGTATTAGCGTGCCTAAATGTGATTTGGACTTAATTTAATTACTTCATGTTAATTTTTAATTAATTTTACCATTAATTACTTTTAAACTGTTTTATTTGTTATTTTGAACTTTGAAACAAAATAATTTGTTAAATGACCAACACGTCCCATTTTGGAAAACCACATGCGGGACATGGTTTTCACATAGCACAAATCACTCTCCTCTCCTCTATTTAACTCTCACTCTCCCTCACTCCCATTCTCTCTCTTAGCTCACTCTCTCTGTCGTCTCTCCCTTTCGCGGCCTCTGTCTTTCTTTCTTCTTTCTCTCTCTTGATTCAAAATTTTGGAGCTCACGCCTTAAATCTCAGTTGAATTAAGAGCTTAGAGACTCGATTGAGCTTCCACAAACTCAATTCAAGGATTAAATCAAGGTTAGTTTTCAAAATTTCAAAACTTTGTCCAACTTTTCTAATTCCTTTGTACTTTGAAATTCGAGATTTTTTTAGCTTAGAAAACCTTAAATCTAGGTTAATAGAACTCAAATCATCTAGAATCTAGGCTTGATTGGACAAAAATCAAACCAAACCAAGTTTTTCTATTTTTCTATATTTTTGGATTTCTTTGAAAATTTTTATGTAAATCTTGTTTAAATGTGTTTAAAAGTGTTCTAGCGTGTCTTTCTATCATTTATGAATGATTTGTATGCCTGGGAACTGAGAAAACAGGTTTAGATTGAGGTTTTAGGCTCGGGGAAGTCGAGACTCAAAGTCTCAAACCTCCTTGATTTTTCTAGTTCGGCAGGCCGAATTCATGAGTCTGGAAGGCCGGACTCATATTTTCGGTAGGTCGAACTTGAAGCAGCTCGACAGGCTGGTCTTGGATTGTCGACAGACCGAACTGTGAAGTTTGATAGGCCGGATCAGGGAGCTTGGCAGGCCGACTGGGCGTGTAAAATTTGATGTTTTTCACTTGTTTTAAAACTAGATAAAGACCTTAACTTTATAGTATGATTTTGTAAACTCAAATAGCACACTAGGACACCATGAGATAGCTTAATAGTGTAGAATATCCTAAGCTAGATATTGATAAACTTAGTTTACATTTAAGGTCATTCATGGTTCTGTGGAGCTAACGTATAGCGGATCAGGACTGCGGTACCGAGTTGTGGTGTTGAATATTGAGGTGAGACTTCTACCCCTTTCTTTGGTAACTAGGTTTTAAAATGATTTTGGCCTTAAAATATATTCTTTCAAAATGTTTTCAACAAGTGACTGAGATAGGTTTTTATCGATTGTTTTCATGAACTGTTGAATGAAGTAATGTTCATAATAAACTACATAATAAATGTAAATGAAAATACTTGGTAAAATGAGACTTGAATAATTATAGAAATGTATAGATGGGCATGATGCCATATTCAGAGACCGGGTTGTGTAGAGAACGACCTTAGGGGCAGGTCTTAAAACCCAACTAGGCCACTACGGTGGTGATACTCATGGTTTGCCTAAGAGAAGATGATAATATCCTTTCTGGATGAACAATGAACAGTTTTTGATAAGAATTATTTAATTGAATTTATTTATTTATTTATTAAATTTTGTTTTCTAAATATTTCCTTTAATGATAAATTTTATATTCAAATTAATTGTTTTTAAAAACCTAGTCCTATTGAGTCTTTCGCTCACTTTTTATCTATTTTTAAACTCTTTCCCCCTAGGTGGAGTACAGCTCAGGACCGATTGGGAGGCTACCGATCGGACTCGTGAGCAGTAGAAGATTTGAGTAGGTTATTTGTATTATTTAATCAAGGCATGTATTGTTTTAATTTTCCTTTTCTCATGTTGGACTCTGGTTGTAATTTAATTATTGTCGATACCATGTGTGTGCACGAGTTATGGGCCCGATAGGACCCAACACGTATTTCTCTCTCTTATTATTTTATTTTATCCTATCTACTTTACTATTTTAATTGTTTAAGGAGTTTTAAGTTTATCACCTTTTTCATAATCAACTAATTTCTTTAAATAGGTGATTTTAATTAAAATTTAATTTAATTTAATTTAATTAACCTAATAAATAGGTGATTTTAATTAAAATTTAATTTAATTTAATTAACCTAATAAATTTGATTTAATTAACATAATTAACCTGTCACATCACCTCTCGAATTTAGGACGTGACATGATCTTTGTGTTTTGGGCCGTTTTGTTTATGTTTTAGGCCCATAGATTTTTTGTTTATGCATATATACATATAATATATTGTGTTATAGTTTTATTATTATTGTTTTAACCTCCTTAATTGCTTTCATCTTATAATCTTTTTCGAGTTTAGTGATTTTCTTCTCTTCTGCTTGTGGTTTTGTTGTATCTTGAATTTCCATGTAAATTACTGTGTGTTTTTGTTCTTTATTTCAATCGCACTATTTTCTTAACACCACCTCAATAAAATAAAATATATATAAATAAATCTTAAATTAATGGTATGCTTGATGATTCGCCTTAGATCTTTCTTTAGTTGTAAGGTTTGATCTTAAAATGATCATCTCTTACAAACAAGCTACTCAAATGCTTATTTTTCAAATTTTACATTTTACTCTTCATTAGGATAAGATGCCTAATATAACAGAAGAATTTCAGCTTCCAAAACTGCACATAGAAAGATGGTTCTTCCCCAAAGACTGAGCACAAGATTAGCGGTACAAGTGACACTGGAGTTTTTAACGCCTTGGCAGTGATGTTACATCAGAAGTCAATAATAGTAATCGTCAACCACGGCGATGCATGGCTTTCAAAGTAAGAAAGTTCTGAAAAGCATATCCTTCTTTTTGAGCTAATCAAAAGGCACTTTTTTCTAAATTTGTTAAACACAAAATTATTTTTCCTTCAAAAACACCCTTATTCAAACATTTTTTCCTCCTTATACACATGCACTCTTGTTGTTATACACTCTAATTCATTCTTTATTTTGATTTCCGTCACAATTTTTTGAACATGCTATACTTATATATATTTTTTCTTTTTATGACCCTTCGTTTATTTGTCCTTTTTACTTTAATTTTAACAATTATTTAATCAAATGTAAGTTTAGTAAAAAACTTTTTTTCTCTAAAATTGTTTCTCTAAATTAATTTTCTTTCAAACGCACCCTTATTTAAACATTTTTTCCTCTTATATACATTCTTATTAGTTTACACTCTAATTCATTCTTTTTCTTTTATTTTTCCTCACAAAAAATATCTTTTTAACATGCTATACTAATATCTATAACATGTATATAGTATTCTATTGAATTATGTATTTTTTTTATTCAAACATGCATTTTGATAAATCTATAATTTATAAAAAAATTCTTATATTTTCAAATGTGTCTTATCAAATTATTATTTTTATTAATATATTCTACTAAAATAACATTTTCAAATGTGTTCCTTACATAATTTTTTTTTCTTGCAATCCCCAATAAATAAATATATATATATATATATATATTAAATGTGACCCTTCTAACTATTCATTTTACATAACTTCTTTCTCTTGCAACACCCACAAATACTATTTTGTCATATGGGCTTCTTCTTAATATCATCTTTGTTTTAGGGTGTTTGGCTTATGGTGAGAACTATTAGTGAGAACCGTTTTTATTGTAACATGTAAAATTTTACATTATAGTAAATTTTTTTTATTGTAACATTTAAAAATTTTATATTGTTTATAATTAAATTTGTAATATAAATCACATTTAGTCAAACACTCTCTTTGTTTTTAGTTTTATCCCTACAATCTAATATTTTTAAAATTTTATTGAAAATATTCTAAATTGTTCATATTGAAATCATTTTTCAAGTCTTGGAGGCCACTTAAAAGAAAAATAATAATAGCAAGCTCAGGATGTGACTTATTAATGTTTCAAGTCTTGGAAGAGAGGTCACATCAGAAGTCAATAGCATTCGTCAAGCACGGCAATGCATTACTTTAAAATTGGTGAGAAACTTGTCAAGTAATACTTTTTTTTTTTTTCCACAACGGCTTTCAATTCTGTTTCAACGCTGCCAAGTGTTTGGAAATTTCAGTGCCCTGCTCCTTCGGAGAAAATAGCATAATTGCACAGCACTCCTCTAAACTTAACAACATACTATGCAGAACGCAGGTAAAGCGGGGCAGCCTCTTAAAGCATGATGATTTAAATTTAGTTTGACTTAATTTAAAAAATTTATGATGTGATAAATATAATAAAAAAAATAAGATTTTTAACAAAATTTATAGTAGTAATGAAAGAATTGATCATGTAGCTCATCACTGATCTTATTAAGGGTGGGAGGCTTCGTCCCGCGTTATAGGCCTTTGTATTTTGAGCCATTTTATTTATTTTTTGGGCCTATAGAGTTTCTATTTATGCCTATATAATTCATAATGTATTACATTAGAGTTTCATTATTTTAGCCTCCCTAATCGCCTTTATTTTGTAACCTTTTTTGAGTTTAGGCCAGTGGTTTTTTTACATTTTAGGCTTCTACGTAAATCTCTATGTATTTTCTTCTTTGTTTCTATTGTATTATTTTTCGTAACATAACCTTAGTAAAATGAAATAGATATAAATAAATCTTACTTAAATTGCTAATATGTTTGATGGTTCGTTTTAGATCTTTCTTTAGTTGCAAGGCTTGATCTTAAAATGATCATCTCTTAAAAACAAGCTAATCAAACGCTTATTTTTCGAATTTTACTTTTTACTTGCATAACAACGATAAAATGCCAAATAAAACAGGAGAAATTTCAGCTTCCAAAGCTACACGTAGAAATATGATTCTTCCCCAAAGACCGAGCACAAGATTAGGGGCACAATTGACACTCTAGTTTTTAAAATGGAAGTGATGTTACGTCAGAAGTCAATAATAACAATCGTCAACCAAGGCAATGCGTAGCTTTCAAAGTGGGGAAGTTCTAAAAAGTACATCCTTTTTCCACAACCGCTTCAAATTCTACGTCTACTCGGTTAGCGACCGGAAATTTCCATAGTTTACTGTTAATATGTTTGATACACTGATTAAAATCGTTGTTGTTGCAACTGTCTTTATTATTACATTAAAAGTTTTATACTAAAGTTATTTTTTATTATTATTTTAAGATATAAAAACTTATATTATTTATAATTAAAAAAATAATTTAAACCATAACTGTCAAACACTACTGTGACCGCTCACTGGTGCTGCGGTTTGTAATCTATTGCTGTATGAAAAATGGGACTTCTCTTATGTTCGCTATTTAAAAACTTAGTCAAGTTATTTCATCTTATTATCAATCTCCTTTTATTTCTCTTTTTTTTTCTTCTTTTGCTTTTACCAGTTTTTTTGTTTTGCTTTTTTAACCTCAGAATATTTCATTTTTTTAGGGGACTTAAAATCTTTTATCAGTCCTTATGATCTCTTCAAATATTATTTCATCAAATGTGTGCTTATCAAAACCTTCTTTTTCTAAATTTGTTTCTCAAAGTTATTTTTCTTTCAAACACACCCTTATTCAAACATTTTTTGCTCCTTATATATGCACTCTTATTATTACACGCTCTAAATCATTCTTTGTTTTGATTTTTCCTCACCTTTTTTTAACATGCTATACTTATATATATTTTTTCTTTTTGTGACCCTCCTTTTATTTGTCCTTTTTACTTTAATTTTAACAAACATTTCATCAAATGTAAGTTTAGTAAAAACCTTTTTGTTTCTAAAATTGTTTCCCTAAATAAATTTTTATTTCAAACGTACCCTTATTTAAACATTTTTTCTCCTTATTTACATTCTTATTAGTATACACTCTAATTCATTCTTTTTCTTTTATTTTCCCTCAAAAAAAATATTTTTTTTAACATGCTATACTTAATATCGGTAATATGTATATAATATTCCATTGAATTATGTATTTTTTTATTGAAATATTCATTTTGATAAATCTACAATTTATAAAAAAATCTAATATTTTTAAATGCGTCTCATCAAAATATTATTTTTATCAATATGTTCTACTAAAATAACCTTTTCAAATATGTCTCTTACTTAATTTTTTTCATGCACTCCCTCATATATATATATATATATTAAATGTGGCCCTTCCAAATACTCATTTTACATAACTTCTTTCTCCTGCAACACCCATAAATACTATTTTGTCATATGGGCTTCTTATTAAAGTCCTCTTTGTTTGTTTTTATTTTTATCCCTGCAATCTAATATTTTTAAAATTTTATTGAAAATATTTTTCTTCTAAAATTTTTCATATTGAAATAATTTTTTCAAGTCTTGGAAGCGACTTAAAATAATAATAATAATAATAGCAAGCTCAGGAAGCGACTTTCAATGTTCCAAGTCTTGGAAGAGATGTCACATCAGAAGTCAATAGCATTCGTCAAGTACGGCAATGCATTGCTTTCAAATTAGTGAGAAACTTGTCAAGTAGTACTTTCTTTTTTTCCACAACGGCTTTCAATTCTGCGCTAAACTGTAAGTGTTTGGAAATTCCAGTGCCCTGCTCCATAGAACACGTCGAAAGTCAAGTCAATCCTTGTAAATCACTTGGGAAAAATTAATTCCTATTGGAAGCTACTAAAATGGACCTATATTAATATTATAACTGCATTTTAGACTCACACACTCATGGTGATTCTTCACAATTACCATGCAAGATGAAGGTTGAACAAAACGGGCTAAAGAATTCAAAATGTATGGTTTTGTGAATCATATTGAATTTATCCAACTTATGCAGGTGAAGAAGAAAAAGGCTTTGAAAGCTTCTTGTAATTCTCTATCAAAGTTAATATAGTTGTGGGGTAACTAAATGGTCCTTTCTTTCGAGTCTCTTTCGACTCGAAGTTTTCCAACTGCTGATTGAGACATGCACTGAAGCACAACGACCAGATCATTCTTCGTTGACCAGGCCTACCTTATTATGCTAGCAAGAGTTAGTACTATTGTTTGCATTTGAGAGGCAAATGTTCTCAAAGATGGAGAAATCTTCCAGCGTTGTACTTCTTCTTGTTGTACTGATTTTCGCTGAAGGATCACTGTTATGTTTCTGCAAAAACTCGACCTTTGGCTGCATTGAAAGGGAGAGACAAGCTCTGCTGCAGCTCAAACAAAGCTTCGATGATTCTTCAAACCGGTTAGTCTCTTGGACCGGGAATGATTGCTGCCAGTGGAACGGGGTCAGTTGTAGTCAAATTACTGGGCATGTTGTCAAGCTTGATCTCAGAGCACCAGTTTCATGGTATTCAATGGTCTATGACCCGGCGCCATACTACCACAACAGTAGTTCTGATCAATTATCTGCTGCGGAGGTTAATTCTGGGTTGGCAGAGTTGAAACATTTGGAGTACCTGGACCTGAGTGGAAATGACTTTCAAGGAAGCACTATTCCCAAGTTCTTTGGCTCCTTGAAGCATCTGAAGTATCTTAATCTCTCTTGTTCCAGCTTTGGAGGAGGGATTCCAGTTCAGCTTAGCAACCTTACATGCTTGCAGATCCTTGATCTAAGTCAACAATGGACACTTTTCCCTCAATTATATGCTGATCATTTTCAATGGGTTTCAGGTCTTTCGTCCTTGAAACACCTCGACATGAGCTTCGTGAACCTCAGCAAGGCACTTGATGTGATGCAAGTACTCAATACGCTTCCTTCTCTCATAGACTTACGCTTAAATGGTTGTGGAATCCAAAACATTCACTTTCCTCGTGGTTCTTTGAATTCCACCTTCCTCGCAAGCGTTCAGTTCCTTAGTTTGAGGGGTAATAGTCTTACTGGGCCAATTACTGAAGCTTTCCAGAACATGACGACACTTAGAGAACTTGACCTTGGTTATCAACGGAATTACTATTATGGTGAATTCTATGTTGATAATCTTCAATGGGTTTCAAGGCTTTCATCTTTGCAAAGGCTTGACATGAGCGGTGCAAACCTTACTAAGGCACTTGATGTGATGCAAGTACTCAATACGCTTCCTTCTCTCATAGACTTACGCTTAAATGGTTGTGGAATCCAAAACATTCACTTTCCTCGTGGTTCTTTGAATTCCACCTTCCTCGCATGCGTTCAGTTCCTTAGTTTGAGGGGTAATAGTCTTACTGGGCCAATTACTGAAGCTTTCCAGAACATGACGACACTTACAGAACTTGACCTTGGTTATCAACGGAATTACTATTACGGTGAATTCTATGTTGATAATCTTCAATGGGTTTCAAGGCTTTCATCTTTGCAAAGGCTTGACATGAGCGGTGCAAACCTTACTAAGGCACTTGATGTGATGCAAGTACTCAATACGCTTCCTTATCTCACGGACTTGCTCTTAAACAAATGTGGAATCCAGAACATTCACTTTCCTCCCGGTTCTCTGAATTCCACCTTCCTTGCAAGCGTTCAGTTCCTTAGTCTGTCAGAGAATAGTCTTACTAGACCAATTAAAGCTCTCCAAAACATGACCGCGCTTAGAGCACTCGATCTCAGTTATCAATGGAATTACTATTTTCGTGAATTCTATGTTGATAATCTTCAATGGGTTTCAAGGCTTTCATCTTTGCAAAGGCTTGACATGAGAGGTGCAAACCTTACTAAGGCACTTGATCTGACGCAGGTACTTAGCATGCTTCCCTCTCTGCTAGAGTTGTTATTAGCTGGTTGTGAAATCCAAAACATTCACTTTTCTCATGGTTTCATCAACTCCACGGTCTTTTCAAGAGTTCAAATCCTTGATCTTTCACAGAATGCACTTAAAGGACCAATTCCTGATGCTCTACAGAACATGACTGTAGTTAGAGCACTTGATCTTTCATCCAACCACTTCAATTCCACTATTCCACTGTCACTTGTTAATTCTAAGAGCCTTCTTGATCTCAATCTTGGGTGGAATGAGTTTGAGCACATTGAAGGTGGGATGTTGTCAATATTAAACAAGGCTTGTACTTTAAGGTCATTGAGTTTGTCTGGAAATTTATTTCTTGGTGATGTGTTAGGAAGTAACAAGAACTCATCAAGATGTCTCGTGTATGATTTAGTGTCTCTGAGTTCAAGTTACAGTGGAATGAGTGGTTATTTGCCAGATTATTTAGGGCAATTGATGGGTCTAAAGGGCCTCTATCTTGATGGAAATTCATTTTATGGTCCAATTCCATCTTCGGTTGGGGAATTATCAAAGTTAAGAAGTTTGATTCTTTCAGAAAACGAGTTGAATGGGACCATTCCACAATCCTTGGGGAGGCTATCAACCTTGGAAGCTTTAGATCTTTCACATAATCAGTTGAATGGGATCATTCCACAATCGTTAGGGAGATTGTCAACCTTGGAATTATTAGCTCTTTCCAATAATCAGTTGAATGGGATCATTCCACAATCCTTAGGGAGATTGTCAACCGTGGAATATTTAGATCTTTCGCATAATCAGCTGATCGGATCTATTCCTCATAGCCTTGGCCAACTCATGAACCTCAGGGAATTACATGTCTCATCCAATTCCTTGCATGGTACTGTTTCTGAACTAAACTTTGCCAACCTTTCAAACTTGGAAATTTTAGACATTGGTTCCAACAATCTGAGTTGCAAATTCAAATCCTACTGGATCCCTCCTTTTAGTTATCTCGGCTACATCAACATGTCATCTTGTGAAATTGGATCTCAATTTCCTCGTTGGATTCAAACTCAAAATGAAGTTTATGAACTAGATTTTTCCAACACTAATATCTCTGGAAGTTTCCCATTACAGCTTCATTACAAGTCACTTGGATATTTGGATCTCTCCACCAACAAAATCAGTGGAGACCTTCCAATGAATATTGCAGATAAGATGCCTTTTTTGAGTACTCTACTTCTTGGTAACAACCTAATGAATGGTAAATTGCCAGACTCATTGTGCAAATTGGAATCTCTAGAAGTGATGGATCTTTCAAGAAACAAGCTATCTGGAGAAATTCCTCGTTGTTGGAGAGCTAGTCAGAAGCTCTTTGTCATATACCTGTCATCCAACAAGCTTTCAGGGACCATTCCAAATTCAATTGGGCACCTCTCAGACCTGAAAAGGTTACATATTAACAAAAACAATATGAGAGGAGAGCTTCCTCTAGCCTTGAGAAATTGTAAAGAATTGGAAATTCTGGATCTTGGTGAGAATAAATTTTCTGGATCTATACCAACCTGGATTGGAGAGAGCCTTTCTTCACTACGGATTCTCAGGCTTCGAAATAACATGTTACATGGAAGCATTCCTTCACAACTATGTCAACTTGGTGAATTGCAAATCTTGAGTCTTTCCAATAATAACTTGAGAGGAAGAATCCCACGTTGCTTTGGCAACCTTACAGGGATGATGGCTAAAGCTTCTGATCCCATATCAAATCTGAATGCGACATCCAATGCCGATACAAACTGGAATAGAGAGAAGGTTCAAGAGGTCACAAAAGGAGTAGATCTTGAGTATACAAAAATGCAGCTAAAACTTGTTGATTTGATGGACCTTTCAAGCAATGAACTGGATGGAGTTATTCCAGAGGAGCTATGCCTGTTATCTGGATTACGTGGTTTGAATTTGTCTCACAATCACCTGTCAGGAAATATCCCCAACAAGATAGGAGAGTTGAAGTTGCTGGAATCTCTTGACCTCTCAAACAACCATTTTTCTGGCTCAATCCCATCAAGCATGTCAGCCTTACCGTCAATAAGTTACCTCAACTTGTCACACAACAACTTGACAGGGAAGATTCCGACAAGCAATCAGCTCCAAACTCTTGTCGATCCATCGATTTATGCTGGAAACCCTCAACTCTGCGGGTATCCACTGCAGAAATGTCCAGGTGATGATGATTCAGTCCAACCTCCAACAAGCACCAACCATGAAGATGAAGATCATGAAGACGATGAGAGAGAAAGGATACTGTTTTACTTTGTTGTATTGGCTGGCTATGCAACCGGATTATGGGGAGTTATTGGGACTTTAGTTTTCAAAAGGAACTGGAGAGTCGCTTATTTCCGCTTTGTTGACAACACCAAAGAATGGATGCTTGCGATGGTTGCGGTGAAAGTAGCAAGGCTGAAGAAGATGATGCAGAGGACCAACACCGAAGAGTAAATCATGGGGATTACGGAATGTTTCCCCTGTTTGTGAGTTCCAACAAATACGTGTCTTTCTTTGGACGCTATGTTTTGCATTATGTAATGTTGTATTTGTGGTGTTTTCATGTTGCATTAGTTGTGTTTTCATGAACTTGTTTAGGATCTATTTGTCGTATTTGTATGCTACTCTGTTCAGACATAATGCTTTAATAGAAACAATCATGTATTGATTTTGATTTTGAATCCTTCAGTAATATTTATTTTCCACTTTAAACAAGTTTTGAGACACGTAACAAAACCTTTGATTAGTAAATGAGCGCATGACTTAGATCATTGTTAGCAGTGACTATATATTCTGACATGTCGAATACTATAAGCTGGTATATTAATTTAGAGAAATACCTTTAGTCAATTATACCCAAAAGAAAATAGAAACAAAATGGAATCATACATCAAGAAAATAACCTAGCTGCTTTATCTGTATACATGATGTTTTATATAAAAGAAACTTGTCTACGGTTTCTTATTTTGATTCTACTAGTACTTGTTCTGCCACATTTCCACTTGTTCAATTGAACTTGTCTTTCTTTGAATAAGTGAATATAAAGAGGAAGGACCATAAGGGGGTGGCATTGTGCATGGGCCACTCTCTGCAGGACTCTTCACCATTGAATCCACCATGAACTTTTTCCTTAGTCCATGCGATGTCCAAGCCATGGACTCGGAACAGAATTCTACCGCCTTTTGAGGTATAGTAGGCTTAAATTGCAAAAGCTTGGCATATTCATGCAAAAGATGAAACAGCTAGTCATACACATACTCCATTTTTAACTCCTCTTGAATGAACGTTGTTGAGGGTTAGCTCGGCATTACCACCGAGGACACATAACTTGGTGGTCGGCAAATCAGTTCGGCAGGCATAGGCTACTCCCGACCCGGCGAATTCCTTTTCCCGAGGATCCTTCCATTTATCTGAGGGCACACCCCAAGAAGGTTGCCACCTCGGGGGGATGAACAGTAGCTGGGGCCGGGCCACGCTATTCATCATAACAGGTCACTACCCATCCTTGCAGGCCAACACTAGGCAGGCGTGCTGCCGTCCGATAGAGTCCAATCCATTAGACTATGGACGCGACACTTGTCACCTGTTGCTTGATACACTTTGATGTGACACCTGGGTAATGGGCAAAACCCATCTTGCACCCGATCCAGCTGGTGGCCTATAAATAGGATGCGTTTATGACGTTTTAGAAGGAGAAACCTCTTCATATTTGATTAGCTGCCGACCTCTGCCGAACAGTTCTTGCCTTGAGCATCGGAGAGCCCTTGTATATTGACTAACCCCATTTCTCCGAATCATCCCTCTTGCAGGTACTCAGTTCCGACCAGGGGCAAGCTTAGAGGAGGTCAAAAGGTGTACAGTCACACCTGGGTGTTGATCCGATGCCGGACGGCGGTAAGCATCAACATTTTGGCGCTAGAAGGAGGGCCGACGCGCCCCAATCCAGTTATTCTACCTCGGATTTCCGAAATGACGACACGAGGTAACGTAAGAGATAGTACCGCCCGACATCAGGAGTCGGGCGACGTCAGGCATAAGCAGCCAGCCACAGAACGGCCCAGCAGTCGTCCTCGGACCGCCAGATCTCGGTCCGGCGGGCAAGGAAGCGCGGCAAGAGCTGAGTCGATGCAGGTCCGAGCTGCACATGACCCCATCCAGGAGCTCACAGATGCAGTTCGGATTTTAACTCGGCAGCTCGCGCAAGCTCGACAACAAGCTGCGCCAGAACCGCCACCCCCTGCCCAGGTTGACCAGGCAGAGGGTCGGCGTGAGCAGAGCGCCACCAACTGGGAGGACCGATCAGAGCAGTCCCCGGGATCCACCAGAGCGCCCCTGCTCGATAACAGACTGGTTCATGAACGCCAGATGGGACGTCAACCACCCCGCGTCCCTTCACCACAAGGTTCCAGGGCCTCGGTATTTGATCGGCTAGGGTACCGAGGGATTAACAGAAATCGCCAAGGCGAAGTCGAAGGCCGTGCTGAGGGCGGAGTACCTTATCGGGTCGAACTGCCCGAAGATACGAATAGTCGCCAATTCCGGGTACTGCAGCGACAGATCGATGAGATCCGTAATTGCAGGTTTGGTCTGGATGAGATCAGGGCGCAGGGTCCGCCATTCCCGGATCACAGAATGCGGGCACCCATGCCGCCAAAGTTCAAGGTCCCACAGATTAAGCCTTACGATGGGGCCACAGACGCGGATGAGCATGCCGAGCTCTTTCGCGGGCACATGCTGTTGCAAAATGCCAGTGATGCTGCGATGTGCAAAGCCTTCTCCCTCACCCTTACAGGCCCTGCTCGGCAGTGGTTCCGACGGCTCGAACCAGGGTCGATTTCTTCTTTTGGGCACTTAACCGACGCCTTCTCCGCTGCATTCTCTACAACTAGGACGCGGAGGAAAGAAATAACTTCCCTGTACGCTGTCAAGCAGGGAGACGGCAGTGTCAGGGATTACGTCAACCGATTCACCCGGGCCGCTCTTGAGGTCAAGCATGTCGAAGATGAAACCCTCAAGCATATTTTCGTAGGGGGACTCCGAGACGAGAAGCTGACCTGGTCCCTGGCCTTTGAGCAGCCAAACACGTTTTCACAAATGCTCGGCTACGCTCAAAGACATGCAGACGCTGCCGAGTATATGAAAAGCCACCGGGAGGAAGCTGGCCCGAGCGGGGCAAAAAAGGAAAGGAAGCAGAAAAAAGGCCCAGAGCAGGGTAGTGCCGAGCATGCCAAGAAGCAAAAGAAGGAGGAATCTGACAAGCCGAAGGGGCCGACTGGCAAGTTCCAAAACTACACACCTCTGGTGGCAACCATTGATGAGGTGCTCGCTCAGGTCGGCGACAAGAATCTGCTGACACCGCCGCCCAAGCTTCGAGGCTTTAGGGCGAAGCGTGACCAGTCAAAGTTTTGCAAATTCCATCAGGATGTGGGTCATACGACCCGAGAATGCATCCAACTTAAGGACCAAATAGAAAGGCTGGTCCGAGAAGGTTTACTGCATGAGTTTGTGGATAAAGCCATAAACCTGAGGGCGACATCTGGAAGAAACGACTCGTCGAGCCGAGACGTGCAGGGCCTGCCCAGAACCGATCGTGTGAACGCCCCGGAACCCCCGAATATCGTACACACGATACTCGGCGGGCCCGTAGCCGGGGACACATCGAGTGGGCGGCGAGCCTACGTCCGAGAAGCCTGGCGCATCGAACGGGGTGATTTCATGAATGTCTCTGAGCACATCAATAAGATATGCCGCCAAGAAGACATCCCCATCACCTTCACTGAGGAGGAAGCAGACCGGCTGCTGCATCCCCACAACGATGCCTTGGTTTGCGAACTGCCTATCGCCAACAACGTTGTACGACGTGTTTTAATTGACAATGGCAGTTCAGCAGACATCCTCTTTAAGCAGGCGTTTGATAGACTGAAGATTAGCAACGCGCCTTTAACCTCAGTTCGGACCCCACTTTTCGGCTTCGCGGGTGAGTGTGTCCGAGCAATCGGGAAGGTTAGTCTCCCGGTAACTTTTGGAGAAGAAGTTGCCAGGGTCACTCGGGTGGTCAACTTTTTGGTCGTCGACAAACCTTCTCAGTATAACATAATCATCGGTCGACCGACACTGAACGGACTAAAAGCCGTGGTCTTGACGTATCACCTGGCGATGAAGTTTCCAACCGATGGTGGCGTTGGAGTAATCCGCTCGTCCCAGGCGGATTCCCGGGCTTGCTATGCGAACGCAGTCCGGGCAGCCTCAGTCCAGCAACAGGGAATTCTGGCCGTGCACACAATCGACGAGATCGACCTTCCAACCGATCCGATGCCGAAGATGCTCGCGGACCTAGACCCCAGGTTTCCGGAGGAGGAAGTAAGGGGCACCCCGGTCGAAGACTTAGTGCCGTTCTCCCTGGACCCCGAAAGGCCAGAACGCACAGTCCAACTCGGGACTCAGTTACAACCTGAGATCCGGGCCGACCTGGAATCCCTTCTCTCCGAGTACCGCGACGTTTTTGCATGGTCTCATGAAGACATGCCCGGCATAGATCCGAGCATCATCAGCCATCGGCTTAACGTCCAACCTGGTCACAGGCCGGTGATACAAAGACGAAGAGCCTTCAACCCGGAGAGATATGCCGCGATAAATGATGAAGTCCAGAAACTATTGAAGGCTGGGTTCATCAGAGAGGTCAAATATCCAGAATGGTTGGCAAATGTTGTCCTCGTCAAAAAAGCGAATGGAAAGTGGCGGGTCTGCATCGATTATACCGACCTTAACAAGACCTGCCCCAAGGATTGCTTCCCGCTTCCTCGGATAGACCAGCTCGTTGATGCCACAGCCGGGCACGAGCTCTTGAGCTTTATGGACGCGTATTCCGGGTATAATCAGATAAGAATGGCCGAAGAGGACCAAATTAAAACCTCATTCGTTACCGACCAGGGTTTGTATTGTTACGTTGTGATGCCATTTGGTCTCAAGAACGCCGGAGCCACCTATCAACGACTCGTTAACAAAATGTTCGCTCGGCTGATCGGGAAAACTATGGAGGTCTACGTGGACGACATGTTAGTAAAATCTGTCCAAGCGATGGACCACATAGCCGACCTCCGAGCTAGCTTTGACATTCTCCGGGAGTATGGGATGAAACTCAACCCGGCAAAATGCGCTTTTGGCGTCGGCTCCGGCAAATTCCTCGAATTTTTGGTTAACCGACGAGGAATCGAGGTGAACCCGGCAAAAGCCTAGGCAATCATAGACATGCATTCTCCTCGGACAGTAAAAGACGTGCAAAGGCTTACTGGCATGGTGGCCGCCTTATCAAGATTTGTCTCCCGGGCTACCGACAAGTGCCATCCTTTTTTCAAGGCGCTTAAGGGGAGGTTTGAGTGGAGCAGGGAGTGTGAAGACGCATTCCAAGGCTTAAAAACCTACCTAGCCACACCCCCGCTCCTGTCCAAACCTTCGCCCGGTGAGATTTTAACCGCGTATTTAGCCGTCTCGGAGAAGGCTGTTAGCTCGGTGTTGATCCGAGATGAAGATGGGATTCAGAGACCCGTCTACTACACCAGCCACGCGTTCCAAGGTGCCGAGGAGCGCTATTCATCATTGGAAAAGCTGGCATTCGCTCTAATAACATCAGTTAGGAAACTTCGGCCGTATTACCAAGGCCATACTGTTAAGATCCCGACCAAGTTTCCTCTCCGGCAAGTTCTACAGAGTCCGAAAATATCAGGTCGGATGGCCAAGTGGTCGATTGAGTTGGGCCAGTATGATATACATTTTGTGCCGAGAACGGCAATAAAGGCTCAAGTCCTGGCGGACTTCCTTGCCGAATTTACAGAAGCCGGAAAGTTTACTCCCCTAGTTGAGAAATCGCCCGTGGAGCAACCAGATACAGCTAGCTGCAGTGAACAAGGCCTCTTCTCAGAGCCGAATTGGAAACTACACGTCGATGGCTCGACCTGCGTCGATGGGTCGGGGGCAGGCTTGATTTTAACAAGCCCTAATGGATATAAGGTCATTTATGCCCTTCGTTTCGACTTCAAGACCTCAAATAACAAAGCGGAATACGAAGCTTTGCTGGCCGGTCTACGAATTGCCCGGGACCTCGAAGTTGATCGGCTGACCATCTATAGTGACTCAATGCTGGTGGTGCAGCAAGTCACGGGACGATTCCAGACCCGAGCAGAATCAATGACGGCATATTTAAAAGAAGCGAAACGGTTGCTTGGACAATTCAAGTCCTACACTTTTGAGCAAATCCCCCGATCCGAGAACGCGGAAGCTGATGCCCTCGCTCGACTAGCCTCCGGGATAGGCGGAGTGGACCCGATCTCTGTCCCTATTGAAAGACTCTCCGAACCAAGTGTCAGTAAAGAGGTCATGAGCCTGGAAGCCAAATGAAAATGCTCGTGGATGGACCCGATAATCCGGTACCTAACCCTGTCCGAATTACCCGATAACCGGGAAGAAGCACGGCGGATACGTAACAGCTCAGCCCGGTATTCAATGATCGGGGAAAAGCTATACCGGCGCGGCTACTCAACGCCATGCCTGAGATGCTTGGATCCCCAGGAGGCAGAGTACTTAATGAAAGAGATTCATGAGGGCCTGTGTGGCAATCACTCCGGTGGACGCTCCTTGGCCCAGAAATGCCTACGGCAAGGTTACTACTGGCCTAGTATGCAGCAAGACTGCGTGAGCTTTGCACGAAAATGCCTCAAATGCCAGCAATTTGCTCGAATGCTAGGTTCACACGCCGAGCCTTTAAGCCCGGTGACTTCAGCATGGCCATTTGCAAAATGGGCCATCGACTTGATCGGACCACTCCCTCCGGCTCGTTCGCAATTCAGATATTGTATCGTCGCCATCGACTATCTGACAAAATGGATCGAAGTCGAGCCTTGCACCAACATGACTGAAGCTAAGTGCACCAACTTCGTATGGAAAAATATCGTCTGTCGGTTCGGAATCCCGCACACTATCGTGACCGACAATGCTAAGCAATTTGACTCCTCGGGTTTACGGCATTTGTGTGAGAAGCTCGGCATTAAGAAAGTCTTCTCTTCTCCGAGCTATCCACAGAGTAATGGCCAAGTGGAGGCCGTAAACAAGACAATTAAAGACAATCTGAAGAAGAAGCTCGAAAGGCTCAAGGGTGCGTGGATCGACGAGCTGCCCCAAGTGCTCTGGGCATACCGAACAACCGCGCGAGCTGCAACTGGCGAGACACCATTCTCCCTGGTCTATGGGGCAGAGGCCGTCATCCCAGCCGAGGTTGGATTGCCGACCTTAAGGGTTGAGCAATACGAAGAGGAACTTAATGAAAGGTTTATGATGACCGAGCTCGACCTACTTGAAGAAAAAAGGAACCGAGCATCCATCCGTAACGCAGCCCGGAATCAGGTTGTAGCCCGGTATTACAACAAACGGGTTCAGCCGAGGAGCTTTAAGGTTGGTGACTTAGTAATGAAGAAAGTCACGGTTCAGCAACCCGGTCTCGGGTCCTTTGGTCCGAAGTGGGAAGGACCTTTTAAAGTCGAAGGTGTCGTGCGATCAGGCACCTACAGGCTAGTCGATTTGGAGGGGAATCAGCTTGGGCATCCTTGGAATGCCGAGCTGCTAAAAAGATTCTATTCCTGAACAAGAATAGGAAATCAGAGCCAGATTCCTTTTTGATCTCTGGCCACAATTCTTTTGTAACTAGGCCTGCTGAGCAGGACTGGAAAAGCCAATGTAAATGTTACATTCATAAAACACAACTTCCTTAATCTCATTCCACCCGAGCAATGTTTTTAAAGGAAGAATTAAGCCAAGACGCCAGAACCCCAGCTCGGAAGACAGGATGTTCACTCCCAGCCAAGGGCCATCCTCGTCAAACTGGACAGGGGGGCTAGTCGATATATGTATTGTCTGTCATGCAGACACCCTTAAGTTGCTCGGCACATTTATGTGTCCGATCAGTCCTATACTTGTAAAGTTTCTTTGAAACTTCCACAAGTCTAGGGGGGCAACAGGGTAAGGGCAGCTGTACGCCGTTTACATTCTGCCCGACCGAGACCAGAAACCTAAACTTGCTTGGATAACTAAGCAGAAGTGGATAACTACTCGGAACGACCGAGAACTGAAGTCCTCGGATTAACTGAGGACAAAGGTACTGGAATTAACCGAGAACAATTGTATTATTTACAAATGCTCGGTCAATTGTCTCCCAGCCTGGGAACCTACCCGAGAAGTATCTAACTTTAAACATTACGTGGGATGTAAAATAAAACTACACGTAAGCTAAAGTGGATACAAAACGGGAAAATATAAATCGTTTAAATTTCTTTATTAAGGAGGTACAAGAAAGTCGGGCACCCCCCAAGCTTGATTGTAAAAAACAAAGGCAACAAAAAACAAGAGGATCAATCGGCCCGAGTCTCATCACCGGCCTGAGTCTCGTCCCCGGCCGCGTCGTCTTGGCCTGGCTCGGCAGCCGGTACATCCCCGTCGCCATCACCATCTACAACGACGACCTCCTCAACATCCCGTTGTTGCTCGGCCTCACCCTGGTCCGCCTCGGCAATAACCGACCAGTCGAATGCAGCGGCCTCAGGATGCTTCTCTATCAGATGGTCGCGGAGGTCCACCATTCCATCGAAGTAGAGATCGGTGTACTCGGGGGATGTCTTGAACTCCTCGACCGCAGCGGCCAGCTGATTCGGAAGCCCGGCCATGAATCGGTGATGCTCGGCCTGTAGAGTTGCCAGTCGTTCCTCTAGCCGAGTGGCTTTCTCCTCTAGCCGAGCGGCTTTCTCCTCTTACCGAGCAGCCCTATCCTCTGCCTCTTTTAGCTGCCTCAACATGTCATCGGCCTCGGACTTTGCCTTCTGAGCCTCTTCCTTGGCCCGACCTAATTCATCCTTCGTGTCTTTGAGCTCTCTGTCGGAGTCCAGCTTCAGGAGGAGAGTCTTCTTGTGCCTTTCTTGCTCCTTGTGGACCTCCCTCACCCCGATGGAGTGCGCCATGTGTACAACGGCGCTCAGCTGCGAAAAGTGCCAAGGGATAAGTTCTCGGCGACATTATAGAAAGACCCTGCAACCATTAGTCGACTTGGATACTTACTGAGGTTGCCGTTCGGAGTGCCAGGTTGCACAAATCGGGAAAGTCCTCACCCCGAATCTCCATAAAGAAGTCATTCGAGGGAGCCACGTCCCCAATGCGTTCAAGGAGCATCCCGCGGTAGTTCGGGCGCCTTCTTTGTCGGTTCTCGGAAGAACCTCTGGATGCCTCGTCTACTCGGCCGGCCTCTGACGAGGTCCTTATTGGCGGTTGCGGTGGAGCTTGGACTGATGTGGAGGTCTGCCCGGTACGTGTCGGAGCCTCGGGTGCTGGCGTCCGCTTACGCTTCTTGCTGGCTTCGGCGGCCTTGCCCTTGTCCTTCCTCTGTGTTGTCATTTGGGCAAGCCTACCAGCGCGGGAGCTCGGTGCGGTCATTTCTGTACAAAGAAAGTCCGAGTTAAACAAAGGACGAAATAAAAGAGAACGGTGACTATAAATAAAGTTCTGGGCTGACCTCCGATCCGGAGTTGGCCCGACGGGTACGGGAGCCTAATCACGCCCTCGAGGTTCTCGTCGGCTACAGGTGGCCCCGCACCGAGGGAGCCACTGGACGAGTCCTCGGTACTGGACAATGAAGGCTCCCTCGTCAGCCACCCGGACCGGGAAGTGCTTGGCCCTGGAATATCCGCATCACCCATATGGGCAACAGTAACCTGCCCGGTCTCCCGGGCAGGACGCCTAGCTCGGGGAAGACTGCTAGATTCCCCGAACCAACCGTATCTGGACAGGGTGTCCTTTCTCAGAAGAAAAGACTGTTGCCTGGATGACTCGGGCTTCTCGAACAGGTCGTCCACGGCCTCTATTACATGGCTCGGTGCCCAAGGGCGCTTAATCCAGACGTGCCCCAGCTTGAATGACCCCGGCACTTGTTCATCCTCGGGGACAGCTTCACCGGCTCGGGCTAAAAAGTTCCCCCCGACGTAAAACCATTCGTACTTCCACAGCTTGTCCGAGTCGGGGTTGCCCAGAATAAAGTCCTTTCTGAAGCCGGTGAAGTAGTACCAACCGGACTGCCGAGGAAGCTTCTTCATCTTGAATACTTGCTTGAAGGCCTCCAGCGGCATCTCAGTACTACGGTGGTACTTCCACAAAATATACATCCCGATCAGAGACCTGTAGCTGTTCGGGTTTAATTGTGCCGGGCACACATTAAAGTCATTAAGCGCCCGGCGAAGAAAACGGTGCAGTGGCAGACGCAGCCCGGCCTTGAAGAACTCGGCGTAAAGGGTGATAAACCCCTCTGACGCCTTTAAAGGTGAATCCCCCTCGCCGGGAACGACGAGATCCACATCGGCCGGAATACCATATTCGACGCGTAGTGTTCTTAACCGCGACTCTGTAATCGCGCTTGTATATCCTGCCGCTGAGGTTTGCCCAGGACGGCTTATCCGGTATGCGGTGACGCCCCGTACGCGGGTGGCCTGGACCTCCTGCTCCATCTCCGGCTGTTCAGCCCCCGCCTCCTCGGCCGCATGCTCCTCATCGGAGGCATCAACCGTAATCACGCCTGCAACTTGGACGGGGGCCTCGGCATTCCGACCAGAGGTGCTCGGAGCGTCCTCCTGGGTTTGAAACTCGGTCCTCTCCCTTGGAAAAACTTGAGAATGGCCCGCTGTTGCCGCCCCAGTGTAAGGGTCTTGCTCCCTGGACGGCCTGATAAGTTTGTGCCCGCCCAGCAAATCTAAAAATTCTTGCTCGGGCGCGGTCTGGGAATCAACCCTTAGGATCTGCTCCAGCTGCCTGGCCCCTTCCCGTCTTTGGGGCGCCACCTCGGCGTCAGATTGAGTCGAAGAAGAGCTACTGCTCTCCCCGCTGCTTTCCGACCATGAAACCTCTACGTTTTGCGAGTCAGACAAATCACTCATTTTTCACTCGGGAATTACCTGCTCGGGTTCTTGGTTGCTCGGTTGATATAATCCTCGGCTAGTACTTGAGCTCGGCAGCTAAAATTTCTCGCTCGTAAATTTCTGAAAATGAAGTGCAAATCGCGGAGGGGAGGGACCCTATTTATAGCCATTTTAAGCGGGAAGTTTGAGCGCGAAAACCCAAAAGGCGCAATTAATACGCCTGACAGCCACACAGACGGCTGCGACGCGACACGCGTCCCCCGTCTGATCCGCGCGTCTTTTCACCTCACCCCGCTTCTAAGTGTCGCTTAGTCTTCTTCCTTTGAGCCGACATCACCCACTCAGCATAGTCCACCCGGCCGAACACCGACCAGGTGCACTGGGGGGCTAATGTTGAGGGTTAGCTCGGCATTACCACCGAGGACACATAACTTGGTGGTCGGCAAATCAGTTCGGCAGGCATAGGCTACTCCCGACCCGGCGAATTACTTTTCCCGAGGATCCTTCCATTTATCTGAGGGCACACCCCAAGAAGGTTGCCACCTCGGGGGGATGAACAGTAGCTCGGGCCGGGCCACGCTATTCATCATAACAGGTCACTACCCATCCTTGCAGGCCAACACCAGGCAGGCGTGCTGCCGTCCGATAGAGTCCAATCCATTGGACTATGGACGCGACACTTGTCACCTGTTGCTTGATACACTTTGATGTGACACCTGGGTAATGGGCAAAACCCATCTTGCACCCGATCCAGCTGGTGGCCTATAAATAGGATGCGTTTATGACGTTTTAGAAGGAGAAACCTCTTCACATTTGATTAGCTGCCGACCTCTGCCGAACAGTTCTTGCCTTGAGCATCGGAGAACCCTTGTATATTGACTAACCCCATTTCTCCGAATCATCCCTCTTGCAGGTACTCAGTTCCGACCAGGGGCAAGCTTAGAGGAGGTCAAAAGGTGTACAGTCACACCTGGGTGTTGATCCGACGCCGGACGGCGGTAAGCATCAACAAACGTGCTTGCCGTCTGTCCAATAGATTTTGCCTGATAACATCCATGAAAACAAAAAAATCAAAAAATCAAAATTTGGAAACTATACTTGAAATTTGCCATTCAGGTCAGATTCTAGGTTCTTCGTTTGATATTAAAGCACCTTGCCCCCTGTAAATATTTGTATAGATTCATAATTTCATTGAATACAGCTTTTCATTTTTTTCTCAAAAAAAAAAGAAAAAAAAGAAACAAGTTTTGTAATTCGGAGTCTTGAGCGAACAAAGCAGAAATAATCAATGACTTTGCGCCCGCATTCACCATGACATAAAGCAAGACTAAAAGCATAGAATTGTTACCTTTTTCTTGTGAGAATTTCCCCAGTCAGCAGCAAACTTGATGAATCTACACCTGTCATCATCCTTAATAGGCCAGTAATGTTGCACTGGCGCCAAACTTCGAGTGAAGAAATCATAGTAATGGGGCTTTACTAGTCAGGTTACAGAATCACAGGCAAGTATGTATTCCTCACTAACAGACCATGCAGACCCTTCGATGTAGATCTTATGTCTGCATGAAATTTCAAGCTAAAAAAATAAATAAATCAACAAACTTAGAACGTAAAAAATGACTTACAAGGATACAATGAAAAATGGAAAGCAATAAAACTTATGAGGCAGTCATAGTTTGTCTTAGAAGAAGAAGAGTGAAAATTCAAATGTTTTCGACCTATGAATGCATTGGTTTGCCAAATCTAATTGCTTGTATCCTTCCTTGGATTCTTTAAGCCAATCCTGTAAGCAATTACAAACAACAAGAGAAACAACGAGCAAGGATAGTTATCTATAGACCTAATATGTACGCGGTATATAAATATTGGCACAAATATTAATTTTTCTTAAAAAGTTGGAAAACAACAGTTTATAGAAACTAATTACTAGCATTAAGATGAAGGAGTGTTTGATTAGGAAAAGAAAAAAAAAAAGCATATAGAAAAGAAACCAGGGCATAGAGACGAGCATTCCGGTCTTGTTTGTCGGAAACATTGCATTTGAGAAGGTCTCGTCTGGTTGCAGCAACAATCGGGTTTCCCATTCAGTAGGCATAAGGTTCTCTATCCACCCATTTGCTTTTCTTGTTTCCTTTTTCCAAATCCTTCAACAATGCCTCCCATGGCTTTATGTTTATCTCTGGCCTCTACACGTAATACATTCCGCCATGTATCTCCTTTTCAGTTAAATTATTTACCAGAAAATAAACTCTTTATTCAGTTTTTTTCCTAACTTTTGGATAGTTATTGGCATAAAATGTGTAAATACACACACATATCATTCATCGTTATCATGATTGTCGATGATCTTAATTTATCACAAAATTTGAAGGATCTTTGTCATAGTAAGTAGATATGTGATTTTTTTAAATGTGTGTCTTAATGAGGTATAAAATGTATATATCATCTGAACAACCAACTTTAATATTAAAAATAAACGCAAAATTATCATTTATTTTGACGTGCAATATATTAATCTTATTACAATTTTTTATGACGTGCAATATATGATCAATGTATACATCAATGAGCCAACAATGCATTACAATCAAATCATCATTTCTTAATTTCTTACTTCAGGGGTGAACGATTTAAACATTAAGCCCTAATATTAGAACTGGAAATAAAATTACCATTAAAACAAAATCTGCAACCACATAATGAACATTATTCACAAGTTTATCCCCTTGTTGAACATTATAAAGTGTTTTACTGGTGGATAAAAATGAAGAAAAATGAATTTTCAGAGGAAAAAAAAAGTCATGAGTTTGGATGTCGTCTTACCAACCCCAAACGACCAATCAGGGAAGACAATGTCAAGTCTGTTGTCATCTCCACAATAACGGAACAGGGGTGGTGGTGACGTGGCATCAGGCCCACTATTTGCTTTTGACAAAATTACTGGCCAGTCAAAGCAAACGAACATCAGCGCCAGATCAGGTGCTCTTCCTGGGTACCTTTGTAACAACTGTAGGATCCCCCACAGCGTAAAAACACTCTCGTTTGGAATGCCTCCTGATACGTCTCCACGTAGGCCTTGCCGTTCACTATCACCAGCCTAAAATGGCCGTACGTTTGGCACTCTCCTCCATGTCCCTCGATATTCCTGTATGGGCCCACGGCCATAGGTCAAATTTTTAACTTATCTTTTTATTAATAATAACTAAATTATTATGTAAAAATTATAAAAAAAATAAATATAAATAATACCAAAAAATAAATAAGTCTACATAAATATTTTTTAATAAGTGTTGTTTAATTTTTTGTTTTGATTTTGTAATATAATTTTACATATTTAACTTAGATTCATCAACCAAAATGTAAAAAAAATTCCATATCAAAACACATAAACTTAATATACCAAAATAACATTTTAAAAACTAGATATAATATTTTGATATTTTTCATTCAACAAACTACTAACATAATATTTCTTTTCACGCCAAAATCGTAATATTCCAGCAAATAATTACAAAAGAAAAAGGCCAGCAAGGGCCAGAATATGACTATACTAGTTTATTACATCTTCAACCCCTGGCGACTAATGACTTCCTCGTTCTGAAAAGCACGAAAGACGTTAACCGATGATCACGCCGTTTGATATTCATTCAATATTTCCTCAGAAATTTTCTCATAAGACCAACGCCGCCAGCTCATGCCGTTGCAATTTTTTTCTTTTTCTTTTTTTTTTGATGTCATCAAACTGGCAAATTCTCAACATCGCAAGCCAAGAGAATAACGGAGGACGAAAAAGAAAGAAACTTACAGTGGTGTTGAGCTGGCGTGTTGCTCGTGGGGACAAACGCGCCAACGAAAAGGAAGAGCAAGAAGAAGAAGACGGCGGGTGAATTGGCCGAGGATTTGAGAAGCGGCCGCCAGATCGTCTCTGTAAAATGACTACACTGCCCCCACAGGGTAGTCAAATGCCTCTGAAGCCTTTGCATGTTTTCTCTCATTTCTTTCCCGACTTCTTCTAAATGCCTTCTTCAAGTAATTATAATCTGATAGAATGTACACAGTACTCGTCAGGGACCAAACTGAAAGAGATTTTCATGAGCTGGGTTATTTTTGGGTTTTCACTAGTCGGAATATTCTTTGAAGCTTGAATTGTGTGTGTTTGGTGCTAGTCTAAGGAAGTGTGGGCAAGAAAATTAACTAGAATCCTTGTGTTAGATTATTACATGGGTTAGCTGAGGAGAATGACCTTTTTGAAAGAATATGTACTTTTTAGCTGATGAAATTCTAGTTTGGAATATTGGACTGAGAAGAATCAGAAAAAAAATTGGAAAATGATCATTAAAAAAGAGAAGAATGGGTTTTTAGCTTATCTCAGAAAAGACAGGAAGACTTATAAAAAGAAAAAAAGAAAAAAAAAAGAAAGAAAGAAGGGAGGAAGGAAGGAAAGAAAAGGCAAGAGAAGTAAAATATGAGAGAGGAAGAGAGAGAGTGAGAGAGAAGGTGAGAAAATGTGAGTGTGGGCGTAGAAAGTGAACTTTTCATACACAGAAGGCGGAAACCTCGTGACGTGGGGTTTTTGTCCCGTTTCTTTCTTTACTTCTTTTTTTTTTTTTTTAAGTCTTTCTTGTTTTAAAGTTTATAACTTATTAGCATAACAAGTTAAGAAAGGAGAAGGAAAGAAAGGAATTTAAACTTAATTAGCTGTCCGTCGAGAGTGAAGCATATGCATGAATAAAAATGCCAAAATTAGAGGGCCTCCCATTTCAGCATCGGCTACAGCTCTTTGGTCCGCTACATGTTGTGTTGCTAATAGCATTTCGACACATGTTTGGTCTCTGTTTCTTGGAATTATTATTATTTTTTTTTAAGGGAAAGCTTTCATTAAGACTAAGACACGCAGTCAGACTCAAGCAACCATGCCGGTTCGAAGAATTCGACCCCTTAAGACAGGGACCAAAATTAGGTGTCGAAACTTAAAAGAGAAAAACCTATTTACCTCTTGTTTGGTATTGTAGTGGGAACCGTGTAAACTCAGTTATAAATAGTGGAAGCTCACACATGCTACAATAATAATTTAAAAAATTACTACAGTGTAAAGCTTTCACATGCTACAGTAAAAGTGATTCTCACCACCTTAGACAAAAGAACTCCCTTAAAGCTTATTTTTAAGACCCGTTGCAGTTGACATGAGAGAAACCACTCAAGCCAAACCATTTTTAACAAGAGTACATATTATGAGGCTTAGACTAGAGTCTAGCTCGATATTTAAACACTTTTTATCATTAACAGAAGGGTGAGACATAACTAAACTTGAAGAAGGAGAGTCTATCTCCTTTATTACACGCAAAACATAACAGGACCAAAACCAAAGTGCAAACAAACATAAAAATGTAAAGGTAAAACTTTGACAGAAAATTGGCTCCCACCGTCACCACCGCCATCTATTCTACCTCTGGTTGATTGTAAGTAGTTCCGATCGTTCGGTGATTTCTTCCTTCAACCATCAACACCTTCAAATCCTGTCCCAAAACTAGTGCAGCAAAACCTGGATCCCTGGAACTCGCTGCTGTTTCTAGAACCGGCTTGCCACGCCTCTTTCTCTCACTCTGGCCTTTTCCTCCTCTCATCAGACGTCTCTTTTCCTTTTTTGCTCCCTCAGTTGCTTTTAGACACTGACATTCCTCCTTTTACCGTTTGGTCCTTCATTTCACTGGAGGGATTTTGAAAACTAACTTTTAGAAAAAGCTTTATTAGCAAAATGATCTTTTTTTTTTATAGTTTTTTGGCATTAAAAACAAGCTTTTTAGACGTAAAAACTGCTCAAATTTTCTTCTTTTTCACTCGGTTGATGTTCTTTTTCTTGCTACAAGTCTTTTTCTTATCTTTCTATAAAAAAACTGAAACAGTTTTACTGTACAAAAAATATGTTTTTTAGTGCAAAAAAAAAGACCATTTGTCTAATTCAAAGCAAAAAAAAGACCATTTGTCTAATTCAAAATTTTTTTTTGACTCTTTTGTCAAAATATCCCCTTTCTCACTTGGTTCCCATGATCATAACCGAAAACAGTCGCCCAACTTTGTACCTCACCATCTGGCTCTTGGATCTCACCAATTTCCTCTATAACCAGCTCCATCCAGCTATGCCGACAGCTTGGCGATTGTATTTATATGGGCGTTGACTTTAAGCCATGCCAAATAATTACTAAGACACTCCAAAAATTTGCTATATATATATATATAACCTAACAGTGCAACTATATCCGTCTCAGCTTATAAGATGTAGATTTTGAATCTCATACGCTAAATTAAAAGAAAATACTGTACTCATTCTTAAATTTTTCCCCCTCCTATGAAATGCTTCTTTTTTTTTTTCACCCAAAACTTGAAAATCATTTTATCCCACCTGTAAATTTACAACCCCAACCAAACAAGCAGCTAGGAACGAGCCATAGAATTCCCGAGGTCAAGGTCTAATCGACACAAAGAAATCCTTGTCCTATTCTTTCCCAATTGTTCCTTCTTTTTTTGTCCCTTCCCTTCAAAGATATACAAATGCAAAATAAATAAATAACATTTTCACAGAAACTTGAAAAAACAGACTTCCCAACTTCTTGCTGGAAGAACTTTTTGTTTCGTACGGATTATCTTTTCCTGATCTCTGTGTATACGGGGTTTTAATTTGCCAGTGTATCTTGAAGTTCAGAGGGTGACACAGAAAAGTAGTTGTCTCCCTAATTAAGAGATGGCATCCAGTGGGTTTTATTTTTTATTTTTTATTTTTTTACGGAAACATCCGGTGGAGTTTTTATGCTCCGTGATGAGGAACACATGTATTATATTGAATAGTAGGCCTCATATTGAAAAAAAAAAAAAAAAAGGTTTGTTACATAAAAGTCAGTTATTACACCCACTTAATGTTGACCATGCCAGACTTTTAAATCAATGTGGAATCTGTTTGACAAATTTCAGGATTTATCGTTTTAGCTACAGCGCCACCTGGTTCCTCACAAGTCTAATAACTTTATGTTCATAAAACAAAATTATCAAAAAAAATATAAAACAATTCAGTCCCCCAATGGTTTTTTTTGGGCAATTTTTAAGTACGATTTTTCTTTAGCTTGATTAATTATTTGTATATTTCATTCAATGCAACATTTTAATTAGATGATGATAGATGCGTCTATTTATTTTGACAAAGATTAATTTTGGTAGATTTCGTTGGGTGCAACGCCATCCTGCAAAAAACAACCAGAAAATAAATTACATTTAGGCAAATAGTTGAGCCCTAATTAATACTAATTGAGCTGTAGAAATTGTAAACAGCGAATCTAATTAGATAAAATTCTCCACTATTCTAGTTATGGTTTGGAAAAAAAAAAAAAAAGAACCAATTTTTCAACGGCACTTGTAAACGTCCCTCTGAAGCAAAATCTCTCGTTATGTTAGTCCTATATTCTTTGCGCCACAAAACGTGGAGATTGGAAGAGTGCTTGTCTTCGTGATAGAAATTTACGTGTAACTTGTTTTAGCATCTAATTAGTTTTTATGACGCTGCTTAATTTGATTCGTCCGGAGGTATATCACATGGTAAATTGGATTTGACAAGATTAATTGCTCGTTTGGTCCGTAGATTTGAATCAAAATTCAAAATTTTATGAGTGGAAATATTGTAGTAAAATTATTTGTATCATATACAAACCCGCAAAACAAATAGGTGGTGATTTTTTTGAATCCTCAAGCAGGACCAAACGTTCTCCCCTTAATAACTTCTCACTAATTTTTCTTAATATTGAAGATCGGAAGCTCTAGGTCATTTAGATTACGAATATGTAGTAATAGAGTTTCTTGGTATGAGATTTTCTTAGATAATTAAGAGTATATTAGGTCTTATACCACTTTTTTACCACATTATTGTGTTTTATTATTATTTTTCTTCTTTATTTTATTCATACCACTTCTTCTAGCTAAAAAAAGCAAAACACATAACCCTAACTCAAAATACTTGAAAAGATTAATGTTTTTATATTCACTTGAAATAGTATATTTTTAACTTTCTTTTTCTAAAAGTGATAAAATTAAAAAACAATACCACATAAGTAATATTTCTCAGTTTGATTCTTTCCACTTTTTTTTTTCTCTTTACCCATTTTTCTATAGTAAGATAATAAATAATTAGGAATATTTCTAAAAAATGTCTCTTAGCAATACACTTAGAGTCTTAGATAAGTATTAACTGATTATTATGTTTAGGTTTCCACCGTTAACGAGAGATGTTATCGTTTCTAAAACTTTTTGTCTCTTCCAAACGACTGTCGCTTCTCAATATCTTTATGTCGTTTTATTAGTTTATTGTCGTTCTATAATATTTAAATAATCTTATTAAGTTAAAGTTTTCTGAAGTTGTTCTCTCGTCGTTTCTGAGAAATGCGGTTTTAATAGTTTTCAATCATTGTCGTTCAATTAGATAACGTCATTAAGAAGTTGTCCGATTTCATTTCAGCTCTTTTCTAGGTGATCGGGTCTTTCTTCACGACGCTGTCGTTTTTACATCTTTGTCGTTGTCTTCTTTGTTGAGGGTGGTTTTTTTCATTGTGCGGTCATTTTGCGTTGCCTTCTTTCCTCCAATGTTGCCGTTCTGTTAATTCCTGTCGTTTGATTGTTCCTTCTGTGCATTTTATATGATGTCATTGACACTTTTATTAGGATATATTACCTTTTATAACATCATCCTTTCATAAAATGTCGTAATTTGCGCGTAAGTTATCCTTTTTCATGTGTGATTTTATGTTGATTAGTTGTTTGGTTTTCCGAGCTCCTGGCTTTTTTCTGATATGTGGCTGTTTAAATTCTTTTGTTATTTCACAGTGGATTAAAAAAATTCACATTGCATAAATGTATAGATAAACCTACATGCATTACTTACAGTTATCTGGAGTCGAGATTATTTGCATTTTGTTTTTTGTGTTGAAGTTGAGAATGTTGGGAGATTGCAATGTTCAATAAACTTTGTAAAAGAAACCAAAAAAAAAAGAAAAAAAAAAGAATGGGAGTTGATTTATATTCCGAATCTTTGGAATTGCGTCAACATGATCAATGGAAATGTATTGTGCACATAATGAAATCAAAATATTAAAAGTTAAATACATTTTAAGGAACGTTAAACTCTTAATAGCTGTATATATAAAAAAAAATGTAAAAAAGAGGAATCTAGGTTTGATTTTATAGTAGTGCTCTGTTCATCAGAATACGAAGAAAGATTGCAAGAAGCTTTAGGGAGATTCACTACTTTGGAATTGCTCAACTAAAGTTTTGTTTGATTAGTCTTCTTTCTTCTTCTTTTTTTTCTTTTTTATTTATTTAAGTTCAAAGGTGCATGTCAACGTTTTTACATTATTCTTCAGACTAAGAACTGTTCCATTTATCATAATGATAAACTCGTTTAATTGATTGTTAATATATAAGGGCTTTATACTATAGCATGTTTTAGCTTTAAATTGTAACATATAAAAAACTTTATACTATAACCGTTAAAATTAATAAGTTAAAACTCCGTTCTAAAACATTCTCTCAGTTTCTTACCAATTTATTGGTTAACTTTTTGTCTATAAACGGCACCCAAAAGAAAAATAAATAATCAAATGGTGAAGACTCTAGGTCAGCTATATTAAGGCCTAACATTTGTCGTATTCATGAAAATTAAGAAAGGAAACGAAAAAAAAATACCTCAATTAATATTCTCATCGTATCAAATTTTTATTATCGTCATTTTTGGCTTTTAATAAAAGAATTTTTGAAAATAAAGTTAGAAATAATCTATTAATCTAGCAGCGAGTCAAATGAACAGAAAAATTTTTTCGGCTAAAAAGAAGTAATTCGAGTGAATAACATTATAGCAATTGTTTCTTTTCATTATATTATAATCATCAATATTAAACATGAGGCTGAAAAATCAAGCATTATTTCAAAAAAAAAAAAAAAAGAAAGAAAGAAGAGAAAGAAAAATCAAGCATTGGGCATTATTAAATTCGTGGCAATTTGCAAAGACAGATTCCTGATAGATTTGCTACAGGGGAAACGACGTCGTTTAACGCTTTCTAGATTCCAATTCCGATACAGCCCCTTTAATGAAACCCCAGTACTGCCTTCCAACTCTCAGGCATTCTCTGACGCGTCTCCGCCGCCAAAAACACTCGGACCATCATCTGTTTGGTTTCCAAGAAAATTAAATTAACTAGGGTTCCTTCAATTGTCTATCCCTTCACTTCAATTTCAAAGGTGAGTTCCTTTCTCATGCTTATCAATCACGCGATTCTCAATTTCCCTGCAATTTTCCTTGAAACTTTCTTTTATTATTTTCTGAACATTTGCAATTTTTCTCCTTTTCGCCAAAACTACAGAGTTTTCATGAAAACCCTACTAATTTATGTCTTTTTCTGTGCTCGATCAGTGGTTGTAAATTCTTTCTCCGAATGGCTTTGGTCGTAATCTGTGGCCAACCATGCAGTGGAAAATCCACGGCAGCTCAATCCCTAGCGGAGGCACTGAAAGAATCGGAATCGAAACAAGCCGTGAGAATCATCGACGAGACTTCTTTTCATCTTGACCGGAACCAGAGCTACGCGAACATGCCGTCGGAGAAGAATCTAAGAGGAGTTCTCAGATCCGAGGTTGACCGGTCATTGACTAAAGACAACATCGTGATCGTCGATTCCTTGAACAGTATCAAGGGCTACCGCTATGAGCTCTGGTGCCTGGCCCGAGCCGCCGGGATCCGGTACTGTGTCGTCTTCTGCGACGTCGAGGAGCCGCATTGCCGAGAGTGGAATCAAGAGCGCAGGGATAGAGGAGAAGCTTCTTACGACGAGAATATTTTTGACGATTTGGTTTCAAGGTTTGAGAGACCAGAGAGGAGGAACCGATGGGATTCCCCGCTGTTTGAGCTTTTTCCGTGGAAAGATGGTGTGGAGAAATCCTCCGCAGCGATATCTGAGGCTGTTTTGTACTTGACGAAGAAGGTCGATTCGAAAACCAGAGATGTTAAGATCCTGCAGCCGACTATCGCGACGCAGAATTCAAAGTTTTCGGAAGCGAATTCGCTGTACGAGTTGGATAGGGCGACTCAGGAGGTGATCAATGCGTTAGTGGAGGCTCAGTCTCAGGCAATGGGAGGCCCTCTAAATGGGGTGTCTTTAGGCCAGGGCTTGCTGATGGTTAACGTCTCTCGGGCGGTTGGGCTCCCGGAGCTTCGGAGGCTCCGGAAGACATTTATCAAGTTGACGGGTCAGACAAGTTTGAGCGGACCTCCGCCACCTTCGGATGCCGACAGCGCGAAGAGAATGTTTGTAGATTACTTGAACAGGGAGTTGGGAAGCCATTGAAGGAGGGTAAGTACAAAGTGAAAGAATGGTAATCGTGTAGAGTATTGTACTTGGAGGTACTTTGCTACTTCTGAATAAATTATTTATGTTATATTTTGAGCTTTGCAGGCTTCTTTTAAGTTCATTGCGGTTTGGTTAGTATTCATATAGATAATGTCTTGCAATGTTTTTGGTTTATAGGTTTTCACATAAATGTTGGTTTAAATTCAAATTTTTGTGAGAGAAAATAACGTAAAAAATAAGAGTTTGAGTTGTGGTTCTTGGTAGTAGGCCAAAGGGCATTAAACAGTAATCAGTTATAATTCTTGTTTGGAAATGCCAATGCTCACTCTTTCCAATTTTCTTGTTTCAAGCTTTTCAAGTTGAGTTGCTTGGATTGTATGCCTCTTTGACAATTGGGTCTTTGTCTGGTTCTAATGCGACATTAATTTGAGAAATGCATGATGTTACTGCCGCATAATTAAAATACACTAATGGAAAGCTTCAAATTTAGAAGCTCTTGGCTAATCTTCAATGGCTAATTAAATCTCAAACTCCAGAGGTTTTTGTAGTTGCAATTTTCACCTCTCCAGCTCGTCTGTGATTGGTAAGTGTTGGGTATTATACTTGTTGTGTTTGGTATGAAATTGGGCCTTGTTCGAATCGAAGTACATTCTCATTCTCCAATTATTGTACTTCTGGACAAGGCTGTACTTTGTAGCCACATGTCGACCGTGAAGCTATTCCATGCTTGGCCCTCTTCAAACAGAGACTACTTTGTAGTTTCCATCACTAAGTATATTTTGCTATGGGGTGCGAATGGTTCTAACGAATTAGATAGTTATGGCTTATAAAATGTCACTTTATCATTTGTAATTAAGGTATATACTAACTTTGATGTTGGAAACTTTAGCTATGATAGTCATTTTTTATATTTAGGTATATCATGGCCTTCTTTTTATTATTTGTTTGTCGTTATTTGTTTAGGTGTTGTAAAGGCTTAATAGCTACTTTGATATTGTTTTGTGAGTGGGCTCTAAATGCCTACTTAGCTATTGTAATGGCTAGACTTGTATTAAGTTTATAAAGATCAGTCTATATTCTCTCGACAATTTGAGAATGAGAATTTTTCCCTATTATCATGAATTTGACTTAGTTTTTTTCAATTCCATTGCATCATATTTTTACGAATTTTTCTATTTGGAATGGTTTTTTTAAACTGTTTTTCGTTTGTTCTATCTAAAAGTTGCTTTTTAGCCTGTTTGAATGACCCTTGGAAATCTTCTTATGCCTTTTATAAGCACTTATAGGTGTAGCTAAGCCAATGATGCTTATGAAAAAAAATACTTATGAAAAACTTCTATTATTTACACCTTCGATTTTATATTTAAAAATAATAAATTAAAAATTACATTTATATCATTAAATTATACTACTTTGTATGCTAGTAAGGGTTTTTAACTTATTTAACCAAACCAAACAGATTTAAATGTTTTTTTTTGAAATCAAAAGCATTTTTTCATGTATTTTCTAAATATTAATTAAAAAGCAAAGCCATGCTATCTTAAAGGGGCCTATAAGACGGAATTTGTTCAAACAAGACCTTATGTGTGCTAACACAGGATGGCTAAAAATAGGTGAAGAAAAATGCTCTTGTCAAGTATAAAATTGGCGTTCTTTTTAAGTAGGGTTAGCTCAAGTAAGGTTGCTATTTATTCAGCCAACATATTTTCCAAAAGGTGGCCAGTAAGTTAACACCAGATGGCACAACAGAGGCAAGCCACCAAAAGATTTTGTAATCTCAGAACTTACGGAACAATAGTCAGTTGAAATTCTAAGGGAAAACAATTAGTGGCATTTAGTATAAATCGTCCATGCCATATTAAATCATGATTGTGCAATAATTTGATAACCAAAAATATTTTGTTTCTAATAATAATAGAAGTTACATGTTAAAGTAATTTTCAATTAATACGACCCTTCAAAAATTCACTATGCTGTTTGACAAATGTCAATCTCAATTAGAATCGCATCATTATTTTTAACAGTGTTTTATTTTTAGTACCAACTTTTTTTCAAACGTTTCACATTTAGGCGCATATAACCAGTAATATGAATATATAGGTTTTGGCTTAAATTTGACATCTGACAAGTCCAACGTTTGTAATGTTCTTCATTCGAGAATATAACTCTGTTCATGGGATTATAATAGTCAATTTGTTGCAATGTAACTTACTATCAAGACAAATTTTGTTATTCATAAAACAAAGAAATACACAGTAAATTAAAATCTCTATTTCTGCTTAGGTTGATTTTTTCCAATAATTTTTCTCCCACATCCCCACTTGTTTAAAAGCATTCGCTTTTCTTTGAAGAATGGCATTAAGAGATGGAGGGTCATAAGGGGGAGGCAAAGTGCAAGGGCTTCTACGAGGACTTCTCACCAAGGACTCCTCCATGAACTTTCTGTGCAACCCTTCTCGTGCGCAAGCCATCGACTCCGAGCAGACTTCGATAGCGTCTTGAGGAACGGTAGGCTTGAATTTCAAGAGCTTGGCATATTCATTCAAAAGATGAAAAGTGTAGTCATACACATAGTCCATCGTTACCTTCTCTTGCATGAATTCACTTGCTGCCTTGCCAATTTCTTGTACCTAGTGAAATCCATTTAAGTAATGAAATTTGTCGACATAATTATTTTTATTGTTCAAGTCAACATATGTAGTTTTCAATTAGGAAATTAATACAATGTTTTATTAATAGCTTAATAGGGCGTTTAAGAATGCAATTAGAACTATAAAACGTAGTTTCAATAACTTTTGGTCTTACGAGAGAAAACACTGTTCAAATTTTGTTCCAACTACACTCTCAAACGCCCTAGCTAATTGAAGAATTACCTCTCTCTTGTGGGTGTTTCCCCACTCAACGGCAAACTTGATGGATCTGCATTGGTCATCGTCCTTTATGGGCCAGAAGTGGTGCATTGGCTCTATACTTCTAGTGAAAAAATCATAGAATCTGGCTTTCACATACAAGGTAGGAGAATCACAGGCAAGAATGTATTTCCCACTCACGGACCAAGCCTGACCTTCAACATAGATCTTATACCTACATGAATTAGAACAAGTATTAGTCATAGTGAATATAACAATTACAATTAATGACAAAAAAACGTAAAAATAAAGAAGTGAGGAATGAGGAGTTCAATCTCGTTAACCTATAATAACATTGGTCTGCTACATTTGATTTTCTGTACCCGGTCTGCGATTCAATAGTCCAATTCTGCAAATTTATCGCACACCATAAATAAATGTTAAACTCTTGTCTATATAATTTTCGTAAAATTTCAACTATGCTTTCAATTACATAAGGCAAATTATGAGCATATATATTCACTTAATAAAAATATTTTATAGTTATATCCCCATTGTGTCCTCACCAGTTGCGGAAAGAAGTTATATAGATATGGCCTCACTTAATTTTTGAAATTTAAATTTTTACCTTTATGCCCCTATTTTGTATTAAAAATTTTAAAAAAATCTCATTATGCCCTCGTTTTACAAGAAAAATTATAACTATACCTCCGCTCAAGAATAAAAATATATAACTATATATTCATGGCGACTCCATGGGGCAAAAAAAAAAAAAAAAAAAGCTCTTGAAATAAAGAAATTAAAGAGAGATGGTACTAACGAGAGGGAAGAGGCGAACATTCCAGTCATGTTTCTGCTTGTAGGAGATGTTACACCTCATGAGTTGGTGCCTTACTTCATCAACAAATGGATTTCCTCTCCAATAAGCATAAGGTTCTCTATCAATCCATCTGCTTCTTTTGTTCCCTTCTTTTATATCCTTCAACAAACCATCCCATGGCCTTATATTTAGCTCTGCCCTATAGGAAAAGGATAACAAACATCAATTCATAATTGTTAGTTTGTCACATTCACGCAGCGGTTTGCTAGGTGCGTCTTAATTTACGTCAATTGAGAGAATAAAATAGGCAATTCTCAGAGAGAATTTTACACAAAGAGGACTTTTGTTATTGATTGGTTGACTTCACTAATACAATATCTATTTATATTAGATGTGCAAGGTTAAACTTGAAAATATAAAACAAACATAATCATATGAAGATAAAAGGGGTGTTTGGCATTAGTGGTCTAAACCGTTTTCTCAGATACAAACACATGCTGCAGTACCAATAAAAAAATGACTATATTATAAAGCTCTAACACTTTTTAGTAAAAACAACTCTAACCACCTTACCAAACACCCTATAAACAATAGCTAAAGTAGGCAATCAAATTGAAATCCTAGGAAGAATGGAATGTGAATTGTTGGCTGAGTGGAATGTGATTTGTTGGCTAGGACCCAGTTGAGCTGGTAAATGATGAGAGAATTGGATTTCATAAGTGAGTAGGGAATGAGTTGTTAGATAGAACCTTGCTGCATCACGCATTATATGTAAAAATCTGATTAACATAGTACTCCCCAAAAATTGACTTTAACTATTGAGGTCTATAGCCTCAATCATTTCATGCTTACTCATTGAAAGGATAATGAAGGATTAAACATATGCATATATACAGGTCTGTAAGTATTGTGAACATTATACTTTTTTTCCCTTAATATTCAAACATATGCATGAAAGATTTAAACATTTTATAATATAACCATTATAAAGTAATTGTACGGAAAAACAATACATGATTTTGAAAAAAAAAAAGGGAAAAAAAAAACTCAACAACTTTAATTACTCAGTAATTGTTATTTTATTACTTGGTTATTCGCAAGTTAATCTCGCCTCATTGGGTAACATTATTAGGTAACATTATCGTATTTCCTCATTAGATAAAATACAGATATGCCCAACCTCATTAGAAGATAAAATGGCAGCCAAATACAGATATGCCCAACTTCATTAGGTAATATTATTGTTTTCCCTAAAAAAAAAAAAAAAAGAGAACAAAGAAAAGAAAAAGATAAACACTAACGAGTTAACTTATAGCATTTTATTCTAGTTCTATGATTTACTAGAATAACAACGCAATGACAATTGTGGAATTTTCTTTTTACCTTTTTTGATGGATATAAGTTAACTATGTAAAATTATAACATAAAATCAAAACAAGGTAATGACAATTTTTAACTGTTATATGATGTCTAAATCATATTAATTTTTTAACAAATTTGATAAAATCTCATTGTTTAATGTAGTATTTTGCAAATTAATTCAAACCAAACCAATAGCAGTATAAAATTCTCATATAATATAATGTAAAATAAAATGTCGCTACGATGTAAGCTTTAGTTTTAAATTTTTTTAGTTTAAAGCGGTTTATCAATTATCTTTTATGTCTTGTGTCTGAAAAATGAAATAAAAACCTTAGAAAAGAAAATTTGAAATGGCAGATTATTCTTACCATCCCCAAAAGCTCCAATCAGGGAACACAATATAGTTTGTGTTCTCACTTCCACAGTATCGGAACAACGCCAGTTTAGGGAACAACAACGGCAGTTGATTAGTACCGTTCGCCGCATCAACCCCATTTTCATCAAACTCTGGCCAATCAGCGCAATCAAACATCAACTCCAGATCAGGCACCTTCCCTGGGTACCTTCGTAACACTTGTAGGAACCCCCACACCGAAACCTCGTCCCTCGTTTGGTACGAATCCCGGTACTTCTCCACGTAAGCCTTCCCATTGACTATCACCAATTTAAAGTAGGCCCCGATGCGGGCCCTCTCCAGCGACTCCCTCGTGATGCCCTCCCGGGCCCACGGCCTCAGGTCCTCGTGGATCCATCGGAAGTACTCGGGACACGTGGCGCCCGGATGAAACTCGTGATCTTCGTGATTTCCGTGGTAGGTGGTGGGGCAAGTTCCTGTGAGGCCGTACTCGGTGCACTTCAGTGGAGCGTCAATTCTGTGAGTGTGCATGTCGAATGATGGAGTGGTTAGCGTTGTCCCCTGTGCTCCTCTTCCCTGTAAATTGAATACTGTTTTAAACATGGCATATTTATTTATTTGTGCATATAATTTTATATACGCGCCATCGATTAGAGAAAGTTCCCAAAATTTTCAAAGTTCGGAAAAAAAAAATCCCAAAAAAAAAAAGAATAAATATTATGAAGATTGAAGAACATTAACAGCTCCTGAAAAAAAAAAAAAAAAGAGGACTAACATTTGGGCTGAGTAAGCGAGTAAGGAAGAAGACGCCGATGACGGCGAACAATACGATGAGAATGACAGGATTGAAAGTCGTGAAACGACGACGGATTCTCATTTCTACTTCTCTCTCTCTCGTTGAGTTCTGCGATAAAATATTTGAACTTCTCAAAACCAAAATATCGTTTGGTTTCAGAGAATGACCCAGTTTCGTTGATTATATTACAATTTCTTCGCCATATAAATACATACATGTGTGTGTATTTATACAAATATATATTAAGTAAATTTTGGAAAGACAGATTTCACTACAGAAACGAAAGTTAAAAAGATAAGGTCTTACTCAGAGAGAGAGGTGTGCTATTTTCGGTTCATATTCATTCCTAATTGATAGCAAAATTTAAGGTTCGTATGGCGTATTAAATATACTGTTGTATATGAAAAATTTATAAGGTAATTTTTTTATTATAGTGTATAAGAATTTTATATTATTTATAGTTTAAACAAGTTTAAACTATTGTTTCAAATACAATTTTGATTGTTTGAACTATAAACTTTAAATTTAGACGGTGGTTTTAAACTGGTACTTAAAATGTAAAAGTTTAAAACAAAATAAAACATTTATTAAATTTAAAATGAGAACTGATGATAAAAAAATTATGTTTTATAAAAGAAAAACAAGAATAAAAATGGTTTTTATTGTAAAAAAATGATTTAAATCATATAAACTCGAGGGAAAGGGTAAAGTTTAGATTTTAAAAATTTTGGTCGGTTTAAAACAGCCTATATAATTTGAACTGTTTCTATGGTTTGAATTGTTTTAAACTTTTTTGAACCTACGTACCAAACGACCTATTAATCTTTTTCCACTTACATGTAAAATTATTTTTTTAAACAATTATTAAAACTTTGGTAATCATTTTTTTTTTAATTTGAGGAAGGGGATTCAAACTTTTTATTTAGTGGGATGTGGTAAATTTTTTTTTTGTTTTCCTTTTACAAAAATCCTTTTATGCTAAAAAATATGTTAAAAACTCCAACTAATATATATTTTATTATATGGGATTTTCCTTTTGAACTTACACCTAATAAATACCCTCCAAATTAACTTTCATTGAAGATCAAGAAAACACGTACATCGTTATACGTATTGGGATATTAATAGGACTTAATTGGTAGTACTGGTTTAAGGGAATTTGGAAAGGAGTGTTTTATTGACGCCGCCATGCTAAACGATCGTTGGAGAGTTTAGAATAACACATAAGTGTAAATCTGAAAATTCATGTAATTTTCTCATTCTGACGAATTAAAGGATTAAGAGATTGGAGTTTTTCTTTTCTTTTTGTTTTTCTGTAATTTCAGAGCTATGTATATGTATAAAGTAGATGAAAACAAAATAAAACTTGGCAGAAGTACTTTATGAGAAAATATCCATTTTATTGTATCATTTTATATCTTCTATTAATTTTGATTTAACATTTTTGATATGGCACATACATATATTGTTTTTGTCATTTCATTATCGATCCTATGTTCTCTTTTTTATGTCCTCCATTTATACCCATAATAAAATCTTGTTATGTCAATTAAAATATCTTGACACTTAAAATGCTAGTTACCTCATTAATATGTCTCATTTAAAATATTGTCAATTTAAACGTTAATAATTCATAATTTTTTTCTTAAAGGATTGAAAAACATCGTATAAAAAGAATATATTTCTAAATAAAAGATTGAAAACTATTTTCCTAAAAAAAAGCTCAACTAATATATTTAAGTATTTAGTAAGATTTTCTCCCCTAATAATGACTGGGATTGTTTATTAAAGTAAATCTATTTATTTTATTTTCTTTTATATATTTTCTTATTTCTAAGAAAGAATTAAGTGTTGACGCTACAGTTAATTAACATTCTTTCTCGAACACATGATAGTTTATTTCTTCGATCTTTTCTTTTTCAAAAACATATAATTCAACGTATATCTCAGCACCAAAACTTTGCTGCAATGCAATTATTACTAAGATCATTGTGCTCTCAAAGAAGCCTGCACGGCCATTTTGTTCTTATTTCCAAACATATATGCGACATAATAATAGGTTATATTATATGTACTCATTTTTGAAGGGACAGACCAACAGGAATTTTTCTTGTGTTGTGTTGCTTCTCTCATCCTTTTCTTTATGTCAATCTTAGAACTTTCTCAGCTTTTCAAGAGAATATCTATGATTTGTATCTACTACCAAGGTGCTGAGGAAGAGTATGAGTGTTGGTGATCTGTCATGCACATCCACAAACCGATCAAAACAAAATTCAGATTTTATCAAAATCGCTTCAAAATATATATATATATATCTAACTAAAAGAATATGACATAAATCAGATGATTAACACAAGTCTATTGATGCGATCTTTACATACTTTAGCATTTTGAGTTCTCTTTTTCAATGTCCTTTGGTAGAATTCTCAGCATTAGAATTACAAGTTTACAATGGTTGCAAAATAAATAGAGCACTTATGTATGACTTTATAGAGTTAAAAACTTAACTATTCACTTATTAAATTAAAATTTATTGTTTTATAAGTAGTAAAGTTTGAATTTATAATAAAAATGCATTTTAAAGTTAAATATATCGTAGGGGTAAATTGTAAATGGCCTCACCATTATGGTGACCAATCACAGGTGCAGAAATCCATCACAGAAAAGCAACTTTTCTTTTTTTCCTTAGACATGCACAGGAGTGATAGTGACCTGGAGTCTGACTATTGCTCTTCCAGATTGCCACTTGCCGTCCCAACGTCCCTCTGTTCTAACAATTGTATCTTTGCCCTTTCTTGTTCTCTTTTTTGTACAAGAGCACATTCAATAAAGCAGATTCAGTCTTTTACTCTGTCCTCAAAGCTTTAAAATAGTGTTAAAGCGTGAATAACTTCTTTTCTGCGCAGCTAAGCACAGGAAAAACAAAAGCTAAAACGTCAGAGATAGTTTGGAAATGGTTATCTCACTTGAATTGCCTCTGAAAAAAGTGCTTATGGAGTTCTGGGTTCCGTTTGGTAAGAGAGACAAAGAGTATGAATAATGAAGAGAGTTAGATGGATGAAGAATACGAAAGATAAAGAGGATTATAACAATTTTTTAAGTTGTTTGATATGATAAAAAGAGAGTTAAAAGAATAAATAATAATTTTTATTTACTTATTATATTATCCACTTATATTACATATAATTAGAAGGAATTTGTTGAATTCTTCTATCATTATCATTAGAAGGAGTTGATTTTTTAGACACAAGGAAAGAGGTCATCTCTTCACCTTTCTTCTCTTTTTTCTCTTTTCTCAACTAAATAAGGGATTGAGTCTCACCCTTCATCTCTCTCCTTCCAACCCTCTCCCTCTTACAAAACATACCCTTAAAATCTAGCAGGGTAATTGAGAACTCAGTTCGAATTAATTGATGAAACAAAAAATATTGTAACAATTTAAATTTTATAAAAAAAATATTGCTGTAATGTTGGTTTGAACCGTAAAATGTAGTTTGAATTGTGGCTCCTAAACACCTTTTAATTTTCTAAACAATATCTTAAATAACATCGGTCAAGTTATTTGATATATTGGCATGGTTGTTCCTACTTCTAGAAATTTTTGGGTTTAAGTAAGTCCTAGTGCCGATCGAATATAGGCAATTCACTTTGTGAATATATGTATATGTCGCGTGGAGATGTGTTGTTTTCTCAAATGTATTCTATTTATTCCTATAATTCTTTTGGCTTTATAAAAGAGAAATATCTTCAATTGTTAAATTTCATTTCATACCAAATTGACTAAAGGGTCCACAAGGTTGGAGGATCGGAGGTCAGGAGTGGACAAATCAAACGAGTACAAGGCCCTACATGTCATATATAAAATGGGGACTTAATGAGTAGTGTTTCATGTTTGTTATTAATAATTTGAGGAAGAGCGTGGCAAATGGGCATTGGGAAAATGTAATTAAAAAGAAAGTAGAGAGAGAGAGAGAGAGAGAGAGAGAGAGAGTATAATAAGAGGAGAGATTAGCTTTGGATTTGGCATAAGTCATAAGGAAGTCACACTTTCCCACTGCACGCGTGAGTTCCCTTACTCATGCTCTCTCGGATTTCAAAACCCAAAGGCTCCTCTTTCTCCTTTTTTAGCTCATTCAATATATTTATATGTATTTCGTCAATATATATATAACCCGTTCACCTTTGCTTACCAAAGTGCTAAAAGGCTAAGAGGCAGAGCTCTTGTTTGGTTGCTTATTTCATTGCTGCGTTCCTAATATAGTATCACATTGAAGAAACAATGTCTGTAAGTCTCTCTCTCTTCCCCCTCTCTCTCTCCATTTTTCTAGCATTGACATACATGAGCGCACACATAGTTTTCACTTGGTATGGATAAAACTTGAGACTTTGACAATATACGTGTGTGTTTGTAGATGGTGGAGGTGAGAGTGCCAAACCTTGACTGTGAGGGATGTGCTTCAAAGTTGAAAAGAGCACTTCTCAAGCTCAAAGGTATGTTGAGTAATGGGAAGCATAACTTGCCATGTGCCAATACTTTCTTCAGTCTTCTCTCTCTCTGCGCGCGCGCGCGCGCTTAGATGCCAATCTCTGTTAGCCTAAACTAACTACATTTTCCTTGATTGGCTGCATCAGCAAATGCACAATTTCCTAGGTATTATGCGCATTGTATTTGTGGAAGTATATAATATATACATACAATTTTTTTTTTCTTAAGTCTTCTTTTTTAACAAAAAGGAGAATTCTTTATATATTACATGAACAAAATATTATTATAAAAACTCGGGGCTTATTAAATTCAGCTGTGTTGTTTTAAGTTTAGAATTCCAATCCTCCATCACAATTAAAAGCAAAAAACAAGAATGAGAGTTAGCATCACCAAGCAGTGGGCTTGTAGCGCCTTTAGAGGAAGTCCAACTATATGTGCTTGACCCAAAATGGCAGCACTGGATTTGGGGGGATGGACTAAACAATGGGCCTGAAGGGGAAGTGGAAATTAGGCCCAACAGTTGCGTGCCTTGTAAATTGTGAATATGGATGATGAAATACCCTAATCAAGCTTGTTTATTCCATTGGAAAGTTAGGTAACTTAGAAGAGTAGTACCACTTTTTTAGAAAATTTATACCTAATTTACAAATGAAAGCAATCTGAGTAGTAGTAGCATTCTCTTTCTCATATTTTTTTACACTTTCTTTAATCACTGTCTTACATTAAAATCCGCTAACATTATAAATTAATATTTAAACAAAAAATAAGATAATAGAGTCTACTATTAGACAATGATCGGAAAAAAAAAGTATAAAAAAAGGAGTATATATAGTCTTCAAAGTGGTATCCACTAAACTAACTTATTAACTTGGAGTATAATTTTCTTTAATTCGTTAAATTGGAGTCTGGTTGGCTTATAATCAAATTGCTAATTGCTGCCTTGAAGTGCGGGAACTAGGACGCCATTGTTACATATTAGACCACAACATAATTAACCATTCAGTCTTTGTTTTTGCGTTAGCCCTTCACGTTGACCTTTTTAAATGACTTTAAATGACTTTATTAAGCTTTGTTCTAGAATTTAAAAAGCATGTTTAGAATTGGCCCAAGAAGCGCTACAATTATAAAGGCTGTAGGCTTAGGGCGACCGAGTTAAATTATAGATTTAGCAGCCATACGCTTTTTCACATTGACTTTTTTTTATTATTTCAAAAAACCCCAAAAGCTAAGAATGATCAATCCAAATGAAGAGATACCCTTTATAGTTTTACACAAAAAAAAAAAAAAAGCCTTTTTGTGACAACTTTAATTTGTTGATTTTTAGGTGCGGAAGAGGTGGAAGTAGAGATCGAGGCGCAAAAGATAACAGTGAGAGAAAAAGGTCCTAAAGGCAATTAAGCGTGCAGGAAAGGCAGCTGAGCCATGGCCATTTCCAGGGCACTCTCACTTTTCATCGTTTTACAAGTATCCAAACTACATCGTCAACCATTACTATGATCCTTACAGAAACTGCACCACAAATGGCGTTCACACCTTCTTCCATACCCCCGCGGTTTACTCCGTCGCTGTGGCGTCTGACGAGGCCATTGCTTCAATCTTTAGTGATGACAATCCGCATGCTTGTACTATTATGTGATCATATTGTTATGCTTTAGGGAAGGACTCTAGTAATTTTATCTATTTTTTTACGGTGTAATTTTCTTTGATAAATTTAAGGTTTTGATTGTTTTAAATTCCTGTGTCTTGTTTTTTTTCTTTTATTTATATATTTATTTATGCGTTTGAGAACCACAACTCTTACAATAGTTTGTTGTTCCAACCACTATTATAATAGCATTTTTTCTATACGTGTTACAATGTTTTAAATTTAAACTCTTAATTTTAATTCATTTCCTTAAAGACATTAGTTTTTTGTTATGGGAAATTGCAGTCACAAGCTGTTAGAAAATGGCTTAGAAAAACATGTTAAAGTACCATTTTCAGGCTCAATTCTAAGTGGGACTCACTATGTGTTAGTGATGGGTTAAAGCGGAAATTTTTGTCCTCTTCATAGAGATTGAAATAGTATATTTATATGCTCAAAATGATAAATAGTGGGTGACAAATTGACACCCAAAGGGCATACATGTACATACGGAATTTCAAAGTAAAAGTGGAAAATTCTTTTCTCACATGGGAAAGAGAATAAAGCTATAGTCTCTTCTAAACCCCATACAAGAGCTCTATTATGCTTCTCAAAACACACCAAAATTTAAAGTCTTTTCTACTTTCAAAAATTATCTAGAGTTTTTCACAATGTGGTAGATTTTTGACAAATTAAGTTCGTTTTAGCAGAAGCTTTACTAATAATATTGCTGTTGTTATTTCTCTTAGTTATCTATGATATTTTTCTAACATAAACAACTTCCAATTGTTAAATGCAAATACGTCAAACAAGTGAACAACATATATGATTAGAATTCTTTATTGCCTTTCGGCTACTTTGACATACTAACATAACGACATTATGGTAACATGAGATATCATTATTTTTAATATTCAATGTTCTTGACCATGTTATCTTTCTTTTTATTTCCCTTGCATATTTGTTATCATGTCTCATATGTATTTAACACATTCCTATATACTAATAAAATTTGTTACCGACAAAATAGGAGAAGTGTTAGGAAAACCATGTGCTCCAACCATATATATATATATTTCGAAAATTATGGTTTCTCGTTTTGGCAATAAGAATGACCAGATAAATCTTAAATAAATATATACATGGTGGTGGACTAGTAGTGTCACATCTCATAAATTTCATCCATAGATGCACATTTTCATTTGGCTAGTATACCTTTCGGTTTTGGCATTCCTTTCCTTGTCATGCCAACAAACATGATACAATATGGCATTTTCCAACCAGCATTTTCATCATTACTACTGTCTTCCTTATAATTCATACTGGATCTCACAAAATACATGGATCAATATCATAATTGTTTTCTTTTTCTGTTTGTTTCAACATTAATTCCATTTTTATTGGTTAATATGTTTTTAAGCCTCTAATTGAGTTTTGCTATATTTGAATATGTACAAGTTAAGCCTCTGTTTGACATCCACAGTTCCAACGTCTATAATATAAAACTCTCTATAATTACAATGAAAAATAAAAAACAATAACAATATAAAGCTCTCAGCAGTTATAATAAGTTAAGACTCTGTTTGGCACCTACAGTTCTAACCATTCATAGTATATAGCCTCTACAATTACAATGTAAAATAAAAAGCAGCTACAATGTAAAGCTCTCAACAGCTATAATATTTTAAATCAATACTGGTTATAACCAAAGATTCCAACTGCTCCCCAAACAGCCTATTAATAATCCCTCGAGGAAAGCCACGTGAACAGTAATGTTCAAAACATTTGTTAGTTTTCATGCTTTGCATTTTCTTTACGCCTTATTGGTGCTTGAAGAAAGTCATCCGTTACAACTTTTTTTGAATGGGAGAGGGTCTTGGAAAATAGAAACAACATGCCATCACCCTCATTTCTGTACAATTTGATACTCAGCTCAGCCCAACTTGGCCACTCCAAATAGGCACTGACTAGTAAGTGCCTATTTTTCCTTATTTTATATATATATATTGTTAGAAATCAAAGCAATAAGCAACAAGAAATAGAGAGAAAATTACACACAAGATTTACGTGGAAAAACCCTAATGAAGGGTGAAAAAACCACGGGCAGAGGAGAAACAATTCACTAATCACAAAAGGAAATTACAACGGTGTTTAGAGCGCTCAAATACAGAAATTCACTCACTCAATCACTCACAAACTCACAAGACTGAGCTATATCACTCTCAACACTATGATCTTTATGAAAATTTGTGACTCTCTAATGTGACTCACTCTATATTGTACTATGGAGAATGTGATGTATTTATATGTATGAGGACTCAAACCCTAGCCAAAAATCACCCAAAAACGCGTAAAAACGCAAAATACACTATTAGGCCTCATTGGAGCGCCGCGACGCTGGTTTCCGGGTTGGAATGCCGCGGCGCTGCCTTACTGCCAAAGATTTTGGGTCACAAAATAACAATCTCCATCTTGACACAAAATCCACCATAAAGAACTCCAACATGTGATTAACCGAATTCTCCACCTCTTCCACAAAGCCCCAACGGGCAACTAACCGGCACGAGCATGAACTCCAACCAAGTTCAAGCAATGCTCAAACTTAGCTGTAGGTAACGACTTAGTCATCATATCGGCAGAATTATCATGTGTACTGATTTTGCTCACAACAATATCACCATGAGCAACAATATCACAAACAAAGTGATAACGAATGTCAATGTGCTTCGTTCTTTCATGAAACATTTGATCTTTAGTGAGAAAAATAGCACTCTGACTGTCACACATCACCACTGAAGTCTTCAAATCTTCACTGAGTTCTCCAAATAGGCCATTCAACCAAATAGCTTCTTTGAAAGCCTCTGTAATAGCCATACATTCAGCCTCAGTAGTAGACAAAGCAACAATAGCCTGCACGGTAGCCTTCCAACTGATAGCACAACCAGCAACTGTAAACACATACCCAATAAGTGACCTCCTCTTATCCAAGTCTCCAGCATAATCAGAATCAACATATCCCACAACACCATCTCTAGTCCTCCCAAAGTGCAAACAAACGTCAGTAGTACCATGCAAGTATCTGAGAATCCATTGTACCGCTTTTCAATGCTCTTTACCTGGATTTGCCATGTATCTACTAACTGCACTAACTGCATATGATAAATCTGGGCGAGAACATACCATAGCATACATGAGGGAACCTATTGCACTAGAGTATGGAACACGTGACATGTACTCAATCTCATCATTTGACTGTGGAGTTAACACAACTGAAAGTCTGAAATGTGCTGCTAACGGAGTGCTCACTGGTTTTGCTTTCTGCATGTTGAACATGTGCAAAACTTTTTCAATATAGCCTTTCTGACTCAGATAAAGCTTACCTGCCTTTCTATTTCTCAAAATCTCCATGCCGAGAATCTTCTTGGCAACTCCCAAGTCCTTCATCTAAAACTCTCTACTGAGTTGAGCCTTTAACTTCTTAATCTCTCCTTTATCCTTAGCAACAATCAACATATCATCAACATATAAGAGCAAATAAACAAAGGACTCATCATCACCCTTCTTGAAGTAGACACAACTGTCATAGCTACTCCTCTTAAACTCATGAGCGATCATAAATGAGTCAAATCTCTTATACCACTGCCTAGGAGACTGTTTCAATCCGTAAAGAGACTTTTTCAACGAGCAAACATAGTCTTCTTTACCTGTAACAATGAAACCCTCGGGTTGCTGCATGTAAATGTCTTCCTCGAGCTCTCCATGCAAAAACGCAGTCTTCACATCTAACTGCTCAAGCTCAAGATCATAAGTGGCCACAATACCAAGCAAGGCTCGAATTGAGCTATGCTTAACCACAGGAGAAAATACATCTGTAAAGTCAACACCTGGAACCTGACTGTATCCTTTTGCAACCAGTCTAGCCTTGTACCTAGCATCTTCAACTCCCGGTGTGCCTTCTTTTCTTTTAAATACCTATTTGCAGCGAACAGCTTTCTTCCCTTTGGGTAACTTCACCAAATCCCATGTGCCATTCTTATGTAGGGATTCCATCTCCTCCTGCATAACAATCATCCACTTGCCAGAGTCAACTGAATTAACTGCCTCTGAATAGGTAGAAGGTTCTTCACCAGACTTAATACCTTCTGCCACTGATAAAGCATAAGCCACCAAGTCGGCCTCAACATATCTCTGTGGAGGCCTAACATCTCTCCTCGGCCTATCCTTAGCAATAGAGTACTGTGGTGGCGGCGGTGATGGCGATTGTGAAGCACTATCGCCTTGACTCTCTGAACTTGACTAGGAAGTAGAATCGGGTGATGTACTTGTCTCTATTTGAAACTCCACCTGTTTGCTAGATCTATCCTGATCAACATCACTAGACCCTGTAGTAGATGTCCCACGTAACATGGAAGTCTCATCAAATACGACATCTCTACTGATAATAACTTTCTTGGTTTCTGGGCACCATAACTTATAGCCTTTAACACCAGGCTTGTAACCAAGAAATATACACTTCAAGGATCTAGGCTCTAATTTTCCATTGTCAACATGAGCATAAGCAGGACAGCTGAAAATTCTTAAATTTGAGTAATCTGCAGGTTCTCCTAACCACATCTCTTGCAGTGTCTTCTTGTTAATAGCGATGGAAGGAGAACGATTGACCAAATAACAAGCTGTAGAAGCGGCTTCAGCCTAAAATGACTTAGGTAGCCCAGCATTAGAGAGTATGCAGCGTACTTTCTCCATCAACGTCTTGTTCATTCTCTCGGCCACACCATTTTGCTGCGGAGTACGTCGGACTGTTAAGTCCCTCAAAATTCCCTCTGATTTACAGAAGGAATTAAATTTATTCGAACAAAACTCCAAGCCATTATCAGTGCGGAGACGTTTAACTGGCTTACCGGTCTGCTTTTCTATCATGGTTTTCCAATCTTTGAATGTAGCAAAGACATCATTCTTCTGCTTCAAAAAGAATGTCCATAACTTTTTGGAATAGTCATCAATAATGGTAAGCATATAACTAGCACCACCATAAGAAGGAACAGTAGACGGTCCCCAAAGGTCAGAATGAACATACTCCAAAATATCTTTTGTGTTGTGAATGCCTTTGCCAAATCGAACTCTCTTCTGCTTTCCAAAAACACAGTGCTCATAGAACTCCATCTTACCTGTGCACTATCCATTAAGGAGCCCTCGCTTACTCAACTCTGCCATCCCAAGCTCACTCATATGCCCCAGTTGCATATGCCATAACTTAGTGAGATCATCATAAGACATAGTGGAAGTAGTAACTTTTGCATCACCAACAACTGTAGTACCCTGCAGAACATACAAACTAGCAGTCTTCTTTTGTGCTTTCATCATTACAAGAGTGCCTTTACTAACTTTCAAAACTCCACCTTCACCGGCGTACTTGTACCCTTTAGCATCAAGAGTACCTAAGGAAATTAAATTCCTCTTAAGATCGGGGACATGCCTCACATCACCTAGTGTCCTCACTATGCCATCATGCATTTTAATTCTGATAGTACCAATACCAGCAACTTTGCATGGGGCGTTGTTTCCCATCAAAACAGAGCCCTTAGGAACCGTTTCTGTAACACCCGTATTTTTTTTAACGGGCATAATTTTGTAAAATTTAATGAATAAAATGTGACTATTTAAAATTACTAAGTTGTTTATGATCATTTAAAAAAAAATACCATTTAAGTATTTTCTTACCAAGTCTTCCTAAGAAACATTCAAAACTTACCAACACTTACTTCTACCAATCTTGTCTCCCTAAATTATTGCTCAATTATATAGACTTCTTCTCATTTTGCTAAAGGTATCCGAAGGGGACATTGAATTATTTTCCGTCAATTCATAGAAGACATGGAGATATTTCTCAACCACCTAATTAATTATTTCCTTATCTTCTTCTATAATTCACTCCAATTATCCCCTCAATTATGTTGGCATTATTTGCTAAAAGTCTTCATGGGAGACAAGATGATATTTTCCTTTAAGACTCTTTTGTTTCTTCTTACAACTTTTCCCCGTAAACATCTCATTCCTCTTAAGCATTTTGATATCTTTTTATTTAACTATCACCACCTTCTTCTCTAGTTCTCATTCTCTCCCTTCTCACTTCAAATTTCTAACTAAAGACATAGAGCACAAAGCTCTCTTTGTGGCCAAGACAATTATAATTCCCAACCATGATCGAGGCGGTTTTAAAGTTAATTCAAGCTTGATTGATAACCCAAACTTTGGTGCTTTTCAAAGAAGTTTTGAGGTAGGTTTTCTTTAATCTAAACTTAGTTTTTAGTATGCATTTTCTCCATGTTTAATGCATAAAAATACTTTAATGGCACTAGTAGACGGGTTTACACATAACTCACTTATGAATGTGATTATACGTTGTGCTTTAGTTTTAATTGTCCTTATGCATGCCTTAGGGTCAAGGATGTGTGGAGCTAACGTTAATTGATTCCAGGATTAAAAGATTGTTGATAAGCTTGAAAGGTAGGGATTCTATTACTCATCTTTTGTGAGGTTTTTATAGAATTGAAATTGATTGTTTTGCCGCAATATATATATATCTATGTTGAACTGATATTATATGAGTATCACATATGAAACTATGACATGGACTCGTCTTGTATTGTACGGCGAGGAACATAATGAATTGACACATGTTATAAATTGAGAAGCATGGTTAGGAAAATTAACTCTATTAATAATGATTTAATATAGAGAAATTGTGAGACATGAAAAGGGCGACGGTTACGTCCTCGGGCATGAATACCCAAAAAGGTAAAATAGGGGGAAGGTGATGACGCTTCCTTGGGTTGAAAGTCCCAAAACACACTGTACAGGAATCGACTTGGTGAGGACTCGGGGCTTGATGTCCCCTCACCGGAACACCCTTGGAATGTTTATAGGGTGATCAAGTGCGCCCATTTGGGTTTCGATGAGTTGAGTGATACTCAATTTAACATGGATACCTAGGAACAATGATGATTGGTAATATTTGTATAAATGTGTAATTATGACACTTGGTAATGATTAACTACGGTATCCATAAGATGTGATCATAATAAACCTCATAATCTGGAATATGATGTAACCTACTAACCATGCAGTTTTTAATGTGGTAATGGATAAACCATAAGGTGAGTCATGATTTCCCTACTGGGCATGTCGATGCTCATCCCTATCATATCTTCATATCTCAGGTGGAACTCAGTGCAACATATTTGAAGAGGAATAAGCGAAAACAATCCTGTTGTTTTCGTGTTAGAAGACCCTGTTTAATTACAACTTATCTACAACATGTAAGAGTTGTATTATTTTTTTTATGGCTGTGTTAAGTTATTTGGGAATTGTACTATGGTGATGATGACTGTAATTATATATATTTGGTGCTACACTAAAAACTGTGGTTTGTATTTAAAACGTTTATTTTTATTTTTCTTGTTGTTTAAAGACCCATGGGCATTGTTTAATTGATTTAAATAATATAAAATTTAAAATTATTTTTATTTATTTAAAGCTGTTAACCCCCACATAGGGGTGTTACAGAATTTTTGGTATCAGAGCCTAGGTTCGATTAACCTAGGGGGTATAGCACCACCTTAAAAATTAATCTTTGGGAATGGTTTTAAAGTTAGGTGTTAATGTCATCATCATTTGGTACTGATCCTAGTTAAATTTTCGCAGCCAGTAGAAACTATGCCACCAAGACGTCAAATGCAATCGTCTGAGCTGTCACAACCGGTTGAACATGCTCAAGAAGTTGAGCAACCGGAACCGATGGAACAAGCTCAAGAAGATGAGCAACTACGACATGCAACACAATCCCCGCCAGCTGCACCAGAAGTAAATAATTTAGGACAAATTCTTCAAGCATTACAAATTGTGCAAAGACCTGTGGAGGTTCGTGATCCCGAACAACGACATCTAACTCTGTTGAAGGAGTTTATGAAGCAGAAACCACCCACATTTAGTGGAGAACCTAACCCGGTCATAGCAGAACAATGGCTAAAGGCAGTCAAAAAGAAGTTGGACACCTTGAGGATTCCACGGGAGTATTGGGTTAGCTTTTCAACATATATATTTGAGGGTAAAGCCGAAGAATGGTGGGATCTTCAGAAAGACGACTATGATGTGCCGAATCTTACATGGGAGCAGTTCGAAACCATTTTTCGCAACACCTATATTCCTCAGAGCCATAGGCAAGCAATGATGCGAGAATTTGAAAACCTGGTGCAGGGAGATACAACAGTTGCTGAATACCATGCTCGATTTATAGAATTGTCTCGCTACAATCCCGGGGCTGTATCGGATCCAATGGCGAGATGCGAAAAATTTAGAAATAACCTGAGGCCGAAAATCAGACAAATGATAGCTGCTGTTCCATCAACAGATTTTCTTGATCTTGTAGCTGCGGCACAGCGGGCAGAGACAGAACTAAATAACTCCTATGGAGAGTATAAGGGTTCTGGTGGGCGTCAAAGGAAAATAAGTAAGAAAGAGAAGTCACAAGGGCAAGTCATTCAGCATAGTGGAGTGACTATTGGTGGTGGATCTTCTGGCAGTGGTCGTTTCCAACCGTATGCTTGTCATAACTGTGGACAAGTGGGACATCTGAGGAGAAATTGCCCTAACCGCCCTACACAATCATCCTTTGCACCAAGGCCACAAGGAAGTCATTTTGGCTCCACTGTTTGGGGAGGGAGTCAAAATCGTGGAGCGCCTCAGCAAAACACTCCAGCTTCCCAAGTCTCAGTAACTCAACCTCGAGGGTTCCAGCCTCAGTACAACTATCAACAGCGGCCACAGGGTTCCAATTTTTATGCTAATCAGAACTTCCAACCGACTCCACAAGGCTCAGTGAATCAAAGGCCATATTTTTCTGGGAGAAATAATAATAAGGCTAGTAGTAGCCAAGGAAACCGAGGAAAAAGTGATAAAGGAAAAGCACCAGCACAAGCTTATGCAATTACGGCTACAACTGGACAAGGAAAACAGGCTGATCACTCAGTTGTAGACGGTATGATTCACGTGTCTCATTCTTGGGCTCATGTATTATTTGACACTGGTGCCACTCATTCATTTATATCTATGTTATTTGCTTCCGTACTACAATTAGAAACTGAGACATGTAGTTCATCATTAACCCTTAGTACACCAATGGGCGGGATAGCTGAAGTATCCATAATTTGTAAATCAGTGTGTATTGTTATAGGAGAACATAAACTATCGGCTGACCTATATGTAATAACTATGACAGAGTTTGATGTAATCTTAGGAATGGATTGGCTAACTAAATACCAGGCAATAGTAGATTGTCATAGGAAACGTGTCTCTTTATTCACCAAGAATGGACAAGTCATCGAATTTCAGGCAAAAACAGGAACAGTGACGCCAGCCCCGGTGCTAAAGGCTTGTATTGGAGGACGAAGGAATTTCACCAATCTTGGGACGATCTTTGCTTCAGATGGAGAACTAAAGAAGAGTGACCTATCCTCTCACACTCCTGTGGTGGATGAATTTTCAGATGTTTTTCCAGATGAATTGCCCGGACTTCCGCCTGATAGAGAAATTGAGTTTGTCATCGACTTAACTCAAGGAGCAGCACCTGTTTCTATTGCCCCGTATCGAATGGCACCTGCTGAGAAAGTGGAATTGAGGAAGCAGTTGGACGAATTACTGGAAAAAGGATTTATTCGACCAAGTACATCACCTTGGGGAGCTCCAGTACTTTTTGTGAAGAAACATGACGGATCGTTGAGGCTCTGTGTCGATTATCGCCAGCTTAATCGATTGACTATCAAGAACAAGTACCCTCTACCCCGAATTGATGAGTTGTTCGATCAGTTAGGAGGATCTTGCTATTTCTCAAAGATTGACTTACGATCAGGATATCACCAACTGAAGATAAGAGAAGAGGACATTCCAAAGACAGCTTTTCGGACTCGCTACGGTCATTTCGAGTTTCTTGTCATGCCTTTCGGGTTGACTAATGCACCAGCGGCTTTCATGGACTTGATGAACCGTGTCTTTCGACCGTACTTAGATCAATTTATCATTGTCTTCATAGATGATATCTTGATCTATTCTAAAAACGAAGAAGAACATGCTGAGCATTTGAGGATCGCTCTACAAACGTTGAGAGAACATGGTCTTTATGCAAAAAGAGAAAAATGCGATTTCTGGATGACGAAGGTCAAGTTCCTTGGACACGTTGTCTCTGAAGAAGGCATCTCAGTGGACCCCTCCAAAATTGAAGCAGTGCTAAATTGGGAACGACCAAAGAACGTGTCAGAGATTCGAAGTTTCCTCGGACTAGCTGGATACTATCGACGCTTCGTAGAGAATTTTTCAAAGATTGCTTCTCCATTAACAAAACTCACAAGGAAGAATGTCAAGTTCGTGTGGGATGATAAATGTGAAGAAGCATTTGAGGAACTGAAACGAAGACTCACTAGTGCACCTGTGCTGATCATACCTAACAACGAGGAGCCTTACACAGTATACACTGATGCCTCAGGAAACGGTTTGGGTTGTGTGTTAATGCAGCATGGACGAGTAGTTGCCTACGCCTCACGCCAGTTGAAACCCCATGAGAGGAACTACCCCACACATGATCTTGAGTTAGCTGCTGTGGTTTTCGCACTCAAAATTTGGAGATGTTATCTATATGGCGCAAAGTTCGAGCTATATTCAGATCATCAAAGTCTGAAATATTTGTTTACTCAAAAGGATCTCAATCTAAGGCAACGAAGATGGACTGAGTACATGGTGGACTATGACTTTAGTATCCAATATCATCCTGGAAAAGCAAATGCCGTGGCAGATGCTCTAAGTCGTAAGAACAACGGACGTATAGCCAGTTTAGCATTGGAAGATTGGAGACGAGTCACTATCGCCGACTTCAACTTGCAATATTATGAAGATAACGAGAGAGCTTTCTTATTCAATGTGATAGCAACTCCTACGTTAATTCAGAAAGTAAAACAAGGACAATGGCACGATGAAGGATTACGTAGGGTTTGGAAACAAATACAAAATGGAGAACAACTGGATGGATGGCAGATTGAGCCAGAAGGATTTTTACTTTACAAAGGAAGATTAGTTGTTCCAGAGGATCCATATCTCAGGCATGCGGTGCTAGATGAGGCTCACCGTTCAAAGTTTGCTATTCATCCTGGAAGCACAAAAATGTATATGGATCTAAAACGACAATACTGGTGGCGAGGAATGAAACGAGATGTAGCAACCTTTGTCTCTAAGTGCATGACGTGCCAACAGGTTAAAGCGGAACATCAAAAGCCTGGAGGCGAGTTGAGGAGCTTACCTATTCCAGAATGGAAGTGGGATCATGTGACAATGGACTTTGTTACTGGATTTCCTAAGACTCAAATAGGGCATGACGCCGTTTGGGTAATTGTAGATCGTTTAACTAAGACAGCCCACTTCATCCCAATCAGAACTAATTATAGTGTCTCAAAATTATGTCAATTGTACGTGGAAAAGGTAGTGACATTGCATGGAGTGCCAATGTCAATAGTTTCCGATAGAGATACACGTTTCACGTCGAAATTTTGGAGAGGATTGCAGAGGGCCTTGGGAACTCAATTGAATTTTAGTACAGCTTTTCATCCTCAAACAGATGGACAATCTGAACGTGTCATTCAGATTCTCGAGGATATGCTTCGGGCTTGTGTGCTGGACTTTGGAACAAATTGGGCTGCACAGCTGCCATATGTTGAATTCGCATATAACAACAGTTACCAAGCAAGTATTAGAATGGCTCCATATGAGGCCTTATATGGTAGACCTTGTAGATCTCCATTGTGTTGGGCTGAAAAGGAAGAGCGTCTTGAACTTGGGCCTCAGTTTATCAGAGAAACAACGGACAAGATCCAGATTATTCGCGAACGTCTTCAGACAGCTCAAAGTCGACAAAAGAGTTATGCAGATAAGAGGAGGCGACCTTTAGAGTTCATGATCGGAGACTTTGTGTTCTTAAAAGTGAAACCAAAACGAGGTGTATCTCGATTTGGTGTTAAAGGAAAGTTAGCACCAAGGTATACAGGACCGTTTGAGATTGTGGAACGCATTGGAACGTTGGCATACCGTTTAGACCTACCACCACAATTGTCTCATGTACATAATGTGTTTCATGTATCGATGTTGAGAAAGTATGAACCCGACCCTTCACATGTGATCATGTGGACAGATGTGCCAATTCAAGGAGATACGAATTATGAAGAAATTCCAGTTCAAATACTGGATCATGAAATAAAATTATTACGTCGTCGTGGAATTCCTCTGGTGAAAGTGATGTGGCAACACCATGATGTGGAGGAAGCCACATGGGAACTTGAATCTGAAATGAGAGAAAAGTACCCACATTTGTTTTAACATTGTAATCAGTGTACGAAATTTCGAGGACGAAATTTTTATAGGAGGGGAGAGCTGTAACACCCGTATTTTTTTTAACGGGCATAATTTTGTAAAATTTAATGAATAAAATGTGACTATTTAAAATTACTAAGTTGTTTATGATCATTTAAAAAAAAATACCATTTAAGTATTTTCTTACCAAGTCTTCCTAAGAAACATTCAAAACTTACCAACACTTACTTCTACCAATCTTGTCTCCCTAAATTATTGCTCAATTATATAGACTTCTTCTCATTTTGCTAAAGGTATCCGAAGGGGACATTGAATTATTTTCCGTCAATTCATAGAAGACATGGAGATATTTCTCAACCACCTAATTAATTATTTCCTTATCTTCTTCTATAATTCACTCCAATTATCCCCTCAATTATGTTGGCATTATTTGCTAAAAGTCTTCATGGGAGACAAGATGATATTTTCCTTTAAGACTCTTTTGTTTCTTCTTACAACTTTTCCCCGTAAACATCTCATTCCTCTTAAGCATTTTGATATCTTTTTATTTAACTATCACCACCTTCTTCTCTAGTTCTCATTCTCTCCCTTCTCACTTCAAATTTCTAACTAAAGACATAGAGCACAAAGCTCTCTTTGTGGCCAAGACAATTATAATTCCCAACCATGATCGAGGCGGTTTTAAAGTTAATTCAAGCTTGATTGATAACCCAAACTTTGGTGCTTTTCAAAGAAGTTTTGAGGTAGGTTTTCTTTAATCTAAACTTAGTTTTTAGTATGCATTTTCTCCATGTTTAATGCATAAAAATACTTTAATGGCACTAGTAGACGGGTTTACACATAACTCACTTATGAATGTGATTATACGTTGTGCTTTAGTTTTAATTGTCCTTATGCATGCCTTAGGGTCAAGGATGTGTGGAGCTAACGTTAATTGATTCCAGGATTAAAAGATTGTTGATAAGCTTGAAAGGTAGGGATTCTATTACTCATCTTTTGTGAGGTTTTTATAGAATTGAAATTGATTGTTTTGCCGCAATATATATATATCTATGTTGAACTGATATTATATGAGTATCACATATGAAACTATGACATGGACTCGTCTTGTATTGTACGGCGAGGAACATAATGAATTGACACATGTTATAAATTGAGAAGCATGGTTAGGAAAATTAACTCTATTAATAATGATTTAATATAGAGAAATTGTGAGACATGAAAAGGGCGACGGTTACGTCCTCGGGCATGAATACCCAAAAAGGTAAAATAGGGGGAAGGTGATGACGCTTCCTTGGGTTGAAAGTCCCAAAACACACTGTACAGGAATCGACTTGGTGAGGACTCGGGGCTTGATGTCCCCTCACCGGAACACCCTTGGAATGTTTATAGGGTGATCAAGTGCGCCCATTTGGGTTTCGATGAGTTGAGTGATACTCAATTTAACATGGATACCTAGGAACAATGATGATTGGTAATATTTGTATAAATGTGTAATTATGACACTTGGTAATGATTAACTACGGTATCCATAAGATGTGATCATAATAAACCTCATAATCTGGAATATGATGTAACCTACTAACCATGCAGTTTTTAATGTGGTAATGGATAAACCATAAGGTGAGTCATGATTTCCCTACTGGGCATGTCGATGCTCATCCCTATCATATCTTCATATCTCAGGTGGAACTCAGTGCAACATATTTGAAGAGGAATAAGCGAAAACAATCCTGTTGTTTTCGTGTTAGAAGACCCTGTTTAATTACAACTTATCTACAACATGTAAGAGTTGTATTATTTTTTTTATGGCTGTGTTAAGTTATTTGGGAATTGTACTATGGTGATGATGACTGTAATTATATATATTTGGTGCTACACTAAAAACTGTGGTTTGTATTTAAAACGTTTATTTTTATTTTTCTTGTTGTTTAAAGACCCATGGGCATTGTTTAATTGATTTAAATAATATAAAATTTAAAATTATTTTTATTTATTTAAAGCTGTTAACCCCCACATAGGGGTGTTACAGTTTCATATGTTGAAAACCAGTCCCGGTTGGGACACATATGAAACGTATATGCAGAGTCAAGAACCCAATCCTCACAGGGTTTAGAATCACCATCAGAAATTACCAAAAGCTCACCACCAGAGCCTTCTTCAACGACACTAGCCTCACCAGCATCTGGTTTCTTCCCCTTCTGACTTTCAGCCCTATTGTTTTTATTCTGCAGCTTATAACACTCAGTTTTAATGTGCCATTTCTTCTTGCAATAGTTACAGTACTTCTCCTTATTTCTGGATTTAGACCTACCTCTAATCTCAGTCCCAGAACTTTTCTCCTGGGTTCTACCTCTAACAACTAGACCCTCTCATTGTGTTTTAGATCCAGTAACTAACTGCTTCATCTTTTCTTTAGAAAATAAAGCCTCATAAACCTCATCTAGGGTAAGAGTGTCCCGACTATACAAGATAGTATCCCTAAATGTGGCATATGATGAAGGCAGTGAACATAATAAAATTAAGCCAAGGTCTTCTTCATCATACTTAACTTCCATAGCCTCCAAATCAGACACAATCTCCTTAAACACAGTTAAGTGATCCTCAAGAGACGTACCTTCAGACATTCGGTGAGAGTATAGACGCTGCTTTAAATGAAGTTTGCTAGTAAGACTCTTGGTCATGCATAATTGCTCCAGCTTGAGCCACAAAGCAGCAGCAGTCTTCTCCTTCAATACATCCTGCAAAATCTGATTTGATAGATGGAGATGTATTTGGGACACAGCCTTTCGGTCCTTACGCTCCTTTTCCTCCTTCGACCATGATGAGGGCATCTTATCGAAATCCAATAGCGCATCATCAAGGTCCATCTACGTTAGAACAGCCCGCATCTTCACTTGCCATAGAGAAACCTCGTTGTGCAATCCAACAACGGAATATCAAATTTCATGGTTGCCATTGCAAATCAAAGCCAAAGCTCTATACCACTTGTTAGAAATCAAAGAAATAAGCAACAAGAAATAGAGAGAAAATTGCATACAAGATTTACGTGGAAAAACCCTAATGAAGGGTGAAAAAACCACGGGCAGAGGAGAAGCAATTCACTAATCACAAAAGGAAATTACAACGGTGTTTAGAGCGCTCAAATAGAGAAATTCACTCACTCAATCACTCACAAACTCACAAGACTGAGCTCTCTATATCACTCTCAACACTATGATCTCTATGAAAATTTGTGACTCTCTAATGTATCTCTCTAATGTGACTCACTCTATATTGTACTATGGAGAATATGATGTATTATATGTATGGGGACTCAAACCCTAGCCCAAAATCACCCAAAAATGCGTAAAAACGTAAAATACACTATTAGGCCGTATTGGAGCGCCGCGGCGCTGGTTTCCGGATTGGAGCGCAGCGGCGCTGCCTTATTGCCAAAGATTTTGGGTCACAAAATAACATATATATATATATATAATCCTTTTTTGGCTGATAACTTTTTCTTTTGGACTATTAGTTGAAAAGGCTCGCGATAGAAAAATGCACCCCATATTTGATTAAACTGTCAAAATTACATTTAATTAATTAGTTAGTCTGTAAGTTTAAATTCTCTGAAGACCAAGATTTGAGCAAGAAAAATTGCCCTCAAAATGCATCTTTTATTTAAATTTTCTGCTAAAAGAAAAAGAAAAAAGAGACTTCTGTGGTAATTCTGGGGTGGGAGATTTTGGACTGTATAATTATGGTGGAATCAGGTGTTAAGTTAGTGCACCACTAGCGTATCAAAATTAATAGCATGTGTATCTAGTATAATCATGCAAATCTAACAAAATCTACAAAAATTTAACTGTTTTGAAACCGTGCATAATTTTGTTACCCGACCGCAGAATTCCTCAAAACAAAATACAGTTTCAATTGTTTTATAGCAGAGTTGGGTGTGAAACTACCATACCATAGTAGCGTATCAAATTTGATAGCATGCATATCTAATATGATCATACAAATCTAACAAAATCTAACAAAAATTTAACCTTTTCGAAAGCGTGCATAATTTTTTTTTTTTACCGGACCGCAGAATTCCTCGAAACAAAACAGAGTTTTCAACTGTAAGAAACGGTAACAAAGTAAATATAACCCCAGGTAGCGTACCAAACATTTGTCCTGTGGCCTTCCAAGGTTGGGCCATGCGGCAGACAGTATTCAAGGATTCATCTGTTTGATGCTATTTCTCGCAAGCGAAGTTGTCCCCACACAGAACAGAAAAAAAAAAGAAAAAAACCAATAGTACTTCTACTACCTCACATCTCATTCCTTCTCATAAACACCACAGCTTCTCTCTCTCTCTCTGCTTTTCTTTCCATTTTTCCTCTTCAAATGGCTCAGGTATTTCTTTCTTTCCTTCTTCTTCTTCTTTTTTTTTTTTTTTTTTTATACAAGCTTTTGCATGCTCTCTTGTATCCAGTTTACAAAGATAAAATCAAGATCTAATGGAATATAATTATACTCTCATTTTTTTTTCTCTCTTTTAATCATCTTTTTTTTTTATCAACTTTAACTGCAGAAAGTGGTGTTGAAGGTTATGACTATGACTGATGACAAAACAAAGCAGAAAGCTATGGAAGCTGCAGCTGATATTTATGGTATGTTGGTTTTTGCTTTGGCTAAATGTATTCTGTCACAAAATTATGTATGACAGGTTCAGATCGCAATTCAAACCATATTGCTATAATGTTCTCTCTCACCAAATGAGCTTTTCATCTTTAACCATTGAATCAAACCGTTTTCAACTTTCTTATTTTTCTTTCCTTTGATTGTATCAAAATTATGTTTTGATCTCTATGGGGGATTTGGTGTCAACAGGGGTTGATTCAATTGCGGCAGATGTAAAGGATCAGAAGCTGACAGTGATAGGACAAATGGACGCAGTGGCAGTAGTTAAAAAGTTGAAGAAGGTAGGCAAAGTGGATATCATATCAGTTGGTCCAGCCAAGGAAGAGAAGAAAGAAGAGAAGAAAGAAGAGAAGAAAGAGGAAAAGAAAGAAGAAAAGAAAGAGGAAAAGCCAGAGGAAAAGAAAGAGGAGAAGAAGGAGGAGAAAAAATGAAAAATCAATCTCAATTTCTCCCCCTTCCAATTATCATCTCACTGTTACAATTATCCTCCACCATTTACAATAATCTTCTTCTTTTTGCAATGCGAGGGTTTATTTTCTTTTGTAAATGTAACTAAATAGTGGAAATAGAAGAGTTTATTATTATTATTATTATTATTATTATGCAAATGGCAATTTTGTAAGGTTTGAGAGGTTAAACAAGTTTAGTCTTGGCACTAAAATAAGAACTGAGAATAATATTTTGGCATTTTGGCTGCTACGAGTTTCTTCTTCTATATTTTTTCTCTTTTTTTTTTTGATCTGAAGTTTCTTCTTCTATTTGATTGCAGGTCTTAGTCCATATATGCGTGTAGCCTAGTTAGCCAAAAATTCTTTGTATTTGATATGAATTTAATATTTACAGGTATAAGACAAGACAGTGTCATTCTATAATTTGCATCATTTGATTGCCAAAAGTCAAAGAATGGGTAGGCCCCAAATTTCTTATTCTTAGTTGGAAACACATGTAAAAAACGCAATTGATTTTATTGCCGTTGAATAGTGTATATTTTATGAATTGTTGTGAAGTTTTGTATGGTTGAGATTTGAAAGCATTGAATAGAGGAAAGGCGCCCTCTTACCAGAAATCGCTTTTCTTGTAGCTGGGCATGACTGGTAAACAATTTAACAACAGTGAGAAATAAAAGCATGATCTTTACTAAACAAAGTTTGACACTACAACAGAAAAGAAAAAAAAAACATTAGATTAATAAAAAGAATTAATGAATCTGCCCCCATAAACTCACCTAGGGTGTTCGGGATTTTTATTGTTTGATACAGTTGATAACATTTACATGCTGTTCGGTTCAAACTCTAATGTTGAAAGTCCTCTCAAACATCCTAAATTATTCTCTTCACTTAGAATTTTAATGTATATTACAAGAAAGGACAGATTTGATGTTAAAGAAAGGACATAAATCTTTGTGCACCCGTAGACTTAATGGAGGAATCGGTTATTGCTTAAATTCCATGGGGTGAGTGATTAATGAAGCTAACAAAGTTGTTTTTTTTGTTTTGCCCTTCAATGTGGCATGCCTCATGAAAGGGACATGTTATCTACCAGAAAAAAAAATACATGCCGTTTTTCCCCTGAATATTCGAGGGAATGGGAAAATCAACATACTTTAATAAGCTTTCACCCATTTATGTTTATATTAGGAGCAATCCTATTTAACTTTACAGGTTATAATCTCACTATTAACAAAACAATTAGACCTAATTTAAAAAGTACATTATATATTAAATCAGAGCCTATGCTTTTGTAAATAATATGTTATAACCGGTAGGAATGGAAATGATTTTTCTTGTATTAGAGATCTTCAGCAAGTACAAAAGGCCAACTCTGTCATGAACTAATATTTGGCTATGCCCTTTTTGAATTTTTTTTTTTTTTGTTTAAGCATATGAATGTGGGCCACACTCGTCAAGAGGTTGGTTGAGATTTCGTCGGTGCCGGAGTAGTTGGGAGATCGCGGTGTTATCGGAGAAGAAGAAGTAGGGGCAGCAGATCGATGGTTTTGGGAGATCGCAGTGTTATCGGAGAAGAAGAAGTAGGGGCAGCAGATCGATGGTTTTGGCTAAGAAAAGTATGAAGAAAAAAAGAAGTTAAAAATCTTTTGCATTGAGCACCAAGAAAATCAAAATCAAAGAATTATAAAGATTCCTTCATTAATTAAAGACTATCTAAATCTGTTTGTTGCTTGCCGGTCATCTTCTCCGTGGCTCCATCATTTCGTTGCGAAGAGTTGGAGCCGCCAGGGAAAGCAAGGAGGCCCTGCCGCATCGATTGCAGTCTTCTTTATCTTAACGGCCAAGAAATAGACATTATTTATCAAAGGTGCACACTATTGTAGATGTTCCCAAAAAAAAAAAAATAAGAGCCTGTTTGTTTCAAAAACTCTTTGGATTCTTTATACTTATATTTGGATTCAAGTATTAAGAATCCTTTAGATACGTGTTTGTTTCTCCAAAATTCGAATCCTTTAAGTATAAAAAATCTAAGTTTTTAAAGTTTTGATTTCCCTAAACTTTTGATACTCATATATCTCTGCTACAGTAAAAACTAAAATTCTCTCTTCTATAATTGAAGCAAAAAAAATCATAACTTCTTCAATTGAGATGATTCTTTTTTTATTATGTTCTTTCTTTTTTTATTGTGTTTCTAGTGAAGAGAAGAATAAATTAAAATCCATATTGTATATTTTTTAGAATAATTAACATTAAGATTTTATTAAATTTGTTGATAAATAAAAAACTATTTTCACTACATCTCCAAACACAAATTACAATTTTATTACATACTCAGATTAAAACTTAAATGCACATCCAAACGTCAATTCAGATAACAATTCAAAGCAATAACTTAAATCTTAATCTAAATCACACTAATTCAAATTAAATCACTAATTCAAATTCATTTACCAAACGGACCTTAACATAAAATAAAAACCAGATTATCGCTTTGCTCCGCTGGAAATCACTGGCATGGCTCCGTACAATGACTTCAAACCGGAAGGCCAGTAGACAAGCATGCCGTTTCTAGATTCCAATACAAACCGCAGAGAATAATAACTAATGTCATGGATGTTAAAATAACGGTGATGATAGATGAAAATAGAAGATATTCTTGTCATATATGTTTTGATTCAAGTTGTGTCAGGCTATAGTTTATTACTTTGAAAAAATTTCAAGACTCTAATCTAAAGAGCAGAGAATCTCATCATCTTCTTCTATTCCTACAAAAACGTCAAGAAAAGGGGGAAAAAGCACCGTTAAAAGCCATCAGCTCATTTCATATATTTGTATACAACGTCATGGAAGACTACACGAGGGAAATGCTTGTCAGAGAGAGCAAACTAAACGAACCTCAGAATCAGATACAACGTTCGAAAGAAATGTAGCATGGAAAGTCCAATTCTTGTTTGGATCTAATTGCCACTTCCAAAAGTTAGTGTATCAGCAGCCACCGAAGTTGTGCTTTTGCGCAACAATAGCCGCAGAATGTCATTCTATCTAACATCACGAACATGAACCAGATCATGCTGCTGGAGTAGGCCAAATAAATTCCAAATCGATAGCGATGAAATAAGGAATGGTGTTCCATAGCTTCTGATTTTGGTGGCAGCAAAATCTGCATGTGAGAAATCCAAGTTCAGGACCCTGATTACCTCGTTTTCTTTTCCTTTTCCCTCGTGAATTTGTCCCTTTATTTTTAAGTAATAGAACCTGTACATGAAATTTGGGCGCATGCCCTCAGCAAGAAGAATTAGACAACAGCTTTAGTTGTCTAATAGCAAACTATTGCTTAACTACGTTTTACAGTCCACATATATTCAACAAAAGTAGTTAAGACATGATCGTACTTGCATATAATTGTGCAATGAAAAATTTTGTAAATGCACAAGTGCTATACCAAAGGATTATAGAAATTCTTCCTCTAATTGAGCATGAGAAATATTATATTATTGATTGGAAAAAACAAATTTTGATCCCGTACAAGTTTCTTTTATACATTAGCATCTGCATGAAGTGAGATGTCATTTTGTTAGAAGAGAAGTAATGCGGAGAGTAAAATTAGTGCATACTTTGTTCTTTGCACTTGACATTTGACACGAGCAGCAGATACATGGATTCATTTCAGACGGGCTGTGGGAAGATCCTGAGGACTTAGCTGGATCAACAACTTTCTCTCCACAAGAACACTGAAAAAGTTTCTCCAATTACCAAAAATTTACCATGTTAGGACCTTCTGTATCCCTTGAACTTCGAGAGAAGATGAACATACTGCCCCTTTTCCACCATATGTTTCACTATTTGATGAGCTTCAGAAAGCTTCCCAGCATTTTGCAAATTACCCACTAGGGTACTATAAACAAGAAAATTCGGATTACAACCTCTAGACTCCATCTCCTTGAGCATGGAACATGCCTCCTCATATTTCCCGGCCATACATAGCCCACGGATCATAGAATTGTAAGTAAAAACATTTGGAAGTTGGCCCTTGGTGATCATCTCATCAAACATGCTCTGAGCCTTCTCAAGCTTCCCAGCCACAACATACCCTGTGATCATCACGGTGTAACAAACCACGTCAGGGATACACCCATTCTTCCCCATCTCATCGAAGAAATATCTGCACGCATCCAAATTACCAGCACGGCTCAATCCATCTATCAATGTGGTGAAGTGAAGAACGCTTGGGTCAATACCCACTTCTTTCATGTGATTCAAAAGATTTAGGGCTGCAAGTGGCTTGTCACTTTTACCAAGTAGATGAAGAAGAATATTATATGTATGCAAATCCGGACTGAATCCATTTCTGCCCATTTCGTCAAGCAGTCTGTGGAATTGGTCCAGCTTCCCCAACCTGTACTTTGTAAACATAAGAACATTATAAGTTAGAACATCAGGGTAGTAACCATCAGCCAGCATCTGCTGATACACCCACTCAATCAATCTATATTGGTTTGTCACAAGAAGGCAGAGCAAAATTGCGTTGTATGAATGTTTAAACGGCCTAAAGTTAAACGTCTTCAATTTGATAAATCTCTCTACAACTTTCTTAGCCAACCCCACCTCTTCACAAGTACATATCAAAATGTTTAAAGTCCTTGCAGTAGTAGGGAACCCTTTCTCAATCATCTCATCAACTAGCCTCCACATTGCCTTGAACTCCTCACACTCTGCGAAAATCTTCATCAGCAGATGGTAGGAATTCGCGGTGTGGCTGTAATTTCCCTGCTGACCAGACCATGTGAAGAACTTGAACCCTAGTTTTGCACACCGGATTTTTTTCGAATGGCTTATGTTCTTCAAAATCCCCAAAAGAACTTTCCTCACAAGAAGCCCTGAAACCCTAATATTCAGCTCATCCAAAGCCAGTTTTGCATCGAATCCAGGGCCATCTTGCTGCAAAACTTCCAAAACTCTTCTGGCATCAATCCTCGCGGTCTCGAAAAAGCCCTGTCTCGCAGAGAAATTCCCTCGGTCTGGCATTTCACACGAATAAAAATCAGGATTTTCATCATTATCGAAATCAAAATACGAACTTTTCCACGTTCTCTTCAAGGGTTCCTCAAAGCAATCGAATTTATTTTCCCTTCTACCGCCATCGAATCTTCGATTGCAAAACCTTCTTATTACTACTAAAGAAGACGAAGTAAATTTCCTTATTACAATGAAACAAGACGAAGTTCTCCAAACTAAACTCGGACCAGAAAGAGAGATAACGTTCATGGCTAAAACCCATTATCTCTCAAATTTTGACCTACTCAACGAATCAAAGAAACCCAGAAGCTGATAGTGCGCTAAAACTGGATAGAGATTTTGAGACTTTGTATTCTTAAAATCGAAGATACCCATTACACCAAAGAGATCCAACCAAGCAAAACTAATTCAAGTCGAGCCAAGGAATGCTAAAACTTAAAGAACCCCACTTTCCGAAGCTGGCGATAAATAGGAGTGAATTAGAAAGAGAAAGAACAAAGTACCGACGACCGGCGAAGAGAGGCTCCGATTGATGTTTCCGCCGTCGCCACCGATGCATGGGAACATAAGACTCGAAAGCCTTTGGGTTCAGGGTTTTGGAGTTTGGACTGGGTTTTGTTGGAGTTCTTAAAAAAATTCTGTCGTTTATTTCTTCTTTTGTTGTCATTTTAAAGCTACATTGTCGTTTTTGAGGTTTTATTGTATTGTGCAATTTTTCGTTTGAGGTCGTGTCGTTGTGCCTTTTTTGTCGTCTGTCGTGTTATTAATTAAAGTCCCAGTGTCGTTGCCTGCACCTTACTGTTCTTGTTTGTAATTTTCTTTAGACGTTCTTAACTTTCATTTTTGTAGTCCACTCTATTGTCGTTTCCCCGTTCCATTTTCCATATAAGCCTTTTTTCATCGTTTTCCCGTTTTCTTGCCGTTTTCTTTTTCTGTGGTCATTTGAAAAATCTTTTCTCGCAATCCAGAAAACCTTCTGCTTCTTTTTTCAGCTGCTTGCAATTTTTTTTTAACGTTTTTAGTTTTTATTGTCGTGTTCCACGTTATTGTCGTTCGTCTCTGTCTTTCCTTATCATTTTCCGTTTTATCGTCTTTTGCGATTTTTTCCTCTATTTTTTAACTTTTGTTGCAATCTGTATCGTCATTCTCCCTTTACTGTCGTTCCCTGTCAAGTTATCCATTTCAAAATTTTCATTGTAGTTTTGCCGTTTTATTGTTGTTTGGTATTTTGTAGTCGTTTGATACTTGTGCTCACGTTTTAAAGTTTTTGTCTTCTTTTTTTTGCCCCAATGTGACTTCAAAACTTTCATTGTAGTTTTGCCGTTTTATTGTTGTGGGAATTTTGTAGTCGTTTGATGCTTGTGTTCACGTTTTAAAGTTTGTCTTTTTTTTTTGCCCCATTGTGTTAGGGTGTGTTTGGCGTTAGAACCCAAAATTGAAATTAATTTATTGTAGCATATGAGAGCTTTATATTGTAACTCACGTTTGCTTTACACTGTCGCATATGAGAACTTTACATTGTAGCAGTTTCAACTATATAATTAGGACGAGGTTGTCAAACGCACTAACTTGTAACCCTTTGCAACTTTTCTTTGCCATTTTCAAACTCGTGTGATCGTTCCTTACTTTATTGTACCTCTATCAATTTCTTATCAGTGTTCATTATTATTTTCTTTCCGTGCCGTTATTAACCTTTAAAAGAAAAAAATCCTCTACTCTCATTGTCGTCTTCCACATTCGCTGTCGTTTTCTTGACTTTTGAGCAAAAACAATGTCTTCGAAATTATTAAAACAAGAAAAATAAAAATGCACAATAAAAAGCCTCCATAAAGATGACGCATTAGGGGATCATATTAGCTATAAAAGAACCGGAAATCTTTGCATGTTTGGCTTTCTCGTTTTAATGTTCGGTTTTTTCGTTTGCCCTTCTATTGTCGGTTACAAGTTGCTTTAAGTAGTTGTTATTCCATCGGTTTTCAATTTTTGCTGTTATTTTCTTTTTGTCGTTAGGCTGCTCCGTTGTCGTTTTCTCATTTTTTGTCGTTTATTCATATATCGTGGTCTTTTGTGTATCTTAATATTTTTGTTATTCTTGTCTTAATCCTCATCCCTCTTAATACTTCTACTGTCGTTATACGGGAATTGTCGTTTTCAGTTCTGTTGTCCTTCCCCAAGTACCCCACTTTTATTGTCATTGTTTATCCCCCATCCTCCACGAAGCAGGATTGCAAATTGCAAACGGCTTAACTTAACATGCAATCAGAAACGAAACACCATAATATTACAGCCAATCACTTTCCCGCCAGTGGACATACAGAATCTCCCGGCCATAAGATAAGTTATATCATATATGCACCACAAACTCAAAGCAACATCAACAAAAACCATACATACAAACAGCAAATAGATCACTTTTCTTGCACAAAAAACAAGCATATCAACCGCAACCCCCTCTTTCTCAATTGCTCGACTGCTGAAGCCTGCGTTCCTCCTCCCCCTGCATCATGTCATCCCCTACTTCACCTGCCCATCCAATCAAACAAAAAACGACAATAAAAAACCAAAATCACAAAAAACGACATTATTAGGAAAAATCAAATTAATACCATCACTAGCATTTGCCCTGCACTTCATTTACCTTGTGAGTAACCAGTGGACTATTACTGAGCACTCCTAGACCGGTCACCACCAAATCCAAGCCACGAACCAACGGTCGCTTTTACCTTATCAACAACACTCTTCTCACCAGCTTGGTATACATAACTAGACTGCTCTCTCTCATCAGCTCCCTTATCTCCAGTTGCCAACCTTCTCGCCACTTCCTCGGATTCCGTCACCTTTCCAATCGGCTTCCCTGTCTCCGGCTCATTCTTGCGCTTGTCAAGAGCATCGGAAATCACCTCCGACAGCGTGCGGTCTTCTTCTCCAGGCCGCAACTTCTCCGCTAAATAGTCCTTCACCGACACTAGCCTGTCCTGTCCAGTACTACTAGTACTAGTACTTATCACTGGTTCGTTTTCCGGTCCCCTTTTTGTCGTCGTCGCTCCTTTCATTTTCGCCACGGCTGTCGTCCCTCCCTCCGCCGCCTTCTCTGTCACCGTCGCCGCGAGTTTCTTTCCGTATTCTGCCTTAGAAGATTGCCTATTGCTACTTTCACGATGATGATCAGCTCCTGATCGTTCATCTTTCTTGCCGTAGCCGAGCTTTGAAGCGAAGACATTCTTCGCCAATATCGCTTTGTCGGCGATGGAAGATGTGGCGGATGAGATTCTCTCGGTCAGCGTAGTACTGTAAGTTTCGGGTTTGACGGTGTATGTGTTTTCTTGTTGGAGCGTTTGGGGGTGTTGGGGTGTGATTATGGGCTGATGGGGTGTTTCTGGAGAGACGTGGCTTCCAGTGGATGAATATCCAATGTTCGTAAATTTTGCAGAGGTTTTTTTTCTGATTCATCATGTATATTCATCTTATCAAAAGAACGCAGAATTGGGGTGACTCCTATTTCCTCATTCCCTGTTTAAAAGAATTGGACATCAAATTACAAATAAATAAATAAATAAATATGTGTGACAAGAATACGTAACAAGGACCATAGATTCCATACTACATAGTAGTTGCATTTTTTTTAAACGGGGCAGCTATTTTAAAACATAGTTATGCACCTTTGGTTCACGGATCAAAGGTAAAATTTGAATAAAAATTTAAATTTTTATGAGTGAAAATACCGTAATAAAATAACTCAAGCCTTCAAAACAAAAAATAATTTTAATTATAAAATAAGGTCATAGCTTTTTTTTGAGAAATTTTCGGGGTTAAAATTTGAAATTCCAAAAATTTGTGTGCCCCACATAGTACTTGATCGATTGGTCAAAATAGGCAATATAAGAAGGTCAAGTTACGGTCAACTATTATCTGCCCCAGTTGGATCAATGACTTTGGTCTGATAATTTGAAGGAGTGTGGCCATAAGGAGTGTCCTTTGGCTCGTGATGGTCTTCCCCTATTCCATTTGGTCTTTCCAAATTGACTTTTGACTCTGTCCCTGGAGCAAAAGTCTTACTAGGATCAGCCTCCTTGGTCTCAGAAATCCCATGAGAGAAAGACGGCACAGGTGTGTTCACTCGAGTGGTAGTACTAATCGCTGTGGTAGACTCATAAACTGCAACTTATCAACAATACAAATGCAATGTTTTTTCAAGACAGAAATTATAAAATAAAAAATTAAACAAACAAAAATATTCTATGAACTACAAAATATATACTTGGTGCACCATGTACTTCCGGATCTTCAACCGGTTCATCGTCCCCATCATCTTCCTCGTCAAGATCATGATCATCAAGGATGTGATCATGGTTGTGTCCATGCCCATGCTTTGTGATTGTGTTCTTTATCTTTTTTGCCTTTGCTTTCACCTTTTTCAAAACCGACTTCTTCTCGTGGTGGTGCTCATCTTCACCTTCCACGGCTAAAAAACACATTAAAAAATAAAGTTTTAAAGTGACATGATATCTTTAATGGCCATCAAAATTACGTTTCTAAGAATTGGAAGATAATAATCGCCACCTAAATGCGGACTGCGTGCCTTGTAGGGGTCTTGGTCATGGCCACGCCCATGAGGATGTACAATTTGTGACTCCATATTACAAGCTCAAATATATATATATATATATATATATTTTTTTTTTCAGAAATGGTAAAAAGGTTAAAGACAACTGCTTTGGTCGTTAAGCTAATTGATAGAGTGTTTGGAATGGTGGTGGGAATCAGTGGTGGGAACCACTTTTATTGTAGCATGTGAGAGTTTTATACTGTAACATATATTTTTTATTATTACTATAGCATATGAGAGCTTTATATTGTTTATAACTAAAATTATGATAAAAATTAAGTGATTCCTACTACCGCTAAATATCACCTGTGTTGCAGGAAGTCTACTAGTTTACACAGTGAGTGAGTAAATATGCCACCCTTGCATGTCTTTAGCCAGTTGGTGTTTTGGTAATGACACGTGTATTAAGATATGATTCTGTGCCAGTAACCGACATGTGACACGTACATGGCGTTTTGGGGTAGACGTGGCCTAAATGCCGTGTGGGGGAGAGTAGATTTTGGAATGTGGATAGCGTTGCACGTTTGCTTACAATGACATAAAGTATAATTTTATGGAGCACTGCTATATATCTCAGCAATGGGTCCTGCTTGATAGGTCTTAGTGAGATGGCCCGGCCCTTTTAGTAGGACCTATCGAGTAGGATCCACCCTACTGAGAGGGCCGGGCTACAGTCCAGTGAAAAAAAAAAAGTTTTTCATTTTTATGAGGTGAGCCAGCCATAAAGTCATTTAATCAATTATCATGAATCTCTTAAGATTTTTTTTTTAATTCTATCTGTTTCCATAGATGTATTTTGCTCTTTCCATATGGTGCTATCATACTCTAAGCAGAACATACACATGAAAGATGTTTAGCAAAAGAGAAACAGGAGGAAAGACACGTTCACACCACGATTTTTTTTTTGGCAGTACTTATTATTAGTTGTGTTTTTACCTTGAAAGTTCTTTTAATTAGTAGATATTGAGATCTTATTGATGCTCGGGCCCAAGATTAATAGAATTTTACTAATTTAAAAAATGTTTGGAATGTGTTATAAAACTGAAACTTTTTAAATAAAAATCTTATTATGCTAAAGTTTTATATTATAACTTTTTTTAACATTTAAGAGCTTTATATTATAATAATTAAAAGTTTTAATTAGATTAATTTTATCAAATATACTTATACAACAGCCGAAATAATTACGGGACTTTCTCCCCTAAGAAAATGATGCTTTTTCATGATCATAAACTATATACGATATAACTTTTCAAAATATTTTTCACATTGTGTCCAATTCATTTGTCAAGTCTTAAGCCCTGAAAATGCTGCATAATTTGGTTTGTCAGGCGCATAGCCTGTTTTAGAATTATGTAAATGACAATTTTAGGCACTTTAACGGTACAATTATCATTGTTTTTTGGTGTTAACTACATAAACTTTAACAATACATTTATCATTGTTTTTTGGTTTGAACTAAACAATTTTGGTTCAAATTAAATTTGAGACTTCCTAAAAGCCTTGTTAGGCACTTTTACAATACAAATTATCACTTTTTTTTTTTAACGATGATCACGATCGTCATTCTTCCCTCCTTTGACATGTTGACGAGTTGCGCGGGATCATAATTAGAAGCGATGAGCCATGAATACGTAAAAATATAAGGGATTTTCAAAAATTCTGCATTTAAGACGTATTTTTCATGAATCTGATATGTTTAAGTATGATACAATTTAAACATATTATATAAATGATAGTGTAACACAACTTTTATAATCATAGTATAAATAAACAAAATTTTTAAAAATATAGGATAATATATAATTTTCTCTAAAAATGTCGCTACATGTGACCCCTATCGAGGATCATCAAAAAGTAATTTTAATCAATTACAAATTTTGCATCAAATGTTCCCCAAACAATTACCTCATAAGTGTTAGATAAAATCAGTTGAAACTCATCAGTTTCAACTCAAACAGTATAAAGTTTTCATATACTACAATATGAAACAAAAAAATATTATAATATTATAAAGTTTTCACATGCTACCATATTTTTAGTTTAAACTATCAATTTTAACTAGCTTTCCACACACCCTATCATGTGGTTTTATATATTGGGTTATTTACTTTTTTATACTTGCATTTTACGTTTATTCAAACATTATACTTTGGTTTTAAATCTGATCGAATTTATACTTTTAGATTACATTTAATACACAATGTTTTACCTTTTTTCGATCAATATTCAAAATTGATATAAAAAAATTACCCAAAATACCCTCGAATTGAAAAATAAGAGAACTTTACACATTTAAAAAAACTTATACTAAGGTTTTGACTTAAAAATGTATAAAATACCTTAAAAACTAGGTGTTTTGTATGTTTTTATTTTTGTTTTCTTTTTATTTTCTAAAAGTTTTAATTTTTCTCTATTTTATTTAAGCATAATTTGATCATTTTAAATGCTAAAATCAACTATTGACTGAAATAAGTATAATTTTATGTATTAAATCTAATCTAAAGATATATATTCGATGAGATTAAAATTCAAAGATATAGGTTTTGAATAAACTTAAAATAAAATGTGTAAAAAGATAAATATCGTTTATATTTTTAAACCTTAATAGTTGTACCATTTTATAAGATGACAAACATAATTAAAATCAGTTTTTTAGTTTAAAATACTACAATATATAAAAAACTTATATTATAGTAATTTTTTTATTTTTACATAACTTTATACTGTTGCGAACAACAAACAAGTCGTTTACGCTGACGATAAAGGCTAAAAGCCAAAATCCTTACCTGCTCTGTAAAACAGTAGTTAAATCCTACGTTAAGTAATTTTGTAATATTTTAATCACGGGCTAATTCCGAAAGCTGTTTTCTAATGCTTTATCAAAAAAAAAAAAAAACTTTCTTCTATCAAACTCCGACTTTGCCCAAATTCTCCGATTAACGTCAAGCGTCCTTTTTTTTTTTTTTCATTGAAACATGGCAACCGCGAACATATATAAACGACACAAACCAACTTTTAAGCGCCAATTTTACTTCAATACCAAGAAATATCCGTTGCACAGAATTCTCTCTTTTCCCTCCACTTCTCTCTCAAAATTTTCAAGCTGAAATGCGACCTCGCTCTTCCGACCTCGACTCCTCCGTCACCGCCCCGATCCAACAGATGGAAACCCTAGCCTTCCTGCAACTTCCGGTCCCTCAGGTCTCTCCCTCTCCACCAAACTTCACCTTCTCCGACCTCCTCTTCCTCAGCTTCGGCTCCGCCCCCGACGTCTCCCTCCTAATCGAAAAATTACCGGTTGAAACCGCTCTCTCCAAGTTCTTCTCCTATGTTCTTCCTCATAATATCGACATCCGCGCTGGAGGTTTTGAGGATGATGTTCCCTACGCTTCTGGTGAATTTTCCGGTTCCAGAGGCTACGAGACTGGATTATTGGAGGTAATGCATTAGATCTGTGTGAAATTTTGCTTTTTCTTCCATAATCTGGTTTCCAATGATTTGATACTTCAGAATTTTGTTTCTTAATTTGTTTCCGGATGAATTTCGGTTAATTTTTTGGATTTATTCGATCTTGAATTATTTGAAATTGCTTGGACTTTTGGTGAAATCGATAATCCTAGTAGACACAAAGAATGTTGATTGCTATTTTCATTTTTATGAGATATACTTTAAAATACATTGGCTCAACACAATCATTATGCTCAATAGAGCTGAGTTACAGAACGTAAGTCATGATGTACTGTTTTGTGATGATTTCCGTGCGAAGTTTGATATCACATCCAGAGAAGTGAATCCATGAAAACAGATAATAAAGAGGCAAGGGAAATTTACTTTTATCTCAGTAAGCCTGTTTTGTTGAAGTAAAAGACGAGATCATTCCTTGTTTCTTCAAGTGTTTCTAGGTTTGCACACACGACTTGTTAGAAAGGATTGGGAATTTCGGATCTTCATTGATATTTGTGAAGTTTTTGTGACTTTTACTTGATAATGTTCTGAATCAACATGTGTGTCGGGCCATTGGATACTTATTTGCTTATGGTTTGGATTGACTTCAACCAGGAAACTAAGGTCCTCAATGAAGAGAAGGAAGTGGAGAGTCAGAGAACTTCTGGATCTGAAGCTATCAGAACTGAAGTTCCAAAAGTATGAAAGCGGCATTGATAGATTATGATTACTTTATTATATGTCAGGTTACTTCATGAAGCAAACTCACTTTAGTGCACAAGCGTAATTATTTTATTGCAGAAGAGTAATGGAGGTGCAGTCCATGATAAAAGTACACAGCGATATGAAGTAACCCAATTTGAAACACCTGAGCTCGATGTATTCACGGTAAACTTAATCCATGCGAATATAGATGCATTTGGTCATGTGTACTTGGTTTGTTCCTTAAAGTTGATGAATGGGAGTTTCCCGTTAATGTATGTTTGTGTGTGTTTTTTTGCATCTTATGCAGAGAGTTTTTCCTCTTACATAACGTGATTTACCTCTTATTTGCAGGAAAATCCTTCATTTTATGAAAATCAGGGGATCCTAATCCTTTCTAAAGCTCCAGAAATAGAAGAATATTTGGTATTTGTTTAAACTATCTTTGATTCAGCCATAACGTTTTGTTGATTTCCTCTTATATCATTAAGCCTCAGCCTCTTATGTAGTTTATACATGGCACGTTACCTTCATTTTTTCCAACTTCTGGATGTGTAATATTGTTGTAGTTTTCAGCTCGTAATTTCTATACAATAGGACACCTAATTTGTTATTCTTTCTTAATTTACACACTCTCTTGTTATTATTGTTCTTAGCTAAGTTTCTGGTACATCTTTACGAGTATGATATGTTTCTGACCTCTCAGTAATAAATTTCAAGTTTGACTTGTTAAAAAACGTTCATCTTTCTTGCAGGACATGCTCAAGCCCGAGCTTGCAACTCATTACACTCGTGAAGCGAAGTCAATCATATCAGTTGAAAACATTGCATTTGAGTGTCCAGTTGGGCCAAAGGATAATGTGCAAGATGATTATTCTTTTCAGGACCAGACTCGCTTTAATCATATAACTTTCCCTGTAGTAGAAGTGGACGAGATAATTATGGAGCAAATTGCAGGTTTTTCAATGGAAGAAAAGCTTCTTTCATTTCTTGAAAGCGTTGAACTGCAACTTTCTCAAAAAGATAACCTGGACATTGAAGACAAGGAGCTTTGGGGTTCAAAAGAGTATGATGTATCAGGGCTTCTTTCCAATCATCATCTGTCACTTCACTCTTTTGGATCTAAGCTGGGACCCTTGGACAATTTCCCAGAAGTAGACTTGATAAGTCTGGTGGAGATTTCACAGAATAACATAAACTATGGAGTTCAAGGGAAATCAGAATGTGAAGGTTTTCTGTCAGATAAACTAGTTGTTTATGAGGAATTTGACATTGTTGATGTAGATTCATTGCAGATTTTTGAAGCCCTACTCAACAGACAGACAGCTAATGAACCAGAAACTTGTGACTGGATGTTCAGTGAAGATATGAACTTCAAGGATTTCAACAAATTGATTCTTAGCCATGAGCTTACCCTGGTGGATGGCACATTCAAATCATTGCCTGTGCCTGTTATTTGTGATAATGAAAAACTGTCGTTCTATGAAATTATTGAAGGAAAGCTTGCTAATCTAAGACCACAGCCCCTGTCTGCTCTGGATGGAATTTACTTGGACTGGCATCTTCTTGAGGATGATAAGTATAGGTTCAAAACTTATTTCCATGAAAATATTTTAAAGGATATGGGTTCTCACAGCATCAATGACGATTGGGGTTCTTTTGGTGATCATAATGTCATGTGTGACTTTGTCTTCTCTGATGATAGCATGTATGGGTTTAGCACAGATGAACATGGGGAATCCTTTGAACTTCTTTCTGATGTATTTATCCCTAGTAGTAATACTGTGGCAGCTGATCCATGCAGTAAATTCTTGCAACCAAACAAAGGAGATCAGGTGGCCAAAAAGAATTTTCAGAGGGCCTCACAATTGTTCAAGTCCATTTCACAACCCAGTGATCTCGATTTTTTCTTGAATGCCCAGAAAGCCACTGTTAGAACAAATGGTGAACCAGCAATCAGGGCAGTCAATAATAATGCTAAATCTCCCAAGAATCCACTGGATAACTCGGTTGCAGCTAAATCCCAGGGAGAACAATCAATTACCATCTTAGATATGGATGAGAATGTCAAAAAGCAGAAGCTCTTCAACCGTTTATCTATGGAGGAAGAGCATGGTATGAGAGCTAAGGAGGCTACAGACAAAGTAGATTCTTGCAGTATGCCTTTACCAATTCCTTCCATGCCATTTTCAAAGGAGTCCAACGGAAGTATGGTATCTTTCCCTGAAACAATAATAGTCGTTAATACACAAACTGTTGGCAAGGAAATGATAGTTTCCAGAAGAAGAACCTATCAACGAATTCTTGCAACGGAGAAACAAGGGGCACAGGTTGTAGAGCGTGATTCAGATTTACCTGTAGATATTATAGTGAATTCTGCCATCTGTTTAGTGTGGTATGATTGCAGAAACATTGGAAAGAAAGCAACGGATTTGGATGAAGCTTCTTCGTGCTTAACCTTGTGCATTGAGAATATTGCAACAAATGTTTTGACCTTGCTGAGCTTCAATTTCAGTGGCTGCATCATGGTAATTCCATACTTGTTTCCCTTTCCTCTACTACTACTATCTTATTTTTGGAAAATTTTAATTCCATACTTGTTTGCCTTTCCTCTACTACTATTTTATCTTTGAAAAATTTATCTCTTCACTTATATTAAGAAAACTATGTTGCAACTTAACTTTGTCTTGACATAAGAGAGCCACACATCTTGTACAAACGAATTTGTCTAGAGGGTTGTCAGTATGGTTTGTTTGAATACTATACCTCAGATTCTCTCACTATTGCCGTTTCTTGGTGCACATTTCTTTGGCAGGTCTTTGAGGGAGAGGACAGTTTCCTTTCCACTGTAATGGAATCCTCAGATGGATTCTACGCTGCAGCAGCAAGCCTGGGAATTGATGTGCAACTGTTTTGCTCATATTCATCTGAATTGACTGATGAAATCATTATGAGCTGCATTAGATATGCCATACGAGGTGTATATCCAAGAATGCTCGAATCAGAAACTCTTGCAGAGTCCTTTCTTACCAAATTTCCTTCCGTTAATCCCTTGATAGCTCATGCAATATTGTCTTCAGGAGGCACACTTATCGAATTCCTTGAATGGTCAAATGAAAACAGGATTCATGCAATCCAGAAATATCAAGTTCCTGATGAAAGTATCATCCTATTCGGTGCTTTATGCAAGTATGGCGAGCGAGATGATTCAAGATCAATAATGACAGACTGCTCTTCTTCAGTCTCTTCTGGTACTGACTCCAAAAACTTCAATCTAAATATTGCTTCTAAAAGAAAAAGGTGGAAATACGATGGTACCCTTAATCCCGTCAGCCAATTTTCTAAAGATAGCCTGGATCCTTCTTCAGTGGCAAAGCCGTATGATCTATTCACATCAAAAGATCTTGTGACATTTCATGAGCTCAGAAAGCCCAGACCCTATGGGAGTAATTTGTTTCATCAAGAACAGGGTTTGGATATGTCTGTGATGATGGATCCTTCCATTGTTCCAAAGCCACATGACTTTCAGATGTCTAAAGAACCTCCAATGTTCAAGCAGATTAGACAGCCTGAGTTATCTTCTAATGAAAAATTGTCAGAGCGGCAACAGCAAACAGATGTGGCTCTGTTGAAAAACTTTGATCTCCATAATAAAAACAGCTCTGAGTTTCCGTTGGAGGACGAAAAAGTTGAAGTCATTGACCTAACTGGATGTCCTGGATCAGGAAAGGCGTTTTCTTCTATTGCTGACCCCATAACATTTCTGATGCCTGAGATAGGAAAGGATGCAACTAGAAAGTCTAAAACCGTGAGAAGATTATCATTTGGAAGCCATCAGACTGCTTTCCCAACCAGTGCTGAAATTTTCCCGCGTAACAATATCTGGAATTCTGTAGACAATCAGAGGCATAGTCTACAAGTGGGGATCAACAATTACTCAGATACAGATCTCGGAGATGATTTTTCAGTTTTAAGACACCATGACAAGCTAGTAGAGAATGGTTTCAAAGAGAGACCTGTAGAAAAATCCTGTGGGGTACAGTTCCAAGAGGAGTCATCATATTTCGATTTTGGAGGAACATCGCTCTCAAATGCACTCAGCTTCTCCAGTCCTAGACAAAATTCTCCCTGGACAAAGGATTTTCTTGACAGGATAAGGGAAAAAAGCAAAAGCAGATTGCGTAGTCAGTCCCTTCCTTGTGATACCCCAGCGCCTTGTGTTGGCGGTTTGAGGAGTACATCAAAAGTTACCAAGAGAAGAAGTCCTTCTATTCTGGAGTTTTTCAAGTACCAAGGAGGAAGCGCTGCAAGGAGGATTTCAGAACAAAAGAAGCAGAAGCTATCAAAGCAACCATCAAGTTCATCCAAGAATGTAAAAACTTCAACCTCAGCCCCCATTCTGCCCACGTGGACACCTCTAGATAAAAGATCACGACAGGTTGTATACAATTTCTGTTGGCATCATTGGGAAATTCGTTTGTATCTATTGTACCTTCATGTACTGATAGTTTAACTGGTGTTCTTATAAAATTTTACATTCCGATTGCAGACACTATCTTTTGCCATGGGTAACGGTGAAAGCCAAACTAAGCTGGTCTGGAATGAGGGAACTCCCAATCAGAGAAAGAAGTTGCAGAAACAAATATGAATTCCAAGAAATGTTGGCAGGGAGTTCATGGACTCAGGTTCAATTAGTTGAAACTGCAGGTTTGTTTCTAAACTGTGTATTAGGGTAATATATAATGGATTATGCATGCTAGATTCCGCTTGTAAGTTTCAAAATGTGCTTTTAGACTGCGACTCTGGCCATCCTATAGGTTGAAAGTTTGGTATGTGGTTTAAATTGTTAAGAAATTTTCAGCAGATGTGTTGCTATGTTTCAAAAGCTTATGGCTTTAATGTTTGTTTAACGTATGGTCCTGCTCTTGGTTTTTAGAGGTTTAAATTTCCTTATTGCTGATCACCTACCAGGTAATCCACGGTATTTTTACATCACGTCATAAAAGTTAAATACATTACTTCATGGAAGAAAAAGCATTGATAATAATGATTGACTCAACATTTATGACAAAAACAATTGACACTATATCTGAAGCTTGAGTATTTTAGCACCAATTGGTTAAAAATACTGTAACCGTATTTCCCTAAAATGAACTACAAAGACGCGAAAGAATCATTATTCGGTGCATATTTCTCCTCGACATTGGACCAAGCTTTCATAAATTTGTCACACACAAGATATCAGGCTGCTTTACCATGAACCAGTTCTGATATTAAAATTCGACACTGAGTATGCTTGTATCCTAGTTCTTCTTTCCATTCTTGAGGTTACGCACGGTCATTACAAGTTGCTGCCTTTCACCTTCTACCTCTGCAAATCGTAGACTTATCTCTGAATATCTTCCTTCCATTTCTTTCAGTTCCTTCTCCATGGATTTGTTCTTCTCCCTAAGTGATGCAACTTCAGTCAGTAAGGCCGACATGTCACTTTGTTCACTGGCATGAGAAGAAGCGATTTTAAACTCTTTCCGTGCTTCCTGCTTTGCTAAAGCAAATTTTTCCTCCAAATTCTCCTTCACTTTGTTCAATCTCTGTATCAGCCTCTCTTTTTCGAAAACTGCTTTCTTCATTCGTTCAGTTTCATTTCTCAATCTTACTTTTTCGTCTTCCTCTTGAGCAGCTTTGGACTTGTCAATGTTGAGCCTTTCTATTTCTTCACTTAGTCTTTGAATTTCTGTTAAGAAAGCTTCATGCTTTTCTTCCTCGTGCTTTTGAGCACATTCAAGTTGCTGGGACTTATTGTTTAGCTCCAAGGAAACCTGCCCTATCTGCTTATCTTTCAGATCTATTTCGTCCATGAGCTCTTGTAATTTTACTTTTTCCTGGTCCTTAAACAGCCCCAACTCTTTTGTTGCTTTCTGGAGCTTATCCTCCAGAATTATGTTCTGCAGACGGAGTTCACTGGCTTCAGTCTGTGCTTTGGTCGCCTGCTTCTCATTCTCATCAACTTTTGATGACATTTCCAAGGAAAGGCTTCTGAATTCCTCTTGAAGTCGCTCAGCTTTAATCGTGTTATTCAACATTGTCCTCTTCAAGGCTTCCTCTGCTTGGATTGCCCTCTGTTCTTGCTCAACTTTGGCACGTTTGATGGCATCCATTTCATCTTCAAATCCCTTGGCCTGCTTCTCCAGCTCCTTCTCCAAAGCTTTGACTTGACCTTCAAGTTCATTAATAGAGATCAAAGCTTCTGCAAATTCTCGTGCTTGTTTCTTAATTGTTTCTTCTAATCTCTCCACCTGAGATTCGAGGTCATCTATGGTTGCTATATAATCTGCACATTCATTTTCCAATTTCATCTGCTCTTCTTGACTTCGCTTCAACTTCAAAGACATGTCATAGCTGTCCTGCTTTAAAAGGTCATGATTCAAAGTAAGCTGTTTCATCCGCATGTTTTGCTTTTCCCTCTCTTCCTTGTACATCTCCATTTCACCTTGCAAATCTATGATCTTAGCCTTTAAAAGCTCTACTTCTTCAGCATCGTTGTGCCTGTTAGCATATTCTTCTTGTGATTGTTGGTAGGCAGTTTTTGCATATTCTACCTTCCTTGAAAGATCAGATATTTCAATATTTTTTCGCTCCACCAAATCTTCGAGATCCCTCACCACCAAGGTCAACTCAACGTTTGAGTCTTGTGTTTCCTGCAGTTGCAACTGAAGATTGTTACTTAGTTTCTTTTCTTGATTAAGCTCCTCCCTTATTGCTTCTAATTGAGCTCTCACAGTTTGCAGTCGTTTTGAAGCCTCTGTCTCATCAGCAGTCTTCTTCAATGACTTTAGTTGTTGACACTCCAATTGGAGTTGGTCTCTCTCCTCTTTGAGACTGCTAACTTGTCTTGATAGATTCTGTCCTTGTTTGGTCTCCTTCTCAATATGTCTCCGAAGAGACTGTATTTCAAGTTCTGAAAGTACTGCCTGCCTCATCAATATTGTAATTTCATTTTGGAGTTTTATAACGGAATCATTTGATGCCTCTTTCAACCGTTCTCTTGGATGGTTGTCTTCCAGACTGCTTGGTGATTCAAATAGGCTGTCATCTGAAGCGGAATCTACTGAACAGTTTAACTTACGTCTATTTTGCATCTTATTATTTGTCATTGAGGCATTAGCTGCTCCCTGCTGAGGCATGGGTTTTGTTTTGAAGGGTGAGAGGAAGTTAGCAGCATCCTGCTCCGCAGTCGTCATTTCATTATAGCTTCTGTACTCTTCTTTCTGTAAGATGTTTCCATCCTGTTGAACAACCACAAAGACTGTCAGAAGAGGTCTCTATTTCTAAGAATTGGGGTTTCATCTATCAAATAACCATCACAAAATTACATGTTATAAGAGGTCTTACTTCACTAAAACTCAGATTGTTGTCATCTGTGTCCCACGTGCCATCTTGGCTCTCCAAGCTTCCATTCTTGAGAAGTCTAGGTGCTCCATTTTCTTCTCTGATATTAAAACTCTACATTTATCAGTAACCAGCAGCAGAAAAAAGGAGAAACAACAACAAAATAAGAAAAAGGAAGTAATGCTGAACAAACAGTAACAGACAATTAATCTCCATTCATCACCTTTCATCGTCAGCTCCCAGCATCCTCTGAATCGTCAACTGTCTCAACAATGTCGTTATGCATAAGGGAACCATGGCAGGTGTTCAAATTTAAAGAAATGAAAGTTTATAAGATATTTAAAAATTGAAAGAAATTATACCGGAGACACAATAATGTTAAAATGTGTGTTTGTAGTTTTGTACGTGTCTAGGCATCTCAAGGATAGAGAAAGGGTACTGACATGTAATACTGCACCAGAATTTGCAAATTTAAGAGGCAGAGTGACGGTCAATGGTTCCGTTTCCGCTGCAAAGTCAGAGAAATCGATGGACGCTTCTCCGAGATAGCCAGATTTTGATGATCCCTACAAGAACCCGTTAAATTAAAAGGGACAGTGAAAAAGAAAAAAAAAAGGCAAAAAAAAAGCCACATGAAAAGGAGGAACGCTGGAGATGGTTGGACTGCTCCTTACAGTTGAAACAATAAAGTGGTAAATTTTCTCGTTGATTTTTCCTGTTTTTGTCTCCAAGAGTAGTTTCACTGGTTCATACACAGGATTCTCCCATGTACAGGTTCCATCCTGAACTGCAACTTTCTCCAACTTCACCGACGGCTTTCCAACATCCTCAGGCACCAGTGAAATCATCACCGCAGGTTTTTTCAATTTGGGCACCTGAAAATCCAAAGGAAAACGAGGTTTAAATTTGTGCCCTCTAGAATTTTTTCAAACCAAGTCATATTCTAGTATGAAAATTTTTCTTAGCTCAAACTCATTTAAAATGCCAAAAACTCAAACTTCCTCTCAAAATTAGTGAAAACCCATTCAGAGCAAGACGAAAAAAAGGGGTCGCTTAGGGAATATAAGAAAGATTACCTGAGTAACATGAAATTGCAATTTGAACACGGCTTTGATCTTGTTTTTCTTGTTCCATGACTTAAACATGTTTATCTGTCTTGTAATTACTTCGGATCTTGGAAAATCTTTTTGTCTCGAAACTTCACTCACTGCTCTGGTACTTCCTTGAACAATGCTGCATCTTAGGCCTTCTCTTTGTTAACTAGTTTGAGGCTTAATTACCATTTACGGTAGGACCAAACAAAACTTTGTCTTTCTAACCTTGCGAAAGAAAAGAATCTTTTTAAAGCAACGAAAAGTAGTGAGCCTCTTGTATATTTTATTGTTTCATCTTTCCGAAATACAGTAGAAGCTCTAAAGGAATTTGGAGATCGTAGTTACAGGTGAGTAGAGAAACAATGCAGGAAAGATGGTTATTTCATTGGAAAACAATTAATAAGCTTCTCTTTTGTTTGTTTAATATAATGAGACTTTGTATTAAATGTAAATGAACATCACTGAATGACTAGCTTTTTACCTCCATTTTTAAAAAATTAAATTAAATAAAATACGTTACTGTTCAACATTTGCTTTCGTCAAGGCACCAGTGACGGAATTGAAATTTACAAAAACAACCCTGGACTTCAATGATGGAACTTCGTCGGTCACTTCATGGCTCAAGAAGATGACTTTCTTATCCCAAAGATTGAACAGAGGTGTCCCTGTTTGTGTTGAGATGGACTTTCGATTTTCGTACTGCGTCTTTTTTTTTTTTTTCCCTTTTTTTCCGTCAAACATATAAAATTCTGTAGCAGCTTAATATACCCACCTGTAGTATCAAATACAGTTGGCTTATCGCAGTCACAATAATTAAAGTATGATTTGATTAAGAAAATAAGTCTTTAGAGCACTCACAAAAGGCATATATATATATATACATACATGCATGTATTGTATTGAGAATTGTTTGTTACTATCGTTACTTTTTTTGCTGTTATTTCTTCTTATCATCATTCCAAAGAAATGCACTTTATCATCATTCTTAAAAAAAAAACTTTATCATCCACATCTTTATTTGTTTTATATTTTTTATTTTCTTGGCTGAAACTTATCATACACAGCTTTGTTGCACGACCGACACAGTCTCATCATGTCCCTTCCAGCATTGAAAAAATGCAAAATGCGTAAAGATATTGCCTTTTATGTCTGGGAGCATGATTAGTGGTCAAACACCAGGCCAAATGGCCTATAAAATAATTGCGGAAACAAATGGAGGCAGTTCTTTGTTTTTTGCAATTTTCATGAAATTTATCTAATATCTTGTTCGAGCGTATAGAAGTAATGCGTCTTCTTTGGGCGACAATTTTTTTTGTTGGCTTTGGAAATGTGAATAAATTTTACGGTTTGCTGAAACAATTCCTCTTTTTAATTCCATTAATTGAGAAAGAAATAAAGTTTCTGAATTCTTTTCCTAAGTAAATTAATGAACATACAAATAAATGAAATTCATGACCCTCCAAAAAAAAAACCCACTGAAGTATAGGTCACAAATCAATTTCCTAATACTATTAAGCCGAAATAATGCCCACTTTAATCTCATTAATTCAGAGAGAAATAGATTCTATGAATTCTTTTCTTAAGGAAATTAATGAACATACATCACGAATTAATGAAATTTATGATCCAAAAAAAAAAGAATAATAATAAAAAGCCACTGAAGCATAGGTTACAAATCAATTTCCTAATAATAAAAAACTAGTTTTTCACTTTTCAATTTGTGGAAGCTTTAGAGGCCATTGTGTTGGATCTGGGGGTTACTCCATCACTATCTTGGAAGGTAGAAAAGATGGACATGTGGCATTAAAAACGTGCTATGTCTTGCGCACAGTGGCCTTCTAAAGATTTTAAGACTATACTATAACTAAATTTAGAAATCATAATTCAGTACTTCAGTCTTGTATTCTTTTCTACAAAAATAAGCTCTCTCAGTTCTGCTGGTTTTCCCCCTTTTTTGGCAATTTTTCCTACGTATATGGAAAAAATAACTTATTAGTAGTTTTCATCTACCAGAGAAAGACCCTCCTTTAGTCCTTTATATATGTGTGTGTGTATATATATATATATATAGATATTTATATTTATACGGACACAACACAATTGACCTTGTTTTTTTATTCACTAATGAGATTGGTCTTCATTTGATGCAGAAAAGTAATTCCCTTCTGTTTTTCAGAAGCCTAAAAAAACGTCGTACATGGGTTAGTAAATGCTAGTTTTTTTTGGCTGAGTTGGTGAACGGTTGTTAGGTGACTTTTCCTCCCCATGCCTTTAAGACTTGGAACGACGCAGCACCGCCCAAGAAAATGGTCCATAACCCAAATGTCATTGTCCGAAGGGCCTCGAGTCCTACGCATACCTGCCACAATGAATATTTGGAGTGCCCCGTTTGTTGGCTAATTCCTTTCTCGTGAACCACATTGCTTCACCAATCACTTTCGTCAAATAAATTAGACGTGGCATGTCACCTTGTCGTATAGTCTCTAGAATTAGTAGTTTGACAATTTGAAGTGTAAACTTGGATAAGTTTTATGACAAATTGAAGTGCAAACTGGGATGAGTTTCTAAAACTTTATCGACAATAACATGTTTGTGCGGCGTGGCAAGGCCTGAAAGGAGGATCCTTGTACTACGGCATTGTTTTTTGTTTCCATTCGGGTTCTGCTCTTGGATTTGCTCACAAGTGTCTTGCATTTTTCAGACCAAGAGTTCCTGCATTATTGGGAGTCGCACGATCTAAGTTTTACTTTACTCATCCTGCCAATTTACTTTCCTTAGCCAAAAAAAAATGAAAACAAAAATAAAAATTTGCCAATTTGCCTATTTGCAATTGATAGGATCTTAGGGTTGGCGCAATGTCAACTGCAAAGTATCATGATGTGGGCATTAGAATATTAGCTAACAGAAATATGAAATGTTAGTGTATAAGTCCTAATTTAACTATATCTATGGTTCCGTTGATGATTATATTAAACAAAAAAAAAATGGTCCATGTGGAGAGGGAATATTCTTCAATTTAGTATTGGGATTTCTATGCAAGCGGTCGTTGTGCATCCACAGTATTAGTTTCTGTTTTCTTTAAAAGTAGACAAGCTGAAGTGTGTAAACCTTTGAATAAATGAAAAAAATTACAATTTATGATATCCTTATTTTTCCCTACGATAAGGTAAAAAGTAAAACCAAAATCAATGCCCAAAAACGTATTACTCATAGAACTACATTTGATCCAATTCCCTTTTTTAAGTTTTATAATTACAGAGATACCAATATTTTTACGAAAAGTATAACTTAAATATTTTTGGTAATAACAAAAAATAAAAAAAAAACTAAAAAACATAGATGGGGACTGTTCGGTTTGTCGTTTGTATGTTAGGTGCGTAAGAATAGAAGTGGGGGCATTGCGCTATAAAAGGTTATTTTTGTCCATAAAAATTATGAGAATGGAACTCATGTTTTGATAAAGAGTAAAGTTTTTTTAGTACTTTTTTATTTAATAGGCTGGAATTCAGTAAGATGGAGAGTCTGCAAACCTTTCTTGAGATTTAACAATAAACTTTATTAATAAAAAAAGTGTAGCATATTGAAGAATTTTAGTTGAAGTAAAAGAATACCACCTCTAGAGGGTTTGTATAGCGGTTTAACCTAATTTATAGTTAAAAGTGGTGTGAGTAAATAACTATACTTTATTGGTAGTATTTAACCTGTTTAGACTAGTATTTAGGTGAATTAGAGTGTATGTACATCATTTTGGTCATAAGCTTAAGCCTAATTTGCACATAATAACACGAGTGAATAATTAGACTTTAAAAATGATACCAAACCTAATTTACATGTGAACTTCTCAAAAAAACAAAAGAAGAAAGAAATGAAGCTCACAAATTCAACTTTCCCGGTCTTATAGACAATTATGCATGTATCTCAAAAAAAAAAAAAAAGACAATTGTGCATGTAGTAATTGGGGACAGCATAGAGGAATATTGTTTTTACAGAATTGGCATCTTTGAATACCGCAATTTTACAAAAATTTGGGAGGTTTTGATGAAAGGCCTAAAGAGAAAGTGTTTTTTGATAACTAGACCAAAAATTCTTGAAATTGGATCAATGGCTACATGCCATGTCAGGCAAATGAGGAAAGAGAAAAACCCCATGTGGACAATACCAACTCAGCAACAAACAAAGTGGAAAAAAAAAAATGAACTAATTTCCCGTTCTCACGCTTGAGCCCTTCTTCTTCCTTCTTCCCCCAAATTGGCGCTCATCTCCAACCCAGCAGGTGCTCTTCTTCTTCCCTTCTGCTTCAATTGACAGCCCTGAGCAGAGGAGTTCCTCAGGCCCTTCGTAGTAGCTTGTCTTGCTCTTTTCCTTCTTCTTTTTCTCGTCTCTGTCTTCTTCTTTTGTTCTGTGTCTCATTCTTCTTATGGCATAATTTGGGCAAAATTTGATGAAGGAACTCACCAACCCAACAAAATCACTAGCAGAAGTCTCTATTACCAGGTATTTTCGGATTCCTTGTTTTCTATTTTTTTTTTTAAATTGAATGCTGAATTTTTTTCCTTGTTGCTGAGCAAAGTTATAGTAGAATTTTGCATATATAGATCTTAGATAAACGACAAATTTTAAGTTAAGAATATAGTGTCAATGCCCATGGCTACTATAGAATCACCACAGATTTCTTGTTGCTGAGCAAAGACACAAGAATCATCTGCCAAAGGAGCAGGTAAAATTTTTGTGGAAGTATTCAAATTTCAGGTGTTGAATGTTTGAAGAGGGTGGTAGCTTTAAAAGCTGTGGCAAATGAATATGAACCTAAATGAAAATTCTGCAGCGAAGGGTGATATAAGTAATTGATTTTACTATGTTTGTTTTAATTTTCTACCATTGATTCGATTTGATTATTGTGAGGAAATAGGTGTAGCCATCAATTGTTGTTCTAATGTTTACTTTTGCTATTTTAGCATCCCTTTGGGATTAAATTGCTTGATACTTGGTTGTCATACTTAAATGACCTTTACATTCTATTAATTTTTTTAAAAGCAAAAACGTATGTTTGTTCTCCTTTAGGCTACTTAGCAAAAACGTATGTTTATTCTTTGGGGTAAACCCTCATTACTTCTCAAGGAATTTATATACAGACCGTTAGACCTCTAATTGTATCATTCTTTGTAGCAGAGTAGTACTAGTTGGACACTTCTGTTGAAAAATGTTCTTTAAATTCATATTGAATCCAATTTTGAGTTCTAGTATAAATGGAAATTGGCAAGTAGAATATTCAATCATGAAATTCACGTTCAATTTTCTAGTCTGATGGTAAATTTGCCTTCCACATGTATATTTATATCTAGAGATTCATTATTGGGATTCAGTTGTGAATATTCAAAATGATTTGTTTTGTTTTATTTGTTTTTATTTTTTCATTTTTGTTTTTGTTTTGTTTTGTTCTTGTTCTTATTTCTGTTTCTGTTTCTATTTCTGTTTTGTTTTTGTTTAGTTTTGTTTTTTTGTTTTTTTGGAATGATGTATAATGTCTTGCTATCATAAAGAGGTCAAATTGAAAGTGATATGTATAATGATGTAATACTAGTGCTAATATTTTATCTTTCTTTTTTTAAAAAAAGACTCTCTCAAAAGCTAAAAGAGATGGATTTGTCTTTTAAGGCTTGGTCACTTACAGTAGAATTTCTACAGTGTGAATTTGATCCATGTGGTAAGTCAAATATTGGATTATTGATATATTATGAGATTTCTAATTTCTGTCCACTGCATTTTACTTTCTATTTTCTGTGGGTGAACCATTTTGCATAGGTAGATTATGAGATTAATTGGTTGTGATATTCTTGTTTGAAATAAAAAAAAATAACAGATATAACTCAAAGGAGAGAAATTTGATCACTAACATGAATCTATATCTATGTAATTGTTAATAACATTAGTTGTTAATCTTGCAATGGTGCTTTGTTTTGTTTGGGTTGGAATTGTTAGTAGCATCTTTTTGATTGAACTAGCATTGAAGATTTTCCTAAAAGTCATTATTGAATAATTTGTTTTGGTTTTGCAGTTCGATAATTAAATGGCTCCATTGCCAATTTATTTCGACGTTGGAGGACATTGGAATGAGGTGGGAACTTGTTGGGTGTGGTGTGAGGCGCAAAGTGAAATGAGAGGAATAATGTTAGAGGAGGAGAGTCCTAAATTGAGTGTGTTAATTAACAAGATTTGTACAAAAGCTGGAATTGAACGTGGAAATAAGTCATTGAAGATAACTTACATGCTGCCAAAACAATCTGATAAAATGAAGCCGATTAGAATTTCTGATGATGAGGACCTGTTAGTTTTTATGGGGTTAGTTAAGTTAAGTGGTAGCGCAGTACCTCTGCATGTTCAGGTGGAAGAAGAAGAAGATATGAATTCTTTTGAAAGGGATATTGTAGTTCGAGAGGAGATTGCCTCAGCTCCTACTAATGAAGAAGAAATTGAGAGAAATCCACCAGATGATGAATTTTTTGTTGATGCTACTTTAGACGATAATGCCTTAGTTCCTATTGACATGGGTCCACTGCCTCTTCCACAGCCACTCATGATTTTAAATGAAAAAGAAGTCGGATCATCCTCAGCTTTGAATAGTTTTACATTCAATGATGGGTCTAATTTACAAGTTGGTGACCACTTTAGAAGCAAGAGAGAGTTAAGGACAAAACTTCATGTTATAGCTTTACAAGGAAGGTTCGAGTTCTTAACAAAAAAATCAAACAAAAATATACTTGTAGTGGAATGTGTGGATCCAAATTGTAAATGGCATGTTCGGGCATGTAAGTTGTCATTGTCAAACATGTTTATTATTCGTCAGTATGTCGGAATTCACTCTTGTTCGCTAGAAAAACGCTCATCAAAGCACAGGCAAGCATCATACTCTGTTATTGGGGAGTGCATCAAAAGTCAATTTGTAGGTGTGCCACAAGGTCCACGGCCTAAGTCAATACGGAATTATGTTCGTAGCGAATTTGGAACAGATTTTAGTTACTACAAAGGTTGGTTGGCTCGTCAGCATGCAATTAACCTCGTAAGGGGTACGGCCGAAGAAAGTTTTGCTATCCTTCCATCGTACTGTCATATGCTCCAGTTTGTAAACCATGGCACTGTTACCCATGTTGAGGTTGACGATTCAAACAGGTTTAAATATCTTTTTGTGGCACATGGACCCTGTATACGAGGATTTGTTTGCATAAGGAAAGTAATAGTTGTTGATGGAACGTTTCTGAAGGGAAAATTCAAAGGCGTGCTAGTTGTGGCCACAGCTCAAGACAGTGAACGTTGTTGTTATCCCATCGCTTAGGGGATTGTGGACAAAGAAGATGATGCATCTTGGACATGGTTCTTTTCAAAGTTGAAGGAAGTTGTGAAAGATTGCAAAGATTTAGTTTTCATATCTGATCGGCATCAAAGTATTAAGAAGGCTGTTGAGACAGTTTATCAGTTAGCACGCCATGGTTGTTGCACATTTCATGTGGCGCAGAACATCAAGGCTACGTTCCATTCTAGCGGTAATCTAACATTGTTCTTTAAAGCTGCTAATGCTTATCGAATTGATGAGTTCCATATGTTTTTCAAGGATCTTTGTTCCCATTATCCACGTGTTGGGAGATACCTGCAAGAGCAGGTTGGCTTTGAGAAATGGTCTCGTGCTCATTTTAAAGGAAATAGATACTATATTATGACCTCAAACCTTGCTGAATCATTGAATGGAATGCTCGAAGATGTGAGAGATTACCCCGTTGTTGCCTTGTTAGATTTTGTGTTGGGAAAAATGTCTATGTGGTTTAATGAAAGGCAAACCAAAGCTGTTGTTAATACCTCAGTTTTGACACCGACGAATGAGAAAATACTCCATGACAGGTATGACAGAGCTGGATTTTTAACAGTGAATAAGCTAAATATTGATGAGTACTACGTTGTAGGTGGAGAGGTTTCTGCAACAGTGAACATCAAATTGAGAACTTGTACTTGTCGCGTGTTTGACGTAGATCAAATGCCATGTGAACATGCAATTGCAACTTGCGGGAGGGCAGAAACATCCGGTTATGAATTATGCTCACATTATTACAAGACGGATACATTGGTTAATGCATATGCAGAGACACTTTATCTTGTACCAGATTTGTCCCAATGGGAGATTCCCGATGATGTTAGTGAAATGCGCATTTTACCACCTAATGTTAAGCGAAGACGCGGTACGACAAAACACAAAAGAATTCCAAGTACAGGCGAGAGCAGCAAGCAGAGAAGAAACAGGTGCGCTAGATGCGGACAATACGGGCATTATCAAAAGACTTGCAAGAATGCCCCAATTTCATGATTTCGTTAGTTGCTAAGAGATAATGACTTTATGTTTTCGATGAAGTTATTGTTAATTGTTCCATTTAATATCACTATTGTCCTTTTTTGTATTGTTCTATACAGGTTTCCTTAGAAAATGACTAAATTAAGTCATTATGCTGCCGGAATTTACAAAACTTAAAAATTTAACGGGATCGATATGGCTCTACATGGTATCGACCTCCTTATAAGGCTATTGAGTGACATGTACAAGTACAAAAGAACAGGGTCGACATGGGTCCACATGGTTTCGACTTTCTTTAATGTTCAACCCATCACGAGTATGAGAGTTCACACATAAAATTATAAATTGTACAAATACAACGTGGGAGATGGACACGTCAAGTGGGGATCACTTTAAATACGAGGTCGACATGGTCTACAGCTTCAGAATTCTGTTCCATCTTGTCGATAACATCATAGATAAAAATTTCTGTGTTATTCGGCCAATGCCTATGCACAAAGGGTGGAGTAGCATCATCCTCATCCTCCTCATCCCCGTCATCCTCATTTGCTTCGTCAATAACAGGATACTCATCACCGCAACACAACCCTGTTAGCAAGGCAAAATCCTTTAATGTGTACCTAATTGGAACACAATTAACCACCATCCAAAATTCATTCTCAGAGTCAACTGCTGCCATCCGAAGAACCAATGACCACAGCAACTGGCCAGAGTGTTGAAAATTTGGAGCCACGTCCAACACATGCCCAAATTGGGTGCCTCTGAACCATTGCAGATCATCTGGGTCCAAATTGTCTGTAATGATCTTCGCATATTGCTCGTATTTTGATTTTTTCGACACCTTGCAATCGTAATGCTCCTCACTCCTTAACACGGGATCTAGTCTTAGAGGCTGTTCAACATACAAAACAAATTTAATAAAATATGAAAACAAATTTACATAACATTTACAACAAAATTAACACCAAAGATCAATTAAAATAAAGATAGGCCCATTCCATGTATATCAGAAGGAGATGTTTATCTTACGAGATAATACAAACACCATCATACGACAAAACGAAAAAAAAATTAAAAACCAACAATAGTAGGAACAAACCTAGAAAAGCAAGAAAAAAAAGTTCAGAACTTAACTAACCATTATTTGGCAGCTAGCAACCAAAGCACGAATTCCAAAATGCTTTCAGGTCTTCAAGCAATTTCAAATGGCTTCTGACTTATGGGTAGAAGAACTGAAAGAGAATAAAGTTAAGGATTTGTGGAAGAGATAGACAGCAAAAAAGAATTACACAGCAAAGAGAGTTTTGTCTCAAGTTCCCTCAAAACTGCAAAATGTAAGAGCAAGAATTTACATAACAAAAGGAACTTCATTTTGTTCCAACACATCAAAGCAAGCATGCACTCTGACTAAAAATTGGCAATGCAGGCGAACTCATCACTCACCAAACTTGTTTTTCTTATTACTCTTCTTTTTTAAAGTTAGACAGATTTAAGGGGAAAAGAGAAAAACAAATAAGAACATACAGTGACGTAGAGATATTAGATAATATATTACTTGATTTTAGTCGAACACCAACAACATCATCAGTTCATCAACATCTTCTTCGCACTTCTCTTCCTACCAACAAGGCCTAAAAGCCATGTTGCTTTTACACAAAAATTGAGATATACAGCAAGAAGATAACGCAAAAAAAAATTATACCTCCTATCTAACATCAATCTAAGCGATCATAATCCCAATGGTAAAAAATTTTATTGGTTGAATTTCCTTATATATAGAAAACGAAAACTTCTACACCAAAGAAAAAAAAATTATTAGCAAACACAGACAAACGAAAATCTTGAAAATTCACATTAGAATCCTACATAGAAATCACCACATCTCAAAAATTTATATCAATTTACTGTCATCATCATGATTTGTTTACATATTAACAAAATAAGAGTCATCGAAACTAAGTGATCACTATGTTAAAAACAACTCATTCCAAAAAACAATTCTTGCAAACAACCATGTTGAAAATATTTACCATGCATCAATAACTCTTTAAAGCTCAATGGACAAAGAAAGAATCATATGCTACTTTAGTCATGCAAAAACACACTATCAAACCTATACCAATTAAAAGCAAAGGAAGAAGAAAATGAGGGATGATTTAGGGCTACATGATTTAGAGACAAACGTTCCAGCATGAGAGAGGCAACGACTTTTGCTTGAGCGGAGGAAGAAGAAAATGAGGTACTTCCTATACAATCCTCTCTTAATATCACAGAGAAAAAAAATTAAAAGAAGAGAAAAAAACTGAAGTAATGTGGTTAAACAAGAGATCAAGCACAATGTGTGTAGAATCTAAAATCCAAAAAGGGAATGCCTCCAGATTCCTTGTGAAACTTTTTAAAGTCATCTTTGACAATTTTAACTTTTAAAATTTCCCTTTTCTAGTTCTTTTTAACAATTTTTTTTTTTTTTTTTGCTGAACAACTTTATGCAAACTTATCCATTTTCTCTTGCAGATAAAATACAACAAATGACCATAAAAAATGTCCCTAGGACAAATAAAATTAAAATAGAAGTTTTGATATATTCATAACAACAAGAATAGAACCATCAAGTATACAACAATTGATATTGCTAACTATGATCAAAATCTAGGAAATCTTAAGGAGAAAATATAATTATTTTTTGATGATTTCTATTTTTTACTTTTTTTCCTATGCAAAAAATAGAGGGTGATTGAAAGTCCTCTACAAATCCGAGAGAAAAAAAAATCCCTGCATATGTCATTCTTGGAGAAGTTCTCGGCATACAAGACAAGTAGCGATTACCTATTGATATTCTCCTAGGTACTTCTTGTTGCTTGTGTAGCCCCAAAATAATTTAACAGAGAGATTATGATCAAGCAAATTGAAGAGTAAACAGGGAGAATTAAAAAACACTACACTATATCTATGTAATGGGTTACCTCCATTGGACTTCTCGTGGCTTGCGGCGTGGAACAACGTGAAGGGAACGACGGTGAAGGGTGGCCGGCGCTGATGTTGGCGGGCTTCTGGTTTGGAGGCGATCAAGTGAGAGCTGGAAGAGTAAAGACAGAGGGTCAGCAGCGGAGAAATTTCGAGCAAGAGAGAGCTGGGACAAGAAGAGAGCCTCAGCCTCGGTGGAGAAAGGATGGAAAGAGAACTGGGAGAGTTGGGCTTGGGCGGCAGAGTAGAAATGAAGGAAGAACCATGAAGAAAATGAGGGGATTAGGGCAGGGATGGACCTGGCGGAAGAATTTGAAGAAATGCTCTAGGAAGGGAAGGAAGGAAGCAGACGTGGAAGGAAGAATTAGACATGTAGGAGCGAGTGTGGAGGGATGAATTAGACATTTGGAGAGAATTAGACATGTCAGCATTTTTTTTTGTATAAAAAAAAAGGTCTACTTCTCTAATTTAAGTTTTTGGTGAGTCGTTTCGTCAAATTCTTCCCAAAAGAATTTTGACCCCACCGCAATTTTACGGAATTGTACTTTTACTCACCGCATGAGTTGGCAGCTAACATGCCTTTGTTGGTAACTTTTGTGTTTGATTACAGGACCCATAATTAACAATCTGTGTCGCCCTTTTTACTCGCGTTTCATGTGGTGAGGGGAACTAGCGGTGCCCATAGCCTCATTCGCTTAGGTTATATTTGATTATCCGGCTTTTTAGGCCCAAAACCATATGTACTGAGTTTTGGCGTGTGGATCCATATCTCGGTGGGTTGGAGAAAAGAGAAATACTAAACGGTTAGGCTGTTGGGCCATTGGCCTTGAACGTCAGAATATTTTGGTGGAGCTGGTTATCCCACTTCTGTAGGGGTCATTTCTACAGCGTTGTTTCACTTACGGATAAGGGACCACTGAGTTTGCAGCGACAAAGAAAAGAAATAGTACCCTTTGCAGTAGGAGAACCATTAGAAAAAGACTTATTTTATATATATATATATATATATATATATATATAATTATAAAATAGTGGTGTTTCTTTGAGGTGTTTGGGAGGTGAATTGACACTGAGAGTTTGAACGAAAAATATTAAAATATGTGAGACTTTTATTTAATAGCATACTTTTATTTTACACTGTAACATTTAAAAAATTTATACTATTTGAGTTAAAATTGATAAGTTTTTATTGATTTTGTCAAACACAAGTTTAGTTCATTTAACTTGCCTAGTACGTTAGACTTGGTTCCATTAACAATTTTTTTTTTTAAATCTCTCATGGCATATATCATTTCACTAGAGGTTTCCTAATATGGTTTTGTTTTGTGTATGTTCCTAATGTTTGACACTGCTCTCTACTGACTTCTCAGTCCCCAACGTTGGACTTATGCTAAGCGATCATTTTACAAGAGCGTTCGACTGTTGGAAAGTACCAAAACCATCATTTTACAAGAAAGCGGGACTGTTGGAAAGTAGTCCATATTCGAAGTGGCAAATCTGAGAATGACCAATGAAATAATCTCCAGGAACATGCAACACGGACACGGTGGTTGACAATTGAGAACCTTGGACCCCAAGCGGAAAAAACAAGATAATGAGATAAAAAGAACTTGGACGTAAATGTAATTACGGGCAATGGTGGGTCCCGTACAGCTCATTTACAATTATTATGTCAGCCATGACTTCAGCAGAAAGAGGTGATCAGACAGACACGATTGTCCAATTAATGTACTCCAAACATGAAAAGATAATTGTAACGTTGTGCATTTGCCTTTAATCATTTCAATTAATTTCTAAGAGGATAATTAGCTAAAGGCGATATAAACCATAAATTTAATTATAAATAATATAAAATTTTTATATATTATAATAAAAAGATGAAAAAATTACTATAATATAAAGCTCTCATATGTTACAATAAAAACTGTTCCTATTACTAGTCAAACATCCTATAAGCCTCTCACCCTTGCAAGTGACGACATTACACGATGTTTTATAATACTCCTGTACAGAGAGAACCTTTTCGAGGATTGATAAATTCAAGTGTAGTTTTATTGTCAACTTGTAATTATATAATTGTATTCGTTAAGTTTATAAACATTCAAATATCTTAAAATTAAGTAGTATTTTTTGAAAACTAAGATTTAGCAAATCAATTGTAATTGTATGATCTTTTTTTGTAAAATTCTGTGATAGAATTAAAATATGAAAGAAATCTCATTAAAAGATACAGTTGTGAGATCTAATCAGATTTGGTTAGAAAAGATAGGACAATTAATTTAATATAATTTAATAAAATTTCACCGTTAAAAATGTGATTGTGCTTAATAGGTTAATTGTTTTTACTTATTTATCTTAGTATTTGTTTTAAAGAAATCCCTATAGTGGATAAGACAATTTTAATTCATCTATGGAGAAAATATTTTAGCCGTTGGTTAACATTTTTAATGATCTGATCGATTACCAAATACAGTTTTATATTACGCTATGTAAATTTTTAACATAAACAATCATATATCAAACTCTTATGAAATTAATCTAATAGTAAAATACTCTACTTTACCAATAGTATAAAATTACCGTCTATACTATAAGAATCCCTTGTAAGATCACGGCTAAAATAACAAGGAAAGGAAAAGAGGACAAAGACACGTGAAAACGTATTATAGAAAAAAATAAAAATAAAAATAAACTCCTGGAAACGTTTCTATAGAACGCAGGATATACAACGGGCCTGAATGGTCAAAACGAGCAGAAATTTTCAAACGAAGGGCCTATAAGAGGACACGATATATAACCCAAGGCCATAAGAGCCATCCAGTACCAAAAACCCACGTGGACAACATCCCTTACCATGATTTCGATCTTCATCGGACGGTCAATAATACTTGGAATAACCGGTTGAAACTTCGGAGACACGTGTTGTATCAATATCCCCTAGAAACTATTAAAGGAAAGATTTAAAAAAAAAAAAAACGAAAAAAGGAAAAAAGCTATCGTCTTACACATACAATTCAGTTGGTTTCGAAAGACTGAGAAAAAAGAGGGAGAGAAGAGAAACGAACGCAACAGAACAGAAGAAAGAGAAGAGAAGAGAACAGATCATGGCGTTAAGGGTATCGGCTACGCCGTTCACGTTTGTGGCACACGCGCTGGGGCTGGTGGGTTTTATTCTTGTTCTGGTTTGGACCATTCACTTCAGAGGAGGCTTGGCTTGGGAAGACTCCAACAAGAATCTCATCTTCAATGTAAGTTTCTCACTTTTTAATTAATTTAAACTTCTGGGTTATTTATATTAGTAGCTATTAATCTATAGTTTGTTGCATATTCTGATTATTTTGCCTCACTGGTTATTGGGTTGTTATCACAAGTATAATACTTTCCGGGTTTGTGTACTTGATCATGAAAACTTTGGATTCTTTGTTCTGAACTTTCATGGGGTGGTTTTTGTTTCTTTTAAAATCCATGTATGTGGACCATTTTCTTTTCTGGTTGGATAATATAGTGCCTCCTTTTTAGAAAAAGTTTGCCAAAAGTCAAGTTCTGGACTTTTGATTTCAGGAATGTCCATTTAATTGATGAAGAAATTTCAATGTAAAGCGGTTTTCCTCCACTTGGCGAGTATTGATTCTGTTCTTTGTTTTCCTTGTTGATATGGCATTGGATTCCACTCCAATATTTCACCAGGACTAATTATCTAATATTAATTCCCACCCATCCAACGACTTTGGTTTCCAGGCTGTTAGGCAGTGATTGGCAAATGACAATATATTACAGGATTGGTAATTGGCCAGATATAATATAAATACTTTATATATTTCATTGTTTTTAAACTTTAAATGAATGTATATGATGCTTCTGGTACCATTTTCTGATCATTTCATAGCCTTTTAATTTAACCAAATAGAAAAAGAAGAGTATTTTTGAGAATTATATTCAAGATCAAAACTTCAGTCTTACCGAGCCACCTGCAACCTACCAGTGTATAAATTCTAGTACCCCTTAGCTACACCTTTTCAATGCAAAAACAGTACTACAAATACGCTTTGTTTTTAATTTTTACTTTAAAATTTATTTCTTTTTATTGTTTGTAGCAGCTTGGACTTTTTTTATAGGATTATTCCTTGACATTTACATATCTAGTGATGGCAAAATATCGCACGGTCTAGAATTTGACACGTGGATATAGATCCGGTGACTTAGGGTGATTTTCTAATCTAGAGAATATTTTTTGTCACTTGTTAATTGTCAAGTCGTGGTTAGAAGTATCCACCCGCCGATCTTGAATTCTGGATCTATTATAATTAATATCTGCCTCAGGACCGGGCATGGACATGTCTATCCGTTTTGGAGTTTTCTGGGATGATCGTTACTTATTCATGTGGCTTTCCATATTGCGGTGCCAAATATAGGATTAGAACTATTTTGTGTTTGAAAGCTTAGCAATGACAACAACAACAATTATAATGATAAAAAGTCCTTTTGAGTTTCCTCATTTTCTGATAAGGAAAACCTTGCTTTCATCTCCGGCTTCTTTTACGGTCTGTGGACTGTAATTGTTTATAATCTCTCAATTTTGATTGGTACCTAATGAACGATGGGAAACAAAATATTTTGACCCGAATCTTTTCTCTTTGCTTACGAGCGATATTATGTAATAAATTGTTTTTTTTTTTTAATGAATGGAATAATTTGGTGAATTTGCTTTTTATTTTTTTGTTTTTAATATTTATGGGTCAAGAACTTTATGAAATGTGTCGATTTCTTAAGCAATAAAGTGCTCAATCAATTAATTAGTAAAGCAGCACCACTCAACCCACGATTCTTTGGTTTAAATATTAGATGTCTAATTCAACAGAATCTGGTCGAATCCAAGAAGTGATGATGTCTAAACCATGAACCATAATATTTAAAAAAAAAAATCTTTATGAAACAATAATCTAATACAAGAGTTCTTTTTTTTTCCCTCAAAAAAAAAAAAAAATCTGTGCTTTAGCTGTTAAGACAGCAAAAAAAATAGAAAACAACTTGGGAGTTACATTCAACAATATCCCTCGTATATAGCTTCTGTAAAATGATTTAACTGTTGTGAATCTCACATCCCCTTTAATGTCAAATTTTGACAGCTCCACCCTGTTCTCATGCTTATTGGCTTCATTGTCTTGGGTGGTGAAGGTAAGTTTGACATTTCATTTGTTTTTTTTTTCCTTTTTTTTCCCCCTCCTTCAAGTTTGAAGTATGTTCTTCTTTCTAAGTAAATAAGATAAATTCTTTTTTTAAATTTTTGCAGCTATTATGAGTTATAAATCACTTCCCTTGAGTAAGGATGCTAAGAAATTAATACACCTGGTTCTCCATGCAATTGCATTAGTACTGGGCATTGTGGGAATATACACAGCATTCAAGTACCACAACGAGAGTGGGATTGCCAATCTCTACAGTTTGCACTCTTGGTTTGGCATTGGCGTTATCGTGCTTTATGCTATTCAGGTAACTTTTTGATCTGAATTTTGAATTTGGGCAACTTCTAAACTTTGACCATCAATCATTTATCTTTTGGAAATGTCCTGGCAATATTTTTAAAGTGCCCGTTACAAAGACAAATCATATTTAACTCCATCAAGTCGCTTGGTGCTTAATGGTTGACTTTAAGGCTGTGTTTGGTGATAATAGGGTAAAATAAGAGAATGAAAGGCATAAAATATTTATCTTGGAGAGGAATTCAGAGAGTAAAGAGAACTTTTGTCTTATTGTGTTAAGTGTGGATTCCTTTTAGTATTGTGAAAGAACCAATACAAAAATCTTGTGAAGGACTTAATTTGAACCCATAACCCAATCTTCCTCTTGACCCCTCCCAACAGAGGACCCATCTACTAATCTTCCCACCTCTATTGCTCCTTCCACTTTTCTCTCCTACAAAATAATGCCTAAAAGTCATCTGGTGGGTTACTATGGCCACCCTTGTTCAACACCCATGACTTTTACTTGTTTCATGCCCCAAGAATGGCTATAATCTCATGCAAGTTATGGAACAGATATTTGGGTTATAAAAACCTTATTCCATAATTTCTTTAAAATATAAGAAACTGAGAATTTTCATAAATATGATCTTTTGAAACTTATTCTCTATAAAATGTCATACATGTTTAAGTTGTTCATATGAACAACTTAAACACAACTTTTTTAAGTATAGAATAAATACATACATTTTTTAAAGTGTAACATAAAAATATCACACGTGTTTAAGTAAAACACAATTCAAACATGTAATATAAGTGGTTATATTATGCAACTTCTTTTAAGTGTGGCATGAATAAACTTATTTTTAAAAATGTAATTTTCTCAAAAGGTTACTACTTGCAGTGGCTCTATGGATTCTTGACCTTCTTCTTCCCCGGAGGCTCTGATTTCCTTAGGAGGGAGTCTCTCCCATGGCATGTGGTGTTTGGGACTTCTGTCTACGTTTTGGCTGTGGCCACAGCTTCATTGGGCTTTTTGGAGAAGCTCACATTTCTTGAGAATTCGGGCCTTGAGAAATATGGATCCGAGGCCTTCCTTGTCAACTTCACTGCAATTGTCACTGTTTTATTTGGGGCCTTTGTTTTATTGTCTGTCGTTTCTCAGGGTCCAGCTTCTGCAGATGAATATGGCTATTCAGAAATTCGTAGTACTTAATTTGTGCATTTTGTCTTAGTCTGTGAGGGATCTTTTTATTTCCAGTAATCACTAGCTAGACAAATGTAAAATGGACGTATCTATATGCTACTTTGAATTTGTAAACTGGGCATAATGTGATAATTTATATGTATTTGGAGTATAATTGAATCGTCTAATTTACTTTCTTATATAATTTTTTTGACTTTTTTTCCGTCCTTGAATCTTTTGAGAGGTACTTTTATGACAAGAAATTTATACCAATATTGCATGATTCTGAATATGAGATTGCATTAACATCGTATATAGCACAGAAAATGATGAATATGTGGCATTGCGTTTCTATTACATATTTAATCCTTCTTTTCTTTAATTTATTGTCTAAATAAGTTATAGCTCCATCACAAAAGCCACTAGGGGGTTCTTTTGCCCTCAAAAATATCCCTGTTTTTTTCTTTGAGAATATTTTAAATATACCTGCAGGTTTTATTTAACAAGGAAGACACCTACCTTTTCAAAATTTCCAAAAAGTAAATTTAAATTCAGCTACTTTTCAAAACATGTAAAAAAAAGAAAAAAAATAGATTATGATTTATCATCCATTTGTTTCATAAGTTTAAGTAGAAATTTAAATTTTTGTTAAAAAAATAGGTCCCTTGGAAATCGCGCTAATCGCTGCAAATGACGCTTGCTTTACAAAACAATAGCAATTGGTGCAACGAAACCAAATTGGTAATAGCCTTTCGAGTGTCTCTCATTGGTGTTCTTGATATTAAACCTTATGGACCATTTGTAAAACCAATTTTGATCAATAAGCAGTATAAATTTTTATTGTTACAATTTTTATACTTAAAATTTTAGTTCTAACTAAACTTCTAAATGACCTATTAGATTATAAACGAATGTGCAGAAACAAATAAAGTTAAGGCAACAAATACACCAAAAGGCATAAAGTAATTAAAAGGCAAACGACAATACACTGATAAAACAATAAACGACAGAGACAACACCAGCATATACAGAACATCAACAAAGATAAAAAAAAATAAAAACTTCAGTGTTTAAAACCATATCCTTGAAAAAGCTTTGGTGGTTAAAATAGTTTAGATTTTATTTTTAAAGTTATAAAAATATTACATTTAAGCTTATAATATATTTTGAATATTCTCGTACAAGTTTTAAAGATCATTTTAGAAATATATTTTTTTTTAAAGTTACATTTTATAGCTTTAATGTAAAATAATTTTAAAAAACAAAAATACTTTTCACAGTTTACATAACCAATCTCAAAATCAACTTCTAAAAAGCCCCCAGACATGTCCTAGAGATCAACGACTGTTTTCAAAGCTCTCTGCATCAGGACAGTTACGTGCTGCTATGTGATTCTGAAAATGGGTAAAAAAAATCATATTTATTCAGGAGCCCATAAAAAGCAAAAAAAAAAAAAAAGATGCTATCATTTTAGGAAATTTTGGTCCCTGCTGATGTAAGCCACATATGAGAGAGCCTTAAGGGACCACCACGTGGCAGCTGATGCTGAACTTTCTCCAACAGCCGACAAGACTTGCCTGTCTTGTCTGCCGAGTTGTAACTTTAACGGCCTATAAACGGTAATAGAATTATTCTCTTCTTTTTTGTTTTTATTTTCTTGTGTCACAAATACCTATTTCACCTGCTTGTTTCTGTTTTCATAATTTCAGCACCACTTCTTCAAACCTTTAAGCAAGGACCCTTTTCTTTATTTTTTTTTCTTTTTTTTAAGGAATCATCCACATATGACAATTGTATAAATTAATAAAATATTTTTCACACAAAGATTGTGCCCTTTATTGTTCCCAAAATAAAACCCAAAAAAACCCAAAAGATTGAGCTCTTTATTTTTCTTGTGAACAATAGTATAAATTCATAAAATATTTTGCACAAAAAGATTGATCCCTTTATCGTTCCTAAAATCAAACAAAAAAAACCAAAAGATTGAGCTCTTTATTTTTCTTGTGATAATGCTCACTTTAGTCTTTATTTTTGTTGTGAAAATCACTTTCTTTTCTTTATTCATTATTTGTTCATTGAAATGACATTAATGAGATAAGCTTAAATAAATGAAACGTAATGTCAAAGAATCTTATCTAATATGAGAATTTATAATATATATATATATATATATTATGGAAAATGCATATTTCAAAGGCACGTGTGAGTTTTCTTTTTCTTTGATAATAGGGCACGTGTAAGATTCATTAGCTGGCAAGTCACTTTGTGATTGATAAGTTTGGTTAAGTTTCTATTGTTTCCCTTCTTCCCTCAGAGAAAAAAAAAAAGAAAGTATTATTCTTACCTAATAGTTGTCAAGCGTAACTTTTTGATTTTCTGTTTTAAGAATGGAAATGCTTGAAGAAAATTAATTGCTTTCTTTCCAATTCTTTTTCCTAGAAAGAAAGCTTTTCTTAAATGACGAGGCTTTGGCAACATGGCAAGGCTCCAATTGCTTTCAAACTCTCTTTATGTGGCTGTCCTAGAGCTAGCTAAATGTTCTTATATAAAAAATACTTGCATATATATATATATATATATATGTTCATTCAATTAAAGATGTATTTTAGAAAAAATAGAAATACTAACTTGGAAGTACAATCCCCCGGGAAAGAAGTAAACTACTATTTTAGATTAGGCCCTAGAATAGATAGATGCAATACCTCTAATACAAATAGTTTCCGAAAGGGACCATATTGCAAAGGTTTAAGTTCTACGAGCATCTTAATGCAAATGTTAATATTTATACTACTATATTTGCATCAAAAATATAAAAATAACAGATGTAATATTCTGTATTCTATTTTGTGCTAACATAATTGTATTTAAACTTTATTATCTTTTGTCATAAATAGTTATCATCACAAAGCCCCTACTTTCAACCACTGCCCCCACGACTAGAAAAGCCATAGAGCGACGTCTGAAGGCACCGTCGGAGCTCTCGTCAACTCACACGCCACACACCTTTCTCTCTCTTTGTTTCAACCTTTCGCTTCTCTCTCTCTCTCTCCATATATAGTTTTAAAACTTGTAAAAATAAACTTTAAATGTTTAAATAATTTAAAATCACAATGTTGCATTTTTTAAATGTTGTAATTAATTAAACAAATACCCGAATACATTAACTAATAAAAATCAAGTGTTTAATTTTGATACTATATACAATATATATCAAATTCAACATTAAAAATAACATTGTATTAATTTTTCTACTCAAATGTTAAAATTTGTCAGTGATATAATCTTTTATTTAACAACATTACAAAATGCACAGTAAGCTACCCATAATATGACTTCTTTTTTTTTAGTCATAGCAGGAAAAACAAACACACACTTAAAATATTACAAATTGGCAATATATACATATACACGCATTAAAATGAACAATTGGGTAGTAGGTTTATTGCCGGATCAGCTGGAAAATTATTGGGGAACCTTATCAACTACTTCAGCCAAAATCAAACTGCTTTATATCATCTGTCATGGGGACCACTTTATTTGGCCTTCCTACGATAGTGGCGTTCTGTGAAGCTATATTTAGAGTTAGGATTATGGTTATGTGGCTGCAATATGGTGCATATGTTGGTCGAAAATATTACAACTCATTATATATGTGTATAATGTTATACAATATCAATTACATATCAAGTGGAGGCAGTCCAAATCTCCAGATGGCTGATTGGGATTGAAGAAGGGAGTAATTGAGACACGTAATGTGAAATAGCAAAACCTATCCTGGTCAATACCTTTCCCTCTCCTATAAATAAGGAATTGAATTTTTTGTATTCATCATGGAAAACTACGAAAAAGTCCTTCCTAATTTGACATTTAACTCATCAATGTTGTCCATTAACGATGTAATCTTTTTTTAAAGCATCTAATATTAAAGTAGATTTGGAGCAAATTATCATTTTCTCAACCCTCCATCACCACCACCTCAAAAAAACAAAACAAAACAAAACAAAAAAACCTTTCTTTGCCATTTCTCACAATAAAAAATTTTGTGACATAATTAATGTTGTTTTCATATTAACTAATGTCGTTTTTAGTTCTTTTTCTTGGAATTAATGTTGTTTTAATTTCTTCTAATTAATATGAGTGATTGTGTGACGAGGAACTTAATAAACCTATGTCGTTTTTTATTGTATAATTTGTTCAACACAGTTGACAATTCTGCTGCAAAGGCTTTACATTGTTAAAATATACGTTATTAGAAAAGTTACAATTCGAAACGTAACCACTAAAAACAAGTCCATATATATAAAAATGGAGCTACTCACTGACTAAAGTGGGTGGCCATCCTCCTAAACTTTTCTCTTTTTTTTTCAATATTGTTCATAAAATTTTATAAAATTCATATTCTCCCCACCCCTCCGAAATTGTATTATGCCTCTCACTAATTTTTCTGGCTCTAACTTATATATATATACATGGAAACTGAACTATCATATTTGTTCAACATTGATTACAAATGCTTGAGATGGTTCGTTGGTTAGTTATATATCAATATATGCAAGTATCTGGTGAATATTGCTTTCCACAATGCAATGAGAGACCATTATTTTTGTCCCTTTTTTGAGGGAAAAAAGAAAAACGTTTGAATAATGACCACAGAGAATATAATGTCTCCAAATTTCCTGTCAAATTTTCCCTTTTATAATACAACAACATCATACAATGACTAATGCGTCTCGTTATATCAACCAGTATGTGGTCGCTTCTGGCCTTTACAGTATCAAGTGAAAACGATAAAATAAAATATAAATTAAGTAAAAATTTGATATGATACAATTTAAGTAAATTATTAGTTTTCCAGCTTAATTATAAATTCTTAGCAGGAAGCTAGAAAGTACTTTATTTAAATTACTTTACGTCTTATATAAAACTTGCTTTAAAAACATGTAGGATTTTTTTTAAATACAGAAAGAGAAAATTCTTTTTGGTGAAATTTGTAAATTGCGGACTATAATAAGAAAATAGATAAGAAAACAATTTTCCATGAAAAAGAGATATAGAGCCTCTTAAAGAATTTTTCTTCCACCTAATTTGCCTAGGAGGTAAGAAAATGAGCTAAATAGTAGAGACCTACATAAAAAAAAAAAACCTTGCATATAAATTATTTGTTTAAATTTTAGTAGGTAGGGTAACGTACTAAGTATATAGTTTCTGATATAGATATGATAGTTAAAATATAGAGCTCAATCAACAGTATATTTTTTTTAATGATTTATGATAGAAATCTTTTTTTAAAGGGGGAAATATGAGTTGTTATTAAAGGGTTAAATCAACGATAATAGTAGGGGTTACAAGTAATCAGACAGCTCTAATAGGCAATTAGTCATATTATCACTACAAGAAAAACTACATTTAACGACATATTAGTTACGACATGTAGTTTTTGAATGTCGTTGAAAAGTAAAAACGACGACATCTTCAACAACGATGTCATTAACGACATTGGTCAAGATGTCGTCTATAAGGGGTGTCGTGGAATCTCCAAGGCTTTAACAACATCTACTACTTGTCGTTAAATAATTTAACGACACTAAACTATTGTCGTTAAAAGAAAGCCTTTAATACGACATCTATATAGATGTCGTTAATTATTGTTTCAAATGTTATTAACGACATGTTTGTTGGAGATGTCGTTGTATGTACTTTTCAACGACACTTAAAAACTACATGTCGTAAATAATATGTGTTAAATGTTGTTTTTCTTGTAGTGTATGATCAAATATAGAGTTTACCAACATGTGGGCTACCTTAACCTAGAACACATGGTTTGAATTTAAGGGAATGTGTTTTTAATGGGAACATTTCTTCACTAGAGATTATTTTGTGTAAATTTCTTGTATTTTTTTTTTTCCTGTTTTAACGAAATTTCTGACAAAAAAGTTCAATACTCAATGAAAAAAAAATAAGAGGAAATTAATACGAATGAAAACTGAAGAGTGGCTGGCGTTTTTAAGAAGTCGCCTATATGGACGACGTGGATCGATTGGGAAAGGATTAAAGTGTCACCTTCCAACTTGGGCCCACAAAAATTCAGTTGCAAATACGAAGTTGAGAATCTGCAGGAGCTTTAATGAGATATGATTTTGCTGAATCCTTTGAGATATGATTTCTTTTTCTTTTTTTTTAACAAAACATGTTTGCTGCTAAAATATGAGATATTGATTAAAGCCACGTTATCCTGCAACAACTACAAATGCGACGCCGTTTAGATCCGAATGAAATAATTGCCTTTTGTATTTGATGTATCCCTTATTAGCTCATTTCATATTGCAATAATTGTGAAATATGTTAACGATTAAAGGCTTGTTTGGTACACCATATTGTATTACATTGTATTTTTTATATATAATACATATAATATAATATAATGTAATACAATACAATACGATATGACAAACATACTCTAAAACAAGCAAAAGACAACAATAAAATAAGCTTTTAGTGTTCGATTAGACCAAATTATTTTACTTTTCCCTGGACAACTTATTGCCTTTTGTTCTGACTTCAGACACCCAAAAAAAAAAAAAAAAAAGGAATTGATTTGTGCAGTGTCTAATCTCTATTTTGAAAATTTCTGAATTTTAGTATTATTATAGCTAATAAGCTTTTTGGATTCAATTAATGACAATAACGTACTAATTATTTATAAAATTATGTTATTGGCTTATTGAGATGATTGGTAGATGAATGAGCTATAGATCGTCATATTTAGCCAAAGAAGGGGAAAAAAAAGGAATGTGGAGGTTGAGGTTATTGATTCAATGTCAGCTATAAGAAAACCATTTTTTTTTTAGGGTAAGAAAACCATTTATGAACAACCAAATTAATAGAGCCAACAAAGAGAGAGTGAGCGAGAGAGGAAAATCATTCATTTGGTTTAGAGAGCAAGTTGGCCATATTTGTAGTCCAAAATTAATTTGGATTTTCATGACTCTAAAACCATTTTTCTGTAGAATTAGACATGTCTCGGTAATCTGAAGTTGCAAAAAGACAAAGAAGGAATTGAAAATAGTATATTGATGGTGGAAAAGCGTATTCATTTTTAACTTTCCTTTCACAACTTTCTTATTTTCTTTTTTTTTTGTTTTTTCCTTATTAATGTTTTTTCCTTATTGAAAAAAAGTAAAGTTTGTGACCACAAATGATATGTAAATTCAGGATTAAAGTATTTTTGTCCTATCATGATATAGCATGTTTATATTTTTATATTTGTATTATGACTTTATTAAATAATTATACCTCCATTTTAAATTGTTATACCTTTGCACCTTCGTATTGCCAATTTACAATTAACCTAACTTGTTTTGTGCTCAATAGTCTTTTTTGATATATAAAACTCTGAGAATACCCTTTCTAATTAATGATGTATTATTTTGCTTCCGTAGCCAAACAAAATTGATGATTTCCCTTTTCTGATTAATTTTTTTAATGAGTATAAAAACATAAAATCTCCTCAAAAAAATCTATTGATTAGCAAGAAAGGAAAAATATATATATATATAAAAACGAAAAATAGAATTTTAAAGCTAATATTTAATAAGTCCAATATTGCATATGGCCCACACACAGCGTGGCAAGTGAGGGTAGGCTGGTATTACTGGTAAGTCTGGTACCAACCAAACAACTAAAATCATCGATAAGCCAATGACCAATCCTTTGTTTCAAATAACAGTCACTTCTCCAACCATATTTCCCCACAACCAAAACAAAAAACCTCTCTATTTTCCTCTCCCACTGTTATCTTCTTCTTTCTTTTCTCTCCCTTTCAAATAATATATACATATATATTTTACCCCATAGTGTTCTTTCTTTTCCTTTTTGACAAGTTCTAGTACTTTCTTTCTTTCCTTTCTTTTTTCTCTAGAGTTGTGATCTTAATTCGAATAACATGGCGGAGGAGCAGCCTATAAAGGTAGAAACCGAGACGCCGGCGGAGCCGGCACCGGCACCGGAAGCGAAGCCCGCCGAGGAGCCTCCCAAGGATGTGACCGAGGAGAAATCCGTCATTCCACCTCCTCCTTCTGAGGAGAAGCCTGATGAGTCCAAAGCACTTGCTGTTGTTGAGAGTAATACTTTTGTTTTTGTTATCTTTCTTAATCAGTCCTCTCTTAATTTCTAAAGCTTGTTTATACGAAAGGGAAAAAAAAGAACTTTATACTTTTCTTTTTTAAAAGGAAGTTTTTGCAATAATTTTTCTTCCCCTGCCTTTTTCTGACTGGTCTTTAATCTTTATGTTGGTTGATTGCTTTGATTATCCAGATACAGAATCATAAAATAAGTTTAAAAGGTTGGTAATTATTTTAATATTTATTTATTTATTTATTTTTTTGGTCATATGAACTCTTGTTACCTTGTCTCTTGGAGTTACGCTATTTTTGGGGGTTTTGGAAATTTTGGGGGTTAGAAACTTCTGCTTATTCAACTGAATTTCCAGAAAAAGTTTTAATCCAAATAGAAGGCTGGTCACTTTTATCTTGTTTGTCCTTTTTTCCTTGTTCTTTTGGATTTCTGGCATAAGTCAAATAATGATATTAAAGGGTTTAGTTAAATCCCATAATCTCAATTTTCCTTTCTTTGATTTGATTTCAGCATGAGAGAAGAATAATTAAGTAGTTTGACTAAAGAAAATTATTTCTGATTATCATTAAAAAAAAAAAAAGAAAACTGCACAATTTTTGTTCTTCACCACTCAACTTGTCTAAACAGATTTTCTCTAACAGAGACATCAGAACCGGCTGTAGAAAAGACTAAAAGCGAGGGTTCCATTAATCGAGGTAAACCTTGGATTTAAGGTCCATTTAGTTTGTATTAGTGAATAATTAATATAATCATCATTATTGACTAATTTAATTTTCTCCTATTCTTTTAAGATGCTGTGCTTGCTAGGGTTGCAACAGAGAAACGGTTGTCCCTTATCAGGGCATGGGAAGAAAGTGAAAAGTCCAAGGCAGAGAACAAGTAAAAACTTTATGGGTCTTTTTATTTTTATTTTATTATAACTATTGCTCCTTTCTCTGCAATGGTTTTTGTGAGGAAAAATGTGTTCAGATAATTTTGTGGCTGCTTCCACACATTAGAACACATTGCAGATTGGTGCATAAACTAGAGCTAGAATTTTCAATTTGGGTGTTGTTTACTCCGAAGTTTAGTTTTAGAAACTTAACCGAAAATTTCGATGACATTGAGCAGAGCCCAGAAGAAGATTTCTGCCGTTGCGGCGTGGGAGAACAGCAAGAAAGCTGCGGTGGAAGCTCAGTTGAAAAAGATTGAGGTAACAAGCCAATTCATAACTTTGTAAATATACAATGTGTTGGAATACAAATTATATCCTATTATAAGATTAGGCGTGGAATGTATAAACTACATATTTTGTTTTTGTTTTTTTTTTTTTTTCTCCTCACAGGTTGCAATAATCTATCTATCATCTGTGCATATGCAGGAAAATTTGGAGAGGAAAAAGGCAGAATATGTGGAGAAAATGAAGAACAAGATTGCTTTGATCCACAAGGATGCAGAGGAAAGAAAGGCGATCATCGAAGCTAAGCGCGGCGAAGATCTTCTCAAGGCCGAGGAGTTGGCAGCGAAATACCGTGCCACTGGAACTGCCCCCAAGAAGCTTCTTGGTTGCTTTTAAGGATGAAAACGCTTCAGGTCTGATTGATATCAGATTCCACAGTCCTTTCTCTGTCTTCTTCTCCCTCCGTTCCTTTTTTTATTTCGGGCGTGGTTGTTTCTATAGTGGAACATTGGTTTTATTCTATGGTAGCTATGTATGCATAAGTCAAGTATTTGTGTGTATAGTTCATTTTGGAAAAAGAAAAAAAAAAAGTAATTTATTTGTGAAAGGTCACGTTTCTTCCTTGTAGTATTAAGTAACATTACTGTTGCAAATAGTATAATCTTTGTGTTTATAAGCCTATGGCAAATGTTCTTTTGTCGGAAGAAAAAAATCATAGTAGTTTTTTTTTTTGTTATAAAGACCATTGCTATATTATTAAAATATTGCTCTGTGTGGCATAAACTTGATAATACAAGATGATAAATGATTTGGCCAAAATAAGCAACATTAGTGATAGTGTAGTATAATTTTTTTAAATATAATATAAATAAATACAATTTTAAAAAATGTAACATATAATTTTTTTTAATTAAAAAAAAATTGTGCACGGTCCCACTGGAAAATTGGCTAAAACCTTTACTGGTCTTTTATGTAAACGTGGCCCGAGAGCTAATACGGAGTAATTTGGGGCCGTATATATAGGATTATATTTCGGTGTGGCCGGGCGAAATTTCTGTCCATGTACGTGGCCGTTGTTTAAGGTTTTATGTGTCTTGTTTAAGGGCATAAATGGGCCACGTGTGTCATTAATGACAATGCAATGGTTTATGGTACCGGGTATAGGCAGTGACTCTCTTCAATTGACCGGAGAAAATTGTACAGAAGTCATGAAGTCAGGCCTCTTTCTGCTTCAACGACGCAACAAATCATATCTAGAAGCAACGATTTTTTGGTTGCAGCGTATCTCTTTTGGAATTCTTTGTACTTATCCACAATTGAAATCCGAACTTCACATATAATCTAAACAAATGGTGTGCATTAATAATTCTTCGTAATTATCCAAATTGAAATCTGAACTTCACGGATAATCAAATTAAATGATGTCCATTACTAAGATTGGTGTAAAATGGTTAAAAGGGCATTGCATTAATACTTGAAGTACAAAGCTAATTTATATATTTCGTTGATACTAAACATTTTTTTCGAGGTTTTTTTTTTTTTTTTTTTTCCAAAAGAAGAAAGCTTATACTGAGCTGCACTAATAGGAAGGTCGATATACCTGTTTAAAATTATCATTAATGAGTGGTTAAATTGTTGGTAGTTCTTGTAGGTAAAATTATCATTCAGTAAGTTGTTGTATTGTTACTGTTGTGTTGTATCTTGTTGGCTTGCTAACGGAGTAGTTTGGGAGGACGGAATTGTTGGAGTTAGAGTCAATGTATAAAAAGTTGTTCTACTTTTGTTACATTAATAAAGAAAGAAGTAAAAAATGCCGGATGCTTGGATGTTATTTTGTTGTGTCATTTGCTCTTGAAGAAAGTGAGAGACTATGAATTCAGCGGCTTGGTCGGACTAACTGTAGAAATCTTGAACGCCAATTTCATCTAATCGACATTAAGCATTACACTTGATCACTAAATAAAATACCAATAAATAAGCAGACCAATTGAATTAGATGACCTTTAACCAGGACAACAAAGAAAGCTATGCTACATATTCTGTTTCAAAGTAGTACTGCTTTCTTGCTTCCAAGACCGTGTCAGCCAAGTATAAAGGCAAATGACCAGAAAATCTAGAAGGAATTTTCTTCACTGTCAAAGAATGCCAAATTTTTAGCATTGTAGAATATATTATTATATGGCTGCCGAAGGGATATGCAATGAAAAACAGAACGTTCAAGGATAACTAACAGTTCAGCCAAGCAGAAATTTCATAATTTTCCCCATGAAAGTTCAATGGATTCCAAGAAACAAGTTTGTAGCCACAATTGATCGGTAACCAGAGATAACTGCTAACTACATTGGGATGATCTCAAAGAAGGATATCTTAGTTAGGGTGCGGCGCTTTGGCAATAATTTAAAAAAAGGCTTCTGGAACTTTCCATGGACCCACACCCGTCGCATGCTCTTCACATTTTGATGATTCACCGACTTGATGCAACAGGTGTCTAGCTTGAGCTGACAAATGATGAGTCATACAAACACATAGCATTAGGCAATAGAAGATGTGTTGGAAGTTATATGCTAATGGATATGTTTGGTTGAAAAGAATTCCTTTCACAGATAATACTATTGGCAACAAACAATTTCGACAAGAGTCGAATTATAGGTTCTGGTGGATTTGGCATTGCTTACAAAGGGGTTCTTAGAGACAACACAAAAGTTGCGGTGAAGAGAGGTATGCCAGGATCTAGGCAGGGCCTTCCCGAGTTTCAAACTGAGATAACAGTTTTGTCAAAAATTCGCCACCTCCATGTCGTTTCACTTGTTGGATACTGTGAACAACAATCGGAAATGATGCTAGTTTATGCGTACATGGAGAAGGAAGCTTTGAGAAATCACTTGTATGGCTCTGGTCTTCCACCTTTGTCATGGAAGATATAGCTTGAAATATGCATTGGTTCAGCAAGAGGCCTTCACTATCTTCACTCCTGTTCAGCTCAAGGATTTATCCACCGTGACATTAAATCGATCAACACTTTGCTCGATGAAAACTACGTTGGAAAAGTGGCTGATTTTGGCCTCTCAAGATCCGGTCCATGTCTGAATGAAACACATGTAAGTACTGGTGTCAAAGGCAGTTTTGGCTATCTTGATCCTGAGTACTTTTGCAGACAGCAACGAACAGACAACTCAGGTGTTTACTCATTTGGGGTTGTCTTTTCAAAGTTCTCTGCGCTAGACTGGCCGTTGATCCATTGCTTGCAAGAGAACAGGTGAATTTAGCTGAGTGGGCACTTCAATGGCAAAAGAAAGGCATGCTCGAGAAGATTATCGACTGCCGTCTCATTGGACATATTAAACCGAGCTCTTTGAAGAAGTTTGGAGAAACGGCCGAGAAATGTTTAGCTGAGTATGGTGTTGATAGGCAACAATGGGTGGTGTGTTGTGGAATTTGGAACACGCTCTTTCGCTTCAAGAAGCTGAATCAAGAAGGGAAAGGGAAAGGGAAAAAGAAGAAGAAGAAGAAGAAGAAGAAGAAGAAGAAGAAGAAGATGCCAATGTTGATTCACATGAGCTTCCAACAACTAGAACAGAGGAAACTAATGGAGATGGCAGTTCAGAAATCAACACCAGCCAAGTTTTTTCTCAATTGCTTACCAATGATGGCAGACAACTTTAGTCTCATATGCTATAATATCCAATCCATTTATCACCTATCTTCCTGAGCAACAAATATTATAAGCCATCCAGATAATATTTAACATAAGTCTTGCTCTTTGTTTCAACATTTTTTTCATCATTTTTCTTTTTGATTGCAGCACACACTTCTATATCACAAATTTCTATGGAAAAAAGGTTAATGGGCTTTCTTGCTATGCAGGCTCTTTGTTCACTGCCAAAATATTGTGCCTGTATTTTTGCATGTTGCTAAATGGATACTGCAAAAATCAGTAAAGGTGTGGTTACCTCTCTTGTATGTATTAGACTCTATGACTTTAAAATTTACCTGTCTGATACCTTGATAAGTTTTGGTTGGTACATTTTTTTTCATTAGAAGTATGCATAATTCCTAATTACATAACTGTCCTTGTTGGGACAGTATGACCAGAACAATGGAGTGATGTATTGAAGCGATAGGAATTGTATGTTTTAAACTACAAATGCTTGGAAACCTAGCTTGTTGCATTCTGGGAATAACCTATAAGAGACAAACCTAGAATATGTATGTATGTATGTATGTATGACAAAAAACAATTAAGCCTAAATATTGACTTCTAAATTTGGTTGAATAGTTACAATAGGACAGACTGCAGACATTAGAATCGCCAGGAAAGAAACAAAAAAATGGATTCCTTGTTTTTATGTTGATATTGATTCAGACTTAAAATACACTACTACTGTGAAGTGGAAAACTAGTATACCACGACATTTACGGTGAATGTTTTTTCTTTTATTAAAAATTCTGTGATAGAATATGGGGAAGAAAAAAAAAACCTATTTGGCAAGATATAATTCTAAAAGATTGGATCTACTGATAAACCAATTGATGAAAATGTGACCATTTGCCATTATATCTGTTGGCATATGTTGATGCCTTGCTCTTGATCAACACCACGTGCAACTGTGCACGATGGTCGGACTGTCTGCCCTACTCGTCTCGGCTTCCTAAGGTGAACCTGCAAGAAGAAGGAATGCTTCGGAGGACAAAGGGGACATCAGTGTGGCGCCAGCCAAAGGCTCTCTGATGTTCAAATTAGGTACTTGTTCATCCACAAGAGAGGCAAGGGGTAGGTATGAGAGAGTCGGCCTACCTTGAAGGTGGAGTTAATGCTCCTATTTATAATATCTCATATGGACCAAGTATAGGGTGGGTCCGCCCCATAACCTAGACACATAGTACAGTGATGTTAGGTTGGTCGGTGCCATGTGTCACGATCTTAGATGAAGGACAAACCCTCATCTAAGGGTTGCAAAAAAGCCATGTGGTGACCTTTTGAATGTTTTATTACCCAGCTTGGAGCCATATTGATCCGACGCATTTGTTCTTCCCCGAGGAGATTGACACCTCGAGTGGTGGTTTAAGGTGGTGCCGGGAACACCTTGGGAAGTGAGGGCCGATCGATTTGGAGTTGTTTGGACTCTTGGAATGACTATGTCTGAGGAGGGGTGACTGACAAGCTGAGGTGAGCTCCTTAAGAAGGATAGCCAAGCATACCCCCAACAGTAGCGCCCAATACACCTGGTCGGTGCTTGGCCAGGTACTCCACGCTGAGCATTGTTGGTCGGCCAGTTGATACGGCCCTTAGATGGATGTTTTAGGGATCATGGGATCTCAAATATTTCTTGGTGCCATCCGTTACTGGTAACGTTTAGATCATCAAACTCAGTCGACACGTGTCATCTTGCCATTTGTTGTCTCCTTTATGGGTGTAATTATTACACCTTTTCGTATTCCACGTCTACCCTTGATTATAAATAAGGGGAAGCCCCCTTCTTACTCCATTTACTTTGCCTACAAATTTCTACGAGATTGTGATTAGCTGTCGAGCAGGACTCAACTTGTTGGTGATTAACCATCGTCCGAGAACCTTTACTCATTTCCAACTTAAGAAGGTAATTTCCAAATAAAAAATGAGTGATTTAATCGATTCTTAAAACCAATCAGGTAACGTCTCCTAGTTGAATGAGAGTACTGACTCTGACCATTTGAGCTTTGTAGAAAGGGAGAGAACACTAAAAGAGCGATCGACCAAGAAGAGGCTGCTCGGTTGGCCCAAATTTTGAGCTTCGGACATGGAACCGCTCTTGAGCAAGAGTTTTTGGATCTTCTAGAAGGGACAGTCCCAACCTGACCATGCATCGAGAAAACCCTTACATCAGAGCAGTCACCACAGGCACATCTCAAGTAACCGAACAAGAGCGGGCCCACTTGGTAGCCGTTGTGAGTAGGCCAAGCTCGTCGGGCTAGGGTAATACAGAGGTTTCAAAGTCGCTGGCAAAGTTAAGGCCAAGGAAGCTGATGGTTTGAAGGAGAGGCAACAAGCCAAGCTGGGAGACGACACTTAAGACGAGGCCGATGTATCCCCACCTCTAGAAACAAGGGTCTAAGGAACCACGGTCTATCATGTACATCAGCCAGAGCATACCTCGGCAACTGAGTACACCTTGGCAACATAGTGACAGTTTTGCTTATTTAAGTGGCAGTTTACACACAAAAAAAAAGAAAAAGAAAAAACAAAAAAAACTTTAATAGTTGTCTTTCAAATGTTATTACAGAATTCAAATCCTATTTTAATTCTCCCCTAAAAACAAATCCAATTTCAATCAAAACTTTACCAAAGATCAACTTCCAATGTAACTAGTACTTTTACATATTAATCGAGGTAAATCTAAACTTGCATCAAAAGGTCCTTATTTTGTTTTGATAAATAAATAATGTAAAAATTATTATTGATTCATTTATACTTTCTCATATTCTCTTAAGATGTTGTGCCTGCAAGAGCTGCAACAGAGACACGGTTGTCCCATCCCAATTAGCGCAATTAGCGCATGAGAAGGAAGTGAAAAGTCAAGGCAGAGAACAAGTAGGAACTTTTTGGTCTCTTTTATTTTGTTTTTGTAATAATTATTATTTTTTTCTAAAACGGTATTGATTATAGTCGTTATTTTTTTTCTAAAATGTTTTATTTTTCCTTCTCTTATGAAGCCTTAAGCTATTACAACATTATAAAAATACTGCTTCAACTACTCTACTATTATTATATCATTTTGTGGTGAAACTAAAACACAGTGTTAGATAAAACTGTATTTCACTTTACAGACTACTAAACATTAGAAGTTCTCTACTTTTTCTAGACCATTTAGTTTGATCACAGATTTGCTAGGATGAATGCAAAGAGAATAAAACTTGTAACACATAAAGAGTAATGAACTCTAAGTTTTGGTCTTTTGGCAACCCAATCCTGACAGCCTTAATCAGGTTTTCTGTTTATGGAAATCGCAAAATCATCCTCTTTATCTTGATAAAAATCAAAATCATAGCCACCCGGCGAATCTAGCAACAATTCTGAAACTGATACACTAGAATCACTTATTGCACAATGGCTTGATGAGTCTAAATTTGCATTTTGCTTGTAGTCATTTTCTTCGTGCTTTTGAGACCTGTCTTCAACTTCAACTTTGATCTTGCGAAATGATTTTCCAACATCGGAATTCCATAGGAGGAGGAAGAGATCTAAATTCGCATTAGGTGATGAGTGAAGCATGGAGGATTCCATTGACAATCTAACTTCAGCTTCTAGTCTAACACTCTCCCATTGAATCATATGGCGAGTGGCAGGAGATTGCATTTTGACATTGCTAATTCGATGCTTAAAGAGAGAAAAGGACTGGTTTTGTTGGTGCTTATCATGCGGACAAATGAAACGCTTCTTCAGATGGGTGTTCCAGTAGTTCTTTATCTCATTATCTGTTCTTCCCTCAAGCTGAGAGGCTATAGCAGCCCACCTGATTTTTTTTTGGCAAAACAATTATCATTCATCAGCAGTCAATCTACTTTTTAATTGAAAATGCATAAGCTCTTCATGTACTCTTGAGATACTTGGAAAGATTCGATTGTGAGGTAAATTTTGTAGGAATTATGAAACAGTGAGTAATCCATTTCAGGATCTTCATTACTTCTTTTGTCACATACCCAAAGCAATGTCAATTACAGGGGTGTGAATTTCTCTTGCAGGACTTCCTTAAAAAGTTACTTTGATAACAATTTCACAATTAACCTTTGATTGGGCTAAGCATTTGACATAAATTATCTAGGGTTAATGAGACAATTGGCTCAATTACGTTTATTGAATTAAAATATTACTCTAATTTGTAAAAATTCTATAAATATCTCATAATGATATCATTAAAATTATTTATATGTAATTATATAGTACAATATGTAATATCATTAAGATAATTACTATATCATTAAGGATATTTTTAAGATATTTTGAATATTGTGTTAGATTTTAATTTCATAACAATAATTTAGACACGTATTGTAATTTTTTCAATTTTTATCTAAGGACTCTTTTTGTAACAGGGGATTCATTATTCATCTCTATAGTAACTTATTTTTCTTCCTACGGTTTGTTAACTCGACTTTGTAAGCTAATACTACACTTATTTCTGCACCCCAAAAAAAAGTAAGAACTTGAGAAAGATAAACACCGAGTAATAGAACAAAAGCATAAAAACAAGTATAAGCGTTACCTATTACCAAGCATGCCATGAAGTCGTACAATAGTGTTCTCTTCTTCCTGAGAAAAAGGACCACGTTTTATCCCGGGCTGAAGATAATTTTTCCATCGAAGCCTACAGCTTTTCCCACATCGAAGCAGACCTGAACAAGTAACTAGTTTGTTTCTTTATCTCTATCCAAAAAAATTGAACCACAATCTATGAATACAAATATGTGTGTCTACACATATATATATATATACACACACTGACCAGCATTCTTGGGAAGAGAACGCCAGGAGACATGGCCATGGAGTTTGATGTAGCGAACCAAGATTTGGTCTTCTTCTGCTGTCCAAGTCCCTTTCTTCACTCCATCTTTATGACCATCACAACAACATGGTTTCTTTCTAATTTCCATCTTCATCGCTCACAAGGAATGAAAAGCCTGGCATATAAATATATATATTTATATATAATAGAATATTATTCAAGTCCTGGTGGTATGATGGTTCTATGATATTGCTGGGAGTTATTAACTACTGCTACCACTATTAAAACTCTGGCAGGCTTTGAAAACATATCTTTTCCACATGTACTTCCCCTATGAACTACATTTTCTAACTCTTCGCAGAATTTTGCCCCTAGAACAAAAACATAGCGTTATGGTCATTTTTACTTGCGGCTCAGTTCAATATTTTTGGCTCTATTGAGCTTTTTTTTTTTTTTTTTTATTTGTAGCGTGAGAGGGTCAGACGCTGACAAAAATATTCATTGAAGGTCCCATATTCTATTCCTCAAACGAGAAGTGTGTCACCCTAGCCCCACCCAACGTGTCGATGGCAAGAGTATGTGGGGGCGTAATATCAGACACTCTTAGTCAAATATTAGACTGACAAGATATAAGTCTTCACATTTAATACCCCGTAAGGATAACTCAGCACTCAAACCTCATAACCACAACCACAAGCCCGCCACGGTCACTTGGTAGTTGAAATAGTGTTACTAGTATCTTTTAAGCTGTGTAACGTAAATTAAAAGCTTTGAGTCCGCCGTCTGCCAACGTCAGAGAGTTGAGACTGACATTGTCGGCGACACGGCCATATTATAATTCTCGATTGCCAAAATAAGAGTTTATTAAATGCTTATCTTGTCTCCTTATTGCTTTGGCTTAAAAATATGTATATCACTCACACTCTTACGCTCAAATGCATCAACTCTTCTTCTCTCTCTTTTTTTTCCCTCTTTTTATTTTTTAAGGATAAACAATTGCTTTTTTGATGGACAATTACAGACAAAACAACTACATTTAGGTCTAGAAAGAAGGAATTAGCTCTTAATCTTGATAGTCATGAGGTTTTTTGTTTTATGAATATAAAATTTTACAAAAGAAAGAAAAGGATAGAAATGTCCCACATTCTTTTAAAGTTTGTGCAGAATCTCTTTGGGTTTGCATGTGAATACATATCAAGTCAGTTTTGTTTTCTCAAGTATTGAAGCCAGCCAGAGAGGATAGTATGAAAGATTGAAGAAGAAAAGGCACATGAAAGGAAAGGAATATAATTTTATGCTCAAACTTCTTGTGGTTTTTTGTCCTCATTTTGGACACCCAAGGAATAACTTCATTTCCAAGTTCCTTTCAAGTTTCAAGTTCCCTTTGCCAATTTTTACCAACTTTCTTTCCATCTATCAAACATATAATATAAATTCTAGCTAATCCCCTTAAACTGTTTGTCATATATATACATATATATATATATATCCATTGAGATTTGATAGAGATCATCTAATTGTAACACAATTTCCTTTTGGAATACACACACACATACACATATATATATGGTCAAGCTAACAATAGTTGGAAGGGTGAGTGATGGCTTGCCTCTTGCACAAGGACCGATGCATGTGAATGAAGAGAATGAAGGCTTCTCCTTTTACAAGCAACAAGGAGAGCTCATACTCAGAGAAATCTCAAGAGGAGCTTTGCAACATTCCAAGATGACCATCCGTGTTGATCACCATTGTTTCTAGTATTCTTTTTTTTTTTTTTTTTTTATCTCTACTTTAATTTCAGAAATAAATGCACAAAAAAATAGGTTAAGTTTACAGTACGTCAATCTTTTAATTGATGTTATGTCTATTAACATGGCTATTAATTAACCAATGGTTACATGATCAAATTAAACATTCACTTAGCAATGCTAGTTAACTCATGACATTTAAGCGATTAACTATGTTATTTTTTCTGTTAATATTACCTTAATATGTATTAATTAAGCTACTTGGTCGAGAACGGAATTGCTTTCATTACCTTGTCCGAGTCTTCATATCCAAGAAAACTAGTCTTCCATTATCTTCAAGACTTGCAAAAGGAGTTTCAGAAGTTCGATTCCACTCTCATAGAAAAGATCACAAGACCTTATAGCTTTGTCAGATTTGGTAACTTTCAATATTAGACATTACCTAATTAATTAGCCCGCCCCAAATTTTGTGATGATCAGTACATACATATATATATATATATTCACAAAAATGATTGCAATGCAATTTGGTTTTGCAGGTACTATTATTGGAAACATTAGAAAGCAATACATTGATACAAGAACGCAAGCCAACCTCTCAAAGCTTAATGTCAATAATAGAAAACAAGATTTAGATATTGTCACGGAAAACCTGGCAGATATCTTAGGGGGAAGAAGAAATTCAGGTAAATATTCTTCACTTTGCGTGTCTATTTGCAAAGATTCATTTATAAATTATAATGTCACGAACAAAAACTTGAACATATAAACTAATCTTAGGTGAAATAACATCATCATCATCGAGGCCTCGAGATTTCCCCTCAATATGGGGGTCCCCGCGCCTTGAGGTATATTAATCTATATTTTTAAATTTCTTTTGACATTAATGCCTTGATTTCTTATCATAATGATTTTTACTTTGCTTAATATTTTTTTTTTCTTTTCATATACAGGCGATTGCAGTGAAATGGACTCCTATTACGATCATACTTGTTGTAACGATTGTTCTTTTGTGGGCCAGCTTGATCATGACAGAAAGCATTGTGATTTCAAGTCTTTAATTTATACTAATTAAGATTCAGCCATGCCCAAGTTTAGTCTTGATAACTATCACTGCTGAAACTAATTTAAGTACAGGAAGATTAATGGCCTGGATTTGAATATATCATGTGGTTCTCATAGCATGATCATAAGTCTATGATGGTTTTTAACGCGTGACCCCACATGAACTAGCTAAGGAACTAAATAAACTGAATATTTGAATTTTGAAGAAGATGATGATTGCTTTTTATCTTCTCACCAACTGAGACCAAAATTGCAACTCCACTTTAGCACTATAATTGTGTATGTTATTATATGGCTCAAGGTTATAAAGAAATCTATACATATATCTATGTGTGTGTGTGTGTGTTTGTGTACAAAATCAAACCAAAAAAGAGAGAGAGAAAAATACATGTATCAGGGGTGGCAACCTCCCAACCAATCATCAGTGTCTGGCTGTCCTGAAGAAGAAGAAAATATAATTGCAGGCTTGAAAATAGTTCCAATACCTCTAAACCTTAGCTTTTTGGATTATATTTCTTTTCATATTCTATCTTGATCATTGAGATTTTTTAATTGACTTCTTATGATATTAAACCAATGAATGGTAACAAGTGATGTCAAGAACTGGGACAGTCAATGTCTGGTCCTATTAAAAGAAGCTGATTGATTAAGCTGTATGCAGAAACAAATAATCTTCACTCCAAAAAAAAAAAAGAAGAAACAAATAATCAAAATGTGTAATTAAAAGTAGCCAATGGGAAAAATAACAACTAATCAAACTTATTTTTATATTTCCAAACTTTCTTTTCAATTTAATACAAATGGCCTTATTATTATTGTTTAGTGGTCTTTTTGGTGTTATTCACAGATATTGTACAATTTGAGGTCATTCTTCCTTTTAATCAAGAATCAATGCCTTTGGAATGTCACCCCTAATCATATGTACATTACATCATTGTGCAAGTTGAAATCAATACACACATCACCACCAGATATAAAGTCATCAAACCCACTTCCTGAAATTTGATCCTCAAACTTGAAATCCGAATTAATCATCTCATCATGACTAATTAGCTCGCTTTGAAAATGACCCTCAAAGATTTCCTCGTTTGTCAAAAAACCATGTCCCATTACAGTTTCTTGGAGACTCAAACCATGACCAAATCCTTCTCTAGGAACCAAATTAGGCTCGACTGTGCTGGCGGGGATCGAACCGGGGCCTTGGAGTTGATCCATTGAAAGCCACTCGGCAAAGAAAAGCCTTGGTAATGGGGTTTTAGAAGGTTGAATATCTTTGGAGAAGTCATAGTTAGGCTGATCATGATGTGGAACAGATTGGTCAGTGCTGGTTGGAGATTTGATTCCCTTTTGTTCCCATGATTGATGACTTAAATATCGGTCGGTTTGATTCTCGGAAGAGAGTGAAGAATATTCTTGTTTGTTGTCTGAGCTTGAAGAGGTACACTGGTGTGTTTTGGTTTGATTCTCAGCTTTGGCCACTACTCTCTTCTTCAAGTATGAGTGCCAGTAGTTCTTTATCTCATTATCTGTTCTTCCTGGCAAGTGCTGCGCTATTTGAGACCACCTGTTCATTGAAAAATATACATATTTTTTAGTATCATAACAGAGAAATTTTTCTATATACATCATAAAGCTTTTATTCAAATCTGTTAGAGAGAATACTATGCCTGACGTGACCAAAAAAATAGGTCGTTCTTATCACATAAAACATAGAATGCGAGTATTAGTGTATAACATGAACCAATTAAGGAATATAAAACATTAAAGGGGGTTACTAATTGGCTTATAAATGACCTGATTTTGTCACTATTGATCACGTCTTGATTCAACAAACTATAATTGTCAGACTTTTGATTTGATCAAGCGGCTAAAAGAGCATATGCTTTGTTGTTTTATTATAGGTAAGATATAATCAACCCAAATAATTTGATAATTTATATTTACTATTTGTAAATAACTTAATTTTTTTTTATAGTTGTTTCTTTGAGTTTTATCTGATTGACTCATAAAAGCCAAGTCCGATTAATAAGTATACTTGTTTTGTTCACGTATGTTCATCTAGAAGTCTAACGTTTCTTTGCTTACTTATTGCCCAACATGTGATGAAGGGTCAAGATTGTCTCTTCCTCTTGTTTGCTGAATGTCCCTCTCTTTAATCCTGGCCTTAAATAATTAATCCACCTTAATCTGCAGCTTTTTCCGTTCCTTTGTAATCCTGCATGTAAAATATTTTTGAAAATGTAATTAGAACTATAGTTGTAGTTAAAAACATCATAGTATGTGAGGATTTTATACTATAGTAATTTTTTGTTTTTTACTGTTAACACTAAAAGGTTTACATAATTTGTTGGATAGAGCGAAACACCCTATTACACTTTAACTTAAACTTGAGAGAGAATAATAAAAGCATTCTGTTCTACTTAAATGAAAGTCATTGTCAATCATTTTCTCTTAAAACATGAGTTATAAAAATTCAATTGTTGTTGACTCAAGATGCCATCTACCAACTCCCAAAATTTAATTGAGAAAAATGTGTAAATTTTGCAATAAACAATCATTAGCTGGTACTTAAAACTTCTTTAATTGGACTTTTGAGGCGGTTTATACAATAAACTAATATTTGATTGATGAATTCCTCAGCACCCCTCCGAAAATTAAATAAAATAAAAGAGAAAATTAGATGTGCCTCGTATATGGGACAAGAGGATGAAAACAGAATATCACTTTCTCACAGTAATAATGCCACATAATTTTTCCAATGGGGTATAAACTTGGGAATATTGTAATATTTATTTATTATCTGCATCCCTTGTTTTGTGTTCTACTACACAAATTTGATGACGAGCGGAACAGTAAGGAATAATATCCGAGTTATCTTTATCTGCCATTACCCTGAATTCAGCCTCTTTTTTTTTTTTTTTTTTTATAAATGGCCTTTTTTATATGTATTTTTGATTTGTGTTTATATAATCTACAAACCCTTGTATAGGTGTATAACACGTAACAAAATAATATGAAACAACCTGTCCTCAAAGAAGCTTCAACTTCATTGATTCTCTCTTGCCTTTTCAGTTACTCCATAAACAGTGAATTGTTATATATTACTAGTGCAAACATTAAAGTCAACCAAAAATGCAGCTTCATAGAAGGGAAACAGAGTCTACCATAGCACTTGAGATGATCATTTCAATGACTTTTTAAGGCACATTTTTACGCACATATCATGGCAATGCTTGAGCAAGAATTTCATGACATGTAAGAATACTGAAAAGGTGCAATGTTAACTATGGCACTTTTTTCACATACGCATTCTTAATTAACGAAATGCCCTGTAAATTTCCAAGGATTTTCAGCCACGTTATTAGAAAAACATGTACATAAATATTAGAATATATATGTATATTATGCATAACATAGGTCATCATCGAAAGGGTCTCGGAGCTCACCGGCGTTTATAGGGACGGAACTCCAACAGCCATGGCCGTTCTTGAGGACGTGGTTTTTAAGCCTCAGGTCTTCTTCTGGTGACCAAAGGCCCTTCCTGTGCTTTGGCTTTGGCTTGTCTGATGGCTTGCATCCCATTTTCCCCGATGAAAAAGATTCTGAATTTTTTTTTTTTTTGCTTTTCTTTTGAAGCGTATGAATGAGAGAGAGAGATAGGAAGAGAGAGAAAGAGGAACTAAGGAGGTGTGATGGGTTTATGGCCGGCCGAACACACAAGGGGTCTGGTACTTATTAAGGCAATGATTAGTTAAAGCCTCTGCTTCTTTAAAATAAAGAAATATAGAAAGACTATCAGAAAAATATATAACAATGTGAAGTCTTTGTCCTTTTTCTTCTTTTTCACTTTTTTTTTTCTCTAAATATATAACAATGTGAGGGTCTTTGTCCTTGTTCTTCTTTTTCACTTTTTTTCTCTTAAGTATTATTTAGAGGAGGAATTACAAGCTCAAATGTTCTAAACTATCAATGTTACCATATAATTGAAGACCTAAACCCAATAAATTAATGACTCTAATTTACTTGGGTTTTAACTGAGCTGAAAAAGTGGTAGTTCCTGATCAGAAACACCAATAGGAATTGGTCTATCTATAGCCAAAGATGCTGTTTGAAAATAGCGTAAAATAGGCAATGGACAAACAACGATTAAAGAACATGCAATATAGTGAAAAACCTTAGAAGGAAAAAAGACATAAACAAAAGAATGTGTTTTGAAAATGCATATATATATATATATATGTATAAGACCAAAAATCTCAATAGGTCTATAATTATATTTTCATCATAAATATCACTTTATAAACTTTTGAATAGACTAAAATAAAATTCTAAGTCATCGTATTCTATCGACACCAACAGGCATTCGACCTAAGTTTGTTTTGTAATCAATATTCTACAAGATAAGTTCATCACAAGGTTGAAATGCCTACTGTAAACAAGCCATCACTAAATATGAAGAGGATAGGTTTAATTTCGACACGACTTCCAACACTCTATTATTAAAGTAAATATTGTACTGCAATTAGATTCGAACTCAACTTTTGATGGTCCACATCCGATTTAACCACCATCAATCACTGAAAAACGAATCTCACAGTACATGCTTAAAAAAGAAAAACAAATTATATTATAGTTATTCCATTTAAGCTTTTTTTTTATTAAATTTAACACAATATAAAACTCGTAATAGTTATAATAAAAAGTAAAAAAAATTATCATTGTATTAAATTCTTATATATTATAATTTTAAATTAATATTTTTTAATTTCAACTATTTTCTCAAACACTTTAAAAATTCTAATAGACATAATTATTAAAATATAATGACTTAATGAGATCCATTTATGTGACATGGTGTTACCCCTTCTTCAAGATTTTTGTAGTGGATTTGTCTATATGGATTTTGTGTTTTACAAAAAAAAAAATTATTATCAAGATTTTTTTTTCTATTGTCTTACCTCACTCAGAAGTTAAGGCCCAGATCATTTTCATCTTTCTTCATCAGGCATGTTTCGAAAATGACAAGGCTCTTGTATATCGTACGTAGAAATTTACTGTAGCAGTCAATGGGATATGGAAATTAAACAGAATGACGAAGATGCCTTATCTCATGATTTACTTTTGTTGTATGCTGCAAAACAAGAAACAAAGAACAAGCAATCCGGTCATTTGGAATGCGACTTAAGAAGAGAGTTGACTCCCATTTAAATCAATCAGTGGCCAACTTATACCCAAGTTCTTGTCAGAAAAAAAAAAAAAAAGGGGCCATTTTTTGAAGCGTGAAAAAGAAAAAATTGAGGGGACTCCGATCTTTAATCAATATCACCCATATCTAAGCCTAAGCCTAATCCCTATTAAGAGTAACACTAAAGATTTAAAGAAGATCCCAAGTTTTCTTTTTTATACACTTTTGAATTTAGCAAAAGATTCAAATTCTTTACCTTGTGATGAAATCGGGTGTAAATTTAATGCTAGATTATATCTGAAACTATAGATTTTAAGTTTGTGATGCAAACTAACCTTAGAGATAATTTATCATCTTTTGAGTGATAAATACAACTTTTTAACATTAATTTAATTTTTAAACACCTATTAATTAAAAATAATCACAATTGTCACGTCAGCTTAGATAGTAAGACCTCTAGTATAATGCACACCTTAATATTGCGAGTACTCTTGATGAATATAATAATGAATTTCATTAAGAATATTGAATAATTTACCGAGTTATAGTTCTCTAAAATACAGTTAATGAAAAAGTTAATCGCAAAAATATATTATTATTCTATCCATAAAATTCTACCCTTAGCCTTTTTTTCTCACTAAAAAATAAGGATGCATCTTCTTAGAAAAATAGGGGAAAAAAACAAATTAAATAATCTTCATTATACGACATGATGACTTTGTCCTACCGGACAGGTTGATTCGCAAGCAATTGATCATCACCTTTGATTAGACGAAAATTCAAACCCTTGGTTTAATTATTTTTTTAAAAGTATAGGAGAACAAATTGATTTTGTAATCTTGATCTTCAAATTGGCTTGAGATACGTGGAATGTAGGACATCCAATAAAGAAGGACAGGTGTGTAATATAATATAATAGAACATAAATACCATGCAGACACTGTGTGCGCGATTGCATCTTATGCATTTTTGGAATCATATTCTTTTGTCTTGATTGAGATCAATGAAACAATGACTTAATATGAAATAATTAATAACAAGCAATTATTTATAAAGATGGCCCAAATAAACAAGATCAGGAATTAAATATTTCTTTGACAGGCTGTATTTCCATTTTAATACAAGAGCTACTTTATATTTTTATCAAATAAAAAGATATTGTGGCATGCCTATATTCCCGTGGTGTGTGTATATATATATGTATGTATGTATGTATGTATGTAGAGATGTTGCGCATGCCTTCTTTGGCCAAGTATATTATATATTCATACAGTTCCTATGCAGCATATAAATATATAATGTCGTTTTGTCAACCAAGATCACATTCACTATGAAGAATTAACAACGGGGGCTTTTTTTAAGAAGAAAAATTAACAAAAGGTTATTCCTTCAAAAAATAATTAAAAATGCTTTGCTCACCAGCAAATTAAAATATTTTACTGAAATATGTATACCATATCCTTTTCCACCTAAACCCTAAGACCCCAAAAAAAAAATAATAATAATGAATGACAAATCAAAAATTCACCATTGGCTATCTCTATTTCATTTGTTGCGTGGTGAAAGGAAACAGCCCACTTTCTCTTGCTTCCTTTATTTTTATTTGGAAAGTCTATCCTTCATCTGCCCATTCACCTTCCGTCTTTTCATTATTGAGGTCTTTATATGGTAACCAATAATATTATATATGTTTCAAACACTTAAAATTAAAATCACATAAAAAAATATGCAGAATAAATAATTTCTAATGCAGACTTGATGACTTAAAACAAGTTACCTACCATGCGATGTATTTTCCCAGACCTTATCTAGAAATCTCTTTCTTTTATGTAAAATGTTGATCATTACGTGAGACTTATATTAGAAATACTCTAGAGATTAGGTAATGTATGTATTTTATGAAACAAAAAGTATAGGATGAGGCCATTGCAATCGCGCAAATGCGGACGAATATTGTACACAGCTAGTAATTAATTTGCTACCGGTATATCATTGCTTTTTCTTTTTTTTTTCGGTCGCACTTAAGGTTAGCTAGGTTCTCTATATGGATATGTGTATGACTCAAAATATTATCAATATCAATGTTACTTTAGCTTGTGTGAATAACTTTTATAACACTTTACACTTACATAGGTGTGTGTGTGTATATATATATATATATATATATGACAAAATTGCACAGCAACCTTGTGTCTTGAAACTTCAGAGATTTTAGGAGAAAACGACACAAGTTTAATGTACATATCTCTATATAATACGTGCTATTTTGATCTGAACATAATCATGCTGATTAACGTGTTAAACATTATGCCTAGCAAGTCCAAGCTTATTTCAAAGCAGGGCAGGTACGAATATGATGATCAGAATACCATTAATCTGTTTCACGTTGCAATATTTATTCTAAAAATGTGATATTTATAGATCGAGAGAGCTACTTGACAAAGATACTAGACTTCGATTGCTGGGGAAAAAAATATCAAGTTACTAATTAAATAAGCAAGGAGATATAATTGATTATGTTTTAGTCACTCTCTAGTTAGTTATATATATAATTGTTTTTATGTTAATTTATTTGTTCCTATGATACACTTCTTAAAATAGAGCCTCAAGTAAGTGTTTTTTTATTTTGTTTTCTTTTATAAAATTCACGTTCTCTAACTTCATGATTCATCCGGTTTAAGTTTGACTATAAATGTTAGGAAAACAAATTGTTGAGACAGTAACGTTGATCAGTTACCTTTGAAATTAGCCCAGCATTGCAAAATTGTTTTTAACATCTCTAGAAAACCGTTAAAGAATTTTTAATAACAGTGCCGTGAATTGACTTTTGTGTAATGCGTCAAAGTAATATTGAAAATTATTTTAACATTCACGTATCTAAATCAAACTCTTTACTGAGTGTTTGGAAGGTTTATTGAATCGTGGGTTTCACTATTTTTTCAGTTATAAACAATGTAAAGCTCTTACATGCTACAGTAACAATTTAAAAAATAGCTACAGTGTAAAGCTCTTACATGCTACAATAAAAAGAGTTCTAACCAACGGTTTCCACCACCCTTTCACACACCCTATTAATTTGAATCAAGATGGAACTGCTTCGATGTACGTACTCCTTGTCTAGGATTGGAGGGAGAATTTTGGCAAAAGGTTTAAACAGGTTAAACAGCACTTCCACTTGATTAGGAAATAAAATAGTGATTCATTATTTCTTCCTAGTGTGTGATATATAGAAGGCAAATAAAACTAGTTCGTATGATATATATATATAGAGAGAGAGTGTGTGATAAGCGCAAAAACAAATTCAAAAGTGAATAGAGAGTACAAAATATCAAGGCATCCTAAGCATAATGTAAAAACTACAGTTCCACCTTGCATTGAAGGAAGTATCCCGTCTAAGTTCCATGTACTCTGCAGTTTAACCAAAAAAAAAAAAGAACAAACAAACAACTCTACTGTTGATTATTGAGGCACGTATAAACACACAAAGACGCACACACATGTATTGATTCGCAACTAACTTAATCATGTTTTGGCTATGGTATTTAGCACAATATGAAACCAATTAAACAAGTCGAAATACAAACATTTATTTTTTTTTCTTTAAGAAAAGGATACGTTATCTTTTAAATTTAGATATAAAGATCAAATTGGTTATGGACCCTTCTTACCCACGAGCGTAGGCAAGATACAAACATTTATTGATTTTTTTTTTTTTTTATAGTTGAAAAAGAAAATCAATAATGTCTTTACACTCCTAGCTCACTATATTTAAAAGGAATGCCGTTGAGACCACCAATTGGATGGCAAAGAATCCTGACCCTAAGCCTGTATCAACTAATAGACCCTAAGTTACAAGAGTCTGATAAATAAGCATAGTCAGATGAGGGCAGATTAGCTCTAGATGCGATTCAACAAACATTTATTATTGATTAGTTACAACTTACATACTACAGAGGTAATAAAATTTTGTTATATATTTAGAAATTGTTTTAGCATGTCATATGTACTCGTACGTAGAGACCTATATATATGTGGCCCCTGTACACGGTCTTTTCTATGGCCTACCATACTTTCATGTCTACGTAATTCGAATTTAAAGCGTATATAGGACAAGTTTGGGAGGACTTCTTAAAAGTTATTTTTAGTTTTCTGAGTCGAAAAGCTGCTTTTAGAAGTATTTAGATGAACTGTCAGAAGTGCTTTTGCTCTCCAGAAGTATTTCATATCAAAGTCATAAAATATAGCTTCTTAGAAAAGCACTTCTGAAATAGACTTGAAACTTGTATCGGGGTCAATAATACATTATGAGATTAAATATAATATTTTTTTAACTTTTAAAAATAATTGAAACCATTTTGACTTATTAAAGTTCTTTTAAAATATGGTTCTAAACACTTACTAAAAAGTTACAGCTTTTGTTTCTCTGTTTTTCCTAACTAAAAATACAAACAGAAACTATGTCAAAAGAGCCCATAGTATAATCAAAGATAGAAATACCAAGTAGTTGGGAAACGAGCAGATTCATAAATCGTATTTTGATAGAAAATGAGCTGCCAAAAACGACACTACTAATTGTATTCTTCTGGCGTTGTCACTTGTATTGCCCATGTGTATGACTGTATAGCTAGAAGTCATTGAAAAACGAATATAAATCCAAAAAAAAAAAAAACTAGGATATATAGCCCAAGTTTCATTGTAGTTGGTGTATTTGTGATGAGTTATTTTAGTTTAGCTGGGGTCACTAGTTTCAAGCATATATATATATATATATATAATGCATGTTTTAGATATATATGTGCATACATATATGTATCTATACAGATAAAATACACACATATATATTTTCATATATGTCTGAACATATGTATAGATTCAATTCATAGGCTTAGAATGTTAACCATTTCTAAACCCTATAAATAAACAAGTTTCCACTTGAAAGTGTACATATTCTCATTGTTTTGAGGTTCTCCAGCAAAGTCGGAATACACATTTGGAACCAATAGATTAACGAAAAAAAAAAACACTAAATATTCGCTTAAGTATATATATACAAACACATGTATCCGTATTTTGTAATATTTTTCTTGGGCCTCTCACCAATAAAACATTTATCTCTTACTAGTAAATTATTACATAAACAACATCAAATTCCCTTATTTTATTTCCTCTACATATATTTATTCCAGAAAAATTGAACCAATATATAGAATTGACATTCGCCAAAGTTTATTATAATTTCCTTTTCATCAAATAAGAAAACCTCTGATGTTTGGTCAGGGGAGAAAAAGCTAGAAAAGAAAAGCTCATCAATTATCAATGTTTTTCATAAGACCATTAATATAGTTTCCGTGATTGCTTGCTTTCATAATCAACTTACAAACAAAACAAAAGATGTTAGTGACAAATTAACCTCTCAATCCGTCGTCTTTCCAAGTTGCAGGAGTACTAACCAATTGCTTCATTCAAAATTTTAAGCATATCTCGAAAAGACGACAAGGATTATAATTAAGTAATGTAACTTCGAAAAACAAAATTATCTAGTACCGTGAAAAATCCAAATTTTGACTTCATTAACATAGGTTTCCTGGGATGCGCTATAGCTCATCACCAACTATTGATCTGTACACGTTGAAGTTTTCTAAGGTTCTGATATATATATATATATATATATATATATATACAAGCCATATACAGATAAATAGTAGGTAATGAGCTCTATATATATATATATATATATATATATATATATATATATATATATATATGTGGGAATAATTTGCCTAACAAGTTGTAAATTGACCCCATTAATTATGTCTAAGACATGAGTTCTATGAGTGTGCGTGTGTGTGTATATATATATGTATATGTATGTTATATGTATATATAATTTGGTCTAATTGAAAACCTAGTAGCTAGTTATGCATATTTTGCATGCCTAGTGCTGTGTCTACAGATCATAAAGTTTATTTCTTGATTCCTTTTTTCTCAATAATAGAGAATCTGAAAAAGCAAAATATATATATATATATATATATATATATATATATATATATATATATTCGCATTGAATTCTAAACTAAACAACTGAATTATGAGTTCTGGTTGAATTTGCCAACGCACGGCTAAAGAAATCGTCTATTTTTGCACGAAGAGGTTGGGGAAAAAAGACGAAAAAAAACAGCTAATGAGACCGTAAATTATGTTACTCTTGTTTTATAAGTCTACACTCATGAACCAATTAAGAGACACAGATTGCTAATTAGGTTCGTCAATCTGAAATTATTAGTTTAGAAAACTAGTTAATTTAGTTCAATTCTCAATTATTTGCCGAGAGTCTGATGGATTAGTAAAGATTAAACAATCCAAGACTTTTTTAAAAAACGTTAATCATTGCTAAGCCACAAAAAATTAGTTTATAGCCGCCATAGCAAAGATCATATTATATGAATTGCTATGCATTAAGAAATATTCTCGTCTACTTACTTTTATCGGCTGTAGGCACGTAATAATGCAATAAGCATGGTATATCGCTTGGCAGCCACGTTCTAACTGTATAGTTAAAACTGCTATAGTATAAAACTTTTATATATTATAATATAAAATAAAAACAGGCCATCGTGTAAGGATCTGACTTTGTGTCCCCTTAATTCATATCTCTTTCATGTCCCTCCAATAATATCATACCACGTCAATTAAAATGTAATGTCAATTAAAATATTATATCACCAGTCATGTCAATTAAAATATTTTAATTGATATAGCATAATATTATTGGAGGAACATAAAAGAGGATACGAAAAGAGAGACACATAAGCTAAATCTACAGTGTAAAGTTCTTATATGCTACAATAAATTAGCTTCAACTTTTAATTCTAACTGTGTTGCCAAACGCACCCGAGATTCAAGTCAACTGCATTTTTGGCCAAGAATCCAATCAATTGATTTTCTCAACTCTTTCACGTAATTAATCAAGCTATAAATCCAGCATAGAGATCTTTGTTCTTATATCATGATTTAGTTTATCTGCCTTATGATTATTGTTTTTTCTTACTAAGATTAATTAATATTAACGGAGATAATTACATTAAAGAAACGAAGTTGAATAGAATCCTACCAGAAGGATTTTGGAACTTCATTTCGCTAGCTAATTTAATTATTGAATGATTTTCTTATCTCTTATTCATTATATTGATTAGAATATTAAACCACGCTAAAAATATCAAAATATTTGGTGTTTGCTTATTTTATTTTTCGTTTACTAATTTAGTTTCAAACATTATCCTGTCTCAAATCCCAAAAAAAATAAAAATAAAATCATTTCAAATCCGTGGACTAAAGTAATGTCCTTTATATTATAACACATCCTCCAATCTCTATACAACAGCTCTTACTTTTTTTTTATTCCCATTATGAAAGTTTATTTAAAGTTCTTTTTTTGTAAAAGTTCTGACTTTTTTGAGTATGCATAAGATTTTTCTTTCTTTCTATTGGCTTTGTTTTTCCCTGAAGGATGACATTTTGATGGCTGATCCCCCTCAAAACAAAAACAAGAAAACAAAAACAAAAAACACATTTTGATGGCTGATATCTGAAATCCTTTTTTTTCTGTTAACTTCGTCGTTGGGGCCAACCTTCCAATTTTTTTTTTTTTTTTTTGACTTCCTAAGGAGATCAAGAAATCTTTTTCCCTTGAAAAAGATAAACTAGGGAATTTTGGCATGATTGTATGGTGGACAAATTCAAGAAATAAATTAAAGGTTCATTAACGTTTTAAACCTCAAAGCCACTGAAACGACATTTGGACTATTCAAAGTGTACGAGAGTAAATAATTTAAGAAAAATGGGTCCATGGGCAGAAACAGAGCATCTTAAGCGTTAGTTTTTTATTACACTGAGGTTGTTAGTTTGTCGATTCCCGTTATAGACTTTTAAATTGGATTTCAACTTTGGCTTTGCATAAACTAACACCGTCCATTCATCTTCAATAAAGAAGAAAGAAAAAAAAAAAGAAGAGCAAAGCAGCGGCAACACAATTTGTTCATCTTCCTCAATGTTTTGAGTTACACAAGACTTTGTATCTCGGGTAAAACTAATAAACAGTATAAAACTCTCAATACTTAAAGTGTAAAACTCTTACATGTTATAATTTTCAAACCAACATTTTTAATTTTCACTGCTCTGCCAAACACCCTATAAATTACAACCAAACCAACTTAGAGTTTTGTTGCTCCAAATACCTACTTCCCCTTTTTTTGCCGTTAAAATCAGTCTTACAAACTATCTCATCCATTAAAAATTTGTCTCAATTGAAAGCTGACAAAACTAAATAAATGTTTCTTTCAGGTCGAAAAAATGGGGAGTGTATAAATTCAAAAATATGGGTACTGTAATTCTTTCATGCTCAAAGCTGCATACTCCAAAACTTCTCTTCAAACTATAACCAATTAAGCACAAACACTAGAAGAACGATTTTACCCCATGGGTGTCTACCAAGTAAAATTAGCGAACTATACGGAAGAAGTTGGCCTGTTGAATGTTAGATCCATCTTGTCTGGTATTACCATTAAAATTACATTATCATTACATGGAAGCACAATAAGCTCTGCAGAAAACAGAATAAGAGAGACTATTTTCTGCTCCCCTGTAAGAAGCAAACGTCTATATAGCAAAAGATCTTAAATCAAAGATTAACAACGCCAAAAACTTCCAAATAATTTATACGACAAAAAAGGTTCCAAAACTAACACGAAGACACTAATCAACATTCTCAAAGATCAAAGATAGAATGGAGGAAGCACATTTGAAGATAAGCTTCAGCCATCTACATATAATTGAAGAATCCTTAAAACTTGTCTAGACTCTAGAGTCAAGTTATGAAATAAAATCCAAGTATGAGCTTTAGCCATCCGCAAACTTATAAAAACGTGTATGAACCTCGATAAACTTAGTGCCGTCAGGTGACTTCTGAAGTCATGCAAATTTATGTAGTAATCATGTTGAATTGGAATCTGGAAAGCTGCTGCGGAATAGTGGAAATAACCGGTCCATATCTCTGTCAAAATAACATGCGTTACAATAACATATATAAGACCAAACTACATTGCCGATAACATACATAAACCAAACAAAAGGGTACGAGTGAGAGGAGGAAAAAAATGCTGATTTCCACATCTTAAGAACCTGACAAGTTGACAAATCATGATCAATGGCACTTTGACTAATCATGTTTGCCAACTTTGCCAGTTGTCACGGTCTCCCAGAAGTACGACAAACTTTGATAGAAGAGCTACGTGAAAAGGTTGAGTACACAATTCCCCAAAACTTACACAATTTCATTTAAAAACATAATTCTCATAGCATTGCTGTGGGGCTCCTCCGCAACACATAGGGGGTGGTGCCCACAGTCGTTGAGGCCTACATGGGGCCTACCCGGATGGGGCTTACCCCCTGTGTGTTGCGAAGTATGGGCAAGCCCCTTGGTGGTTTTCTAATTCTCAACATTTTAGACCACGAGGAACCTCCCATAAGTAATGCATTCTAATATATCAACACAAGCATACTTCTAAAATAAAAGCAAGCAGAACAATTCATATATCACGGTCCATACCTGAACATTATCATAGAGTTCGAACAATGGAACAGCAAGAAGTTTCAAATTTTTTGGAACTGCAAAGTACTCTCTTTCGGATAAGTGAACAAGGAAGAGCTTTTTACATTCCTACATAACCAAAATTTGGAGAATGAAAAATCAATCTGCAATCTTAGCATAAAAATTGGGGATAGGGGAAATTGCACAACACAAAAACAAGAAAAGTATAAAGAATCCCAGAATTTGGTCTTTAATTGGCAGTTACCTTAGGTTTTGTTATGTGGGGAGGACAGTACGGATACATTATGGTTTCAAAGTTTGGCCTCCACCAGATAGCCACGCACTCACCTATCTGAAAGAAAATGCCAAGAAAAATAATCAGTTTCAAAAACTATAGACAAAAGAAAAATTCAGTAGCCACAAGATTCTTAAGGTGGTGAAAAGGACAGGCTCCACCCATCAATCAGGCACAAAAGACAGAGAAATGTAAATATACCTGCCAATCTGGCACAAGTGCAGGTGAATTAGCACCAAGCTTGCTGGTCAGCTTCCTTTTCAAGCCCTCGATTTCTGCAATGTAAAGAAACCCCCAAATGAAGAAAGGAAAAGAAATCATTTTTTGTTTTATAAAGAGGGAAATATCACACGACAGTGTGAAAACATAAAAGTAAAGATTGTACCATTCTCTCCTGGCTTTAGACGCCCACCAGGAAGTTTGCAAAAAGTGTTTCCGATTTGCAGCAGAAGAATGTGAGGATGATTATGTTCTTGTACCTAAAAGATCAAGGCAAATATTGAGTTCAAAGAAAGATTCAGAAGGAACATTTTCGAATCATTTATGCTAACTAATTTTGTTCATCAACTAAACATGACTGGTTTAAAACAAGAGGGGCTAGTGGTTATTTGTGTTTGTCAACAAAACATTACTAGAGTAAGACAACTGGGCTAGTGGTGAATTAGAATAAAAACGTTTGTATCCAAAATGACGCCAACATGTGATATCAATTGTCACAAAGCATTCTTAAAACATTATACGCCCTAGCACATTTCTTTGTTTACCATTTCAACCAAACTATTGCTTTTTCACTAAGAACATACTATGAGCTTGTAATAAGAATATGTTAGTGTTAACCACTAAAATGCTTCAATGGTTAAAATCCCCAGTACAAATGTGATTATTAGGTCCCAAAAAAGTCCCAAATGGAGTTTAACAATGAGATTGTTAAACCCCCTAGTTCAACAGTCAAAAAGCATTCTTAAAACCTTATATGCCAGCGCACATTTCTCTGTTTACCATTCCAACCAAACTATTGCTTTTTTTTTACTAAGAACATACTATGAGCTTGTAATAAGAATAGGTTAATGTTAACCTGTAAAATGATTCAATGGTTAAACTCCCTAGTACGAATGAGATTGTTACATGCCAAAAAAAAGTCCCACATGGGTTCAAAATAGAATAATTAAGGGGGTTTGTGAAACCTTAGGTTCTTCTCCCTTGCTAGCTGGATTGGAACGGCAAGTTGTACCCAATGGGTTCGTAACAATTGGTATCATAACCATTCCACCACACCACAAGTTCGAGTCCAAGCAGTTGTGTTGTAGACTAGATTAAAGTGCCTTGTTATGATGTATAGATGTTTACCTTTGCGTCGAATATTGGTAGTCGAATGGACTCACCAAAGGAGGAGAATACCACTAGGCCAAATGTCGCTATTGTGGACTGATGCTGATTTGGGCCCAAGAGTGGTGAACTGTTACAAACCACCTTGTTGAGTATGGAATTGTACCTAGCATGTTTGCTATGGAAAAGTGACTGTTGCTACAGATGGGGAGACCTGGGGGTTGCTACTTGGATGAAAGTGGCCCTTGTGAAGTAGCCTAGTTAAAGTCTTGGGGAGATAGGCCATGGTGTATGGCAGGGTGTGGAGTGTGGTGGAATGTTATCTACCAAAATATCCTAGGTTAAGAATGAGATAATTAAAGGTGAAATGTTAAGTACCAAAAGTATTACATGGGTCAAGAATGAGATAATTAAAGGGTTTACGAGCCCTCAGATCCTTTTATTCCGAAGAATGATTCTTTGCTAAATAATCAATAGAGATCTATCTATAATCTAATAATTAAAGCATTGCAGTAAAAAGATCGTACACAAGGTCATGAGTATCAGGTCAAAACAACTAAATTTTATACAGAACGGGGAAAAAATGAACTTGACAAACCAATAAAATTGCTTCAACGCTCGTCCTCATTCCCTCTTTCATATAGCTGCCAAGTGAACACCAAAAGGCAAAAATCAAAAACGAGAGCTGTGTGCATCGGAATTCGTTAAAAAGAATAAACTCATAAACCCTTCTAGGGCTTTCGAAACAACAAGAAATGTCGATTTCGTCATGAAAGAACAAATCTTTCTAGGGTTTTCAAAGAATTTACAGAAATTTCAAAACTTGAAATGAAACAAAAAAAAAAAAAAAAAAAGACATACTTGACTTTCATACGAGCAAGACGATCAGCGACGGAGGTGTCCTTCTCCATCTTGGGCTCTTTGGTGCCGAAGGTGTAGCTCGACAGTGGATACGTGTTCACCACCGGCGAAGTCACCATCTTTCTCTCTCTAAAGCTCGATTTTTTGCTCTCTCTCCTCCTGAACTCTGAAATCGCGTCGACCGTTCGGCGGGGCTGTGGGGACCGGGTGGGAGGCAAAAGGGCAAAATACGGAGTATGTCTGTGAAATATTTTAAAACCCGATTGGGTGGTTTTGCAATTTACAAATTTGTTCGAAAGGCAGGGGTAACCGGTGGATAGAATTATTTTATTGTAGTGTATGAGAGTTTTATATTATAGTAATTTTTTTATTATTATTATAGATATGAGAGCTTTACATTGTTTATAACTGAGTTTATGATTGTAACCATGGTTCCCACCACTCAGCCAAACAAGTGGATAATTTTGATTTGGATTATTTTTCACATTTGCCCTTGAATAATATCGCGTATGTGAATTTGTCCTCTGACTTTTAAAATGTATTATTTAATCTCCTCAAACTTTGTTCCATTAGCAAATATCTATTCTATCCAACTCCTTTAGTTTTTGGGCTTTTTTTTAAAAAAAAAATTTATATTACCTCTCAAACTACGTCACTTATGTTATTTTACCCCATGATTTTTAAAATGTGACATTATGTCCTTTAATTTTTTTGTTAGCAATTGACCTTCTTCTTCCAATTATGTTTTGCTAATAAATTAATTTGTTTTTCTTCCAACTTTACAAGACCTCCATGTCAAAGCAATCCGTATATCCACAATTTGCATATGAATATTTTTTACAACATGCCATTCAAATACTAATACAAAGAAAATTCAAGAGGGGTTCTTTACAAGAAATTAAAATAACGTGTTCTTTTTTGAAGAAAAAACTTAAGGAACTTTGCTAGTTTTTTTCCTCCTTAAGCTCCTTTATATGGTTGAAATGACATGTAGTAAAAATAATACTTTTTCTTTGAACTTTTTTTTCCTTAATCTATTTTTCCCATTAAATAATTTTTTTATTTTTGAGTTTTTTTAGTTAGAACAAAAAAACATTGACTTGTAAACCCGAATAAAATTAGACGAAATGAGATTATTTGATAACAAAAAAAATTGGGGAATATAATGACACATTCTAAAAATTAGGGGATAAAATAACATAACTAACATAGTTTGAGGGAAAAATATAAAAATATTTTGTAAAAAGCCATCCAAAAACTAACAAAGTTTGATAAAATGAGGAAATTTATCAAAGAAACAAAGTTCAAGGGGATTTAATGGCATGTTTGGCAAAGTGACATAGTTCAGGGGCCGTGAAAATAATCCTTTATATTTTTCTAAAGAAAGAGAGACTGACACTGTACAAGTAATGCATAACCTCCTGCTTTACCGTTGGATTAGATTAATATTAAGGGCCAAGTAGCCAATCGGACAGTGATTATTCCCTCCGTTGTGGACAAGAGGTTAATTACCGTTGAGCCTGGTAAAATATGGAGGCTTTTGTAATAAGGTAAAAAAAATCCCCTTTTTTTTAATGGAAAAAAATCCCACATTGATATTGCACAGTTCTCGACTATCATATCTGAATAATATCATAATTAAAAAGGTGACTTTAACAGAAATAAATGAAATTTGATGGGATATAATTAATAGAACTTGATGAAAATTTAAGGATGTAAGATAACGCAAACTAATGGGCAGTAGTGGAACTATTCAAAAAAATATCTTTCAAAACATGTGATTTCTTCATTTTGGTTTTTTGAAATTCATGGTATTATCTTTTTTGGTGTGGGTTATTATCTACTAATTATGTATGTTTTCAAGAGGTTGAGTCTGTTGCAGGTGGAGCCTAATCATCCACCCAGCAAAGAAAAGAAAAAGGAGAATAAAGGCAGCATCTGGGCGCTGCAGCGTCAAAATTTGGGCATCGCAACACCCACAGGCAGCAAACCAGCGCCGCAACGCCAAGATTGAGCATTGCAGCACCAACGAGAGAGCGCTGCAGCACCGACCTATCTTGTGCAATTTTAAGGCAGTAATCAGCACCCAGCGAAAAACAACACAAAAAGGAGAACGTGTGACTGCTAGGGTTTCTCAATAGTTGCTATTTCTACTTTTCATTGAGGGTATTAAATAGAGATAAGACGGCTATGGTTGTGTGTGGCATTATTTTGTGAGTGTGAGAGCTCTATTGTTGAGAGAGTTGAAGAAAATTCCCACAGAGGGTGCTAGATAGAAGAGAGATTTAGAAAACACAATTGAGAGTGTGTGATAAAAATTTCTTTTGTAATATGTAATCATCTCCTTTCATTATAGTGGAATCTAAAGCAGCAGAAATAGGACATAGTCTCAAATTTGGACAAACCTGTATAAAATTTGGTGTCCTTTTTCTTCTTTTCTTTTTCTACAATCATTCGTTCTTTGTGTTTTTAAAATTAGGAGGCGCTTAATTCTCCAACAACTGGTATTAGAGCGCAGGTTCAGGTCAAAAACTATGACGGGAGAAGAAGGTTTAGCTACTGGTATCACTAAATTTGACGGTTCAGAGTTTTCCTATTGGAGGATGTAAGTGGAAGACTACCTCCACAGCAAAAAACTGCACTTGCCCTTGGGTAATAAGCTTGGAGGCATGAAGGATGAGGAGTTGACTCTTCTTGACAGACAGGTATTGGGTGTGATCCGTTTGACCTTATCAGAGAATGTGGCCCACAACGTAGCAAAGGAGAGGATCACAGCATGGATGATGAAAGCTTTGTCAGATATGTATGAGAAGCCCTCGGCCAATAATAAGATACACCTCATGAAGAAGCTTTTTAATTTAAAAATGCCTGAAGGTATCTCGATGGTAGAGCATCTGAATAATTTCAATACCATTCTGAATCAATTGGTCTTGGTGGAGATTAAATTTGATGATGAGATTAATGCCATAATCCTTTTGGCCTCGTTACCGAATAGTTGGAACCCATTAGGGTGGCCATTACCAATTCGATTGGGAATGTAAAACTGAAATTTGTTGATGTCAGAAATTCTATTTTGGCGGAAGAAGTTTGTAGAAAGGATTCTAGTGAAGCTTCAACATTGAACTTGGCCCTTGATGTTGAGATTAAGGGTAGGAAACTTGAGAGGCATTCCAACAAGGACAATGGCAAAAGGGGTAAGTCGAGGAATGAGAGAAGCAAGTCGAGAAACAGTAGGAATGTGGAGTGTTGGAACTATGGAAAGACCGGCCACTTGAAAAAGAATTTTAGGGCTCTGAAGAAAAACAAAGACAAGAACAATGACGATGCAAACGCCACCATTAAAGAGGCACAAGATGCCTTACTCTTGTCTGTTGACAATTCCCTTGATTCGTGGGTGATGGACTCAGGAGCATTGTTCCACACTACTGCACATCGTGAAGTCTTGGAGAATTATGTTGCCAGAAATCATGGTAAAGTTTACCTTACTGATGGTGAACCTTTGGACATCATTGGCATTAGAGATATCAGTTTGAAAATGCCTAATGCGTCTGTGTGGAAGATTCAAAGGGTGAGACATGTACTAAATTGATGCGCAACTTGATTTCGGTAGGACAACTTGATGACGAAGGACATAATGTGACCTCAATTGTGGAGGTTGGAAAGTCACAAAGGGAGCAATGGTCATTGCTCGGGGACGTAAAGTTAGAACTCTCTACATTAATTCTATTTGCAAAGATACCATAGCAATTGCTGACTCTGCTGCTAATACTGAGCTATGGCATCATAGACTTGAATACATGAGTGAGAAGGGAATGAAGGTACTTCACTCTAATGGAAAACTATCGGGATTAAAAATTGTTGATCACAGGTTGTGTGAGGGCTGCATCTTTGGCAAACAAAAGAGAGTCAGTTTCTCAAAGACAAGCAGAGAGCCTAAGTCTAGGAAGTTAGAGTTAGTGCACACCGATGTGTGGGGACCTTCGACGGTGACTTCTCTTGGTGCTATTAATTACTATATGACTTTTATTAATGACTCAAGCGGAAAGGTATGGGTTTACTTTCTGAAAAATAAATCTGATGTCTTTGATGCTTTCAAGAGATGGAGAGCTATGGTGGAGAATGATACAGATTTGAAGGTGAAGTGCTTGCAGTCTAATAATAGGGGAGAGTATATATATGATGATTTCAAACAGTACTGTGCTAAGAATGGAATAAAGATGAAGAAAACTATTCTAGGGAAACCACAACAGAATGGTGTAGCTGAGAGGATGAACAAAACTCTAAACGAGCGTGCTAGAAGTATGAGGTTGCATGCAGGACTACCAAAGTTGTTTTGGGCTGAGGCAATCAACATCGCAGCTCATCTAATCAATAGAAGTCCATTCACACCATTGAAGTTCAAGCTACCAGAAGAAATATAGAGCGGTAAAAAGGTTGACCTCTCTTACTTAAAAGTATTTGATTGTGTTTTCTATGTTCACATTGATTCTATTGCTAAGAATAAACTCGATGCAAAATCTAATAAATGTTTTCTAGTTGGCTGTGGTGCAGTTGAGTTTGGTTATCATCTCTAGGATGACCAAAATCGAAAGATTATCAGGAGCAAGGATGTGATATTCAATGAAGGTGCTCTGTATAAAGACAGAGACATCACTGACTCTAGAAGTACAGGTTCTAAAGATAAGAAGCCTGAAGTGATTCCATTGAAGGATCTTCCTGAAGTGAAGTACAGAATTCATAAGATGAAGATTCGAAAAATATAGCTCCAAAAGGAAACCAGATCACTCCTGCCACTACAGTCAGAAGATTTAGCAGGACCATCAAACCACCGTATAGATACTCCCCTTCTTTGCATTATATTTTGTTGACCGAGAGGTGAACCAGAGAGTTATGATGAAGCCGTGCAGGCTAAGGATTCGGTCAAGTGGGAGTTAGCCATGAGGAATGAGATGGATTCTTTAATGTCCAATCAGACATGACAACTGGCAGAGTTACCAAAGGTCAAAAAGACTTTGCACAACGAATGAGTATACTAGATAAAAGATGAATATGATGGTAGAAAATGGTATAAGGCAAGGCTAGTAGTAAAAGGCTTTCAACAGAAAGAATGCATTGACTGCAATGAGATCTTTTCTCCAGTGGTGAAACTAATCACGATTAGAATGGTACTTGCGCTAGTGGCAAACGAAGACTTGTTCTTGGAATAGTTGGATGTTAAGATAGCCTTTCTCTATGGTGATTTGGAAGAGAAAATCTATATGAAGTAGCCACAAGGTTTCAAAGTACAGGGTAAGGAGAACATGGTGTACAAATTTCAGAAGAGCTTGTATGGCCTTAAACAAGCTCCCAGGCAGTTGTACAAGAAGTTTGATAGTTTTATGCATAGCAATGGTTTCTTGAGGTGTCAGGGAGATCATTGTTGTTATGTAAAGAACTTTGGTGACTCCAACATTATATTGTTGCTATATGTTGATGACATGTTGATAGTAGGAGGATGCAAACAAGAGATTGACAAGCTAAAAAAGGAGATGTCTAAGGAGTTTACAATGAAGGATTTGGGTACTACAAAACAAATCCTTGGGATGAGAATAACAAGGAACGGTAGTGCTTTGAAATTGTCACATGAAGAATAGGTTGAAAATGTGCTTAATAGATTCAACATGAGTAGTGTGAAGCCTGTGAGTAATCCTTTGGCTAGTCACTTCAAGTTGTCAAAGGACCAATCACCGACCACAGAGCAGGAGCGAGACCACAGGGTTAAGGTGCCTTATGCTTCCGCAATAGGCAGTCTCATGTATGCCATGGTTTATACTAGACCGGACATTGCACATGTAGTGGGTGTTGTGAGCAGGTATATGAACAATCCAGGCAAACAGCATTGGGAGGTAGTGAAATGGATTTTCAGATATCTAAGAGGTACTGCAAGTTTAGCTCTGTGTTTCAAGAAGTCAGACTTAGGATTACATGGTTATATAGATGCTGATATGGCTGGAGACATTGATGGCAAAAAGAGCACTACCAGTTCTGTTTATACTATGGATGACATAGCAGTTAGTTGGGTCTCGAAGCTGCAAAAGATAGTTGCACTCTTTATAACTGAAGCAGAGTATGTGGCAATGACGGAAGCAAGCAAGGAGATGATTTCTAGAAGAACTGGGTCACAAGCAAGAAAGGAGTGTGCTACATAGTGACAGTCAGAGCGCCATTCACTTGGCAAAAAATCCTGCATTTTATGCTAGGACGAAGCATATATAGTTGCATTATCACTTCATCAAATAGGCTTTGGAAGATGGGGTATTAAAGCTTGAGAATATTCTTGGGAGACAAAATCTAGCATATATGCTTACCAAAACTGTTCCAATCGAGAAACTAAAGTTGTGCGCAACTTCAGTTGGACTTCTCCTTGAGGCGTGGAAGTTGTTGCCGCTACAGTTAGAGACATAGTGATTGATTAGTCTCCAAATGGGAGAATGTTACAAGTGGAGCCTAATAATCAACCCAGCAAAGAAAATAAAAAGAGAGGAAAGGCAGCGTCTGGCCACTGCAGCGCCAAAATTTGGGCACCGTAGAGCCCGCGGGCAACAAACCAGCACTGTGGCGCCAGTAGGAGAGCGTCGCAACACCGATTTTGGGCACCGCGACTCCAAGGACTTGTCTTGTGTGATTTTAAGGCAGTAATAAGCATCCAACAAAAAATAACACAAAAAGGGAAACATGTGACTGCTTGGGTTTTTCAATAGTTGCTATTTCTACTTCTCATTGAGGGTATTTAAATAGAGATAAGAAGGCTAGAGTTGTGTGTGGCATTATTTTGTGAGTGTGAGAGCTCTATTGTTGAGAGAGTTGAAAAAAATTCCCACAGAGGGTGCTAGGTAGAAGAGAGATTTGGGAAACACAACTGAGAGTGTATGATAAAAATTTCTTTTGTAATCTATAATCATCTCCTTTCATTATAATAGAATCTGCAGCGGCAGAAACAGGACGTAGTCTCAAATTTGGATGAACCTGTATAACATTTGGTGTCCTTTTTCTTCTTTTCTATTTCTGTAATCATTCATTCTTGGTGTTCTTAGAATTAGAAGGCACCCAATTCCCCAATAAAGTCTAGTCAAAAAATCAAATTAGAATTCGATCGAAAAACTCAATACCATTACTTTTAAACACCTTTACAATTAGACCTTCTTGTCCTATTTTGTATGCATATTTGACAATGTCACACACATATATATATTTAACGACAAAAAGGCAGAGCCTCAATCTAGATGTTTTTCAAGAAGAAATAACATCTACTACCATACTAAACAACGCACAATGGACTATTCAACTGGATTAGCTACATTGAGATTTTGAAATACAGGTGCTTAATTGCTAAAATAGAAATTTTAGGGATTACATTACCAAACCAAAAACGTTCATTTGCATCCATACCAAAAGGCCATGTTGAGAAATATTACTACTTCTTTTTAGAGTTTTTTAAACACTGGATTTTGCTTATTGTTCTTTGGTAGAGTGTAAAATATGGGTTGGGCCAAAACAGATAGGTATTGCTCAAATAGTTTGAGGGGACAGATCGGCCCTATCAAGTTTGCAAGGTCAACTTGGGTCAGCTTAGCCAACGTGACATTTTTAAAGAAGAAGAATAATAAGGAAAATAAGGGAGAACAAAAAAAAATATCAGATTTTTGAAATTTTTTAAAGAAAATAGCATATTTTAAAAGCATATATAGTAAATTTCATATTTACGATGTAAATAATTTATTCACTATAAGTAAAGAGGGTAAATGAATTATTTACACCTTAAATATATTTACCATGCAAATAAAAATTATTTGCATAAAAATAAAGACATAGTTAAATTATTTAACCATAAGTTTACTATTTACTATAAATATTTTCAAAACATGTCATTTCCTTACGAAAGCGTTTGCAATATCGTTCAGAAAATGCCGTTCTAACTGCTACAGTATAAGCCTTTCATATGCTACATTGTAAGGGAAAAGCATGCTACAATTTAAAGGTCTCAGATGCTATAGTAAAATCGTTCTAACTACGTTGTCAAATACACTTTATGGTTACTTTTGAAAAAATGTTATTTACTTCCATTTTTGAAAAAAAAATATAAAATCTACAAGTTGGGCCTGACAGGCCCTCCCATATTTAAGCACTATTCAGTGAATTTTCTCTCACCAAGACAGTTATATAAATGCCATCTTTTAATATTTAGTTTTAATAAATATCACATATGTTTATTTATGGTGCAACGTAACATGTAATACGAATGATATTTTGACATAAACAGTTTAAATATGGCATAAATAAACATAACTTTAATAGTGTAGCATAAGATGTAATTTTCTCTTGCGTCTTCATCTCTTTTATTTAGCAATTTGCAACTTGATTTGAAAGTCAATTGCAATGGACCCTAAATTAGCAACGACTATTAAACAATTTGCAGAGCTTAGTACGTGAGCTTTTCTCATTAAAATATTTTATTTGTACACCCTAACTAAACTTGAAGGCTGATTTCATTGTTGCTCATTACTTTATTTGTTTTTTTACCTGTTATTTTCCTAATGGTAATTATGGTAATTAAATTAATTATGAGTGTGCTAATTAAAATTTTTTTCATCTAAAATCTAATTCATATTATTTATTTCTAGCTATTTTTAAATTTTTTAAAATTTTTCTATACCTATTTAGTATATTTACTAAAATGCTCTTAGAACTTCTTAATAATTATGAAAATGCGATTTTGGCATTATATGGATTAAAGTCTCCGGAGGAGACTCATTCTCACGAACTCCCTCAATTATTTTCCCTCTTCCTTTCTCTTTCACATCTCTCTTTCTTTCTTTGTCTGCATCTCTCTCTCTTTTCTTTCTTTTCTTATTCTCTTCTTCATTCCTCTTCTACGGAGAAGCAAACCAGAGAGATCAAAAAAGGAAACTTAAGTTATTCTTTTAAAAAACTCCACAAACAACTTCTCACAAACTCAAGGATTGAGAAAGCCTAGACGTGTTCAAGATCAAAGCACTTTTGAGCTAAGTTTTTAAGGTTAGATTTCTAGAACTTTAAATTTCATTTTAAGTTGTATTTTGGTATGAAAATTTGTGAGAAATGTGTTTTTGATGTTTGTGAATGATTATACATAATTTTTAAGCTTAAAAACATGTTACAAACCTGAATTTTGATTGACGATGGGTGAAGAGCAATCAAGAACTCGTCTGTGAATTTTTCCAGATTTTACATCATTTTTTTGGCTTTCAATCGTTTTTTCTACAAAGAGAAAACGACATGTTGTTTTTCCAAAAGAGAGATTTAATAAAAAAAAAGACCAAATTTTAGGCTTCAGGTGGGCTTTGAACCATCGACCTCAGGAGCAAGTAAAGGAAACTAAACCACCAAGACAAGGGTAGTTATTTGTTAACTTATGTTTCAGAAATAATAAATATTTTTTTATAAAGTTTGTAATTTCAAATAATTTTATTTTAATGAATATCTAACTTTTTAATTATTTTATTTCTAAATATTTTAAATCGTATTATTTATTTTAAAAAATATATACTTTAACATATTTTGTACCAAAATAAAATCCGTATGTTGTTGTTAAATTGTTATTTTATTTATTTCATAATTTACTAAAATTAAGTTAGAAAAATTGATATTCACCATTTTAGTATATTAATGATTATGGTGCACCAATAAAAATAAATGGTAAATTGACATAATTATAAATTACGAGTTAAGTTAAAGTATGGTTATTTTATACGTTTTAGGGTAATGATGTATTTGGAGCTTATGTGGCGAATTTGGTTTTGTAAGCTATAAATTATCAATGGATATATTGCAAAGAGGTAGGGATTCTATTACTTATCTTTTGTGAGGTTTTGATAAATTAAAATTTGGTTGTTTTACGTTGCAAGATATATATATGTATTTATAATGTATATGATTGTACCCATAATACAATGATGTGGAACTCGTCGCGTATTGTACAGCGAGGAACGTAATGATTTGATACATGTTGTTATAAATTGAGAAACATGGTTAGGAAAACTAACTCTATAAATAATGATTGATTATAAATGAATAGTGAGACATGAAGAAGGCGGCGGCTATATCCTTGGGCACCAATACCTTAAAAGATAAAAGATAGGAGGTGATGACGCTTTCTTGGGTCGAAAGTCCCAGAACGCACTGTACATGAATCAACTTGATGAGGATTGAGGGCTTGATATCCCCTCATCAGAACACCCGTGGAATGATAGTAGGGTAGTCAAGCGCGCCCATTTAGGTTTCGTTGAGCTGAGTGATATGATATTCTAATTACACGATGGATATAAATGAACATAATTGAATCCTCAATTAATGTGTGTATGTATCTATATATATGTATGTATGTATGAAACTTGGTAACAATGATCATAAGATATCCGTCGAAATTGAACATGATAATATTGATGAATAATGATTATGAACTAACCATGCAGGTTTTAATGTGGCAATAATAAAAACCTACAGGTGAGTAATGTTTTCCCTCTTGAACATATTGTTGATCATTCTCTTATATTTCTATCTTTTAGGACTCACAAAGTGTGAGATAGTGACAAAAAATATAGTTGAGAAAGTTATGTAGCTGTATTACATTGGAATTGCTTCATTTGTTAGAGAACGTACTTCATGGTAATGTAAGCATCTTGTGTTCCTTTATGGGACTATATTAAGATTGTATTGAAGGTTAAAATGATGATGATGACAATTGTTATTATAAAATATAAGATACTACATTAAACTGTAGTTTATTTGTTTATGTTTTATTTAAATCCCCGGCAAATTTCTTTGATTTTTTTTTCTGATATTTATTTTATTTATTAAAAACTGTTAACCCTCACTTAGGGGCATTACAAATTGTATTGTATATATTATCAAAAATTTTACTTATATTATTGTTGGGCCATTTTTCCTCGGCCATGTGTTGTTCTTCGTTTGATAGGTAGCCATGTATTATTATTGTTATTATTTGGCTTAGTTTTAAACACGCTACGTGATTAAATACTCGGGACAATTTTGCATTATTATAACATGGGAATGACCAAGCACATATTATTATTATTATTATTATTATTATTATTATTATTATTATTATTATTATTTGGCTTAGTTTTAAACACGATACGTGATTAAATACTCGAGACAATTTTGCATTATTATAACATGAGAATTACCAAGCACTTGATTGGTGGCACAAGGAGTTGCTATCTATTTTTTTTTTTTTTAAATTTTGTTTGGATTCCCAACTTTATAATGAGGTAGATCATTTGTCATCAATCATTAATCATCACTTATTTTTTTAAACCAAAAAAAAAGCGCTAGGTACTTTTCCATCAAGAATCCATATGTTATTAATTAGTTAGAAGTATCAATTTGGTGGTACGGTAGTAGTGATATCTTTTCTTCTTCTTCTTCTTTTCCTTCAAAATATGACTAGATTTAATATTGAATAACCCAAATCAGAGGTTATGCCAATCAATGAACCATGCGGTGTCGATTTGGTGATGTGTGTAAAACTAAGACAATCCTTCTAATAGTATCGGGTTAATGCTGGTGAGGGTCTCGAAATTTCTTCTCTAAATAGGATGACTTAAAAGAATACAACTTTTAGAAATTTGAAGCTTGAATGTACCACTTTTTGTTGAAAAATTAAGCTTAACGTTTCAGGTAAAAGTTATAGAGATGAATTACAAGACTTCAAAAAATTATACTTATCTATTTCAATTAAAAAAGAACATTTTTTAACTCTTTAGCTGAAAAAGAAAAAAGAACATCACTTTATTAGCGTCTGCATGGAACCCTAGTCGATTAATAATTTACATTCACTTTGGACTTCCGGTGCTCTCCGTGTTTGTGCGTTTTGTTTTATGATCAAATGAATATGTAAAAACGTGAAGCATTACCAAACAAAAATACTATCCTATTTTCTCTGCTAAAATTTTAACTTACTGTTTTTCTTTTAAGATTAAACCTCGCTAAGCAATGCCTAGATCATATGGATAGTGATTCTATAGTAGTAGAGATGACCAAGATATGATCGTTGCTTTTTTAAAGACCATAAAAGAAAGAAAGAAAGAAAGTCATTATTAATTATTTCTTTTCAAGAAATGAACACGCTTCATTTGTGCTCTAAATGATTCCTATCGAAGAATGCCAATTAAAACGAATTACAATCTCAACACATTTTAGAACAAGCCAGTCTTTTCTTTTTTGATCTTTAGTAAGTGAACAGTACAACCCCACGTTGCCTTCTTACCAAGGCTCACACCAAGTGCCGACCACGAAAAGCATAGTTCAGAATTTTCCATTTTGCTCTTTAGCTATTTTTTTTTTTCACACACATTACCTTACTGTTTTATTATCAAATTACGTATAATGGTGTAAAATTGTTACAAAGCGAAAAAATAGTTTTTGGTGAAGGCACTAAAAAAAAAAAGGTTAGATATAATTCTTGCATAATTTTAAATGTTACACCAAGAAAAAGATAGAAATAATACTTGCACAATTATAAATGTCAACAATTAAGTTGGAAAAGAGTAATAATTTTTCTTACAACGTGAGTGACAGCACAACTAAAATTTGCCACTAAAATTTTAAAATGTAGGTACGTGTAAGGTTTTTCATTTTAATCTATCACATAGCAGTAGGTTATCTCCACGAACTTAAAGAAAACAAATCTGATTACCAATGCAGTAAGAGTCAAGTATGTATCTCAGATCAATTCACTTGATGTCTAATGTAAACAACTGTCGGTAGTAAATTCTATGACTTAAAAAAAATCAATACAAAATGGCCTCTATATTCAATATTAATCCTCTTCCCCTTTTATTAACCTTTTTTTTTTTGTTCGCTAAAATTGCTTAAAAAAACTATTACAGTCCGATTAAAGTTCTGAACTTCTCGTACCTTAACTCATAACAATGCATTTGCAATATGAAAATGATCATGATCATGATGATCATCATGATGGCTTCCTTGTCCCCACAAAAACCTGCAAAGCCCCATCGGACCCACCCGCCACCAGGGTGCACTCATCCTCTCCCACTTGCCTCCAACACACACCGCTCACGAACCCTCTCTCGCATCCGGACCCACCCGTCGACCCAAACCCATGGGTCCAAATCGGCTCGCCCCACCTCTTATCGTAAACAAATACTTGGCTATTCTCCGACCCGCACCCGAGCAACCCGCCTGTTCTCCAAACCGATAACCCGACAAAGCTCCGGCTGTTAACGTGCCCCTTGTACGTGCGAACAGCACGTGCGTCGTCCATATTCCATAACTTTAAACACCCGTCTGTGCCAGAGGATACCATCGTACAGCTGTCGAGAAAGCGAACATACGTCACCGTTTTCTGGTGGCCGTCGAGGATCAGGACCGGATCGGAGAGCTTCCTCACATCGTAGCCGTACGCCCTTCGGTCAGCGCATCCGACGGCCACCAGTGGCCCGCCGAAGGGGTTGAACTCGACGCAGCAGACGGAGGAGGTCTTCGTCGCGCTGGGACGCACCGTAGCCACGCACTCCCCGCCCTCGCACCGCGGGTCCCACATTTGCATGGTCCCGTCGTCCGACCCCGACGCCGCCATCACCGGACCGACGTCCCAATGCGAGTAGTCCACGCTCCAGACACGCCGCCCCCCGTGCTCGTCGCGCTCGAACACCGGCGTCCTCCTCTCCAGGTCATACTCCGTCACCACGCCGTCGTAGTCGCCGGAGCCAATGATTGTCCCTCCCTCTCTGGGCTTCCATCTGAGGCTGCTGAGCTTCGCCGGCGTGCAGATGTAGTAGTCATAAACGCCCGCATGGTCGAGAACCGCCACGTCGCCGCCGCCTGCGGCCACAAGCGAGCTGAATTTGTAAATTCTTATCTTCCTGGCGATTCCGCCAGTGGCGAGTAGGTTATCGGAGGGGTCGAATTCGACGACACCGAGCGCGTCAGAGGCGGGGGTGGCGGAGGCGGGTGAGCAGACGACGGTTCGGAGTTCAAAATCCCACTCACATCGAGCCTTTTCCGTTTCGTCTCCTTTAAATTCATTACTGTGTGCAGTTTCATCTTGGTCTGTATTTTCGTTTTCTTTTCCTTTTCTTTCTATTCTCTCTGGCTGTGTGTTGGAGGAGAGGTTTTTCATTTCCCATTCATAAGAGGAGAAGAAGAAGAAGTTATTGTTGGAGGTTTTGGGGTTTCAAAACCAATGAAAGGCTCCCATAAACCTGCCTTTCGGTTTCCCCTCTGTCTCTGTGACTTAGATAAATAGGATAGTTACTGTCAATCTATTTGCTCTTATTTTGAACGCAGGATAAGATTCTTCCCTGGAAATATTCCTCCTGTTGCTCTAAATTACCATAATGCCATCGTCCTACTCCCTATATTTCATGCATGATACTGTATAAAATTATTATTATTATTAGTATAAAAATTATTATTAAATAAACTTTTTATAATCACTTGTAAGTGCCAATAAATCTACATTCGTGTTTAGATTTCCAATTCCTTACCGTTTTCTTAAAATAAAATTCAATCGAGTAATTGATTAATTTATGGTTTTAAGAAACATTGTCATGCTCACGATGGTTGGCTGCTAGGACTTACTGGAAGTACGTGGTTTTGATATTTTGCGTACAGAAAGCTGCTCATATTAGTGTTTTTTTAAATGACTTTTTAAAAGAGTTTTGGCCATGCTTCTGCTTAAAGTCATAATGCGTATATTGCCAAAAAAAATATATGACAAAAACTACAAAAATTGCCCTAAAAATCTCCAAGGTTGATTCAATTAAACATTTTTTTGTTCGATGATTTAATTATTACATATATAGGAATACATTAAAAACTCAGACATAAAACAATGAGACTGATTTTTTTTACTTTTGATCATGTGGTATCGCAATACTCGTTTAGTTATTTATTGATTTTTTCTTTATTTGTCAGAACCTTCAAATTAACATTTTTCCAATACTGAAAGGGGCATTTATGGTACTTCATAATATTATTTTCTTTTTGTTAAATATATATATATATATATTGTATTTCAAATTTGACTTTGAAATTTTCACTGCTCGGAAGACGTCCATTGATTGCATTCTAAGGAAGACGCGAGGAATTTAATGTATATAAATATTCAAGTGGTGAAGGTGCAAAAGAGAATTGTTGGTTGCTTTTGTGCCTCAGCTTTGGTTTATGGAATGGCGTGTGGAGACAGGCTATTGTCTCCCTCTGCCTTACGTGGTTTAAGCAAAGCCTTTTGTCCCTCCTCTACGTTTATCCCCACCACTTAATTGGCCTCACCCTAACTTTGATGAGATGCTATAACATAACTCATCTAAGAATCACATGAAAAGACATTAGCTTACCTAAATATTATAATTAGCAACAACTTGGAATTCACCAAGTTTGCAAGGTTTAAAAACACTAATATGATTTTCGGCAGTCCAAAAAAAACTGAATTCGTTAAGAAACGCAAATCAAACTATAAAGTTATGATTCAAAACAATTTTGTAAATGGGTACAATATTTTTTATCACAAAATTGGAATTCAAATCTACTTTAGTTAAAATTTTTAGTTTGAATTATGTTATCAAACTGCTTAAAAAAATGAGCGACTCTAAACAATACTTCGAGAAAGAAATAAAAAATCTCCAACCACTCTAATGACTTCTGCTATTTGTGGTAAAATGGTGGAAGGGGAGATCAAAAGATTTGAGTTCGATTTGATGTGAAACTGGACCCTTTAACAACACACAAAGGGACGACAACTGCAGTCCTTTGAAAAGAAAGGCTAACAAATGTTTACAGGTCGTGTATATTATGAATTTGGAAAAAATCAATACTAGCGGAATGACAAACTGTCTATTTTTCCTGAAATGTCTAAAAAGGGAACGGCGTTGTCCTTCTTCGCATCCAATCATTATTCCATAGCGTTAGAATTCTGCAATCATTTTGACTCTCAATCTCCATAGCTCTACCGTTTCTTCTGTTACGTCCCGGAGTACAGGAGATGACGTGATAGATTATTTAATTTAATTAAAAGGAAAATTTAATTAAAATCAAAAATTTTAGGGGTTAAATCAAATAATAAAATGTAAAAGTTTCAAAACAACATTGTATAAAAGAATTCATAACATTAAACGAATAATAAAATAATAAAATCAATAACCACAAGAATGGGTCCCACTGACCCACAACTTGTACACACACATTGTACTGACAATATAATAATACAACCACAGTCCAAGTACAAATAGAGTTAAAACATTATATGTCTTGTTCAATTAATACAAATAACCTACTAGTCCTTCTACTGCTCCTGAGTTCTGTCCGTTGAATCCTCTCTGAACCTAAATGGGAAACCACTTAGGGGGGAAATTTTAAAAACAAAGAAAATGTGAGCGAAAGGCTCAGTAGGACTATGTTTTAATAAATCATTTAATTTAAAGGAAAATCTTATTATTTAGGAAATTATATAAAAGAAACATTGAATAAATAAGTAAATTTAAATAAAACTGTTCTTACCCAAAACAGTTTATTAGGTCGACCAGAAATGCATTATTCTCTCTTCTTAGGTAAACCATAAGGATATCACCACCGTAGTGGCCTAGCTAGGTTTTGGGACCTGCCCCCAAGGTCGATCACTACACGACCGGATCTCTGATATGGCATCATGCCCTTATATTTATTTCTAACATTATTCAAAATCCATTTACCAGATGTTTTCATTATCATTCATTATGAAGTTCATTATGAAGTGCATCTCAGTTCATGGTTTATAAAAATACAACCGATAAATTCCATTTTCAATTAATCGTTGAAAACATTTTTTTTATAGAAACCCTTTTCAAAGCCAAATCATTTTGAAACTAGGCTACCAAAGAATAGGGTAGAAGTCCTATCTCGATACTCGTATCGGTGCCCCACACCGTAATCTCGATCCGCTATACGTTAGCTCCGTAAAACCACGAACGATCCTAGATACACACTAAGTTGATCAATATCTAGTTCGAGGCATTCTATGTTGCTAAATCATTTTATGATGTCCTGGTGTGCCATTTGTATCTTTAAAATCATTTTACAAGGTTGGAATTTAAATCGGGGTTTAAAACAGTGAAAACGGGTGAAAAATCATAAAATTTTCCCATGCTATGCTGGCCTGCCGGGCTCCTTGCTGCGGCCAGCCGAACTGTGCAGTTCGGCCTGCCGAAAATCAGGTCCGGTTGGCTCGACATTTCCCAGGTTCGGGCTGCCGAACGGTGTAGTCCGGCTTGTCGATCCTTTGAATCTGGCCTGCCGAACTAGAAAAACCCAGAAATTCCAGCCACAAGTTTTGGTTCTCCCAAAATCTAAATCTTGATTTTAACCTGTTTTTCTCAAATCTCAGGCATGGAAAACATTCATCGATGATAGAAAAACATATTTGAACACTTTTGAACTCATTTAAACAAGATTTAAAATCAAAAATCTAAAAATGGGAGAAAATGAGGAAAAATGAAAAATCTTGAATCTAATCCATTTTTCTTCAATCCAAGCTTAGATTTTAGGTGTTCTAAGTTCATTTAACTCAAATCAAGAGTTTTCTAAGCTTAAACAAACTTAGATTTCAAAAATATACAAAAATTGAAAATTTTGAAAATTTTTAGAAATTTAAAGAACTAACCTCGAATCGAAGCTTCAATCCGCGTTCTTGGTAGCCAAATATCGTTCCCGAGTGTCCTCCTTGCTAACCCGAAGCTTGGACTCGAATTTTGATTCAAAAATTTGAGAGAGAAATTGAGAGAGAAGAGAGAAACCGAGAGAGAACGAGAGACAGTGATCACGGGTGGGAGAGGAGGAGAGAGAGAGTGAGAGCTGAGAGTGAAGAGAGAGAAAGAGGAGAAAGAATAAATAGAGAGAAACGGTGGGTGATTTTACTGTGCGAAAACCATGTGTCACCCACGGTTTTGTAAAACAGAATATTTTTAACATTCTACAAATGGTTGTGTTTTAAAAACTCAAAATAACATTTTAAAATAATAAGAAATCATTTGAATTCATTTAATTAACAAAACAACTTAAAATTCAAAATCCAATCAAATAATTAAATTAATGTTGAAACATTAATTATGGCACACTAACTTATCATCTTACATTACGACAACATTAAATAAATTTCAGGGCGTTACATGTTCTAACAGAATATATTTATGGAAGAGGAAAATATATTATATTATAATGAAAGGAGAGTTTTTGTAACGCCCCTATGTGGGGGTTAACAGTTTTTAATATGATAAAATAAAAATAAATAATAAAAGTAAAACCTTAAAAATAAAATTTGCCCGGGACTTAAATGAAAACTCTTAACTCAAAAATAAAAATATAAACGACAAATAAACCACAGTTTAATGTAGCACCTTAAATTTAATAATATAAACTGTTGTCATCATCATTTTAACCCTCAACACATTGTAATACAGTCACAGAAAGTAACAATTGATGCTTACATTATCATGAAGAACATTCTTTACAATTGAGCAGTCCCAATGTAATATAGTTACATCACTTCCTCAACTATATTTCTCGTAGCCACCTCACACTTAATGAGTCCTGAAAAGATATAAACATAAGGGAATGAGCGACACTATGCTCAGTAGAGAAAGCCATTACTCACCTTCAGGTTTTTATCATTACCACATTAAAATCTGCATGATTAGTAGGTTACATCATATTCCAGATTATAAGGTTTATTATGATCACATCTTATGGATACCGTAGTTAATCATTACCAAGTGTCATAATTACACATTTATACAAATATTACCAATCATCATTGTTCCTAGGTATCCATGTTAAATTGAGTATCACTCAACTCATCGAAACCCAAATGGGTGCACTTGATCACCCTATAAACATTCCAAGGGTGTTCCGGTGAGGGGACATCAAGCCCCGAGTCCTCACCAAATCAATTCCTGTACAGTGTGTTCTGGGACTTTCAACCCAAGGAAGCGTCATCGCCTTCCCCCTACTTTACCTTTTAGGGTATTCATGCCCAAGGACGTAACCGTCGCCCTTTTCATGTCTCACAATTTCTCTATATTAAATCATTATTAATAGAGTTAATTTTCCTAACCATGCTTCTCAATTTATAACATGTGTCAATTCATTATGTTCCTCGCCGTACAATACAAGACGAGTCCATGTCATAGTTTCATATGTGATACACATATAATATCAGTTCAACATAGATATATATATATTGCGGCAAAACAATCAATTTTAATTCTATAAAAACCTCACAAAAGATGAGTAATAGAATCCCTACCTTTTAAGCTTATCAACAGTCTCTTAATCCGGGAATCAATTAACGTTAGCTCCATACTCCCTTGATCCTAAGGCGTGCATAAGGACAATTAAAACTAAAGCACAACATACAACTACATTCATAAAATTTATTTTAATTTAATCTTAGAATTTCAAGAAATAACCACTGCCCATAGAGGTATTATAAAGTTTAACAATATAAATTTTCTGTCTAGGGCATATACACTTAGACTTCATACATATGCTCCAAAATAGCAACAAACATATACTTAGGTTTAAGAACGCAAATTTGAATAATCCTTTAGTATAAAAGAAAATTTATAAATGAAAGACTAAATTTGTTCATAAGATTCTAACCTCGGATTATGGTTAGTTGGAAGCTTAAAATGGCTTCAAAACAGGTTCCTTTAGTTCGGTATGACTGAAATTCTTGCTCAAATGGAGGTGATGGTGGCTGATTTTTATGGCTGCCTTGAAGAAGTTCTCTAAGTATTTTGCTTCAGCAAAGAAATGAGAAGAAGAGTGTGGGAACCGTGGAAGAGAAAGGAAGAAAAGATGAAGTCTTTGAAGAGAAGTGATAGAAACAATTATAGAGGAGACATGTTGAAGCATGTCACGGAGGAAATAAAGAAAATGAGGGTCAAGAGTAGTTGGAAAAGATATCCTTATGTCTCATCTAAAGACTTTAACACACATAATGCCAATATGACATTTTTGAGATTTATTAGAAGTTCTAAGGCTTTTTAGTAATCATACTAAATAAATATAGGAGAATTTTAGAAAACTTAAAAATAGATAAAAATAAATATTATAAAATAAATTTAAATGAAGCAATTTTTTTTTTATACATTAAAAATTAATTTAATTACCTCAATACCCGTTAGGAGAATAACGGGTGTCACAGTTTTAGTTCATGAAATGATTGTGCATTATTTTTCTGTATCGTTGGCTTTAAGTTGCTTGCTTGTTTGTGCAGAATATCAACATCTACTTCTTGGTGCCACAGAAAAAACTCTACTTGGGTCCCTCTCTGATTGTTATTCCAGCCAATGTTAAAGGGAAAGTAAAAAGTGTGTTTTACAGTCTTCGTGTATTCGTCATGATCCTAAACCACACTTGCCATTATTCTTCTAACTCTCCGAACGCATGTATTTGAAATTTTGAATAAAGTGCAACGCTTTTTTTTTTTTTTTAATTTATTTAAGGAATCAAATCTTCATTCAACTAAACAATAATACAAATGAGGACTCAAAACTAATGCCCTTTAGGCATAAAAGATCCCAGACATAGACTGGACTTGCCAATGTACCAATGCAACACAAAACAAACAAGCGGCGCCGATAATCATAGGGGAAAACCCGATCGACTCCAAACGCAGAACTCTTTAGCTCAAAATAGGGTACAAACATATCCGTTTGAGTGCACTTATGATCTGGCCTAAACATAATTCTAACCAATAAAATTCACACATGTTATTGCTAAACAGTAGGGTACAAACTAAACCAAGTGTGGAGCTGAGGGGACCACCTCCTTTATTCCACACACAACTAAACAACAACAAAAAACAAAATATAAAAAGATACCAACATATAAGAAAGACCCTGGGGGGAGAGATCCGCCGACACCACCGCCGCCGCTTCCCATTCTGGCCATTTGTGGGCTGCCCTGGCTATTGACATTCGTTAGCTTCGACCACCTGCATCCACCGTCCTGTCTTCAAGACCCGTTGTGAGTGCTCATTGGCCTCGTATAGCTTCGTCGCTTCAGCTCCTTGGCTGCCAAGTCCCACCCCCTCCGGCCATGCCCGAAGCCAAGACGTCCCCGTCCTACCTCTTGACCCCCATAGGACGGCCATCCTTCCTGTTCTTGTCGTTACCGCAGTCTAGCCACAAGATCCGCCATCAAGTCCATGAACACCGGTGTCATCAGCCACAAAAGCCACCTCCTGCTCTCACAGGCACAAAAACTGTCGGCTTCCTCTTTGGCTCGCCCCTACATACCCGATCCCCCACTTTGTCGTGGTACCTCTCCTCACCGAACTCCGACGCGCCCCTCCCCCCTCCTGTGGCCCGAGTCCAAGCAGCTAACTTGGAGGCTGATCTAGGTTTGGGCCTAGAGGGAAAGGGGGCAGGGTCACCCCTCTCTCAAAGAAGACTTTGAATAGTACCTTTGGAAAACCCTGGCAGAAATTCGAAAACGCATTTTTTGTTTAATGTATAGTATAAAGTGCAATGCTAATATCTGGCTATCGGTACGACATACTTTAACCACATATTTTAACCTCTCAAAATTCATATATCAATACTCGGGCCCACTTGTTATAATACAAGGTCCCACACAATTTTATACGTCGATATCTGGCCTATTAAGAACTTAATAGGGACGATCACTACTAGTAATGTATAGCATTTTTCCTGAATAAACAGATATATATATATATATATAATGTCACCAAGATGGTCAATTTGGATTTTGGATAAGGCTTTTATAACGTAAAGGAGCTCCTCAGCGAGATTGAGGATGATTCATGTACTGGTTCTTATCGTGAATGGTATTTGACCAAGTCCAAACCGGTTGCTTTGATTTGCATTTGTGTAATAACCTTGTCCTAATTAGATAGTCAATTAATTCTTTCCGTTCATATTAACAGACTGAATCTAAAAAAGAATTTGACAAACTCAGTTCTTACTCAACAGTATAAAACTATCAAATTCTATAGTATTTTTAGTTTTTAGTCACTTATCAAATACCCTACAATGAGAATGTTTGTACAGGAATATCACAATCAATTAAGTGTACATGGTCCCTTATACCGTGGCAGTTTTTGCAAATTTTGTTGTCCTTTCTTATTTTTTTTCTAATTTCATTGGTGGTGCAAGAAGATAATGAAAAATGGACCCTTTTAGACATTAAATTGAAACTTGAGGATCTCCACTTAAATTTGCTTGAGTAGATTTCCGTTCTTCAAACTAATTTTGAATTGACCAGACAAGGCATCCATGTTGCAATATGGAGCCAAATCAACCTAGCAAAGGAGAAAGAAAAAAAAAAAAAAAAACTTGCTGCGCTGGGGGGGGGCAGAGACACAGAGCCGCGGCGCCCGAACCAGCGCCGCGGCGCCCAAAACAAGGGCCGCGGCGCTCGTCCGAGAACAAACCAGCGCCGCGGCACCCGGAGTCTGGTTTGTTGCGAAACTTTGAGTTAGAGTCGAACTCAAACGCCCCAAAAAGGGAAAACTACTAGAGTTTCCCATTAGTTGCTATTTTTCTCCTCCTTTGGTTATAAATAGACACAAGGTGGCTAGGGTTGTGTGTGTGTGTGAAAATTGTGAGTGGCATAATTTTGGGAGAGACAAAATTCTTGAGAGCTCCATCCTTGAGAGAGAGAGAAAAATTCCCATTGGGTGTTAGATAGAAGAGAGTTTTGGTAAGCACAATTTGTGAGTGTGTGAGAAACTGCTCTTGTAATCTGTAATCTCCTTCATCATAGTGGAATCTGCAAGCGGCAGAAACAGGACGTAGTCTCAAATTTGGACGAACCTGTATAAAAATTTGGTGTCTCCTTTTCTTCTTTTCTCCTATTTATTTTCTGCAATTGTTCGTTCTTGCGATCCTTGGAATTAGGAGTCGCCTAATTCCCCAACAATCCAAACACACCCAAAATGTGACATGAGAAAAATAAAAACCTCATTAATGGTAGGATTTCTAACTTATTAAATGCATTTATCCTTCATTAACAAGAGCAATGAACCAAAAGAAAAAGAAAATTCGTGTCAATGCGTACTCCACACACGTGATAGGATTCCAATTGCTTCTGGTGTTGAACATTTTTTTCTTTTTCAGATGCCTCTACTAACAAAAATAAATAAATAAACAAACAAAAGTAAAACTCTGTATTCGGTCAATTTTCATCGATATTTATTTTCTTTTTTTTAATTAGTGTCGGGATTAAAATTCTTCATGTTCAAGTAGAGTCAAATGTGATTTCAATGTTAGGCTATGTCTACGACCATAATATTTATATGTTGTGAGACATTGTATTTGGTCAAACTTATATGAAAACAACAAAGAAAAAGCGCAAGTGGTTTTTTTTTTTTTTTTTTTTTTCACATTCTATTATAAAACTCTCATTATCTTATTTGCTCATACTTCCATATGTAAATTTCTTATTGCTTTCGGTGCAGAGCTCAACTTATAATAAAGAGACGACACTCTGAACAAGTTGCAAGTTGGCCTTCATTATCTAGGAAATTTGCCCGACGCTATGGAAATTTATGATTTGATTTATAGATTAATGTGTCTACATGTAGAGGAACTACGTAATAAGCTACACTTTGGCACCTTTTATAGGCATTTTTAGCAAATCATTTGGAATTACGTAACTTTAACATGATCTGATAAAAATTTTAGCTGTATTGTGATTTTTTTTTGGGTTAATTTCACAAATAGTCCTCAAGGTTTGCTTTCAGTTTGATTCAGTCTCCAATGTTTGAAAATGCTTATTTTAGTCTCTAATTTTTTTTTTCAGTTTTAGTTATTTAGCTGTTAAATATTTAACGAAATATTCTTAAAATGTCTTACTCCCTAATCTATTATTTTGTTTTACTTTTGCTCTCTTCGTTGGCAAGGTATTATGAGGGAACAAAATTAAAAAAACTAAAATGAAAAACTAAATACAACAATTTTGATTCATGTAACTAAAATAAAAAATAATTTATCATATTATTTTTCTAACGAGCTTTCATTTTTTTTAAAGATAAAGTTGAATATTTAATGTTAGTATAATATAAATGCACATTATATATAGTAATTACAATGTTTAGAATTAAGATTATCCATCGCAGTATACAAATATACGCATATATATAAAAATCATAATGCATTGTTTGTTATTTAAAATTTATAATTATCCAATATTTATATACTGGCATTAAAATCAATTTATCTTTTTTCTAAATTAATATTTATCTTACTAACAATTTAATAAAATTGCTTTTTTATTATATGCATCAAAATCTTTATATTTAGATTTTTTAAATTTTAATTGCCAATAATCTGATTTATAACAATGTGACTAAAAGTGAAACAAAGTAATAAATTAGATATTAGAGTGAGACATTTAAAATTTTTTTTGTTAAATATTTAACATCTAACTAACAGAGTGACCAAAATTAAACAAAGTAATAAGTTAAAGATCAAAATGAGACTTTTTAAAAGTTAAAAAGTAAACCGAAATTGAGGGTAAACCTAAGGAACCCTTTCTAAAATTAATCTTTTTTTTTTTACACTATCACCAAATTCATACTTCGAAGAAGAAGAAGAAGTCTTCTGTAACACCCCTATGTGGGGGTTAACAGTTTTAAATAAATAAAAATAATTTTAAATTTTATATTATTTAAATCAATTAAACAATGCCCATAGGTCTTTAAACAACAAGAAAAATAAAAATAAACGTTTTAAATACAAACCACAGTTTTTAGTGTAGCACCAAATATATATAATTACAGTCATCATCACCATAGTACAATTCCCAAATAACTTAACACAGCCATGAAACAAAATAATACAACTCTTACATGTTGTAGATAAGTTATAAATAAACAAGGTCTTCTAACACGAAAACAGCAGGATTGTTTTCGTCTATTCCTCTTCAGATATGTTGCACTGAGTTCCACCTGAGATATGAAGATATGATAGGGATGAGCATCGACATGCCCAGTAGGGAAATCATGACTCACCTTATGGTTTATCCATTACCACATTAAAAACTGCATGGTTAGTAGGTTACATCATATTCCAGATTATGAGGTTTATTATGATCACATCTTGTGGATATCATAGTTAATCATTACCAAGTTTCATAATTACACATTTACACAAATATTACCAATCATCATTGTTCTTAGGTATCCATGTTCAATAGAGTATCACTCAACTCATCGAAACCCAAATGGGCATACTTGATCACCCTATAAACATTTCAAGGGTGTTCCGGTGAGGGGCATCAAGCCCCGAGTCTTCACCAAATCGATTCCTGTACAGTGTGTTCTGGGACTTTCAACCCAAGGAAGCGTCATCACCTTCCCCCTATTTTTCCTTTTAGGGTATTCGTGCCCAAGGACGTAACCGTCGCCCTTTTTACATCTCACTATTCCTTTGTATTCAATTTATATTTATAGAGTCAATTTTCTAACCATGCTTCTCAATTTATAACATATGTCAAATCATTATATTTATCGCTATACAATATACATATTTTACAACATAAAACAATCAAATTTAATTTACCAAAAACCTCACAAAAGATGAGTAATAGAATCCCTACCTTCAAAGCTTAACAACAAACTTTTATTCTCGGAATTAATTAACGTTAGCTCCACACATCCTTGACCCTAAGGCATGCATAAGGACAATTAAAACTAAAGCACAACGTATAATCACATTCATAAGTGAATTATGTGTAAACCCGTCTACTAGTGCCATTAAAGTATTTTTATGCAATTGTTCTTTAAATACCAAGTAAACAATTTTTATCTTAAACGCAATATAAAATACATACAAGCAATTTTTATGCTTTAGTCTCTAATAAGAATTCATAAATCATTTAGGATAGTATTGGAAAGGTTGTAAGACATTAAGAGACTAGAAGGTGAGCAAAGTTGGGTTTTTGGTTCAAGTTAACAGCTAGTATACCATGGCAACTTGGTGGTATACTTTTGTAAAAAGGCGGGTTCACTATCTACAATTAACACACGGGTTAACAGGTGGTTTACTTAAGATAGACGGGTGGTTTATTACCACTGACAGGTTTACTAGTTTCTAATCCAAAAATTGAAAAATTCATAGAAATTAAAATACAACTCCGATTTAGGCTCATGATAGCTCATTGGAAAGCTTAGGATGTCTACTTTTTAAATATGCAAACCAATTTACAAAATTCATTTTCATTTAACTCCAGAATTTTAAGAAATAGCCACTGCCCATAGAGGTATTATAAAGTTTATGGGATGTCAAATTTTTCTTTAACTTAAAGCATATTATCCTTGTTTAAAATCTCAAAACCATTCCAAAATATGCAACATGCATTATATAATCACAATAAACATATTCTCATGAGTTTTATACCAAAATCATTATCAAATTATATCTCTAGCCTTTCTTGTAAATAATGATGAAAACATGCTTAAATTTGCTCTTTAAGCTCAAAACATTAGAACATCAATCTTAAAGTTATGGAAACCGGTTTTAAACATTCCTAACATGTTTCTAACATTGTCATTAAACCAAAATAAAAGTTGGTTGTGGGTTGTAACTCAAGACTCAAGTTTTTGTTCATAAATGTTTAAGAATGTATGTTAACATAACTAGAAATTTGCATGAATTTTGAACACGAAAATTATGCATTAAACATGGAGAAAATACATACTAAAAACTAAGTTTAGATTAAAGAAAACCTACCTCAAAACTTCTTTGAAAAGCACCAAAGTTCGGGTTAACAATCAAGCTTGAATTAACTCTAAAACCGCCTCGATCATGGTTGGGAATTATAATTGTCTTGGCCACAAAGAGAGCTTTGTGCTCTATGTCTTTAGTTAGAAATTTGAAGTGAGAAAGGGAGAGAATGAGAACTAGAGAAGAAGGTGGTGATAGTTAAATAAAAAGATATCAAAATGCTTAAGAGGAATGGGATGTTTACGGGGGAAAGTTGTAAGAAGAAACAAAAGAGTCTTAAAGGAAAATATCATCTTGTCTCCCATGAAGACTTTTAGCAAATCATGCCAACATAATTGAGGGGACAATTGGAGTGAATTATAGAAGAAGATAAGGAAATAATTAAAGAGGTGGTTGAGAAAATATCTCTATATCTTCTATGAATTGAGGGAAAATAATTCAATGTCCCCTTCGAAAACCTTTAGCAAAATGAGAAGAAGGCTATATAATTGAGCAATAATTTAGGGAGACAAGATTGATAGAAGTAAGTGTTGGTAAATTTTGAATGTTTCTTAGGAAGACTTGGTAAGAAAATACTAAAGTGGTATTTTTTTTTTAATGATCATAAACAACTTAGTAATTTTAAATAGTCACATTTTATTCATTAAATTTTACAAAATCATACCCATTAAAAATACGGGTGTTACATCTTCGAGCGACGGGTAACTTTGAATAATCAAATTGTTATTAATTTTTGTTAAATTTGCGTAGTCTTTTGGTTATGACATAAAGTCACTGCAAATTCAAAATTGTATAGTACCAGTCAAAATATGTTTTTTTTTTTTTTTTTTAAATTGTAATAGAGAGTTCCCGTCATTATTAAAGGTCTTTACTTTATTGCTGAGGTTCAATACAGTTCAGGTGGGGTTCGTACCACCCATGGAGATGGATGACTGTTGGATAGGAGTTGAGGACGGTCGCGATGTGTTTTTGGGTACGTTGGTCTTCACCACAGTTGTACTTTTGGAGATGTTGGTCCGCTAAGGAAGGCTGGTCCTCTAGTGGTGCACAGTGACATAGTCAAAAAAAAAAAAGTCTACGGGGGACACGATTGAAAAATTAGAGATATAATTTTATTAAATGAACACATTGTTATATCTATTATTGAGTAGGGTATTGTAATTTTCTTGTAAATTAAAAGCATAATAATATATTTTAATGATTTAGTGGGAGACATGGATATAACTTTTCTTGCACAAAATAAAATTTTTGCTTTAAGAAAAATTATTGATAAAAATTTAAAATTTTAAAAAATAAGTGGAGGCACGTATTGGTGCATGTAGGCAGATTACCTGCCTTTTCTACCCTTTCTTCTGCTAGTATTTAGGGCCTTGCTCTTATTAGTGGCTTATGGATTGTATTTTTCATTTGTAATAAGGTAGTTGTTTACCCAATTAAATTGTAATTTTTTTTTATTTGCTCAATGTTTGTTTGGTTGTGTTTTGTTTACTAAATATTTTGTAAGATTTTTGTATAGCTTGGTGCTAGGTAGCAACTGATTTAGGATTTGAAATCAGTGGGGCACAAATAAGAGCAAAATTTATAAAAAAATAAATAAATAATAAAACAATAAAAAAATTATTACCCAAGCGGCAAATTGTAATTCGCTCGAAGTGTTTTTAGGCCTTTCAATTGTTGTATAGTAGCATTAGAGAAAATTACAAAAAATGCCTTCAAAACATATCACTTATTAAAACTATTTTTTTATTTTTCTTTTTTTAAAATTGCTTCTTTTATTATTTTATTTTTTAAAATGCTAGTTACACATTTACTATTTGCCCATTATCATTCACTCTCAAAAATCATATTCCCTAATTCTCTCCCTATCTCCCCCTCCTCTCTCCTCTCTTTCTCTCAGCCTTCCACACTCTATCTTCTCTCTCTTTTTACGCCTCATCTCTCTTCCTCTATCTTTTTGTTCTTCCGTCGACCCTCTCTCTGGTCTTCTCTATCCAAAGAACAAAGCAGATCGGAGATCATGCCATCGTGACAAGATCAGAGCACCAACCAAACAAAACAACTTTGAGGAGGTCAAAAACAACGATGGAGCTCGACGAACTCTGATTTCCTTGTGATGACATCTAATCGTCTTCTCTGGTATGAACTCAGCACCACAGAGGAGATCAAAGGGTGACCTCGCCCATAATCTTATTTGCAACCAGCGATGGAGTTTTGCATCATCGATGGCATCGCCCCGAAGAACGGATTGGCAAAGCCACTGTCACGAGAACGCATGGCATGGATCGATCTCGTTTATTGTGAGATCGCACAGCCTCGAATAGAAGCTCCTCGCCACCACGGATCAAAACTCCTTGTCGTGGGAGATCCGTCTGCAACTGTCGATGATGATGTGTATGCTTCTTTAGAGATAATTGTAATGCAAGTGCTTGCTAAATTTATTTACAAACAATTCAGGAAAACATTCATTTTCTTTTGTTTTATAGTTGCAGATTTGCTCTTTGCCTCCACAAGGAAAATGCTCTGTGGATGGAGAAAACAATAATTTGTTAGAGGATGGTAACATGGAATTTTAGTATCTGCTACTACACTGGGATTTGCAAGCTACCATTTTCTCTTTCAATGGTGGATTTTCTTTATTTTCTTTCTTTTTGATGTGTTACGAAATTAATGAGATAGAAACAAAAAACAAAAACACATAAAGACTTATGTGAAAATAAAATAAGAAAAAATCATCAATAAAGGAGAAAAAAATCACTAAATTCAAAAGAGATTACAAGATGGAGGCGATTAGAGAGTCTAAAATGATAATATCGAGAACCTATGGGCCCAGAATATAAACTAAACGGCCTAAAATACAAAGATCTATACCGCAGAGGCTCTGCCCTTGCACCCTTGGTGAGATCGGTGGTGGGCTAAGAGGGATTGGGCCAACTACTATCACAGATTTTATAAAAAATCCTACATTTATTCTTTCACCACAATTATCCGAGCTTTTTGAATCGGGTCAAACTGAATTTGGGTCACCATACTTTTACATAGTGGATAACGATTTTGCTAGGACATAAATGTTGTAGTTTATTTTCTTGTGATTTGGTTTTGTTTTTACTTTTGTCTCCTTCTGAGGGAGGCTCCTTTGCTGTTTGAGTTCTTCGTGTGGTCTGTTTGTTTTCGTCTGTGGACTCTTTTCGTTCTTTGTTGGTAGTAAATGGTATCTTTTTCCACCCAAAAAAAGTCACGGTGCTTCATTGCCTTTATTGCATGATTATATATATATTTTTTCGTTCAGTATACTTTTTGTGGCTCAATTAAATGCTTTGTTTTTGTTAACTGTGCTCCGGATTTGTTTTCCTTAAATAGAGGCTTTAGTGACCTAGAACCTAACAAATTTTGCTATGGAATCTGACGAGTACGCTATGGGACCTTGTGTTGATGACTTGAGACGGTTGGCCTTTGTTTTAATAAAATTATGTTGGAATCTAATAGGATTTCAACTTCAAAACTTACCAGGTTACAATTAGGTACCCTTTGTCGATGATCGAAAACGATTAGTGTTTCTCTGTTTCAAAGAAAATTTGTTAGAATCTAATAGGTTCTACTTTAGAATCTACCAGGTTATAATCTGGCACCTCATGCCAACGATCGGAGGCGGTTGACGCTTCTTTACTTTAAAGAAAATTTGTTGGAATCTAGTAGGTTCTAAAGTGAAACCTACTAGATTACAACCTGGTACCCACATTAGTGACTAGAGGCGATTAGTACTTTTTTGTTTCAAAGAAAATATGTTAGAATTTGATAAGTTTCAACTTTGAAACCTAACAGATTACAATCAGCACCCCATGCCTATGACCGGAGGCGAGTTCTATGACGGAACCTGACAGGCTCCATAATGAAACATGGCAGGTTCCATTTTGACATCCCATATAAGTTAGTAGGAGGAATGGTAACTTGGTCTTTTAATAAATCCTCAATTTTTAATAAAAGGGTAATTTTAATAAGTAGTTTGTTGGAAGGCATTTTTAATAAAGTGGTGTATTTGAGGGATATTTTTGTAGGTTGCTCGTAACATTATTATCAATATTATAATTAAAAACGTCTTTCAAAATATTTTTGATAAAGAAACGAATTGATAATTGTCTTTGATGAGCTTTTAAATTTTTCACAGCATTCATGGAAGAAAATGGTCTATCCTCTGGCTCCATTTTTTAAATTCATATTCCAAAACAATATTATGGTTATAAAACAAGAGAAATATAAAAACAAAAATTAAAAAAGAAGAAAGGGGAACAAAAAAAAGAAAAAACAAAAACAAAAACAAAAACAACAGGGGGGAGGGGGGAGACTTCAAAAAGGAATACAAAAAGGGTGAGTCATTCTCTGTGTTTGAATAAACTGAAAGAAATTAAAAACAAAAAATTTGAGATCCAAATAAAAAAGAATCGTAAACTATAATAATAGTCTAATTAATACGAACGAAAAAGTTGTATAAAAACACAAACAAAAGTGGGAACTTTACACATATACCACAAAAAAGAACCTTGGATTGAAAATTACCATATGATAAAAAGTGTTCGAGAAAATGCCACACTGTCGTTTGCTTATATTTAACGTACTTTCTAATTTACCCCTTCTCTAAGTGTAACTGATAAATTCGTAATCTACATAGTAAACTATGAATTTACCAATTAAGTAAACAAGACACTTAACTAAGGCAGGTCTATGTGCAACTGATAAATTTATAATTTACATGGTAAACCATTTAAGTAAACAAAACACTTAACTAAGACATGTCTACGTGCAACTGGTAAATTCGTAATTTATATGGTCAACTATGAATTTATTAGCTAAGTAGACAAGGCACTTAACTAAGATAGGTTTATGTGCAACTGGTAATTTTGTAATTTACATGGTAGGTTTATGTACAATTGGTAAATTCCTAATTACATGGTAAACAACCAATTTACCAGCTAAGAAACAAGACACTTAACTAAGATAAGTCTATGTGCCACTGGTAATTTCGCGGTAAATTACAAATTTACTAGTTAAGTGTTGATGTAATTAATAATTTACATAGTAAATTCAAAATTAATACTATGTGCAACTTATAAATTTATAAGTTACATGATAAATTACGAATATACCAGCTAAGCAAACATAACACACTTATCATAATTGACACATCTATTATGTGCCACTTGTAAATTCATTATTTAAATGGCATATTTGTAATTTACCAGTTAAATGTTAATGTTTTTATTCTTCTTTAAGAAATCATAATTTTCTAGTTAGCAACTATACCTTATAAGAAATGTGTACTTTGTAAATAAATAATTTACATGCTAAATTCAAAATAAAGATTTCGGGGAACTAGTAAATTCGTAATTTACTAATTTAGTGTTGAGCGAGAAGGAGAGAAAGAGAGGAGATGGACCGAACGGAGCTCGACAAAAAGGGAGAAATCGACGATGTACGGTGGTGAGCGAGGAGAAGAGATATCGAGAGAGAAAAAAAGAGAGATAAAAAGGGAAGGAACGTAAAATATTTAAATTTAAGGATAAAATTTCTTTACAAAAATAAAGGAGATAACATAAGCGGTATTCACTAAAAGAGTTTTTAACTTAGCAGCATTTGTTAATCCCCTAATTCAAAAGGTATCACTTTTCCTAATAACTGCAAGAAAAATGTTGACGTTTCACTTATAAAAACATGGTTATTAAGTTGGAGATTGCTAAAGCAGCCCTGAACTCTTTTTGATGAATGCCAAGAAGACCCAGACACGCCCAATACTACTGTAGTGAGGGCATTATCGTGGGGCACATCCTCGGAACAAATAACCGAATGAGCAAAATTACACATATGGTTTTAAGTATTAGACAATTACACATATGGTTTTAATTTTTCAATTTCACGTGCCCCTGGCCCATGTTTAAAGCCGTCAGTGGTGCTGGGGCCTTATTGATATGGGTTGGTTGGCTTTTTCAAATTTTTTGGTGTCTTTTGTTATGGAGTTTGATACTATTTTCTTTAAACGTTCTATTCAATGTGGGGTATGTTTTAGGATCAGTCTCATCTGTAGCCCTTTAATTAACCATTTTTTTATACAAGGGGAATGAAATATCACAATTTTTGAGTAGAATTAAGCGTGACTCGGACCTTCAACTTATAGTTAGGGTGGAGGGACTTACAACTAACTAAACTACATTCACTTGTCTAAATTAACCATATTTGACCCTAAGAATTTTTGTTAAAAAATGAAAAAAAAAGAAGAGGAATTTGTCTTACTTAATCTCTTACGTTATAATATTTGATGAAAGCAAACGAAAAAAAGGCCACAAAACCTCACTTAGCTCACTATTTTTCATCCGTTTTAACAAAAATTTTAACAGATAAAAGGATTAATTCAAGATTTAAAAAGTAAAATGTGAGTTTTTAAAATTTAAAGGACATAATAAAAATAACTCTAAAATTGAGGGGCATATGTAAGAACAATTCTTCTTTCTGTGAGAAACGGAGGAGTGTTCAGGACTCGTAGTTGTAGAGAACACTATAAAGCGCGCCAAACTCCCTTTTCATCCCCCTCGCCCAAAAACGGCACTGCTTGTGCCTGTTTGTCACCATGGGAAAGCAGAAGCAACAAGTCATATCTCGCTTCTTCGCGCCCAAACCCAAAACCCCAACTCCCTCAAACGCACCAAATCCAAATCCTGCAAATCCTTCATCTTCATCTGCGTCTTCTTTCCCAAACCCACCAACCCTACCTCCCAAAATCTCCGCCACCGTCTCTTTCTCACCTTCCAAACGCCTCCTCTCCCCCTCCTCCTCCTCCTCACCTTCTTCCAAACCCCCCAAACGCCCCAAACTCTCCAATCCCGCCCCTCCCTCTTCTTCTCCTTCCCTCCACCAGAAATTCCTCCAGAAGCTTCTAGATCCAGAACCAGAACCTTCTCCAACCCAAAACGGCGCCGCCATCGTCAAATACACGCCTCTCGAACAGCAGGTGGTCGACCTCAAGGCCAAACACCCGGACGTCCTCCTGATGGTGGAGGTCGGTTACAAGTACCGCTTCTTCGGCGACGACGCAGAAATCGCGGCGAGAGTTCTCGGGATTTACGCCCACGTGGACCGAAACTTCCTCACCGCGAGTGTCCCCACCTTCCGCTTGCACGTCCACATCAGGAGGCTGGTCGGGGCAGGGTACAAGGTCGGCGTGGTTAAGCAGACCGAGACGGCGGCGATCAAGGCCCATGGGCCGAACCGGGTGGGCCCGTTTTGCAGGGGCTTGTCAGCGCTATACACGAAGGCGACGTTAGAGGCGGCGGAGGATGTCGGAGGGAGGGACGAAGAGGGGTGGGGTGGGGAGAGTAGGTATTTGGTTTGTGTCGTGGAGAAGAGTGTTGCGGATTGTGACGTTAGGCTTGGGATTGTTGGGGTGGAGATTACGGCTGGTGATGTCGTTTTTGGGGAGTTTTGTGATGGTTTCTTGAGGAGTGGGGTTGAGGCTGTCGTTTTGAGCTTGTCTCCTGCTGAGTTGCTTCTTGGTCACCCGCTCTCTAAGCAAACGGAGAAGGTAAAAACTTGTAAAATGCAATGTTAAATTCCATGCTATTTACTTTTAGGTAAGAAAGCCCTTTTTCAATGTAACCTCAACAATTAAATTTAGCATATGCTATTCAAATTTAGTAGTATAGCTTATGTGAAACTTGTAGTGGTAAATTGGATGCCAAAATTTTGTATTCTGTGAAAAAAAAAAAAATCGTTGTTCACCATAACACTATACTTGTTATCACATTTGGCATATGAGTTAAAATAATCATCATGCTATGATTCGAAATTGTTTAAGGCCTGTTTGGTAAATGGGTTCGAATTGGTGATTTGATTTGAGTTGTGTAATTTGAATTAGGATTTAAGTTAGTCATTTGAATTGTTACCGAACTGACGTTTGGATGTGCATTTAAGTTTTAATCTAAGTATGGAATAAAATTGGAATTTGTATTTAAAGAGGTAGTAAAAATAGTTTTTGATTTATTAACAAATCTAATAAAATCTTAATGCTAATGATCCTAAAAAATATACAATATGGATCTTAATTTATTCTTCTCTTCGCTAGGAATACAATGAAAAAAGAATAATTTCAATTGGATATCAAATGAAGAAATTATAATTTTTTTTTCTCAAATATAGGAAAGAGAATTTCAGCTTTTACTGTAGCAAAGATATCCGAGTATCAAGAGTTTAGAGTGAAGTCAAAACTCAAAAAACTTGGATTCTTGGTACTCATTTGATTCAGATTTTAGGAGAAACAAACACGTATCCAAAGGATTCTTGATACTCGAATCCAAATTTGAGTCCATTGGATCCAAAGAATACCTAAGGGTCTGTTTGGTTCGAGTATTTGAATAGAGTATTTGAATGAAGATTTAAATTTTTGTGAGAGAAAATACTGTAGCAAAATGATTCGAACCGTGATTCGAACCACGAAACAAATGGGCCCTTAAAAAATTAAAAGTTTATTTTTGTTATAAAGCGGGAAATTTAGGACATAAAGTAGACATGGCATTTGAAATAGGGTTATGCATCAAGCAGAGCATTGGCATTTTATTGAGAGGGGTAATACAAGTTTTCTTTTTGTTTCCTTAAAAAAAAAAGTTTTGTTTTTGTTTTGTTTTTCTTTGCTTTGGATGTTTGAGTTTTGAGTGAAAATGTGGTTCTGCGTGGTTAGTTGTTGCTTGGTTATGCTGGACCTGCCTCACATGTCCGAGTGGAGCGTTTGTCACGAGATTGCTTCAAGGATGGTGGTGCACTTGCTGAAGTTATGACTTTGTATGGAAATATGGGTGAACGTAATTCAAATCAAATTGTAGAGGGAAATCATCGTTTGGCAATCGAGGCAAGGAATTTTGATCATTTTCAGCTTTTTTAATAGCTTTGCAGTGTAGTAGTACTCCATGCTAGTAACTTCACTAGTTGACTAATATTTTTAGAATGCCAATTATAATTCTACTTATTTTCATTTTTTGTTTCTATTTTTGCTATAATGTTCAAAGGCAATAATGAACATGCCAGATTTGGTCATCCAAGCTTTGGCCCTGACCTTCCGTTACCTGAAACAATTCGGTCTTGAAAGGGTTCTTACCCTAGGAGCTTCTTTTAGGCCCTTTTCAAGCAACTTTGAGATGACCCTGTCAGCCAATGCACTTCAACAGTTAGAGGTATTTGAACCTTTTGTTAAAAAAACTTTTTTCGAAGTTTCCATGATAACCAGAGTGCTGATCTTTCAAACTTTTATTCTTGCTTTTTACTCTTTTCTGTCTACCAACTGCTTGCAGGATTTGACAAGTTTTGATCTTGGCTTGATGAGAAATAGCACTCTGTTCCAAAGCACAATGCATTTTACTGCTACTTTTTAAATGTGGCCTTAAATCGTTGACTAAACCTACTGATTAATTTGATTCTAAGTTATATCTTTTTCACAAGTTCAGTGTTCTTGAGAAATGCAATATTTTTTACTCAATATATGCTCAATTATCATCTTTTGTTTAGGTCCTGCGGAATAATAGTGATGGTTCGGAGTCTGGCTCCTTACTGCAGTCCATGAATCATACAATTACTATATTTGGTTCAAGGCTCCTTAGGCACTGGGTATGACTTGCACTTGTTATTAGGATTATCTTGCATGCCATTAATTTTTTTTCAATGTTTATGTATTTAAAAGTACCATTGATTGATACAGGTAACTCATCCTTTATGTGACAGAAATATGATTACTGCTCGTTTAGACGCTGTGTCTGAGATTGGAGAATCCATGGGATCTTCCCAAGCTTCTTGGAATATAGAATATCTAGCTGCAGAAAATGTAGGGATCACAAGACCAGAGATTAGTCATGTACTTTCTTCAGTTTTTACGACGTTAGGAAGGGCGCCTGATATTCAACGAGGAATAACAAGAATATTCCACCGGACCGCCACCCCAACTGAGGTAATTGATGACTCTTCCTGAAACCTCATGTTGCCTATACTAGTGACGATTTCTAAATGATGGAATGATACAGTTTATTGCAGTTATTCAAGCTATTTTATATGCTGGAAAGCAACTTCAACAACTTCACAATGAGGAAGAAGAGGAAGAAAAAGGTGATGGAGAGGTCAGAGCAAAGATTGTGCGCTCTGAGTTGTTGCGGAAGTTGCTATTGACAGCTTCATCGCCCAGTGTGATAAGAAATGCTGCAAAATTATTGTCTTCCCTAAACAAAGAAGCAGCTGACCGACGGGATTTACAAAACTTAATAATCTCTGACGGCCAATTTCATGAGGTTCGTACCCGAGTTCCTTGTTGATATATTTATCCTTCGTAATAGCTTTACGCTGCTTATTTTTTTCATTGTTCATGCACCTTGCTGGTACTATCCATATTTGTAGGTTGCTAGAGCCCGGAAAGAGGTTCAATTGGCAAAAGAAAAATTGGAATCTCTGATCGCTTTATATCGCAAGCAGCTTAAAATGAACAAACTGGAATTCATCAGTGTGTCTGGAGTGACAAATTTGATAGAGGTAGGCTAAATCCACACTATTTTTTGATCTAACGTGCAAGACTAAAAAGGTGCAGAAGTGATTTGGTTTTCTCCTTTCTTGTTTTTTGGTTTGTTTTTGATGATGATAATATTGAATCTCGTTTCTTTTCCCTGTTATGTATCATATGATTATCTTGCTGTGTACTTACTTAATTGTTGTATTGGCTGCAGTTGTCCCTTGATGTAAAGGTACCCTCAAATTGGATTAAGGTTAATAGTACCAAGAAAACAATCCGTTATCACCCACCTGAAGTGTTAACTGCTCTAGACAAGCTGTCACTGGCAAATGAGGAGCTCAATGTTGCCTGTCAATTTGCTTGGAATAACTTTCTTGCAGAATTTAGCAAGTATTATGCTGAATTCCAATCTGCCGTTCAGGCACTAGCTACTTTAGATTGTCTACATTCGCTTGCCATTCTTTCAAGGAACAAGGTCTGTGCTCTTTGAGGTTTTTATTGATTCAAATTTGAATCCTATATTTATACTTTCTTTGGATCCTGTAAATTTATAATATAATTCTGTTGGCTTATCTGTGACAGAATTATGTGCGTCCAATTCTTGTATACGATGATGAACCTATTCAGATACATATTTCTGGTGGTCGCCATCCGGTATGACTTGATTGTTCACTTTAGCTTTATTTTTCCCCATTTCTTTTTTTAATGCTCAGAAAGTGCAATTCAACTCATTTCATCAGAAGTTTGCTTAGGCTTTCAGAATTGGTATCCCTTTTTGCTTCAAAATTGTCCGAGTGTATCTAGGCATTGCTAATGTGCAATTAAATTAGTGCTTGAATCAGCCGACAAATATGCGAAGTATTAAAACAATGCCAACGTCCAACCCATCTCTTCACTTTTAGGCAGAAATCTTGGACTATTTTTTAAACTATAAAATCTGTTTCGGAACTTGGTATTGGGACTATAATCCAAATTGTCTGAGGCTATTTTTTAAATTGAAAATGGCTAGTTTTCCATATGCTTAAGGTGTTCTGTTTAATGATTACAAATTCTTTCTAGGTTTTGGAGAGTATATTACAAGACAATTTTGTTCCAAACGACACAGACTTACATGCAGACAGAGAGTATTGTCAGATTGTTACAGGACCCAACATGGGTGGAAAGAGTTGCTACATTCGACAAGTTGCTCTCATTGCCATTATGGCCCAGGTAAAATCAGGAATCATTTTTAATAATTCTTGAGGTTGTGCTATTATAAAGAAAACACACTCTCTTTCTCCAAATGATTTTCTTATCGTCGTTGCTTTATAAAATGTGTTCTGATTTCTCTAGGTTGGTTCCTTTGTACCAGCGTCATCAGCCAAACTACATGTCCTGGACTGCATCTACACCCGAATGGGCGCTTCTGACAGCATCCAACAAGGGAGGAGTACCTTCCTGGAAGAACTGAGCGAAGCTTCCAATATACTCCGAAGTTGCTCAGCACGCTCTCTGGTTATCATTGACGAGCTTGGCCGAGGCACAAGTACACACGATGGTGTGGCCATTGCTTATGCCACACTGCATCATTTACTAGAGCAGATACGATGCATGGTCCTCTTTGTCACCCACTACCCTAAGATCGCCGAGATCAGAGTTGAATTCCCTGGCTCTGTTGGGGCCTACCACGTTTCATATCTTACTTCACATAGGAATGAGGAAGCCTGCACCATGAACTCCAAATCCGATCATGATGTGACCTACCTATATAAGCTTGTGCCTGGCGTTTCAGAAAAGAGTTTTGGGTTTAAGGTTGCTGAGCTTGCACAGGTCTCTCTCTCTCTCTCTGTGTCTGATTTCTTTAATGCCATATTTTTACTCTTTTTAGTATAGCATTTCTTAAGCTAGTTGAGCATCAATTGTTTTGCAGCTGCCATCTTCGTGTATCGATCGAGCTGCTACCATGGCTTCTAGGTTGGAGATGGTGGTAAGCAAGAGAGCAGGAGGTAAGTGTGGAAAAATGCAGTTGCTAGAAACATCATCATTATGTCAAAAAGAAGAGAAGATGATGCTTGGAATTGAATCTAGTGAGTGCTTGGATGGTTACAAGGAATTCTTCTTGAACTTGAAAACCGCTCTATCTGTGGATGACCATTCAAAGCGCATCCAATTGTTGAACCATGCTAGATGCGTTGCAAAGGAACTAAAAAGCAGAGAAAATGGTGCTCCTGAAACTTAACGGTGAGCTAACGATGGACACAAATTCGTCGTGATGAATCTATCCCCACCTTTTGTGTAGATACTTGTTTTTCCCCTCCTTTGTGAAGAATTAATTAATGAGCGTTAAGATTACGACAATATTGCCAAGTATATTTAATTTGTACCGTCTAATTTTGTACATTTTATCTTTTATTATTATTATTTTTTTTTAACTTTTTGATGTGTCGTGATATGCATTTAGTGGATGCTGAAGTTTCTGTATGTATAATGGTGTCTTCTTCTGAGCCTTCCGTTTTTTCATTGATGTATCGTCGTCTCCCTGAGAAGTCATACCCTATCCCCTCTCTCCTCTTTTGAATTGTCGTTTTCATGCTACGGTGATGTTTAGAGGGAATGCGTTGTCGTTTTCGAGGCCATTCTTTTAATGTCGTTTGAATGACCTATTGTCGTTTATCGGTCGTCATGTTTACAAATATTGCGGTTTCTCACTCACTCTCTGTGATGTGGATTTTTCATGAAGTTTCGTCTGAAGTTGTGGTTTTACGCATAGGTTCTCGCTTACATGTTTCGTGGTATCACGCGTTTATTCTTTACACATCGCCACTTTCACGATATTGTCGTTTTTGAATTGGTTTGGATTTCCGTGTCATTGTCGCTAATTCGTTTTTAAAAATGCTGATGTTTTGAATATTGTCGTTCACAGTCCTTGTCGTCTCTCTAGTATGTTGCCGCTTTTATATCATTGTCGGTTTCCGAGATTCTCTACTGCCTACGATGTTGTCCGATTCAAGCCAATTGTTGTTTAAAATTATTATCAGATTTTAGGGGTTTAAAGTTATCTTTTTACAGAGAGTATTGTCTCTCTCTCTTTTTTTTTTTTTTTTTCTCTCTGTTATGGCTTTAAATCGTTGGTCTTTTACTAGGATATTGTCATGATAAAAAACCATTTTTTTGGGGATATTGTCGTTTTTACTTGGTGTATTAATGCTTGTCGTTTTCAAAGATGTTTCCGTTTGATATCCGGATAATTTTCCTTTAAGATTTGTGTATCTATTATGTTCTTTAATTAATTGTTGCTTTTGTAGGGGTTGTTTATGAAATAATTAATATTGCTTTTTAGCTCGTCGTTTTATATTGTTTTTACTTTTCCTGCAACATTGAGGATTTAGCGAGATGTTGTCGTTTAAATTAAAACTGTCGTTTTCTTTCATTGTTATTTTTCTTGGTTGGTCGTTTTCTGCAGTGATGTCGTTTACTGTTTTAGGATTTGCTGTTTTTGTATCGTCGTCGTTTTTCTAAGATGTTTCGAACATATTTGTCTTTTTTCTATGCTGTTATTTTAGTTATTACAATCTATGTACTTGAGTGCTCTATTTATTTTTTGCCGTTTTCTTTTTTCTAGTCTCTGCGGTGTTGTTTCTTTATTATTTTATAACTTTAAAGAGAGAATATTGGAGGGAAAGATTCGTGTCATAACTAAGAAGTTCAAACTTCATTACAAATTTCCAATGAGGACACATGGTACTTAAATTTACACGTGTTACAACACTGTTCGTTGGATGTCAATCCTTGATGCTAGCCAGGAACAATCTCAACTCCCTAGCCTTCTTTTGGTGTTCCGGCGACATGTCAGTTTCCGAGTCGCTCAATTCTATTGCTTCCACAAGTTTAGGAATTCTCTTCACTTGTTGCTTATTATTAGAGAGTGTCCATCGCAGTCTTGGTGGTGAAGGGCTCAACAGATCAATTATTTCATCCTCATACTTAGCGCCATTTGGACCTTCTTCATTGCGACTTTTCCACTCTTCATCAAGAACTAGGATTGTTTCTGAGACATTTGCATCGTTTTCAGATATTGCAGTGCTTGAAGCAAGAGGAGGACGAGTAAAGGTAGTATTATTATCACTACTTCCAGATTCAATGTCAAGCATAAGATTTTGGAGCCTCTTATCAATTTCTGCCATAGAAGATTCATCTCCTGGTTTCTTTGCTCTTGCTTTGCGGCGGTTCTGTTTCTTCTTTTGAGCTTTTCCCTCTTCATACTCCACAATTTTCTCGGGACAGGCCCTGAAGAACAAGAAAAAAGAGATTCATGTCGTTTCCGTTTTATGATGTGCAATGTATGTAACAATATCCAATATTTGTTCATAAGTTATGTGCTTGACACAAGTACTAGAACTTAAGACATCAAAATGAGAAGGTTAAACTTATGACAAAGTGAGTTAATGATGATGACACTCAATTACCTCTCTAAGAGATCTGCAGAAACTATCGAGGTTTTAAGTCCATGCAGTCCCTCTTCCCATGAAACCTCGTAGCATTCTTTTCCCTGAACTTTTCTCTGCTTGATGATTCCCGAAATTGGGCACTTGGTTGGCATCTGTAGAGATCAAAGGTCTCAGGTCATGGAGAGCGATCATAGTATAGACCAAAACTAATGTGCAGATTGTACCATTAAAAAAGAAAGGAATAAAGCGTTACAAATAGTTATTTTTCAAATGGTATATGGAATATAACAAGTTACTTCTTTTTTTTTTCCCCTTTTCTTTTCAATAAATGGATATGTCCATATGTTTATATTGGTTAGCAAGTTATAACCGGATTTTACCATTGATAAGAGTAACTTGTACTAGGTAAAATCACAGGATTGAGCACAACAGAGTTCAAAAGCACCTTGTGCAAAGGAAGGTCCACTCCAAGATCTAACGAAGTAGAGCGCAAATTGGCAAAACGGCGTAAATCTCTTTCAGCAATCTTTGGAAGGATATACTCGTCTGAAACATCAGATAAAAGGCAAAATGACTCAGTATACCAACATGATGCTAGCATTAAGTTTTGCACCTGCATGTATTCAAGGATGAAGATACAAGGCAGTAGACACAACTGAAGGAGAAGATAGAAAACCTGTTTTCTCAGGAGGCCACTCGAAGAACTGAGCACATATCTGCTGAAATTTGACGTGTTGAAATGGGTGCTGAACAAGAACCCTTCAGAACAAAGTTGAAAAGCAAGTTCACTAACTAAATTTGATAGACTAGGACTACTATCTAGAATCCTAGATCCCACATTGAAGCAGTCTGGTAGACCGTACACTAAGTTATAAGACTCTGATTATTGGTGAACTTTGGAAAAGTCTAATATGCTGGGTGCCCATCTACAATCCCCTCCCTTGTGAGCAAGTCCTGAGTCGTGAGTCGAGACCCAAAAACCTGCCCTATGTATACTTGCAGTGCCAAACAGTACGAGATTCTTCCACGCGTATAGATATTGACGGTCTAACTAGTTGACGATCTAACATAAGAAGAAACATAAAATGGCACATACATAATGCTAAATTCTTCCTAACTACCATCAGCCGCCCCAACAACAGAATTATAGAACTAGCACTTACCTATGCACAGCAGCAGAATCTGCTGAATGACACTTTGGCTTTAAATATGCATTGATCACTTCCAAAACCGATTGATCTTTTGTTGAGCAATGCTCATCTCCTGCACAACCAATTCAGAAGTTTAGCAATTAATAAAAACATAAGCCAATTACTACGTATACAAATGAATGTAAGTAATGACGAGATATGAGTATATGCACTTATAAGCTTTAGCAGGGAACAATTTGCTGAGAAAATCTGCTTAAATTGTTAACTTCAAAGGACATACAACCTGAAAGGATATAAGAATTGCTACATTTGCATATGATTATATGCATGTGCGTAAAGGTCTCTAGAGTATACCATTCATAAATGCCTTGTGATTGATTAAGTTCTTCCTTCCTTTTGTCCTCGTAGCAAAGGAGAGGCCTTCTGATGCTATTTTTTGAAGGACAACATTGTCTCCCATAGATTTCACAATTTGGCAGGCTGATTCCTAAAGCCACAAGAGATAGACAGAAGGAGAAGAAGAAGAAGTATCCATTCGTTAATATCATCAACTGGAGAGAAGGTGCCTATTTGATGTTGAGAGTAAATGAGAAATTAACAGGTTTTAGAACTTACACGACCCAGACCATGTACTCCAGGAGAGTAGTCGCTCCCAAGAAGTAGGGCAAGAGTAATCTATGGATCACAAGTAGTAAAGTCAAAGACTCCTCCAAAATTATAGAAACTCAATCGCATGGGGAAAAAAGGATTAAAGACATCATAAGGTAAAGTAATAGATCTTGAAGAACAACATCATGCAACACAGAGAATTCAAGTGAAAAGTGACGCACATCTGATCAAACCAGGAAATAGCTTAAAGATACAAGTTTTAAGTAGAATATAATTTCCATGATCTATCACGTCTAACTTTGGTAATTAGTTCAAAAAAGGGAATAGTTAATCAGATTTTGCAATAAGTTAAAGCCAAAAAAAATGAAAAAAAAAAAAAATTGGAGCAACAAAAGGGAATATAAGAAAAGATCTTTAGAAAATTAAACAATAAATTTCAGTAAAATTCACAAGGCCAACTAGAAGATTACCATCGAGTTCCTTCCAAACCCCAGTTGTCTTTCTATGTCAGACATTTCATAGCAAACAACGTAACCCCCGTCTCCTGATCCATTTTGAACATGATAGGCATAATTAGTGATATATAGAACACAGAATAGATGTGCTTCCACAAATTGAGGTAACAAATTTCCACTATGGATGGAAAATGCTCAACTACGCACCGAGACAGATATCTCTGTAGACTGTCCTTGCACCAAAAAGGAAGATATCTGAATCTGAAGTGAAACATCCATCCTGTTCGCCACCATAGGCATGTTTGTGAAAACAATTACGAGATGTTACAGATGATAAATTAAGAGGGTAATATGATGGTGTGCTTTGTGATTCTCTGGCATAATGCATAAAAGAGATAGTCCCAGCAAAATAAAGTTTGACTTACACATAATGATTCAAAGTTCAACAATGCGCATTGTGCTTCTGCTTCTTCAATCCTAAATGTGACAATAGAAAGGTATATTTGGTAAGTTTTTTTTAGTTGAGACATTCTCTATAAATACGGAAAGGACGAGAAGACAAAGTTCTACACTTCTACTTTGGGCTTATGCTAGCTTATTTTAGAGGAAAAAAAATACGAAAAAAATGCTTCCACCAAACTTCTTAGGCAAATCTCAACTATTAAGACATGAGATGAAAACATTTTAGTTATGTTATTCTCCCTTTCTTTCTTTTTGCGTCGTAACTTATGATTGAAAAATGGAAAAGAAATAATTGCAGGGCACTTTTTTCCTTTTTTAATCATAAGCATAACATGATGCTGGGAGGTAAGCGTATACTCACCCATCTAAACAAGGAATGCCAAGTGCCACGCCCAAGATTTTTGCCTCCTTTATCATGCATGAGAACTCAGATCCCACATTCCTTCGAAGTGAAGCCACCTTTTCTGAGTGTGCTTCATCGTGACTGACCTGCCTTCATAAACTAACTTCAACGCACAAAAGAAAAAGAGCAATGCATATGGATATGTATGTTTGCGTGGATAGAACTGGTACAAAAGTCGTTGAATAGTTAGATTGTGAAACACAAGAACACTCACTTCATTTTTTGAATTTAAGCGGCGCCTGTAAGTTGCTATCTTAATTGCAGGAATTGCTCCATCTATCAAATAGCAAAGACCGTTCATTCATAAATACATTGATAAAGACCGTTAAAAGGAAAATCAATATCATAGAGAAACAAACATTTTTTGCACATTCGAGCTAAAGTGATATGAATATATTAACTAAAACAAATAACTCTTGAAAAGAGTACCTGTGTCCAAAAACATATTTAACTTCAAAATATAAATTTGACATGATTCCCCATTGTCGATATTAGACATGCGACTTACAAAACTTATGCGTTAGATTAGATGGAAACAAAGGGCCTGTCTTGCACAGTTTTTGCTTTTTCTTTTGCCCGGTTGACAAAGAAAAGTAAAAGCTATGGCTTTCAGCAAGTGCTTGGAACCAAATTGTTAAATTGGGTCAAGATGATCTCTAAATTTATAATAAGCAATACAAATGCTAGTACAAAGTTTCAAAATCTATTCCGAGAAGCTTTTTTTAGAAGCTACATGTTATTGCTTTGATTGGAACCTCTTCTCGATGCTCTTTTGAATAATCATTCAAAGGCTTCTAGAACAGCTTTCAAACCTAGGAAACCAAAAGCAGCTCTCAGAAAGCTATGCTAAATAGGCCCTAAAATATTGTCATATCTCTCTCAATTCCACAACAAAGTCACAATTTTCTTCAGTGTTTGTAAAAAACCAGAGATGTAATAAATAACCCTTTTTTTTCACAAACTTTAAACAATAACTTAGTCTAAGGGTACAAAAATCAAACACATAATATGCATAAGATCCAATCCCAAGTTTCAAACTTTAACCAGACCCTTCACAACAAATCATCAAAACAAGAGAACTGACATACCAGTAACGAATATAACGCTGCAATTCAAAGCGATTAGAGCTCGAAGGCGGTGAAAGAGGCCTTTGAGATAAACTTTCTCTCTCAAACAGGAGTGTGACTTGCTCACATTCTGGAGTTGAACCATCCAGCAAGACAGATCTATGCATACTCTTTTGTTCCTACAAACCCAAAATCCCAACACCCAAATAAAATTACCGAAAATCGAAATAGTAAAAAAAAAAAAAAATGAGTATTTGGTTCTTACTGGAGATGGTGAAGGGGGAGAGTTTTCTTGCAGGATTCGAGAACATCCCACAGATTCTTCACACCCATTTCTCTGAATTTCCGATGTATGGAGTAACAGAAGACACGTTACATTATATGCTTTACAAGTTCGAACTTTTGAGAGGGAAAATTCTTGAACGTTTTTGATCGTTTATAAATTTCAGTCGAGCCCTGCAAAAGTTTTATTCCAAAAAAAAAAGAGCCTTTTATCCAATTTGAAATTTTTTTTTGCCCTTTCATCAAAATCTTCCCCTGCAAAATGGGAAGAAGAAAGTCGATCTCGCTAATACGCCGTCGTTTTTTGCTTTTTCCGGAGTTAAGTGGGCTTTTTACACAGTGGACAATTGGCGAGCAGGAGCCCAACCCATATCTTTAAAGCAAGCCCAGCCCAGAATATTATTGGCCCTCTGTCTCTGTCTCTTGACTGTGTTGCAATGCTACTTCCTTTTACCATATGACATACTACTATCACGTGAAAACAGATTCTACAATATGTTTTTACACGGCAGGTAGGGAATTGAATTGGGATTAAAATAAGGGAAATGCTACTATAAGACTTCTAAAAGGTCTGTTCCGTTTTCTCAGCCATTTGATGACAAACAGTAGTCCAAAATCACAAACAAAAATAAATACACACATATTTTATCACAACCTTTTTTTAAATTTAATACTTGCAAAAATGAAAAAAAAAAAAAAAAGATAAGAAAAGAATTGGCAGATCCATCAATAGGGGTTGGGAGCGGCCTTCAAGAAGCAGAGCCATCCATACTGTCATCACGACTCATGGAATTACGACAGAATCGCACATCACGAGCGAAGGTTATGTTTCGTGACCACTGTAACGATGGAAATGGAGCAGAGGGAGGAAGTCACGGTTTGCGCACTTACGACCCAGCCAAAGACATTTGAATCTAGCTCGACACCACAAGGACCCAAGCGACAATTCGCGACGGTGGACCCTTGCGAAGTGGCGACCACGGTGGTTGAGACGGAATCGTGAGATCCATCGCGATGAGGATATGCCCGACGATGCTTCGCCATGGTCGTTCGCGACTTGTTGCCGTTGGCAATAGGGCTGCCATGGAGGGCGAAATACCTCCGCTGGTGATTTGCCGGCAACCCACGGCGTGACCTCTGTCGAGATCTGACATAGCCGATGGCAATCTCCACCCACCAAGAGGTCCCTGAGAACCACGGACCGTTTGTTTTTTTCATAAAATTTTAAAAAAATGTTTTTTACGGCAAAGATTTTAAAAATACTTTTAATATAATTTTTTACAAAAATTTATTTTTTTAAATAAAATTATTTTAACCTATTTTTAAAATAATACTAAACTATCTCGTGACACTTTATTCTTCTTTTTCATTTTTTTAATTTAATATATTTGAACTCATTGAACTAATAATGAGTTTATCATTTTTCATCTTTATATCCAAATCTGATAAACCAAAACAGGTCTTATTGACGATGATTTTTAAAAGATTCTATCGTAACATTTCCTTTAAAATAAATATGATAAACCGCATGTTACCAAAATATAGCCACAATAAGAGTCAAAACATTACTATTGCACCTGGGACATTAGCTTATGACACCTTCGTGGTCGCAGCGCAAATGACCTATTTAGACATCAATTTTTTTATTTTTTATTTTAGCTTGAACCGTAATGACTTTAGATTCTTTAATTGTCGATAAATGTAAGCATGAGCAATATTTTTTTACCCGACAGGTGAGCACATCATTAAAAAAAAAAAAAAACATCGACTTTTTCTCCCAAATTCAAAAAAAAAAAAAACTGTTTATGACAGTCAAATCTTGATTTCTCTCAATTTTATTTTTTTTTTAATTTGGGATGGCTGTCAAGTATTCCTGAGAAAAAGTGAAAGATCACATTTCACCGTTCGGACCACGTGTGACGTTAAATAGGTGGGCTTTTTCTGACGTTAAATAACTCTCTCTTTAACCTTGTACTCACTGAAACTGACTTCTCTTATTGTCGGAGCCAACCAACCATCTGTTAACAACCCATTCGGCTCAAACCAAAACAAACAGCACAAGTGTTCCGTCAAAAGTGAATGGTTGGTCAAGAAGCTGGAAGAGGAGTGTAAAAAAAGGCCAAACAAGGCCCTTTTTGGTCATTTCAAGTGTCCCTTCGAATCTGGTTTTGCCTTCCCCTCCTTCGTGTGTCACTTGTTTCGAGGAAAACCGAGGATGAAAAATTAAAAATAAAAATAAAATAAACACTCAATTTCATTTCTCTCGATTTTTCAAGGTATTTTTTTTCCTGTCCTCTTTCTATGTTAGTGTTTCAATTTGGTCTTTAATTCAAAAATATATATAATTATGTATTTGTGTGTAGTTTTTATTGTGCTTGCATGGTTTTTTTGAGTGAGAATTGGATCAGATTGTATAGATCTGGTCCGAAACGAATAAACATAGAAAAATTGTGGTCAAAATTGAAGCTTTAATCTTCAAAGCTATGAATTTTTGGTTGAGGATTTCGCTTTGTGGGTAAAGATTGAAGCTTTTCGTGTCGTGATCTTGGATTCCTCAACCTAGAATTGGATTTCGGTTCCTTGGGGATCTCGCAGGACGGCTGTTCTAGAGGTGATCTGTTCATTCTGTTCGTGGAAAATTGATTTTTTTTTTTGGCATTTAAAAGATTTGGAAATGAAATTTGAATTACAATTTTTCTTTAGAATTGAATTCGGATAGCAATTTCAAGATTGCCGGGTTGATATATTAGCAAGAAATTTAGCCATTTACTGTTGTATTTTTCTTCATCATCTTACCCTTTTTTTTCGGTCAGTTTTTTCCCAAGAACTATAGTTCTATGTTCAATTTTGCCAAACAGAAGATACTTTTGGCATTTTTGTATTCAAATTTGCTTTTATTTAAGGTATTTTGGATGGCTCTATCTAGTCAACTAGTTCAATTTGAGAAGTAATGTCGGCCCAAGGCTTGAAAGAGCAAGCGAAAATAGGGAAAAGCAAAATCCGATATCAAAATGATAGATAACGTATGTTTTCTCGTTTTATAAATATCTTTATGCTTTAAGCTTTATTTGTTGATTCTGTTTTACTTTCTTTTGTAGCTGTTACAATGTGCTCGTTAGATTAGGAGGAGTTTGGAAAGCTGTAGACATGGAGGACAATTACTCTGCATCTCGAAGATGGGAAGATTTGGACACTGATATATTGGTGAAGATTTTCCAAACTTTTGATATCTTCGGGTTAACTTCGGGGATTGCTCATGTTTGTAGTGCATGGCGCTTGGCTTGCTGTGATCCTCTGCTATGGAAAACGCTTGACTTGTCGATGTTGAAGTCTAATTTCATAAAAATCCCGCTGGAGCCCTACGTTTATGTCGATGGACGGTCTGATAAGACCCTGACTCGTGTGTTGAAGATTTCCTTGAGTCTTAGCCGTGGAAGTATTATGACGTTGATCTTCCATTTCAACTTATATGTGAGTGATGATCAGTTGACCTATACTGCTGAAAGGTAATTTTAACTGTCTTTCTATATGGGCGCAAAATCTTGCATCTGTTTCTAATGGTTTTCTGATCTGTCTATTTGATGAATTTTCTGTCCAAAATAATTTCCAATAATTATTGATATGTCAAAAGATGTAATTGGTGGTTTACTTTGTTAAAGCATGCTTGTTTAGTTCATACAATTCAAGTCTAACAGTTGATATGTTCTAAAGCAGATTGAGACTTTACTTGTTATGCGAGGCCACTTTATTTGTTTGTTTATTTTTGCCGACTAGTGTGGTGCCTTAATTTTTCTTGAAGGTAAAGGAGAAAAACCATTTTTATTAAGGTAAAATCACAAAACCCTCCTTTGGGTTGAAGTATTAATAGATGTTCAACCCTGTATTCTCTAGAATTACAACAATGTCCCTTATATTGTCAATCCTTCTGAAATATATTACTTCTAGCACCTTTTAATCGACTTAATGTCATGAAATTAGACAAGATGCCGAGTTTATCTTGACAAATCCTTGTGTATACGACTATTCCTAACCTTATTTGAAGGCAATAATCATGTCTAATTTTGGCGGCCGATGGACTTTGAAGTTTTCAAGTAATGGACAATTTGAGGGGTTACTTATATTAATTCCCAAGCAAGCAAGGTTGAATATTGTATTTCACTGGAACCCACTGGATGATTATTTTTTTGGTTTTGCCATTTATTAATCCTTTAGTACGTTACAGATTACAACATATATGGTTGGCACTTTGATTAGAAAATACAAGGGAACTACAGCCAATTTATAATTTGGGAAATATAGAACAAGGGAACGGTTCTGTTTATTGACGCCAGAAATCTTCCAGAGATAAGCATTATAGTCTGATATAGGATGCACATCTTGTTTTTGTTTTTGATTTGTTTTTTGTTTTTTTGTTTCTTTTGGTAACAAATAAATCCTAAGATTGGTCGACCCAATATCACAGTTGTGACTTTCTGCAGTTACTAACGCACGTATAGATTGTCTATGTAGATACATTTTGCAATCAGGGTGACATGAGCTAATAATAAACCTTATCTCTATTGCAGATGTCCACGGCTCAAACGACTAGTGCTTCCAGCTTGGAACAGAATAAAGAAGACTGGAATATGCAAGGCCATTCGAATATGGAAAGATCTCGAATCCTTGACGATGCCTAGCATAGCTAATCCTCCATACTTCATGGAGGAGATCTCCAAGAACTGCGAAAATTTCAGTGAACTCAAGATCATGGGTCCCTGTGACATATTATGTGCTTCTACACTAGTGTTATATCTTCCAAAATTGAAGGTGTTGAGTCTCCGATGCTCGCTGCTCAATAAGAATGCTCTCATCATAATCTTGGAGGGCTTAAAACACTTGGAGGTTCTCAATATATCCCATTGCGTTCTGATTGAAGTGCCTCCTCACCCCGCACCCAAAAGAGTTGTTAAAGAACTCGATCATTCTATCCTTGAGATGGCATCCCGGTTACGCTTATTCCTAACGTGCATGGAAGACTCCTGCCTCATGTGCGAACGAACAAAAAACGATGAAGGGCTCATGAGGTGGTACAAGTATGAAGAAGATCTGTGGAAAGCCGATGAGGTTGGCTCACTTGCTCTTTGATTCGAGCATTCCGAGGTTGTACTTTAGGTAGAAGTTGTAGCTTATTTTACCTTTGTTGTTGTTGTTGTTGTGTAAACGTAGTTTCTTTACTGCCATAAACGTAATAAAACATTTTGGAATGGATATGAATGATAGTTCTCTCCATGTAACTGATGTAAAATCTCCTGTTAAAGGACATGGTGTTTGGAAGAGTGGTTTGAACTTTGAAGTTCCAACCGCAAACAGTGTAAAGCTCTCATGTGTCACAGTATAAAACTCTCACATGTTACAGTACAGCAGGCGGTTAAAACTAAGTCTTCTCCGAAAAAAAACCCTAATGATTTCTCTTTCTTTGGATAAGTGGGTGTGTTTAGGATGTGGAGTTCCTAAGATTTTGATACATGGGATTGAAATCTGTATTGCTGTTGTACATAAAGTCTCTTCTTTTATCATGACCATTGTGATTGATAGTTATATGCCTTAATATAATTTTTGCTGCCTATAGGAGAATGGAATTGTGTGCTGTTCAAAGTAGTGGTAGTTAAACTTGACTACTTTCAAAAAATGCGAGAACTTAATGAAATTCTCCTTCTAGACCTTCTAAAACTAGAACCTTGATCCTTGGGAAGCTTGATAAAAAAAATAAAAAAGCTAGAGTTTGTATAGCGTAAAATTTGTTACTGAATAAAGCTTTTACATATTATAATTTTTAAGTTTTAACTTTAATTTTTAATTAATTTTTCAAACATACTTGATGTTGTTGGAATTACACAAACTTGAATCATCTTGTGTGCATAAGTTTCTTTGTTCTTTCAAGACATGGTGAATACAGAAAGTTCAAGAACATAATTAGGAAGGGGAAAGAGAGGAGAGAAACCCCTCTCCCTCCCTCTCCCTTTCTCTCTCATTTTCGTTGTTTTATTTGTTTGGTTTGATGTTTTACAGCCTGTTTGGTAATAGTTTTCACCACATAGTTCTCACCATAAACTCATAAATGAACAGTGTAAAGCTCTCACATGCTATAGTAACAATATATTTAAAAAAAGATATAGTGTAAAGCTCTCACATACTACAATAAAAGTGGTTCTAACAACAAGTTCTCACCACCCTTCCAAGCACCCTTTTAAAGTGCACAAGCATTTTTTTGACGAATTTTATAATCGTGAATAACGTTTTCTTTAAACAATTATTTATTTATTTTTTCGTTTGTTTGTTTGTTTTTGGTTGTAATCCAATTTAAGGGATAGAAAAACGTTTTTGTCGCACGTGAAGGTAGGTGGGGACCGAATTAAATGGAGTTTTTGGTAGTCCATCAAATCGAGCATACAACATTTAAATAATAACGATGATAACAACAACGACAACTATTATGCCATGAAACTCTAAGATATCTTTGGGTTTATCTTTTAAACTTTAAAAATTATTATTTTATTTTTTAAATGCTCAAAACTTTTTATTTTACCTATAAACTTTTAAAGCTTTTTTCACTTTATCTTTTAAATTTATGATTTTTTATTCAAATAGATAAAATTAAGCCTACATGATTTGTATATGGATCATCTGTAAGAGCAAAAATAAGATTTTATCATTCAAAAGTTTTATTTTAGGTTTACGCTCTCATTTGACGTTTTTGTTTTTTATCTGAACTCTCATGTAGAAAGGGTTTACCTGCACATATCTTCTCATTTTTAATATGTAATTCATTTAATAAGTCGAAATTATTTGTTGATGTTTGAAATTGAATACTAAAGAAGATGAGTTACATATTAAAAATGAGGAGATATTGACGAATAATATTGATAAAAAAATATGCATACAGGCCTTTTTAAATGAGAACAGATAAAAAACATTAAATGAGAAAGAAAACATGAAACAAAATTTAAGAGTAATAAAAATATCATTTTTACCTTACAACTGACTCATATGCAAATCATATAGGCTTAATTCTGTCTATTTGAATAAAAAATCATAATTTAGGAGACAAAGTAAGAGAAGCTTTAAAAGTTTAAAGGCAAAATGGTTATTTTAAAAAATTTAGGGGTAAAATGAGGAGTTTTAAAAATTAAGAGGGTACAATTGTGATTTTTAAAGTTTAAGAGGTATAATAAGAGACGCTTTAAAGTTTAAAAGTCATTAGTATAAATAACCCTAATAATAATAATACTAAACCTTTCTAAAGAAAAAGAAAGGGAAAATGGACAATAAAACGAAACAATCACAACCTTTGTTCAGGCCTCTAAAATGTCTACTATTTTGCTGAAAAAAAAAAATAGAAACTCTCTTGTTGAGCAAAACTATGAACTATTTGATGGTGACTTATTTGATTACCATCTCGTTGGAGGGCATACTACCGAACCCAAACTATTCGTTGTTGTTATTTTCCTCTTCAAATGAAATAGAAATAAGCATTTTCAATTAATAATAATAATAATTATTATTATTATAATAAGGATAAATGACTTCATTAGTCTCTAATTTTTAAAAAAAGTATAATTTACTCTTTAATATTTTTATTTAACTAGATCATTTAAAAATTTAGATGAAAAAGTTTTACTTTTTAATAAAATTACAAAATTACCCTTCATGTTACATTAAAAAATTAATAAAATTGTAAAAAATTAATAAAAATTAAAACAAAATTTATTAAAAAATATAAAAAAAAAATAAGCCCAAAAAAACCACATCTTCCTCAATCTTGTGCGTTATCATATTACACAGAGAACAAAACCCAGTTATTAAAAAATAAAAAAAATTAAAACAAATAACCAAAAGAAAAATCTTCTTCATCAAATATGGAGAACGAAACCCATGTCTCAGATTTAACTTCTTCTTCCTCGGAACAAAACCCAGATCAAAGAAAAATGTTTTGTAATAAAAAACACTTCTTCATCGTCATATTTCTTCTCCTGCTGACCTAGATCAGACTTTTTCTTTCCCCTTTCTTCGTCTCTCCCACCACCCTTCTTTCTCTCTCCACCCTTCCCATCTCTCTTCCTCTCCACTTTCTTTCTCTCCCTGCCCTTCCCTTCTCTCCCTTCGCCCGCTAAAATCACAAGCCAAAAACTCTGACGCCGAAGCCGACGCCGGCATCGTCGACTCCATCGTGATGGACTTCGTCAATCGCCTTCGTGGGAGCCGATCTCCTACCTCAATATGGAAATTCCTCTTCTTCTGAAAATTCGTCTCTCTCTCTCTCTCCCTCCCTCTGTCGCTCGCATCTCCTTCAAAAAAGAATCGATTCAACCCTCTTTCAGATTTTGTTGTCGTTTGCAGACCAGCCATGCCGGCCGAAGGTCAGTGATCTCTGCTTCACACCCTTATTTCACGGCTTTCTTTTTTGCATTTGCCAAAAAAGACGTGATTTTTAACGTCCATTTTTTTTTTTTTATAGAACAGGGCTCAAAGAGCATAGACCAACAAACTAACGCACCAAAGGGAAGAAGCTCGACAGAGCCAAAAACAAAAAACAAAACAGATCAAGCAAAAGACGCCATATTTCTTCCATAATGAGCCGTTCTATATATGATTTTTGAAGTAGTTGTATATATGATTTGGTTGTTCCTTGATTGGGTTTAAGGGAAGACAATTTTTTTTGAGTTTCTTGTTACAGTGATGAGGTAAAAGGAATTCTTGTTTTTATTTTTATTATTTTATTATTTTATTTTTTAAATTGGGCTGAAGTTTCCCCATAAAATTGATGGATAGAGAGGAAGCAAAGGAGAAAGAAACAACCTATGTAGGTAGAGGGAGAAAGAGAAGGGAAGAGAGAGAGTCACATCCGTGTGCGGTATATTGTTCTTTACTTATTTATTTTTTTTTAATGTTTTTGTTTTAATTTCTTTGAAACTTATTTTACTAATATACTTTTATTAAAATAGTCAAAATAATTTTTAATAGTCAAACTAAACTTAACGATTGGAACCAAATTGTAAATTTTTTTGATGTTTAAGCCCGATTAAATAAAAAAAAAACTAGAAACTAAATTGTATTATTTTAAAAAAATTAAGGATCAACTAAGTTATTTATTTAATAATAATAGTAATAATAATAAGAGTAAGAATTATCCAAGTGACTGGAGCTGTAAAACAAGACTCATGTTTAGCAGTGTCGTTATGGAGTTTGCCAGAGGACCTGTATTTTGAACCTGCCTGTTGTCAAATTGCCTCAAGACTTTATGCCTTGTTATGGCTTGAGGTTGATCTTGAAATGTCAAATGTTTGTGTTAATAGGTTTCCAAATTCTAAAGCTTTGCTATATTTGGATGGATAGTTTAGTTTTCACTAATCAAATTGAACTTGATTTCAATATTAATGGTTTTAAAATTTTATGTCTTATACTCTTGTTAAGGGTGAGCTCGGCGCCACCGTCGAGGAAATAAACTTTGGTGATCGGCTAATAAGCTCGGCAGAACCTCCAACAAGCTTGCTATCGGCCCCGATGCGTCGTACACCTTTTCGAGGTGCCTGTCAGGCCTCCGAGGCCGCACGCCAACCTCGGAATGTACAGTAGCTCGGGTCGAACTAATCTTACTCGCAAACAGGCTGCAACTTGCCATCATAGGCTAACACGAGGTAGATAACTCGTCGTCCGATGGAGCCCAATCTCGTCGGGTGAGAGACTTCTTCTTGACACCTACCTGGTTGTCACCCTCTGTCGAGCAAACCCTGCCTCGAGCATCGAAGAGCCCATGTCTATGGACCTACTCTTTTATTGCCTCCGAAGCATCCCTCCTCTTGCAGGTGTGTCCGCCCGGGCAGAGACGAATCAAATGAGGGGTCAGACCGTGCGCAGCTGCACGTAGTGTTGATCTGACGTCGGATCACGGTAAGCATCAACATTTTGGCGCTAGAAGGACCTTCACCCAAACGTCAGTTGCATTACCTCCAACGCCCGAGATGACGACTAGAGGGAACGCCAGAGACGATACAGCCCGACAGTAGGAGTCGGGCGATGTAAGAAATAGGCAACCGAACACATGTAGGCCTAGGGGCAGACACCGGACCACGAGGTCCCTGTCCGGGGGTCAGGGAAGTACGGCCAGGGCTGAGCCTGCAAAGGCCCCAGCCGCTCAAGACCCGATCCGAAAACTCACGAAAGCAGTATGGATCCTAGCGCCAAGCTACACCAACTCTGCCGCCCCCGGCCCAGGTTGACCAGGCTGGAGGTTGGATAGAGCGAAGCGACCATGAGGAAGCCCACTCCGAGCAGTCTAGAGGATCCACTCGCGGCATCTCGGCCAATAACAGGTTGGTCCAAGAAGGCCGTCTTGGCCACCAAGCAGCTCGTGCTCCCTCGCCACAAGGTTCTCGAGCCTTGGTATTTGACAGGCTCGGATCTTAGGGAGCAAACCGGAACAGCCAGCCTAGAACTGGAGGCCGTGCTGAGGGCGGAGTACCCTATTGGGTCGAACTGCCCAAAGACACTAACAGCCGCCAGTTCCAGGCACTGCAACGCCAGATCGACGAGATTCGAAATTGTCGATTTGGCCTATACGAGACGGGAGCTCAGAATCCGCCCTTCCCAGACAATATAATGCGGCCCCCTATGCCGCCAAAGTTTAAAGTACCACAAATCAAGTCCTACGATGGGATGACAGACGCTGATGAGCATGTTGAACTCTTCCGAGGGCACATGCTGCTGCAAAACGCTAGCGACACAGTGATGTGCAAAGCTTTTTCGCTAACGCTGACATGTCTTACTCGACAGTGGTTCCGACAGCTCAAACCTTCATCTATTTCTTCTTTCCAGCAACTGGCCGATGCTTTCTCTTCGGCATTTTCTACGACAAAAACGCAGAGGAAGGAAATTACATACCTGTATGCTGTCAAACAAGGAGACGGCAATGTCAGGGATTATATCAACTGGTTCACCCGGGAAGCTCTCGAGATCAAGCACGTCGAAGACGAGACCCTCAAGCACATTTTTGTAAGGGGTTTTCGAGACAAAAGGCTGACCTGATCACTGGCCTTCGAGCAGCCGAGCACATTTTCTCAAATGCTCGGATATGCCCAGAGACATGCCGACGCTGCCGAATACATGAAAAACCGTAGGGAAGAAGCTGGCCCAAGCAGAACAAAGAAGGATAAAAAACAGAAGAAAGCGCCAGAACAAAGCAACGCCGAGCAGAGGAAGAAGTAAAAGAAAGAGAAGAAATCTGAGAAGCCAAAGAGGCTGACCAGTAAATTTCAAAGCTACACACCGTTAGTGGAGACCATCGACGAGGTGCTCCCCCAGGTAAGTGGCAAGAATTTGTTAACACCACGACCCAAGCTCCGGGGGAGCAAGGTGAAGCGAAATCAATCAAGGTTTTACGAATTCCATAAGGATGTAGAGCATAGTACTCGCGAATGTATCCAACTGAAGGACCAAATAGAAAGGCTGGTCCAAGAAGGCCATTTGCAAGAATTTGTCGAGCAGGTTATAACCCCGAGGTCTACCTCGGCAAGGAATTATCCGTCGAGCCGAGACGCAACTGCCTGCTCTAGAACCGATGCTGGGAACACCTCAGATTCCCTGAATATTGTTCACACAATATTCGACGGGCCCGTTACCTGGGACATGTCGAGTGGGCGGCGATCGTATGTCAGAGAAGCTCGGCTGATCGAGCAGGGTGAATTCATAAATATATTCGAGCATATCAACAAGATATATTTCGTCAGCAGGACACCCCAATCATGTTTACCGAGGAGGAAGCATACCAGTTAATGCACCCGCATAATGATGCTTTAGTGTGCGAACTGCCCATCGCCAACAACATAGTACGGCGTGTTTTAATCGACAACGGCAGCTCAGCCGACATCCTCTTCAAGCAAGCCTTTGACAAATTGAAGATAAACAATGCCCATTGGTACCAGTTCAGACCCCGCTCTATGGTTTCGCAGGAGAATGCGTTCGAGCAGTACGGAAGGTCGGCTTGCCCGTAACCTTTGGGGAAGAAGCTGCTCAGGTCACTCAGGTTGTTGACTTTTTGGTTGTCGACAAACCCTCCCAATATAACATCATCATCGGCCGCCCAACGCTAAACGCTTTAAAGGCCATAGTCTCTACATATCACCTGGCCATGAAATTCTCCACGGATGGCGGTGTCGGAGTGATTCGCTCATCCCAGATGGATTCCTGAGCTTGTTACGCCAATGCCGTGAGAGCAGCTACAACTCAACACTTAGGCATCTCGGCCATCTGTTCAGTTGACGAAATAGATCTCCCTGCCAACCCGACACCTAAGAATCTATCAGATTTGGACCCCAGAATGCCCGAGGAAGAGGTAAGAGCCACCCCGGTCAAAGATTTGGTGTTGTTCTCCCTAGACCTTGAAAGGCCTGAACACATTGTCCAACTCGGATTAGAGCTGAGACTTGAATCCAGGCCGACCTAGAAAGGCTTCTTATCGAATATCGGGACGTCTTTGCATGGTCCCATCAGGACATGCCCGGCATTGATCCTAGCATTATCAGCCATCAACTCAATGTCCAACCTAACCACAGGCCGATGATACAGAAAAGAAGGGCTTTTAACCCAAAAAGGTACACTGTAATAAATGAGGAAGTCCAGAAACTCCTCAAGGCTGGTTTCATCAGAGAAGTCAAGTACCCGAAAATGGTTAGCGAATGTCGTCCTCGTCAAAAAGGCAAACAGCAAATGACGGGTCTGCATTGATTATACCGATCTCAACAAGGCCTGCCTGAAGGATTGCTTTCCACTTCCTCGGATAGATCAGCTCGTCGATGCCACTGCCAGCCACGAGCTTTTGAGCTTTATGGACGCGTACTCTGGGTACAATCAAATAAAAATGGCCAAGGAAGATCAAGTGAAAAACTGTCTTTGTTACCAATCAGGGCTTATACTACTACGTGGTGATGTCTTTCGGCCTGAAGAATGTTGGAGCTACATACCAACGCCTCGTCAATAAGATGTTTGCTCGGCTGATTGGGAAAACTATGGAGGTCTACGTGGACAACATGCTAGTAAAGTCTGTCCGAGCACAAGACCACATGGCCGACATCCGAGCAAGCTTTAACATCCTCCGAGAGTATGGGATGACATACCAACGTCTCCTCAATAAGATGTTTTCTCGGCTGATCAGGAAAACTATGGAGGTTTACATGGACGATATGTTAGTAAAGTCTGTCCGAGCACAAGACCACATGGCCGACATCCGAGCAAGCTTTGACATCCTTTGAGAGTATGGGATGAAACTCAACCCGACGAAATATGCGTTCGGTGTAAGCTCAGGCAAATTCCTTTGATTTTTGGTTAATCAACGAGGCATCGAGGTTAACCCGGCAAAAGCCCAAGCAATCGTTGATATGCATTCCCCTCGGACGGTAAAAGACGTACAACAGCTTACCGGCATGGTGGCGGCCCTATCAAGGTTTGTCTCTTGGGCTACCAACAAGTGCCACCTATTTTTTAAGGCACTCAAGTGGAGATTTAAGTGGAGCAGGGAGTGTAAGGAAGCTTTTCAAATCCTGAAGACCTACTTAGCCACGCCCCTGCTCCTGTCCAAACCTTTGACCGGCGAAGCTCTAACCACGTATTTAGCCATGTCGGAGAAAGCCGTCAGCTCGGTCTTAGTCTGAGATGAAGATGGAGTCCAAAGGCCCGTTTATTACACAAGCCACGCGTTCCAAGGCGCCGAGAAGCGGTACCCGCCACTCAAAAGTTGGTCTTTGCTATGATTACTTTGGTCTGAAAGTTGCATCCGTACTACCAAGGCCATACCATCAATGTCCCGACCAAGTTCCCTCTTCGGCAAGTACGTCAGAGTCCAGAGATATCGGGCCGTATGGCCAAGTGGTCAGTAGAGCTCGGCTAGTACGATGTGCATTTTGTGTCGAGGACGGCCATCAAAGCTCAAGCTCTAGCGGACTTCATCGCAGAATTCATAGATGCCGGACAGGCGACTCCGCTCATTGAGAAGTTACCTGTCGAAATGCATGATGCACCCAGCTGCAGTGAGGACAGTGTTGCCCCAGAGACGGACTGAAAACTGCACGTCGACGGATCTTCTTGCATTGACGGGTGGGGCGCCGGGCTAATCTTAACCAGCCCAGACGGATATAAGGTCATCTATGCCCTTCGGTTTGACTTCAAGGCCTCTAACAATGAAGCAGAATACGAGGCTCTCCTAACCAGACTTCGGATCACCTGAGATCTCGGGGTAGACTGCATCACCATCCACAGCTACTCAATGCTTGTGGTTCAGCAGGTCACTGGGGGATTTCAGACCCGAGCAGACTCCATGGCTGCATATTTGTAAGAAGTGAAACAACTGCTCGGACAATTTAAGTCTTACTCTTTCAAACAAATCCTCCGGTTAGAAAACGCGATAGCCGACGCCTTTGCCCGATTAGCTTCTGGCTTGGGCGGAAGCGATGTAACCTCGGTCCCCATTGAAAGACTTACCAAGCTGAGCATCGTTAAGAAAGTCTTAAGTGTAGCTGAAGAGCCTGGGATCACATGGATGGACCCGATCATCTGATACCTGACCACAGGTGAATTACTCAACGATTGGGAAGAAACACGTCGGATACGAAAGAGCTCGGCCCGGTATGCGATGATTGACAAAAAATTATACCGACGAGGCTACACCACGCCATGCTTAAAATGCATGAATCCCAAGGAGGCCCAGTATCTAATGAGAGAAATCCACGAGGGCCTATGCGGCAACCATTCCGGGGGACCCTCTTTGGCCCAAAAGTGCCTTCGATAGGGCTACTACTAGCCGACCAAGCAACAAGACTGCGGGGATTTTGCTAAGAAATGCCTCAAATGCCAGCAATTTGCCAGAATGCCCTGATTTCACGACGAGCCGCTCACTTCAGTGACCTCGGCATGGCCGTTTGCAAAATGGGCCATCGACTTGATCGAAACTCTCCCGCCGGCCCGATCACAATTCAGGTACTGCATCGTGGCCATAGACTATCTTACAAAGTGGATAGAAGTTCAACCTTGTACCAACATGACTGAAGCTAAGTGCACCAACTTCGTGTGGAAGAACATTATTTGCCGGTTCAGAATCCCGCACACGATTGTGACCGACAATGCCAACAATTTGAATCTTTGGGTCTCCTCCGTCTATGTGAAAGGCTCGGCATTAGGAAGGTCTTCTCCTCCCCGAGCTATCCACAGAGTAACGGTCAGGTGGAGGCCATGAATAAAACAATTAAAGACAACCTAAAGAAAAAACTCGAGGGGCTCAAGGGTGCATGGATTGATGAACTCCCACAGGTGCTCTGGGCATACCGAACGACTGCCCGGACGGCGACTGGAGAAACACCATTCTCCCTCATATACGGGACAAAGGCTATCATTCCAGCTGAAGTAGGGTTGCCTAGCTTCGAAATTGAACGGTACGAGGAGACCCAGAACACAAAATTAATGATGACCGAGCTTGATTTACTCGAAGAAAAAAGAAACCGGGAGGCGATTCGTAACGCAGCTCGAAATCAAGTAGTAGCTCGATATTACAACAAGCGGGTCCAGTCCAAAAGTTTTAAGGTCAGAGACTTAGTACTTAAGAAGGTCACAGTTCAGCAGCCCGGCCTCGGGTCCTTTGGTCCGAAGTAGGAAGGTCCGTTTAGGGTCGATGATATCGTACGACTGGGCACGTACAGATTATCCAACATGGAAGGAAATCAGCTCGGACATCCTTAGAACGTCGAGCATCAGAAAAGATTCTTTTGCTAAATTCAGAGCCAGAAACCCTTTTTTGACCTCTGGCCAGAATTCTATTGTAACTAGACCTACCGAATAGGACTAGAAAAATGTATGTACATATCACATCAATAGAATACAACTTTTCTACACCATTCCATTTGAGCAATGTGTTTAAAGGAAATGTGGATCCGAAATAGAACGTCGTAACTCTAGCACGGAGGACAAGACAATAACTCCTGACAAGGAAGAGTCATCCCGATTAACCGGGCTGGGGGGTTGGTCGGCATACCGACCTTAGGTCTGTCGCCGTACAGACAACCCAGCAAGTTGTTTGGCACAGCAGCGTGCCCAACAAGTCCTACACTTGTAAAGTTTCATCAAAACTCAAACAAGTCTAGGGGGCAACAGGGTAAGGGTAGCCACACGTCGTTGAGCTCTGCCCGACCGAGAGCGAAAACCTAAACCCTGCTCAGATTAACTGAGCGGACAAGGATAACTACTCAGATTAACTGAGAAAACAGGGGATACCACCCCTGTTCGGATAACTCGATAGCTATCGAGACGGATCTAGGTCCCAACCAGGAATTTCCCCGAGGAGCATCCAACTACTCGGATCCAGTACACGGTTACTCGGCAGTTCAAAGCTGTAACTGTATCTCTGAGGAACCTCTCGCGCTGAAACGAGAACATACTATCCCGAGGACACTCGCACTTGGAGAACATTTAAAAGAAAAATGCACATGACAATCCGAGAAGAGAAAAAGGAGAAAATAAATTTTATTTATAGGGGAGGTACAATTATCCGAGCACCTCCTGAGCCGGATAAGTCAAAAAAAAAAGAAGGTACAATTATCCGGGCACCTCCCGAGCCTGGACATTGGCCTAAGCCTGGGTTTCACCCCCAGCCATGTCTTCCTTGCCTCTGCCACTGGCAGTGCTCTGCCCGTCTCCGTCGTCATCGTCATCCACTATAACCACCTCTTCTTTGCCCTATTGCGGCTAAGCAGCGCCTTGTACGGGCTCGACAATGAGTGACCAATCAAAGCCCTCTGCCTCGGGGTGCTGCCTGATCAGGTGTTCACGGAGGTCGGTCATGTCGTAATAGTAGAGATCGACATACTCAGGGGATATCTTAAATTCATCCAACGCTCGGGCCAGACGTTCTGGAAGCTCATCCACAAAATGCTAGTGCTCGGCCTGCAAGGATGTCAGCTGCCCTTTAAGCCGTGCAGCTTCATCCTTTGCCTCTCTAGCCTGCCTCCAAGCCTCCTCGGCCTTGGCCTTGGCCTTCCGAGCTTCCTCCTAGAAGAGAGACTCTTTGGCTTGGTCTAGCTCAATGTTCTTGATACCGAGCTTCTTGTCCGCGTCTAGCTTCCTGAGGAAGGTTTTCTTATGCATCTCCTTCTTCTTATGGATGTCTTTCATCCCGGTAGAGTGGATCATGTGCAGAATGGCACTCGTCTGTAGGAAACAGGACATCAGTGCTCGGCAGCATGATAAAGAGAGAATTTAAATGCTCGGTCCAGACAAATACTTACTGTGGCAGCGGCTCGAAAAGCTGAATTGCACAGGCTCTGGAAATCCTCCCCGTAAATGTTCATGAAAAAGTTGTCCTGGGGCATTACATCCTCGAGACATTTGAGAATGACACCGCGGTAATCCGGGAGCCTTCTCTGCTGATCCTCGGACGAGCCTCCTGTCGTGTCGTCAACTGGCGTCACTTTCAGTGCGTCCTTGATCGGCTGAGGCGGAGGTGGCGGTACTTGGACTGATGTGGATAACTGCTCGGGGTCAGGAGGAAGCTCTGGCCTGGGAGTCTGCTTACGCTTCCTCCCAGTCTCGACGGCTTTGCCCTTTTGTTTTCTTAGGCTCTCCATCAGAGCCTGTCTCTCAACAGCGGAGCTTGGTCGCGATGACATCTCTGCACAATGAAGCCCCAAGTCAAAATGAGGTCGGCATGCATAAAAAAAGAGACAACAAAAAAACTCGGGGCTGACCTCCGATCCGGAGCTGGCAGGACGGGTACAGGAGCCGAATCACGTCCTCGAGGTCCTCGTCGGCTACGGGTGGCCTCGCATCGAAGGAGCCACTCGACGAGTCCTCAGAACTGGACGATGAAAGCTCCCTCGTCGGCCACTTAGATCGAGAAGTGCTTGGCCCCGGGACATCGACGGCACCAGGCCTAGCAATTGTAACCTGCCCGGTATCCCGGGCAAGGCAGACCGGTTGGGGATTTATTCTACTCGGTTCCCCAAACCAGCCGTAACCGGATAAAGTTTTCTTCCTGAGAAGGAAGAACTGCTGCCTGGTCGACTCTGGTTTCTTGAACAGGTCTTCGACCGCCCTGATCACGCGGCTCGGTGCCCAAAGTCGCTTGGTCCATACATGCCCTTGCTTGAACTACCTTGGCACTTGTTGGTCGGCAAGGACGACCTCACCGGCTCGGGCTAAATAATTTCCCCCGACGTAGAACCATTCGTACTTCCAGAGTTTATTTGAGTCGGGGTTGTCCAAGATAAAGTCTTTCCGGAAGCCGATAACGTAATACCATCTGGACTGTTGAGGAAGCTTCTTCATCTTGTACACTTGCTTGAAAGCTTCCAGCGGCATCTCGGTGTCCCGGTGGTACCTCCATAATATGTACATCCTGATCAGTGACCTGTAGCTGTTCGGGTTCAGCTGAGTCGGACACACATTGAATCATTTAGTGCCCAGCACAAGAATGGGTGGAATGGAAGGCGCAACCCAACCCTGAAGAACTCAGCATAAAGTGTGACACATCCCTCGGGTGCGTCTAAAGGTGAATCACCCTCGTCGGGAACGGTGAGGGTCACGTCATATGGGATACCATATTAGGCCCGTAGGTTCTCCAACCGCGACTCCGTAATGGCACTTGTGTAGCCCGCGGCTGAGGTCTGCCCAGGTCGAGTCACCGGATACTCCGTCACGCCTTGGACTCGGGTGACCTAGACCTCCTGCTCTTCTATTTCAGGCTGCTCTGTTTCCACCTCCTCGGCTGCCTGTTCCTCGCTGAAAACGTCCACTGTTATTACCCCTGCAACTTGGACTGGTGCTCCAGTGCCCCGGCCGGATGTGCTCAGGACATCGCCGCCTTCTTGCAGCTCGACTCTCTCCTTGGAAAAAACTTAGGAGGAGCCCGCAGTGGCCGACCCGATATAAGGGTTATGCTCCCTCGACGGCCTTTGCCCGTCTAGCATGTTGAGGAACTCCTGCTAGGGTACAATCTGGGAGTCAACCCTCAAAATTTGCTCAAGTCTACCGGCCCCGTCCCGTTCTGGGGACGCTTCCTCCACATTGGTTTCGAAGGTGGACGAACTACTTTCTACACTGCTTTTCGACCAGGAGACCTCTAAATTCTGGGAATCGATGATATCACTCATTCTGCCACTTCAGGGAAATTACCTGCTCGGGTTTTGGAAGCTTGGGAAAATATGATCCTTGGGTGTATAACTGGAGCTCGGCAGCTAAAACTCTTCGGGTGCAAAAATTTTAAGAATCAAGTGAAAATGACAAAGAGGATGGCCCTATTTATAGCCATTTCAGGTAGGAAATTTGGGCGCGAAAGACTAAAAGGCGCGATCATTACGCTTGTCAGGTGGCACAGACGACCGCAACGTGACACGCGTCATCCGTCTGATCCGTGCGTCTTTTCGCCTCATTCCCCTTCGAAGTGTCGTTTGGCCTTCTTCCTTCCAGCCGACCTCACCCACTCGTCATAGTCCACCCGACCGGACACCGACCAGGTGAACTGGGGGGCTAATGTTGAGGGTGAGTTCGGCGCCACCGCTGAGGAAATAAACTTCGGTGGTTGGCTAATAAGCTTGGCAGAACCTCCAACAAGCTTGCTATCGGCCCCGATACGTCGTACACCTTTTGGAGGTGCCTGTCAAGCCTCCGAGCCCACATGCCAAGCAGGCTGCCACCTCGGAATATACAATAGCTTGGGTCAGACTAATCTTACTCGCAAGCAGGCTGCTACTCGCCATTATAGGCTAACACGAGGCAGATAACTCGTCGTCCGATAGAGCCCAATCCGTCGGGCGAGAGACTTCTTCTTGACATCTATCTGGTTGCCACCTTCTGTCGAGCAAACCCTGCCTCGAGCATCGGAGAACCCATGTCTATGAACCTACTCTTCTATTGCCTCCAAAGCATCCCTCCTCTTGTAGGTGTGTCTGCCCGAGCAGAGGCGAATCGAAGGAGGGGTCGGACCGTGCACAGCCGCACGTGGTGTTGATCCGACGTCGGATCACGGTAAGCATCAACAACTCTGTGTGTGTATATATAATACAGTCTAAGAGGAACTTGTTGGAGTATGAGAACAAATCTACGTTGGCTTGACATAGAATGGACAAGCATGGTTTCTTTTTCTCCTTTACGACTTCGTAAAAGAAGAATTTTAGAGTGTGTTTGGAAGTATCGGTTTGAATCAACAACTTTTAGTTCAAATTAGTTTGTAATAGTGTTTTTTTATAAATTATAAATTTTTATTATGTTTTTAATTTAAACTTTTGGTTTGAATTGTGTTTTCCATACAGTCATTGCACCTCTTAATTAGAAAAAATTGCCAATTTTGTTTGGTCTTTGGAGTGAATAGTGATAAATTTACCTCTTCAGAAATAACAAATAAATAAACTCTATTTTTTGTTTATTTTACAATTATAATAGAATCACAACGATAAAATTAAGAAGTAGCTATCTTGATTATATACGTAGATGTATATATATGTATTTATTTATGAGAGAGTGGGCTTTGTCTTCATTGTGGTGGTTGTCTTGGTGGACTCCTGTAACACCCGTATTTTTAACGGGCATAATTTTGTAAAATTTAATGAATAAAATGTGACTATTTAAAATTACTAAGTTGTTTATGATCATTTAAAAAAAATACCATTTTAGTATTTTCTTACCAAGTCTTCCTAAGAAACATTCAAAACTTACCAACACTTACTTCTACCAATCTTGTCTCCCTAAATTATTGCTCAATTATATAGACTTCTTCTCATTTTGCTAAAGGTATCCGAAGGGGACATTGAATTATTTTCCGTCAATTCATAGAAGACATGGAGATATTTCTCAACCACCTAATTAATTATTTCCTTATCTTCTTCTATAATTCACTCCAATTATCCCCTCAATTATGTTGGCATTATTTGCTAAAAGTCTTCATGGGAGACAAGATGATATTTTCCTTTAAGACTCTTTTGTTTCTTCTTACAACTTTTTCCCGTAAACATCTCATTCCTCTTAAGCATTTTGATATCTTTTTATTTAACTATCACCACCTTCTTCTCTAGTTCTCATTCTCTCCCTTCTCACTTCAAATTTCTAACTAAAGACATAGAGCACAAAGCTCTCTTTGTGGCCAAGACAATTATAATTCCCAACGATGATCGAGGCGGTTTTAAAGTTAATTCAAGCTTGATTGATAACCCAAACTTTGGTGCTTTTCAAAGAAGTTTTGAGGTAGGTTTTCTTTAATCTAAACTTAGTTTTTAGTATGCATTTTCTCCATGTTTAATGCATAAAAATACTTTAATGGCACTAGTAGACGGGTTTACACATAACTCACTTATGAATGTGATTATACGTTGTGCTTTAGTTTTAATTGTCCTTATGCATGCCTTAGGGTCAAGGATGTGTGGAGCTAACGTTAATTGATTCTAGGATTAAAAGATTGTTGATAAGCTTGAAAGGTAGGGATTCTATTACTCATTTTTGTGAGGTTTTTATAGAATTAAAATTGATTGTTTTGCCGCAATATATATATATCTATGTTGAACTGATATTATATGAGTATCACATATGAAACTATGACATGGACTCGTCTTGTATTGTACGGCGAGGAACATAATGAATTGACACATGTTATAAATTGAGAAGCATGGTTAGGAAAACTGACTCTATTAATAATGATTTAATATAGAGAAATGGTGAGACATGAAGAGGGCGGCGGTTACGTCCTTGGGCATGAATACCCAAAAAGGTAAAATAGGGGGAAGGTGATGACGCTTCCTTGGGTTGAAAGTCCCAGAACACACTGTACAGGAATTGATTTGATGAGGACTCGGGGCTTGATGTCCCCTCACCGGAACACCCTTGGAATGTTTATAGGGTGATCAAGTGCGCCCATTTGGGTTTCGATGAGTTGAGTGATACTCAATTTAACATGGATACCTAGGAACAATGATGATTGGTAATATTTGTATAAATGTGTAATTATGACACTTGGTAATGATTAACTACGGTATCCATAAGATGTGATCATAATAAACCTTATAATCTGGAATATGATGTAACCTACTAACCATGCAGTTTTTAATGTGGTAATGGATAAACCATAAGGTGAGTCATGATTTCCCTACTGGGCATGTCGATGCTCATCCCTATCATATCTTCATATCTCAGGTGGAACTCAGTGCAACATATTTGAAGAGGAATAAGCGAAAACAATCCTGCTGTTTTCGTGTTAGAAGACCCTGTTTAATTACAACTTATCTACAACATGTAAGAGTTGTATTATTTTTTTTTATGGCTGTGTTAAGTTATTTGGGAATTGTACTATGGTGATGATGACTGTAATTATATATATTTGGTGCTACACTAAAAACTGTGGTTTGTATTTAAAACGTTTATTTTTATTTTTCTTGTTGTTTAAAGACCCATGGGCATTGTTTAATTGATTTAAATAATATAAAATTTAAAATTATTTTTATTTATTTAAAACTGTTAACCCCCACATAGGGGTGTTACAGAATTTTTGGTATCAGAGCCTAGGTTCGATTAACCTAGGGGGTATAGCACCACCTTAAAAATTAATCTTTGGGAATGGTTTTAAAGTTAGGTGTTAATGTCATCATCATTTGGTACTGATCCTAGTTAAATTTTCGCAGCCAGTAGAAACTATGCCACCAAGACGTCAAATGCAATCGTCTGAGCTGTCACAACCGGTTGAACATGCTCAAGAAGTTGAGCAACCGGAACCGATGGAACAAGCTCAAGAAGATGAGCAACTACGACATGCAACACAATCCCCGCCAGCTGCACTAGAAGTAAATAATTTAGGACAAATTCTTCAAGCATTACAAAATGTGCAAAGACCTGTGGAGGTTCGTGATCCCGAACAACGACATCTAACTCTGTTGAAGGAGTTTATGAAGCAGAAACCACCCACATTTAGTGGAGAACCTAACCCGGTCATAGCAGAACAATGGCTAAAGGCAGTCAAAAAGAAGTTGGACACCTTGAGGATTCCACGGGAGTATTGGGTTAGCTTTTCAACATATATATTTGAGGGTAAAGCCGAAGAATGGTGGGATCTTCAGAAAGACGACTATGACGTGCCGAATCTTACATGGGAGCAGTTCGAAACCATTTTTCGCAACACCTATATTCCTCAGAGCCATAGGCAAGCAATGATGCGAGAATTTGAAAACCTGGTGCAGGGAGATACAACAGTTGCTGAATACCATGCTCGATTTATAGAATTGTCTCGCTACAATCCCGGGGCTGTATCGGATCCAATGGCGAGATGCGAAAAATTTAGAAATAACCTGAGGCCGAAAATCAGACAAATGATAGCTGCTGTTCCATCAACAGATTTTCTTGATCTTGTAGCTGCGGCACAGCGGGCAGAGACAGAACTAAATAACTCCTATGGAGAGTATAAGGGTTCTGGTGGGCGTCAAAGGAAAATAAGTAAGAAAGAGAAGTCACAAGGGCAAGTCATTCAGCATAGTGGAGTGACTATTGGTGGTGGATCTTCTGGCAGTGGTCGTTTCCAACCGTATGCTTGTCATAACTGTGGACAAGTGGGACATCTGAGGAGAAATTGCCCTAACCGCCCTACACAATCATCCTTTGCACCAAGGCCACAAGGAAGTCATTTTGGCTCCACTGTTTGGGGAGGGAGTCAAAATCGTGGAGCGCCTCAGCAAAACACTCCAGCTTCCCAAGTCTCAGTAACTCAACCTCGAGGGTTCCAGCCTCAGTACAACTATCAACAGCGGCCACAGGGTTCCAATTTTTATGCTAATCAGAACTTCCAACCGACTCCACAAGGCTCAGTGAATCAAAGGCCATATTTTTCTGGGAGAAATAATAATAAGGCTAGCAGTAGCCAAGGAAACCGAGGAAAAAGTGATAAAGGAAAAGCACCAGCACAAGCTTATGCAATTACGGCTACAACTGGACAAGGAAAACAGGCTGATCACTCAGTTGTAGACGGTATGATTCACGTGTCTCATTCTTGGGCTCATGTATTATTTGACACTGGTGCCACTCATTCATTTATATCTATGTTATTTGCTTCCGTACTACAATTAGAAACTGAGACATGTAGTTCATCATTAACCCTTAGTACACCAATGGGCGGGATAGCTGAAGTATCCATAATTTGTAAATCAGTGTGTATTGTTATAGGAGAACATAAACTATCGGCTGACCTATATGTAATAACTATGACAGAGTTTGATGTAATCTTAGGAATGGATTGGCTAACTAAATACCAGGCAATAGTAGATTGTCATAGGAAACGTGTCTCTTTATTCACCAAGAATGGACAAGTCATCGAATTTCAAGCAAAAACAGGAACAGTGACGCCAGCCCCGGTGCTAAAGGCTTGTATTGGAGGACGAAGGAATTTCACCAATCTTGGGACGATCTTTGCTTCAGATGGAGAACTAAAGAAGAGTGACCTATCCTCTCACACTCCTGTGGTGGACGAATTTTCAGATGTTTTTCCAGATGAATTGCCCGGACTTCCGCCTGATAGAGAAATTGAGTTTGTCATCGACTTAACTCAAGGAGCAGCGCCTGTTTCTATTGCCCCGTATCGAATGGCACCTGCTGAGAAAGTGGAATTGAGGAAGCAGTTGGACGAATTACTGGAAAAAGGATTTATTCGACCAAGTACATCACCTTGGGGAGCTCCAGTACTTTTTGTGAAGAAACATGACGGATCGTTGAGGCTCTGTGTCGATTATCGCCAGCTTAATCGATTGACTATCAAGAACAAGTACCCTCTACCCCGAATTGATGAGTTGTTCGATCAGTTAGGAGGATCTTGCTATTTCTCAAAGATTGACTTACGATCCGGATATCACCAACTGAAGATAAGAGCAGAGGACATTCCAAAGACAGCTTTTCGGACTCGCTACGGTCATTTTGAGTTTCTTGTCATGCCTTTCGGGTTGACTAATGCACCAGCGGCTTTCATGGACTTGATGAACCGTGTCTTTCGACCGTACTTAGATCAATTTATCATTGTTTTCATAGATGATATCTTGATCTATTCTAAAAACGAAGAAGAACATGCTGAGCATTTGAGGATCGCTCTACAAACGTTGAGAGAACATGGTCTTTATGCAAAAAGAGAAAAATGTGATTTCTGGATGACGAAGGTCAAGTTCCTTGGACACGTTGTCTCTGAAGAAGGCATCTCAGTGGACCCCTCCAAAATTGAAGCAGTGCTAAATTGGGAACGACCAAAGAACGTGTCAGAGATTCGAAGTTTCCTCGGACTAGCTGGATACTATCGACGCTTCGTAGAGAATTTTTCAAAGATTGCTTCTCCATTAACAAAACTCACAAGGAAGAATGTCAAGTTCGTGTGGGATGATAAATGTGAAGAAGCATTTGAGGAACTGAAACGAAGACTCACTAGTGCACCTGTGCTGATCATACCTAACAACGAGGAGCCTTACACAGTATACACTGATGCCTCAGGAAACGGTTTGGGTTGTGTGTTAATGCAGCATGGACGAGTAGTTGCCTACGCCTCACGCCAGTTGAAACCCCATGAGAGGAACTACCCCACACATGATCTTGAGTTAGCTGCTGTGGTTTTCGCACTCAAAATTTGGAGATGTTATCTATATGGCGCAAAGTTCGAGCTATATTCAGATCATCAAAGTCTGAAATATTTGTTTACTCAAAAGGATCTCAATCTAAGGCAACGAAGATGGACTGAGTACATGGTGGACTATGACTTTAGTATCCAATATCATCCTGGAAAAGCGAATGCCGTGGCAGATGCTCTAAGTCGTAAGAACAACGGACGTATAGCCAGTTTAGCATTGGAAGATTGGAGACGAGTCACCATCGCCGACTTCAACTTGCAATATTATGAAGATAACGAGAGAGCTTTCTTATTCAATGTGATAGCAACTCCTACGTTAATTCAGAAAGTAAAACAAGGACAATGGCACGATGAAGGATTACGTAGGGTTTGGAAACAAATACAAAATGGAGAACAACTGGATGGATGGCAGATTGAGCCAGAAGGATTTTTACTTTACAAAGGAAGATTAGTTGTTCCAGAGGATCCATATCTCAGGCATGCGGTGCTAGATGAGGCTCACCGTTCAAAGTTTGCTATTCATCCTGGAAGCACAAAAATGTATATGGATCTAAAACGACAATACTGGTGGCGAGGAATGAAACGAGATGTAGCAACCTTTGTCTCTAAGTGCATGACGTGCCAACAGGTTAAAGCGGAACATCAAAAGCCTGGAGGCGAGTTGAGGAGCTTACCTATTCCAGAATGGAAGTGGGATCATGTGACAATGGACTTTGTTACTGGATTTCCTAAGACTCAAATAGGGCATGACGCCGTTTGGGTAATTGTAGATCGTTTAACTAAGACAGCCCACTTCATCCCAATCAGAACTAATTATAGTGTCTCAAAATTATGTCAATTGTACGTGGAAAAGGTAGTGACATTGCATGGAGTGCCAATGTCAATAGTTTCCGATAGAGATACACGTTTCACGTCGAAATTTTGGAGAGGATTGCAGAGGGCCTTGGGAACTCAATTGAATTTTAGTACAGCTTTTCATCCTCAAACAGATGGACAATCTGAACGTGTCATTCAGATTCTCGAGGATATGCTTCGGGCTTGTGTGCTGGACTTTGGAACAAATTGGGCTGCACAGCTGCCATATGTTGAATTCGCATATAACAACAGTTACCAAGCAAGTATTAGAATGGCTCCATATGAGGCCTTATATGGTAGACCTTGTAGATCTCCATTGTGTTGGGCTGAAAAGGAAGAGCGTCTTGAACTTGGGCCTCAGTTTATCAGAGAAACAACGGACAAGATCCAGATTATTCGCGAACGTCTTCAGACAGCTCAAAGTCGACAAAAGAGTTATGCAGATAAGAGGAGGCGACCTTTAGAGTTCATGATCGGAGACTTTGTGTTCTTAAAAGTGAAACCAAAACGAGGTGTATCTCGATTTGGTGTTAAAGGAAAGTTAGCACCAAGGTATACAGGACCGTTTGAGATTGTGGAACGCATTGGAACGTTGGCATACCGTTTAGACCTACCACCACAATTGTCTCATGTACATAATGTGTTTCATGTATCGATGTTGAGAAAGTATGAACCCGACCCTTCACATGTGATCATGTGGACAGATGTGCCAATTCAAGGAGATACGAATTATGAAGAAATTCCAGTTCAAATACTGGATCATGAAATAAAATTATTACGTCGTCGTGGAATTCCTCTGGTGAAAGTGATGTGGCAACACCATGATGTGGAGGAAGCCACATGGGAACTTGAATCTGAAATGAGAGAAAAGTACCCACATTTGTTTTAACATTGTAATCAGTGTACGAAATTGCGAGGACGAAATTTTTATAGGAGGGGAGAGCTGTAACACCCGTATTTTTAACGGGCATAATTTTGTAAAATTTAATGAATAAAATGTGACTATTTAAAATTACTAAGTTGTTTATGATCATTTAAAAAAAATACCATTTTAGTATTTTCTTACCAAGTCTTCCTAAGAAACATTCAAAACTTACCAACACTTACTTCTACCAATCTTGTCTCCCTAAATTATTGCTCAATTATATAGACTTCTTCTCATTTTGCTAAAGGTATCCGAAGGGGACATTGAATTATTTTCCGTCAATTCATAGAAGACATGGAGATATTTCTCAACCACCTAATTAATTATTTCCTTATCTTCTTCTATAATTCACTCCAATTATCCCCTCAATTATGTTGGCATTATTTGCTAAAAGTCTTCATGGGAGACAAGATGATATTTTCCTTTAAGACTCTTTTGTTTCTTCTTACAACTTTTTCCCGTAAACATCTCATTCCTCTTAAGCATTTTGATATCTTTTTAATTAACTATCACCACCTTCTTCTCTAGTTCTCATTCTCTCCCTTCTCACTTCAAATTTCTAACTAAAGACATAGAGCACAAAGCTCTCTTTGTGGCCAAGACAATTATAATTCCCAACGATGATCGAGGCGGTTTTAAAGTTAATTCAAGCTTGATTGATAACCCAAACTTTGGTGCTTTTCAAAGAAGTTTTGAGGTAGGTTTTCTTTAATCTAAACTTAGTTTTTAGTATGCATTTTCTCCATGTTTAATGCATAAAAATACTTTAATGGCACTAGTAGACGGGTTTACACATAACTCACTTATGAATGTGATTATACGTTGTGCTTTAGTTTTAATTGTCCTTATGCATGCCTTAGGGTCAAGGATGTGTGGAGCTAACGTTAATTGATTCTAGGATTAAAAGATTGTTGATAAGCTTGAAAGGTAGGGATTCTATTACTCATTTTTGTGAGGTTTTTATAGAATTAAAATTGATTGTTTTGCCGCAATATATATATATCTATGTTGAACTGATATTATATGAGTATCACATATGAAACTATGACATGGACTCGTCTTGTATTGTACGGCGAGGAACATAATGAATTGACACATGTTATAAATTGAGAAGCATGGTTAGGAAAACTGACTCTATTAATAATGATTTAATATAGAGAAATGGTGAGACATGAAGAGGGCGGCGGTTACGTCCTTGGGCATGAATACCCAAAAAGGTAAAATAGGGGGAAGGTGATGACGCTTCCTTGGGTTGAAAGTCCCAGAACACACTGTACAGGAATTGATTTGATGAGGACTCGGGGCTTGATGTCCCCTCACCGGAACACCCTTGGAATGTTTATAGGGTGATCAAGTGCGCCCATTTGGGTTTCGATGAGTTGAGTGATACTCAATTTAACATGGATACCTAGGAACAATGATGATTGGTAATATTTGTATAAATGTGTAATTATGACACTTGGTAATGATTAACTACGGTATCCATAAGATGTGATCATAATAAACCTTATAATCTGGAATATGATGTAACCTACTAACCATGCAGTTTTTAATGTGGTAATGGATAAACCATAAGGTGAGTCATGATTTCCCTACTGGGCATGTCGATGCTCATCCCTATCATATCTTCATATCTCAGGTGGAACTCAGTGCAACATATTTGAAGAGGAATAAGCGAAAACAATCCTGCTGTTTTCGTGTTAGAAGACCCTGTTTAATTACAACTTATCTACAACATGTAAGAGTTGTATTATTTTTTTTTATGGCTGTGTTAAGTTATTTGGGAATTGTACTATGGTGATGATGACTGTAATTATATATATTTGGTGCTACACTAAAAACTGTGGTTTGTATTTAAAACGTTTATTTTTATTTTTCTTGTTGTTTAAAGACCCATGGGCATTGTTTAATTGATTTAAATAATATAAAATTTAAAATTATTTTTATTTATTTAAAACTGTTAACCCCCACATAGGGGTGTTACAACTCCTTTGTACTTTGCACCCTCCTCCCAATAGCAACAATTTTGGCCGCCCAAAATTTTTCATTTAATTTGTTTTTTTATTTGCTTAAATTTTTTTTTTTTTTGAGTTTCATTGTAATAATAGATTGACGTTGGTAAATTGCTGATTGATATCCGTCTACGAACCACCAAATAAATCAATAATAAAGCAACAAAGTAAAGAAGGGCAGCCCGTGAAATGGCGAGCGATTCCAGTTTTGGGGCGGGTGGGTGCAGACGGATGGAACGGGTTGGGTCTACAGTAATGTATAATATAATTTTTTAAATTTTTTTTATTAAAAAAAATAAAAAAAATTTATAAAAAATATAAGAAGAAAATGTACGAAGTATTTCAAACAACAATTAAATTTGGCGCCTAAAGACAATGGCACGTGAAAACTATTGTGAGGTGGTTTTTATACACTCTAGGTAGTTCTACCTTTTACAGCGGGTAAATAATTATTTCTCGACCAAAATAATAGTCATTTCTTTTTAATCTACAAAAAGAAAACTATTTTTTTCCTCCGCGGAAAAATTAAAGGGGCAGTTTTACACTTCACGGTTGGTAAATTGCTATTTCTCGACCAATATAACAATAATAATAATGTATAATCAAAGCAGCTTGCTATAAAAGGTGCAATTAAGACCAAAAGTTGAACTTTTGGGACTTGTCAGTAGATTAAAAAAAAGAAAAAAGAAAAAAAGAGAGAGTATCTCATCGCCTACTCTTCCCTCTCTCTCTCTCTCTCCAATCGGCGAAACCAAAAATGGCTCTGCAACTGTGGGAGACACTCAAGGAGGCAATCTCGGCCTACACAGGCCTTTCTCCGGCGACCTTCTTCACCGTTCTCGCCCTCTTTTTCGCCATCTATTACGTCATTTCGGGGCTGTTTGGGTCCCCCGAAACTCACCACGAGAGGCCCAGATCCGTCGAGGAGGTTCCTCCTCTGGCTCCTCCGGTGCAGCTCGGCGAGATCACCGAGGACGACTTGAAGCAGTACGACGGCTCCGATCCCAAGAAACCCTTGCTCATGGCCATCAAAGGTCAGATCTATGACGTCTCTCAGAGCAGGTATTTCGATCAAGTTTTCCCCTTTTCTGCTTTTCTTTAGGGTTTTCTCTTGCTGTGTAAATTTTGACTTCTTTTAGGTTTTACTCTTTTTTTTAATTGATATCTAGTCGACTCTGTTGATTTAGTTTCTGGATATGTTTTTAGATTTTTTTTTTTTAATAATTGTGGTTCAATTTCTTCTTTTAGAATGTGAAGCAAGTGGTTGATTCAGTCCTATGGGTTAAAGAAATTTTTAATTTTTATCATAAACTTTCAGTCAAACTGCAGCAGCTAAGTAATTTTTCTCTGTCATTTACATGATTTAGATATCATCTAGAATTTACCAAAAACCTATTGTCTTTGATTTGCTGAGGCTTTTTTCCACATATTTTTACTTGTTGTACCTTCTCATCAAGAGATAAATTTGTTTTTCAAAAGAAATATATGAATGTATTTTGGGGGAATAGGAAGTGTCCTTTGTGATTGTCTGAACAAGTTTTAAAGCAAAATATTGTGCTTTTGAGATAGCATCAAGTATTGGCCCAGTAAGAGGAAAACAAATATGAGAAGGACAAAATGAAGAATGTTTCATGCTAGGATTTTTTCTAATTTGGCGACAAATACTATTATGAGCTATTGCTTCTTACACTCCATTTGGTACGAGGGATGGAGAGTAGGAAGGATGAAAAGAGTTAGAAGGATGGAGAGGATTATAGCAATCTTTTATGTTGTTTGTTAAGAAAGAGGGATAGTTGAAAGGATGGATAATAGTAATTTGTGTAATTACTATATTGTATATTATACTATTGTTAATAATTTGTTTTGAAGGATAAACTAGTCTTTTTCATTAAATTTGGGTGGATTGTTTGTATTCCTCTATTAATGAAAGGATTCAAATTGGTAGCCCTAGAGGGAGAATCTCTCCCCCATGTCTCCTCTCCTTCCTCTCATCCCTCCAACCAAACAACGGATTCTTCCTCTCCTTCCACCACTCTCCCTCCACCCCTCTCCCTCCCTACATCTCTCCCTCCTACCAAACAAGTATTAGGATTCCTTGGCGTTGTTTGCCTCTTCCTTCTATGTTAAGTCTTTGACTTTTTGCTAAGTTTTTAACCTGTTTACATGAACCGGCAGGATGTTCTACGGACCTGGTGGGCCTTATGCATTGTTTGCAGGAAAAGATGCTAGTAGAGCTCTTGCCAAGATGTCTTTTGAAGAGAAAGATCTCACTGGCGACACCTCTGGTCTTGGTCCATTTGAACTTGAGGCCTTGCAGGATTGGGAATACAAGTTTATGAGTAAGTATGTCAAGGTTGGAACAATCAAGAAGACAGTTCCAGTAACCGATGGGTCGTCCTCTGGGGAAGCAGATTCCACTGAAACAAAAGACGACGCTAAGCCTTCCGAGGCCAGCCCATCAGAAAAGCCTGCGGCTAAATCCGAAGAAAGCCCTTCTGAGGAAAAGCCTTCTGTTGCAACGGTTGTGAATGAATGAGGTTTAAAGTGCGACTGTTTATGAGTCCGGAAAACAGTTCCTCATGCAGAAAGAAACCAAAGACATGGACGTCTAGTCAGGGAGTTGGTAAATCTTTGATTACACAGGACTTCATATCTATAGCGTATGATACTTTTGCCATCGTCGGATTTTCCTTAGATGTCCACTTAAATAATAACTTCATGATGTTAAAATTTGGGTTTTGTCGGGGGCTGCAACTTCTGTACTCTGTTTATTTGGTGTCTTATGCAGTTAAGGAACACACTCTATTGCTCAATCGAGTTCGAGGCTGTGTAATTTTCTGTTTAGCTACATAATAATGTTATCATTCCAAGAAGACCATTCATCTGCGTTATAGTTTATGTTTTGAACTTTTAGAAGTATTTCAATCATATAGCAAATCTTGCTTGATCATGATGTAAAAACCCCCTTAAAGCTTAGAGGGGACTTCCCCTTTGACAAAGCTTATTCTTGTTTCATTGTAGTAGTTTTGACTTTTTTAGGGACCCAAACTCTTCTCTATTAAAGCCTTTTCTTTAGTACTGGGAAAGAAAGTTGGGGCTGTTTGAAAGGTGGAAAGGCTTCTCCTTCCTCTCCTCCAACCGTTTGAAACATGCATGACTGGCAGTAATGGATTAGATAAGCTTTTCAACCTACCATTTACCTGCGAGCTAAATCATCACGCCTGAAAGCCAGATTTTGAGATCATTTAAGGTGAGAAAGTGTGGGATTACACTCTAGTTCTTTGTTTTTCTCACAATTATAATTCTCCCTAATATATAGTCAAAAGTTTTATAGCAAATAGCAGTGTAAAACTCTCGCATGTTATAGGTAAAGCAAAAAATAGCTATAATGTAAAGCTTTCATATGTGACCTTATATAAATCAATTATTATTATTATTATTTTTCGTTAAACTGGTTTGCCAAACATTCTTGTTGCAGTGAAACAGAAGCAAGGTAAACATTTTGTTGATAGGTTAGGCTTAGTTTGGGGCCCCAGTGATTAGATGCTTGTATTATTGCAATCTAGTTTGACTATTTTTGTATTGCTAGGTTGGATGATTCGCCGTGCTTTGTTTGCTAGATAAACAATTTCGTGTTGGGACGGGGACTTTGTGTACCGGGTCTTCTCTTTTTTCTTTTTCTTTATTTGGTAGTATAACCAGAGCCTGAATCGGCAATAAAGCCCTAATAAATCTGGGGAGCAAAGTTCTCTCTATTATTGCCACAATTATTCTCCTCTAATCCAACAAATAAAAAAAAAGGACTGCGCTATTGTTGGTTTGCTTTGGTTTGGTCAACAAAGTTGTTCCGGATCTATTCTCCGAGAAAATTATATATTACGCCACAACTAAACATGGGTGTAATTTTTAATAAAAAAATATTAAAAGGTGACATTTATGAAAATTCCCCACTTCTCTATAACAAAGAAAAGCTTTTTCATAATGCACCACCCCAAGAAAAATGTGGCCCATCTTTGTACATTGTTATTTATCCAAGAAGCAGACGTTTTGTGTGTTTTCTGTCGTTTAATCTTTTATTCTAGTTGTACCGTTCACCGTCGTTTATTATTTGTTGTCGTCTGCGCCTTTTGATGTTGCCGTCCTCTTTTTGTGGTCTTCTCCTAGATGTTGACATTTTTACCATATCGTTTTTTTAATTGTACATATAATTTTTTATTTTATCGTGGTTTTATTGTTTATTGTTTTTTGTTTTTTGTTTTTATAGGTTTTCGTCGTTTTTCTATTTATTGTTGTTTTAACCATTTAGTGTCATTCCTTTTTTGTTGTTATAGCGTTCCTCTTGGTATCATTTTCCTTTTTGGCTTACTTTTTACCGTTACTGCCCTAAAACTATGCTTCCGTTTCGAATTTCAGTTGTAGCTCATGTTTTAAGTTTAAGAATTGTAACAATAAGAGCTTATTATAGCAATTTTTGCTTTTTATTAGTAACTGTTGAGAGTTTTATATTATTCATAGTTATAATTTATTGGTTGAAACTGAAGTTTGAAACACTTTATATATTTTAGTCATTATCCAAGTAAAAATAGGAAATTTCTTTTTCTTTTTCTTTTATTGTTATTACTATTTTATGGTCGCTTTTTGTGTTTTTAGTCGTTCATTTTCATTGTTCTTTCCCATTTCTTGTCGTTTTTCATATTTGTGTCGTCTTCGCACTGTTTTTTTTATTTGATCCTTTTCTGCTTTCTAGGCGTTTGATCCTAAGTATGCTGTATTATTTTTGTGGTCGTTTTTTAAGCTACCTTTTTTTTTTTTTGGGCAATCAAGAGAGTCGTTTGATATCCATCATCATTTCCCCATTTCCTGTTAACACCCCCCCCCCCGCCCTTTTTGTTTTTGGCTGTTAGCTGTTTTGTTGTCATTTGAAACTTTTGGTATTAAAATATTGTTTGCTTCCACCTCATTATCATCGTAGTGCCGTTCTTCATGCGTTGTGATTTATTGAATTGAACATGTATTTTACTTGAACGTTCACGTCGTTTTAGAATTTTGATGTCGTTGTTCTGTTCATGGTTGCTTTCTTGTTGTTGTCGTTTTTAACTCTTATTGTTGCTTTTCGTAGCTTTCCGTTTGAACCAAATTAAACTTTTTTTCAATTCTATTTCAGTTTTAATGTTTTGTTTATCTTTATTTTTTGTTCAGAGTTGCTTTCCCATTTTCTGCGTTTTCCATATGTTGTCGTTTTTCATGCTGCTTTTTATTTTATTTTGTTGTCGTTTTCATTTTGTCGTTGTTTTCCTGTTTTGTCGTTTTCATGTTTCGTTGTTTATCAGAATGGAAGTCGTTATAAACGTTTGCTTCGTGTTTTAAATTAGCGTCGTTCTTTTGTTTTCTGTCATTTCATGTTCATTGCCCTTTACACATTTTCCGTCGTTTGAACCTTTTGATGTCGTTCTCCTATTTGTAGACCTTTCCTTCTTGTTGTACCTGTTTCCATATTCTTCTAGCCAAGGAATTAAACAAAATATTAGGAGACAACATTTGTTTCCGCACTTCCGAGGCATAAGTTTATTATTATTATTAAGGCACTGCTACACATCCTGACGGGCTGTGGCCTGGCCCTCTCAGTGGGGTGGGCCCCACCTAATGGCCGGGTGGGGCCCACCCTACTGAGAGGGCCAGGCCACAGTACTGTAGGAAAAAAAAAGTTTTTCTTATTATTATTATTATTATCATTATTGCTGCTGCTGCTGCTGCTTCCTTTCCTATAAAGTTTGACCAAGTACATACTCTCCTGTATTCCAAGGCATGAATAAATTTTTGTAATGTATTGACAATATGAACTTGGATGCAAAAAAAAAAGAATGATTTTCAAAAGAAGACCATAAGAAAAGGCATAAAAGAAGCCGTGAAGGGTTTGAAGTTGTGACACCCGTTATTCTCCTAACGGGTATTGAGGTAATTAAATTAATTTTTAATGTATAAAAAAAAATTGCTTCATTTAAATTTATTTTATAATATTTATTTTTATCTATTTTTAAATTTTTTTAAAATTCTCCTATATTTATTTAGTATGATTACTAAAAAGTCTTAGAACTTCTAATAAATCTCAAAAATGTCATATTGGCATTATGTGTGTTAAAGTCTCTAGATGAGACATAAGGATATCTTTTCCAACTACTCTTGACCCTCATTTTCTTTATTTCCTCCGTGACATGCTTCAACATGTCTCCTCTATAATTGTTTCTATCACTTCTTTTCAAAGACTTTATCTTTTCTTCCTTTCTCTTCCACGGTTCCCACACTCTTCTTCTTATTTCTTTGCTGAAGCAAAATACTTAGAGAACTTCTTCAAGGCAGCCATAAAAATCAGCCACCATCACCTCCATTTGAGCAAGAATTTCAGTCATACCGAAGTAAAGGAACCTGTTTTGAAGCCATTTCAAGCTTCCAACTAACCATAATCCGAGGTTAGAATCTTATGAACAAATTTAGTCTTTCATTTATAAATTTTCTTTTATACTAAAGGATTATTCAAATTTGCGTTCTTAAACCTAAGTATATGTTTGTTGCTATTTTGGAGCATATGTATGAAGTCTAAGTGTATATGCCCTAGACAGAAAATTTATATTGTTAAACTTTGTAATACCTCTATGGGCAGTGGTTATTTCTTGAAATTCTAAGATTAAATTAAAATGAATTTTATGAATTGGTTTGCATATTTGAAAAGTAGCATCCTAGGCTTTCTAACGAGCTATCATAAACCTAAATCGGAGTTGTATTTTATTTTCTAAGAATTATTTAATTTTTGTATTGGAAACTAGTAAATCTACCAGTTTGTTATGGTATACCAGCTGCTAACCTGAACCAAGAACCCATCTTTGCTCACCACCTAATTCTTTAATGTCTTGCAACCTTTCCAATATTATCCTAAGTGATTGATGAATCTTATTAGGGACTAAAACATATAGATTACTTGTTCACATTTTATATTGTGTTAAGACAAAAATTGTTTACTGTGGTATTCAAAAGAGATTTATATAAAAGCTTTAATGGCATACTAGTAAGATAAGTTTACACATGATTTATTTATGAATGTAGTTGTATGTTGTGCTTTAGTTTTAATTGTCCTTATGCACGCCTTAGGATCAAGGGAGTATGGAGCTAACGTTAACTGATTCCAGGATTAAAAGATTGTTGATAAGCTTAAAAGGTAGGGATTCTATTACTCATCTTTTGTGAGGTTTTTATAGAATTAAAATTGATTGTTTTGCCGCAATATATATATATATCTGTGTTGAACTGATATTATATGTGTATCACATATGAAACTATGACATGGACTCGTCTTGTATTGTACGGCGAGGAACATAATGAATTGACACATGTTATAAATTGAGAAGCATGGTTAGGAAAATTAACTCTATTAATAATGATTTAATATAGAGAAATTGTGAGACATGAAAAGGGCGACGGTTACGTCCTTGGGCATGAATACCCTAAAAGGTAAAGTAGGGGGAAGGCGATGACGCTTCCTTGGGTTGAAAGTCCCAGAACACACTGTACAGGAATCGATTTGGTGAGGACTCGGGGCTTGATGTCCCCTCACCGGAACACCCTTGGAATGTTTATAGGGTGATCAAGTGCGCTCATTTGGGTTTCGATGAGTTGAGTGATACTCAATTTAACATGGATACCTAGGAACAATGATGATTGGTAATATTTGTATAAATGTGTAATTATGACACTTGGTAATGATTAACTACGGTATCCATAAGATGTGATCATAATAAACCTCATAATCTGGAATATGATGTAACTTACTAACCATGCAGATTTTAATGTGGTAATGATAGAGGTGAGTAATGGCTTTCTCTACTGAGCATAGTGTTGCTCATACCCTTATGTTTATATCTTTTCAGGACTCACTAAGTGTGAGGTGGCTACGAGAAATATAGTTGAGGAAGTGATGTAACTATATTACATTGGGACTGCTTCAATTGTTGAGAATGTTCTTCATGATAATGTAAGCATCAATTGTTACTTTCTGTGACTGTATTACAATGTGTTGAGGGTTAAAATGATGATGACAACAGTTTATATTATTAAATTTAAGGTGCTACATTAAAACTGTGGTTTATTTGTCGTTTATATTTTTATTTTTGAGTTGGGAGTTTTCATTTAAGTCCCGGGCAAATTTTATTTTTAAGGTTTTACTTTTATTATTTATTTTTATTTTATCTCATTAAAAACTGTTAACCCCCATATAGGGGCGTTACAGAATTTTTGGTATCAGAGCCTAGGTTCGGTTAACCTAGGGAGTGTAGCACCACTTTAAAAAATATATTTTTGAGATGGTTTTGAAGCTGAATTTTCATTGTCATCATCAAAATGAACCTTCACATTGATTTATACAGTCTAGAAGGATGTAACATGGAAAGGCCATAGAATGAAAATATTAATAATTATATGAGTACAATAATTATATAGAAGGAAAGTATTAATAGTTATAAGGGAATGATAATTATATGGAATGAGTTTATAAGTAGAATGCTTATGAGAGATTCGTATAATATTTGGATCTCTAAGCATATTTAATTCGTATAAACGATGAGAAATTCGTATAGATACGAGGATTTAAGAGCCTTTTGTCTCGTGAAAAACAATAAGAAATATAAGGCTTGATTTATTGATTTTAAAGTTTGACATAGATATGCCAAATTTTTCGTAATTGATTCAAACCTAAGTAATGATTATGTGTGGATTCGATGGAGCACATAAGTGTCAATAACTTTTCTTGAAAGTTCTATTTATTTGAGGAATATGATATAAGTTGGGAATCATGGTATTGAATCTTGAGAGAGATAAATGTTAGACTTTTGGTCTGTTGAGACTGTGTAAAGTCTAGAATGCATGAATCTCAAAATTGGAATATTTTGTTACGTACATTGTATTTAAGTGTATCAGTGAATCTTTTGGTTACTTAAGGTTTTGTTATATGAGGAAATTATATATTGTATAAGTAGAATTGTGGGGATTGTAGATGTTCTTAAGTAGTAACATCAAGTGTCTTTGTTCGTTGATATGGTCTACGTTGAAAGACGTAAATCGTATTGATTTCAAGGTTAGTCACATTCTAAACCCTTGGTAGTAATGATGATGAATCCATTGATAGATGTTGAGTATTAGGAATAACATATGGGTGTATGTATTGTTCAATAAGGTTTTGATTAAAACAAAATTATTTGAGTTGCTGGAGGATTATGTTGTTATGAAATGATTTTAAATATCATTCAGGAAGATCCTTGTTGTCGTTAAATTAGATTTGTTGTTTATAGTTAACTTTATCTATAGTGGACTTTGAATTGGGTTTAAGATTCATACAAATTGGTTTTCAATTTTATGTTTGTTATTTAACTCGTTCCAAATGTGTTAAGGCCCGAAACAACCTGACCATTTTCAACTTAGAACATTTGGGCCTAGTTCAAATCTTAAATCAGTTTGATTCACACTGTCTCTCCCACGTGGTCTCTATACGTGTCATATACAGTGGTTTAATTAATGTTTACAAATACGTTTACTGTGTATAGGAGCTTATTTCTCTGAGTTCACTTTTTCTCTCTTAATTTGTTATTTTCTCTCTAAATCGCAAATCCTCTTCTTTTTCACTAGAAATTCTTCTTTCCCTCTAAAAAGAAGAAGGTATTCTAGGATTCTGCAATTTACTATCTTAATTTTTCCTTTCTATTTACTCTTCTTTCATCTCATCATGGACCCAAAGTACCAACACCTGAGAAAGTATTTCCCATCACTCTCCCAAAAGATTCTTAGAAAGAAATACAAGGCTAGAATTACTCGGTTGTGGATTCTTATGCGTTTTGGTATCCCTTGTGATGTGAGAATGTTGATAGAGGGGAAAATCCGTCCGAGTGACTTTAGTCAAGATGTCGGTTTACCAGGAACAGGTACCAGTCGTAGTGCAATGAAAAGAAGAGCTCGTGCCATCGTGATCACTTGTAACAAATGTGGAAGACAAAATTGTAACGGTAAATGTACTTCACCTGGTTATATGTCTACGAATAGAGAGGATAAAATAAGGTTTTGTAGGAATTGACTTTCAAAGGAGAACTTGGATAGCATCCATCCTCCTCTCCACGGTCACCCTAGTGGATATGTTCAAGGAGCTATTTTTAAACTCTGGCCTAAATTTTATACAGAAAGACAACGCCTCAGGAATATGGTATTTCTAGATCCTGTTTGCCAAGCCATAAGAAAACTGGATGGGGAATAAGTCATCGCTCTATAAAGGTTATTTAGTCTTTACTTATTTGAAGCAGTTTTAGCTGATGTTCAACAGTTTGTGTTTTTCTTTTACTCAGAATATTTGCTTTTGTGTTTGAAATAATTGTGATTATTAGATTGATACAGTAAGTGTTAATATCTTATTTAATTTATGATTTTCTTAAATATATATATAATAAAATATATTATCTTATCAGACACGTTACATACGGTACAGTAATATGTTTGAATTTTGAAAAGCTTATCCAGATATTTCAAGATTTGTGTCTCAAATTTCAAAAGTTCTACAGTATTTGTCGTTTATATTAAATTTCTAGACTTGGTGTATATTTGTCAAAAAGTTTACAGTTGTATCATGAGGGTCTTCTGTCGAATTGTTCTCAATTGTCAAAAGTTATACAATTAGAGTCTAATCTTTTTCAAAAAGTGAATCAGATTTTCTGTAAACTATCAATCACCTTATCTTACTTTCTTATCCGCACAAGATTTTGTTTAAATCTTTGGATTACCTTTTCATTACCTACTCGTCTATCTCTTTAGCCCTTTTTGTATATTTCTCATCTTTAAAAACTCATGTAGAACCCGAAGTCTAAGTGGAGCAGACATTAAGCAACCACTTCTATAAACCAAATATGTCTACCTCCCAGTCCACGAAGAAAATAAAGAATGTCTGTGTCTTTTGTGGTTCCAGCTTTGGAAAAGATAAAGCTTATTTAGAAGCTGCAAATCACTTAGGGCAAGTCCTAGCACGCAAGAAGATTAACATAATCTATGGGGGTGGTAGTATAAAAATGATGGTAAATATGGCACTAGCAGCTAGGTCTAGTGACGCTACTGATGTAAGAATTTGGCCTCATATTCCAGTTGAAGGAAACCTTTGTAAGGAAGCCATAGGTAAAGGAGAAGGAGTCAGGAGTATCCCTAAAAAATTTTAAAGACATAATCTATAATTCTGATGCTTTTATAGCATTACCTGGTGGTCTAGGTACTCTTGAGGAAATATTTATAGTTGCTTGTGGGCAATTGTTGGGCTTTTATTCCAAACCTTTGGGACTGCTGAACGTAAAGGGTTTTTATGACGGTCTTTTGAAATTTCTAGATTACGCTGTGGAAGAAAACATCACTACAGAATCGGAGAGACAAATCTTTGTCACTGCTTCAACAGCTGAGGAATTGATAGATAAAATGCAAATCATACATCCAGAATCCGACACTGCAACATCCAAGCTTGAATGGGAAAGGGAAAGCCGGGAGCGGCCAATTGATTTGAATCTCCATCTGTAATCTTTTTGTTTTATCTTTGGCATGTAGGCATGTGTGTCCGTATTTCGTGTGTTACGAATAACCGTTTGCCTTGTATTCTGTGTTTCTTGTGGTACGTCGTTGTTCAATCTTTTAGATTCATTGAGCCTAATGCCGGGATGGCTGGATACGGAGTACTTGATGCTCTCGAAACGCATCCTTCTTAAGGTCCGATCTTTTGTTTATCGATGTTTTTGTATCCTCTAAGCATGCATGATATGGATAGCTGGTATACGGAGTGCCTTGTACTCTCGAAACGTATCCGTATCATAATTGTAATGTGTAATATTCTGTTAATATTATGTGGAAGTACCAGAGTCAGTTATGGGGATATTCCATATGAAATATGAGTATATTATTTGGGTTGAATGTTTGTGTCATGAGGATAGCTGTTTAATGAAAAATATGTCGGGTATGTTTGCAACCAGAGATTCCGTTTAATATCTCTATGAATAAGTTTAATGTATGGTTTTGAATATAAGTGTTTGTGATATATGTTTTATGATTATGTTTTAGTTTATTAGTTGAGGTATGAAATCAAATATATTTGACTTTTCCTTACTCAAAAAGGAAAAGGAACCTAAAGATGAAGTATATAAAATTTCTCTGGCAATCTCCTTAAATGTGATTGTAAATCACAGTCCATGGACAATGAAGGACCGGAATCATGATATGGTCAACATGTATGCCTGATTAGATTCTTAGACTATTATACGGTGTTATAAGTTGAAACTTGTCAGAAATACTCTCATTGAGGGATTTAGGAGTAAGATTTATTATGCAAGTAAATAAGTGGAGATACGATAACTTAAATTTGGAGGACAAACAACATTAACGGTTTAGACTCAGAATTAGAATCATAGTGGAATCATAATTTTTACTAGTATTGCTAGAATTGAAATTTCGAGGACGAAATTTCTTTAAGGGGGGTAGAGCTGTGACACCCGTTATTCTCCTAACGGGTATTGAGGTAATTAAATTAATTTTTAATGTATAAAAAAAAATTGCTTCATTTAAATTTATTTTATAATATTTATTTTTATCTATTTTTAAATTTTTTTAAAATTCTCCTATATTTATTTAGTATGATTACTAAAAAGTCTTAGAACTTCTAATAAATCTCAAAAATGTCATATTGGCATTATGTGTGTTAAAGTCTCTAGATGAGACATAAGGATATCTTTTCCAACTACTCTTGACCCTCATTTTCTTTATTTCCTCCGTGACATGCTTCAACATGTCTCCTCTATAATTGTTTCTATCACTTCTTTTCAAAGACTTTATCTTTTCTTCCTTTCTCTTCCACGGTTCCCACACTCTTCTTCTTATTTCTTTGCTGAAGCAAAATACTTAGAGAACTTCTTCAAGGCAGCCATAAAAATCAGCCACCATCACCTCCATTTGAGCAAGAATTTCAGTCATACCGAAGTAAAGGAACCTGTTTTGAAGCCATTTCAAGCTTCCAACTAACCATAATCCGAGGTTAGAATCTTATGAACAAATTTAGTCTTTCATTTATAAATTTTCTTTTATACTAAAGGATTATTCAAATTTGCGTTCTTAAACCTAAGTATATGTTTGTTGCTATTTTGGAGCATATGTATGAAGTCTAAGTGTATATGCCCTAGACAGAAAATTTATATTGTTAAACTTTGTAATACCTCTATGGGCAGTGGTTATTTCTTGAAATTCTAAGATTAAATTAAAATGAATTTTATGAATTGGTTTGCATATTTGAAAAGTAGCATCCTAGGCTTTCTAACGAGCTATCATAAACCTAAATCGGAGTTGTATTTTATTTTCTAAGAATTATTTAATTTTTGTATTGGAAACTAGTAAATCTACCAGTTTGTTATGGTATACCAGCTGCTAACCTGAACCAAGAACCCATCTTTGCTCACCACCTAATTCTTTAATGTCTTGCAACCTTTCCAATATTATCCTAAGTGATTGATGAATCTTATTAGGGACTAAAACATATAGATTACTTGTTCACATTTTATATTGTGTTAAGACAAAAATTGTTTACTGTGGTATTCAAAAGAGATTTATATAAAAGCTTTAATGGCATACTAGTAAGATAAGTTTACACATGATTTATTTATGAATGTAGTTGTATGTTGTGCTTTAGTTTTAATTGTCCTTATGCACGCCTTAGGATCAAGGGAGTATGGAGCTAACGTTAACTGATTCCAGGATTAAAAGATTGTTGATAAGCTTAAAAGGTAGGGATTCTATTACTCATCTTTTGTGAGGTTTTTATAGAATTAAAATTGATTGTTTTGCCGCAATATATATATATATCTGTGTTGAACTGATATTATATGTGTATCACATATGAAACTATGACATGGACTCGTCTTGTATTGTACGGCGAGGAACATAATGAATTGACACATGTTATAAATTGAGAAGCATGGTTAGGAAAATTAACTCTATTAATAATGATTTAATATAGAGAAATTGTGAGACATGAAAAGGGCGACGGTTACGTCCTTGGGCATGAATACCCTAAAAGGTAAAGTAGGGGGAAGGCGATGACGCTTCCTTGGGTTGAAAGTCCCAGAACACACTGTACAGGAATCGATTTGGTGAGGACTCGGGGCTTGATGTCCCCTCACCGGAACACCCTTGGAATGTTTATAGGGTGATCAAGTGCGCTCATTTGGGTTTCGATGAGTTGAGTGATACTCAATTTAACATGGATACCTAGGAACAATGATGATTGGTAATATTTGTATAAATGTGTAATTATGACACTTGGTAATGATTAACTACGGTATCCATAAGATGTGATCATAATAAACCTCATAATCTGGAATATGATGTAACTTACTAACCATGCAGATTTTAATGTGGTAATGATAGAGGTGAGTAATGGCTTTCTCTACTGAGCATAGTGTTGCTCATACCCTTATGTTTATATCTTTTCAGGACTCACTAAGTGTGAGGTGGCTACGAGAAATATAGTTGAGGAAGTGATGTAACTATATTACATTGGGACTGCTTCAATTGTTGAGAATGTTCTTCATGATAATGTAAGCATCAATTGTTACTTTCTGTGACTGTATTACAATGTGTTGAGGGTTAAAATGATGATGACAACAGTTTATATTATTAAATTTAAGGTGCTACATTAAAACTGTGGTTTATTTGTCGTTTATATTTTTATTTTTGAGTTGGGAGTTTTCATTTAAGTCCCGGGCAAATTTTATTTTTAAGGTTTTACTTTTATTATTTATTTTTATTTTATCTCATTAAAAACTGTTAACCCCCATATAGGGGCGTTACAGAAGTTTTGACTATATACATATAAATTGAGTAGGTTGTTTTTGTTTATGTGTCGTGAAACTATAATATCTACAAAAGGGATGTACTTGAAGGACATACGAAAGTCAAATGAAATGATTCAACACGCAAAATTTGTAAAGAATATATAATATAGACACAGGTATTCGTCATGCCCAAGAATTCTAAAATCCTTAATTCTATCACCAAGTTCAGAAATCAGAGAGATAGGAGTTCTAATTTTCTTTCTTTGCTTTTGTTTATTTCATGCTTAACAAGTCATGAAGAAAACCACGCTGGGTTTAGTCCACGGCCACGACATTGGGAAGAAAAAAAGCAATTTGTTGGAATTGTTAAAGTTTTAATAGAATGATAAATGCTGTAAATAACCAATAGTCCTACCTAAGAATTTTATGAAGTGAAAAAGCACTTTATTATAAGATATTATTATTTTAGAAGAATTGATGACACGTGCTCTTTGAAGGGCATGTGATACGTGACATGTAAGGAAATAATGGCCCTATTTAGTATTATTTTTAGAGTTTTTAAAAGTATTTTTACATATTTTTTTAGGCAAAAATTTTAAAAATACTTTCAACAAAATTTCTTAAAAATTCTTATTTTTTAAAATGAAATAATTTTTATCTATTTTAAAAACATTACTAAAGTGGCCAATATTTGTGTTTTAAGTCTTCGTTCCAAATTTCTAACATTTAAAAGATTAAATGAGTCAAATTTAATGTACTCAAGAGCTGAGAATCGATTTTCTTTAATGTTGTTTTCGTTCTAGTTAATTAAAGCGGCCTGCAAGCTGATATCATGAGTTTGGCCGTAAATATATTATAATCATGAAGCTCCTTTTATTTTTAGACTTTATGCAGTTTCGTGAAGCAAATGAATTTTGGCAATTTCAATGTGTATATTGTCTTTATGCGAGAAATTAAATCATATTCTATTCCTCTTGTAACCATTAACACAATGTCTTAATTAAAGTACTAAAACATAACTAGAGTATTTTGTAAGTATAGTTAGAACCAAATTTTTTGTTACCAATTAGTATAAAAGCTCTCACATGTTACAATAAAAAGAAAAAAATTATTACAACGTAAAACTCTCATATGCTACAATATTTTGAACCAAAAAATTAATTGTAACAATGCTTGCCAGACACCTATAAGTTTAAGTATTGCATATAACGTTTTCATAAGTAGACAGAGTGGAGAAAAACCTATTACATTCACAAACCTAAGAAAAAATAGGGAAGATTTTGGAAAAAGAGCCACCTAAAAAATTTAATTGGGGAAATAACCTCTTTTTTTTACACAAAAATTAAGTTTCTTAGGTAGAAAAATTGTTCTAGTTTTTTTTTTCAAAAAAGATTAAAAAAAACATCTTAGGCAAGAAAGAAAATCTCAACAGGATGAAAAAAATAAAAATTAAAGCAATTTTTCTGTTCAAGAAGCTTGATTTTTAATGAAAAAAAAAATCATTTGTTCAAATTTTTTTTTTGAAAAGGCCTGTTATCAAAAGACCCCAAAAAATAGGGATTTTCCGTCGATCCCAAAAGGGCAAAAAAAATCAAAGAAATGATAGCAATTAACAGCTTAGTCGAAAAGTCAACGCGGTGATAATGTTATGTATATATTAATTAATTATAATGTCTAGAAAGCGACTTCACCGCAAAGTCAACTTTTTTTTTTAATATTGTAGACATGGAAAAGAAGATGGGAAAAAAAAGCATAATTGTTTCGTTTGAGACCAAATTATACATGGTATTGAATTTCTAATTAAGAGGGCATTCTGGTCCTTCTCGTTAATAGGCTCCCAAACCTTCAAAGTTCCTACATATGCAAAAAAGAAAAAAAGCCTTTTTATTTTTTTTGCAGCTCATTTCTCGGCCATTCAAAAACAATATGACAGTTCAGAAATCATTGGTCTTGTTGCTGATTCTTGGTATTTTCCTAGCATGTTTTTTCTTGTGGTTCCAGTACTGGCCGAGGTTCAAGTAAAGAGACAGACCAAAGACCAAGAAACGACCATTCTTCTTCCATGTTCTTACAAAGATATTCAGAAATTCTTAATTCCCCGAGGACAAGGAAGACTAAGATCAGCTCAGTTTCTCACAGACTTGTCCCTACAGGACCAAACCCTCTTCACAATTAGTTGTATGTAGAAAAAAGTTGTTTTCTTCTCTGTTCAGCGCTTTTCTTTTACTTCGCTTATGTTGTCATTTGACATATGAGTTCAAACTCTTGAATTTAATCCGTAAAAAATAATATAAGGTATGTACTACAGACTTTATTGAACACCTTTTTGGTTACTATACATAGTTCCAATCTTTTTTTTAGTATAATGATTTGTTTCCTTCATTGCGACTGAAGAGATGTATAGCATATGGTTTTACAGAGATGGGGAAAATTTAATCTTTTTTGTAATTGTCACGCAAGTACGGATACCATTGTTTAGCATGTTGAATGTGTCAAAATTTTCATTTATGCGGTGATCAAAAGTGTCGTCTCGGTTGCAAAAGAACCAAATCATGTGTTCTTGCTCTTTGTTGTTTGATTGATTTAGAGAGTAAGCAGAGGTGTAAATATCCTTTGTTATTCTTGTATGAAAGTTTAAAATGAAGTTATGTATCTTTTATTTTTCCTTTTTCATTATATATGAAATTCCGACAAGCGCAAAATTTGAGGTCATGGATCCAATGGAAAGCCAAGATCTATGTTGTGGTAGTGTATGTCACACTAAAAAATGAAAGCTTTCATTTTTCTTTTTTTTTTTTTTTTTTTTTTTTTTGAACTTGGGGCCTAGTGGAAAGATTCGGTTTTACTGCTATGTTATGTCTGCAACCACAATCCTATGGAAGAATTTGATTTTAGTGCTATGCTATGCTTGTGACAGCTTTAAAGCTTTATTTTTAATTAAAAAAAAAGGTTACAAAAGTTATCTGACCAGATTAGGGTAAAAAAAGAGAGGCTAATCTAATACACTCTTGTCGCCGTTAATCTGATGTTTACACAAATTTATTAGTTTAACTGGATTCAAGTTGTTCTCCTAAAGGCAGCCCTAGACTGATCTATCCCTAGAAATATTTTAGTAATGTGTTAGAGGGAGTTAAGAAGGAAAACTAAGAAGGCTTACAATCTAGCCAATTTTTCAAGAAAATTGTTTTACCAATGAGTAGAATTACATTTCATTAAAAGAAAGTAGTAGAATTTACAATAGGGTAGAAACGAATACCTCATCTAAACTACATAGTTTTTCTCTATCCTCTATTACATTTCATTATATATATTATACTAAAATATTTGTGTGAAATTAAACTAGCTATTTAAGTAAAAAAAATTCTTACCGTTTCCTGTCCCTAAATAATAACGTTTTGCCTTGATCCTATAACAATAATTTTTGGATATGTGTTGTTGAGGGTGAGCTTAGCACCACCATCGAAGAGATGAACTCCGGGTGGTCGGTCAAACAGCTCGGCGGAGCTACCAGAGAGCAAACTACCGACCCCGACGACAATGGACGTTGCATCCGAGGTGCTTTTCAAGGCCTCCAGGGCTGCATCTCAGCAGGTTGCCACCTTGAGCTATGTACCAGCTCGGGTCAGATTATTCTCATTCACAAGTGAACTGCTACTCACCACCACAGGCCAACAAATGGCAAACAACTCACCGCCTGATGGAGGCCAAACCGTTGACGAAGGGACGTGACACTTGTCACCTACTGTCTGACATGCCTTGATGTGACACTCAGGTTATGGGCAAAACCCACCTGACACCCAGTCCAAATGGTAGCCTATAAATAGAATACATTTATTGCATTATAGAGATATGCTCCTTCCCATCTAACAAGCTTCTGCCCTCTACCGAGCAACCTCTGTCTTGAGCATCGAAGAGCCCTTATCTGTTGACTGATACCTTTTCTCTCACCTTCGAAGCGTCACTCCTTTTGTTGCAGGCACACCCGATTGGGCAAAGGCAAGCTGGGAAGAGCTAGACACTGTGCGCAGCCACATGTAGTGTTAATTCGATGCCAGACTTCGGTAAGCATCAACATGTGTAATCCTGATTATTTTTTTTTGGTCAATAAATTCAAAATACTGATTCTGGTTAGTTTTTTACTATTTTAGTCACTTTTAGTTTAAATTTAAGAAATACACTATTTTCTCCTAAAGTTTGAACCTTTTTTTTATTTTTTTTTATGGTCCCTAGCCCCACCTTATGGCTAGCCGAGTGGTGTCAGTTAGTCACTGTTGTATTATCATCATTCAGTCCATTGTGTTTTTTAGGGGAAGATTTTGATGAAATGGCAAAAAAAAAATTCAAATTGGACAAAAGGTCTTTTTTTTTTTTGGAATAAAAAAACACGTTTTTCTATGCAGGTAAACTGTCTCAGTTTTTTTCAACAAAAAAAGAAAAATGACTGTAACAGAATAAAGAACCTCAACATGTTGAAAAAAAAAAAACTAAAACCGTTTTGATGTCTAAAAAACCTTTTTTTTGAGTCCAAAAACTGTAAAAAAAAAACAGGTCTATTTGTCAAAAAAATTTCTGCCGAGCCCAGTTATCAAAATCCCCTTTTTTAGGCGATGTCACGTAAGCAACTAGAACCGTCAAGGAGGCATTTTTAAAAATGGTCTTCTGAAAAAATTTTATTTGGTCAATGACCTCTTTTTTTTAGGACAGTTTTTGGCACAAAAAAAAGGCTTTTTAGACATCAAAACGGTTCTAGTTTTTTTTTTCATCCTGTTGAGGTTCCTTATCCTGCTACAGTCATTTTTCTTCTTTTTTTGAAAAAAAACTGGGACAATTTACCTACACAAAAAATATGTTTTTTTTGTTTAAAAAGAAAAAAGGTCATTTACTCAATTTGAAATTTTTTTTTGCCATTTCGTCAAAATCATCCACCGTGAAGGGTGCTTTGGAAATGAATTGTCCAGTACACAGAACAACACAATTGGCATCGAACCACAGCATAGCGCATGGAAAAACTTTTTTTTAGCCCGGCCTCAGTCAAGATAATAATCATATATATAATCCACTAGTCTCTCGCTCTATGCTCCCATGTCATCACCATTAACCTTCATCCGCAAGATTCAAATAACCCAAACAGACACACCATGATTTGGGAAAGCTAATTGGTTTAAACTAAGTATAAAACTCTATAGCAACTACTCATATGTGTACAACTTGTCGGTAAGACTTGTGTTGTTGTGATTTGAACTCTTATGTTTGTTTGATGTGCAGGTTTAAAATAATGTGGTTTACAATTTTATGGCTTGAACTGTGGGTTTTAAACTTTTATGGTTTAAAAGGTAATTTTAAACTAATATTTGAAATGTAAAAGTTTAAAACTAAAGTAAAAGATCACATCAAATGACGATAAAATGGTGTCTAGAAAACCATTGTTTATGAAAAAAATAAGAATATGAATATTTTTTATTGTAAAAAACGATTTAAACCATGTGCACTTGAGTGGACAAAACAGTTTTGGTTGGTTTAAATCTGCTTTTATAGTTTAAATTGATCTTATTGATTACTTTATCAAATGTTAATTTAAACCACTTTTATAATTTAAGCTACTTTAAACTTATACATCAAACGCTGCGTTAGATGCTAATAAAGGAATGCGTGAGTTATGTTCCCCTGGTGTTCAACCCGCGGCCTCAATATATTTCTTTTACGATGCTAGATGCCAGAGTGAGAATGCCATTAATTCTCTTATTAATTAGAAAAAAGACAAACTGCCACGTGTTCTCTCCACATGGTGGAACACAATTTAATTAATGGTGCACTCGCTGCCAGCATAGTGGAACCCGCGTCACGAATCACAGGAAAGAGAATTTTATCCACTTAAAGGCAAATCGAATCTTGCGCAATTTCCTAACCGCTAGTAGCGGCCAAGGACTCCCACAAATAAACAAAAACATTTTTGGGTTCTTTTAAGCAACCGTACTTTTTATTCGTCGAGTGGCTTCTAAAAGGCCGTTTGGCAAAACAAAACAAAAAAAACTTGTGCAGAAGGGCAGTTTTGTCCAAACACTGTTTAAGGAAAAACAATGAACGAAGCTTACTATAATGAAATCAATGTTGGGCTACACGTGGGTCTCAGAAGACCTTTTGTCACGGCACTGATTAACCTTTGAATTTGACCCGGAACAAGAGAGAGAAATTCAGGCTCAAGGTTCAGAGAGAGAGAGTTGTTGCCGGAGAAATTTGGTGTATGAGAAAATGCCGGAGTCCAAATCTGAGGATTGGCTTCCGCCGGGTTGGACTGTCAAGGAAAGAGTAAGAGATAATGGTAAAAAATATAAGGTAAAGACCAGATTTCCGTTCAAAAATAAATAAAAGTAAATAAAAATTTAAGCTTTTTTTTGGGAGAAAGAAATCTTTTTCTTGAGATTAAGCTCCGTGACTGTGAGATCTTTTCTTTAGATAGTAAGTTTGCTGTTTGGGCACTTTGGGTGTGAAGCTTCTAGGATGTTGTCTTATTTGAAAGTAGTTTTTTTTTTTTTTTAATGAAGTTTTAATTTATTAGTTTATTTTTGTTTACCTTGTAATTTCCGAAATAGATGATGACGTACTATTTTTTTTTTTGGTGATTTCAGAGGGGTTAGGAGTAATTGAAAGGGTTTAAGAAAATGCACTACTGAGTAGTTCTTCATTAGATGTTGAACTGCATGCATTTGCATGGAGGGCCATGTCCAGATTAATGTTTTTTTTTTAAATAATTCTTTCTAATTTTGGAAGTTAAATTTGGTGTTTTTAGATAGACTTATATGATTGAGATTGTGATAATATTTAGAGATACAACATTAACATTTAACATGCATGTCTTGAATGTGACATACCCTGATTTTTTTTTTTTCACTTTACACTAACAAAGTTTGAGTTATGTTGGATTAAATGCAAATTGAACGAGACTTGTACTCATTTTCAGCTTAGATTAATCCTATGTTCATATGTTTATGATCAAATAATTATGCTTATTGCAGTTTTACCATGCTCCCTCAAATGGACCGACATTTAATTCCAGGGCAGAAGTATCTCGCTATCTCATCAATTTGAAACAAACCAACCATCACAAGGCGAAAAAGAGGAAGCAAGGAACTTTGACGCAATCTGGCGAAGTTGTTTGTTAACACAAACTTTGCTCCGTGTTTTTTTTTTTTTTTAAATATTTGTAAATTTATCGCTTTGCTAGATTTTCTCAAGCATTTTTACCGTGCAATTTAGGTCTTAGTTAAGAAGGGTGAGGCAGAAGGGTTACCACCAGGGTGGATAAAAGAAATCCGAGTGAGAAAAAGCGGCGATACAGTCAAAAGAGACCCGGTACTCCATATTTTGTTCTCTTTGGTACTCTTAATTGTTGCTACCAATGTTAATTAATATTTATCTTTTTTAGTTTGAGCTCATACTTGAAATTTGTTTCTATGCATCCTCTTAAAATGTGCTTGTTGTGGGTTTTCTTGGCCAAATCACCTGTTATTTCCCAGTGGTTTGTGGCGCTCAAAACTTTTCAAATTTCTTGTATGTTGGAAAATGGAATCTCTGTTTATTCTTTAACTTGCATTTAATGTATGCAGTATTACTTTGATCCTGAAAGCAAGAATGTATTCCGCTCTTTGAAGGCTGTAAATCGTTACCTCAAAACTGAGGAGCTAGGAGCGTTGGCACAGAATTCGGAAGGCTGTAGTCATAAGGATTCGGATGACCATTGTACCTTTGTAAGTATGCTCAAGTTAGCATTCTAGGTTGCCTGTTCATATAGATAATTGGGTTTTATTGACTTGAGAAACGGCACTAAGAAAAGAAAACTTACCAGCAAGAAATTTAATAGGACACCTGGGGAAGATTTTTAGGTAGGTATTTGGTAAAAGGAGTGTGTCTACTAGGCATCTTTCTTCGGGAGGGAAAAAACAAAAAAGAAACAAGAAGAGGCAGTTTGAATAAGTTTAGGAACCATGGCTAATAAACCTTTAGCCTATTTCATCACATTATGAACATACTGCTGCATTTCAATTGGAAACACCAAAATGTTTCCTATTATGTGTTTCTTCTTTTTCGTATAACTTGGTCTGTTCTATTTGGCTTTATTGTTAAAAAACACGAGTATGTGATTTGGATCAGCTGCTGTCATCTTCAGCAACGTTTGTAACAATTGTGAGCACTTGGAATCTCCCTATCTGCTGTTTATTAGGCCAGAAGTGATTGCTCAATATGATATGAATCCAGGTGAAATTTCTGAGCATCTAACGGCGAAAAATAAAAAAGATTAAGATAGTTGACGAAGTCAATGTGTATAAGTCATTGGTCTATTCTTGGGCCTGCAGATAAAGACATCCTAGATTCTTCCACGAAAGCATACATAAAATTAAATTGAAGTAGACACCATACTCTTAAGCATGTTTTCCAGATTGCAACCGATAACAATGTATTACTTTGGGTCTTTGTAGATAGACTAGTGGCCGCAATGACGCATCATTTTCCTTTCTTTAAGATTATTTTCTATTGCACTATGCGATTTCAGGTGAAATTTCTTAAAGTCCTTTTCTTTTTCATGTTTCTTAATCAACCAATGTAATCAAGAAACAGCAATTAGGAGTCAGCAAAACAAGGAGACGGATCAATTTTGATCAGAGCTCAGACATGAATGAGATGGTGCAGGAAGAGCAAGTACATAATTCGTCGTCTCAACCCTCCCCCCTCTCAGAGCATGCTTCTGAGCCGTGTAAAGTTCCTGCTTCCTCGTCCTTATCTTTTACTTTTTTCCTTTTGCTGTTTAGTTTTTCGTGGAAATTGCCATGTATCTTGGGGATTTTGATTTATTTTTTCTTTTAGGCTACATTTGTTGTTGCAATTCAGAGCATTTAGTTAATTACAAGAATGTTTGATGGAGTGAGTTTGGCAATGCTGTTAGAACCAAAAGTTAGAATGAATTTACTGTGGTGTGTGAGTGCTTTACATGGTAGAATGTGAGAGCATTACGCTGTAGCAGTTGGAACGACGTTGCCAAACGAAGCCTACAATGTTGTACATTTTGCAATATGATTGGCTGATCTTTACTGCACAAACTGGGTTGAGATCTCGGTTTCTGATATGAACTTATAACTTGCTGCAGGGGAGGGAGATACCGAGCTAAGAAACCCAGATATTCAAGGAGCAAAAGATTTGGATCAAAAAGGAGAAAAGGCCCATGAAAGTAAAAAGGCCCAACCTGGGCTGCGAAAATCCAAGAAAAAAATTGTACCTGAATTGCCTCGTCGTGCTTCAAAACGACTAGCTGGACTTGAAGTTGACCCCATACCAGAACTAAAGCCTAAAACTCGAGCACGACGAGTTGTGGTGGAAGAGTCAGGCAATGGGGTAGCCGGTACAAGTGAATGTTCTTCTCCTCGTGGTTCAGCACAATGTGCATTCCGACAGCCTAATCAGCTTGACACGGATTCGAAGGGCTCAGAATTTTCACACCACTCTAATAGAAGCAAGGATTTTTCTGACACCATGGTCACTTCAGAAAAGCAGATTGGAAAGGCGGAAACAATAGTTAATTGTGATGACAAGGAAAGGTTTCCTGTTTTCCCCTCGGAGAGTCAAATTTGTCCATATGATAAGGCTGACATGAAACTAGAAGCCCCTCCTGACTTGCCTCTCAGCGAGTTTTTGATGGATCCGTGCTTTGCATTTGCAATAAAAACTCTGACTGGAGTATCCTTTGATAACTCTGAAAGCTTGGAATTTGTGCCTGGGTCCACAAGGAGCGAGCATTCGTCGGCCAACTTGGCCGTGGAGATGTACGCGAAGGTAGAAACAGAAAGTAAGATCAACAGAGAACAACATCAACAATGCTCTGCTGTTTCTCTGGAAGAACATGCCAGATGTATTGAAATTGACACCAAGGCTGATGAGAAGTCGGGATCCCCTATTGAGTTGCCTTTCGGCGGGGAATGGCAAGACCCATGCATTGAATTTGCAATAAAAACTCTGACTGATGCAATTCCGCTCGACTGTGATCCAAACATCCAGCAAAACTTTCAGCATCAACCAAGCTCATCAAAAACCCAAGGAAGTAATGAAACGAGCTTCACAAGTGTCCAGACCGATTTCTCATGCCAGCAATTTTATGATGTTGAGAAGCCCGGATTTCAGCGAGATCTTCAAGTCCCACATAATGGTTATGGAACTGTCAGCTTACGAAATTCCGATGGATCTGTTTTGAACCGACCGACACGGAGAAGAACGACAATGAGTGTAGACAAGACAAAACTAGAAACTGACTAGAATTTTGTACAAAGATAGTAGTCCGTACGGGGCTTCTAACGTTTACCTTTTGTTGTACTCACATTTTGGCTGCGCCCGTGAAATTCTCTCACCTGAACATGTTATGTAATTGACAGAAAGAGATTGTTAACTTTGTTAGCTTGGCACTTAAGGCAGTGTTTTAACAGTAGGGTACTAGTAACCACGGTGCAAACCTTAATTTTCAGTCTATGGCGATCCCATATGAGTCTATGTAGCATCCTTGTCAAAAACTAGCATTGATTTAATTTTCAGTTAGACGTGAATCTTTTGCATTAAAAACGCCAGCTAATCTGCATCTTAGACATTCCACTGGCAAATTGTTCTAAGAGCTTCAGTTTCTGTCTTTTATGTTAACAGTTGTTTGTTCTATTTTCGTTTTTTAAGGATAGTGTGATGTAGATGTTCATATTTGTGTATGAATATACTAGAATCAAAAAAGAGAGAAGAAAAGGTCATGTCCATGTCAAATGTCAAATGGGATCTCGCATGTCCTTGTGTGCAATTAACGAGCATCTCATTCCTTTTTTTTCCTTAAAAAAAAAAAAAGAGTTCGGGAAGGGGGCACCGATGTTAAAATATCCTTTTAGTGTTATCAAAGAACTTTAAATGCTGACAATAGCGTTTTGTGTGGGTGTCACCTAACCTCACTGAATACGCTAGTAGTAAGGCCATGTGAAACTATCGTTTCGTGCACTTTAAATTGAATGCTACGTTTGAAGACACAAACTTTTACGTTTAACATCCTCAAATAAAATCACTCAACACACTCAAATGGTACCCGCAAATGCCATGTGAAGCCGTTGTCTCACGCACTCTAAATCAAATACTACATTGACAGGTATAAATTTTCACACTTATTGACAAACAAAACCACTCAACACTTGAATCTTTAACTATAGACCTACCATGAGAGCGTGGAGTACTCCACTCGGTGATCAGCTGACGAACCAATTATATTGCTGTGAAATGACGTATACAACCATTGGAAATTCATCCTCACCGAGGGTAGAAATTAAATAAAGCAAATAGAACATGTTTTTTTAAAAAAAGCGAACAGAATGAAAATGGCGCGGACTGAAAACGTCGGGGAATGAAAATGGCGGGAAAACACCGGTTCGAGGCTGAAGGCTTTATATATAGCTGAAATTTGACAATCAGTTTTGGGGCTCAAAATCAAATCAAGGAAAAAAAAAAAAGAAAAAAGAAAAGTGAAGCAAAATGCAGATTCAGATAAAGTGCAGTTGCGGAGAGAAGTGCCGAGAGTGGGCAATCGTAGAAGTCCAAGGAGTTGTGGAAGTTCAGCCTGATTTTCAAGATCGTCTCTATAACCTCCAAATCGGCATTCTCTGCCGCCCTTCTTCTCAGGTTTCGATTCATTCAACCCCACACTCATTTGCCCAATTATCAATCAAAAAGGAAAGAATCTTTCTTTAATGATTTTCCGATCGGTTTTTAGGAGGTTTACACATTCACCATCGGATACCATGAATTGACGGGAACGAAAGTGTCGTTGAAGAAGCCAATGCTGGTTCTCAAGAAACTGAAGCAATCAAATGCAGAGGAAAATTCTGCCAGAGTGGACTTGGAGGTCATCGGTGTTATTCGGCAACGAATTTTGTTCAAGACCAGACCCAAAGCCCTCATTTCCAGTGAGTTTTTTTTTTTTTTTTCATGAACAAAAAGGTCTACGATGAAAAGATCGAAAATTTATCAAAATCTGTGCTTTAATGATTTGAAATCTTGCAATTCCGTGCATATTCCGTTGACGATTTATGAAAGGAATTTGTCATAATCGCATGCTTGAACTGTTCCAATTGTTTTAACTATTCACAATTGCAAGGAAACATGTTTTTCACTTTTTTTTTTTAATTCTTATTTCCTTTTAGAGCCACAACCAACTGTGAAGGGAAGAGCCAAGGCGGAAGATGCTGTGGTGCCAAACCAAATAGCTTGAAATGCATTATTATTAAAGCACAATCCCTGTGGTGAATTTGATGAGTTTTCTGTCAAACAGTTGGAAGAGCAATTGATATCAAAACCCTCTGGATTATGAATGTATTTTCTAACAACGTTTTCAATTATGGGATGTAATTTTTATATGATCGTCTAGTTTTAAGTACAAATGAAAATGCTTCTCTAACCCCGACAGAGCTTCATTTGGGTTGTATTCATAAGCAGTACAAGTAACCGGCATAAGCTGCCAATTGAATTCCTCTTGCAGAAAGTAAGCCCATGTCATTTAAAAAAGAAGTAACAATGAATTTCACTATAGAGTTGAGCAGCTCCTGGCTGAGATGTTAAAAAAATGATCATCTTTTGATCTGAAGATATTGAGCTAAGCCCGACTTATCTACACAAGACAAAAGTTACAGAAATCAAGACCAAAAAAAAACTGCATATTGGCATCATTCTTTCACACGGAAGAAGCGCCCAGCGCACTAGTTCGAGCTCTCAACGTTTCGGTTCTCTTGCTCCTCTCCATCACCTCCACCAACCATTCTACACTTTCTTTTATTCCCAGCCTGCAATCAGTTTTTACCATGCAGTTAAGTCTCTCGGGAAGACTCAAATGTTAATTAGAGAATAAGAGCATAGGCAATATGAGCGGAACAAAATGAGGGAAGTACAGTAACTATTTGCTTACCCATCGTATGCTGAAACAGCTTCAAACATATAAACCCTTTCGTTTAACTTTTTAAGGTCTAGATATCGAGCAAGTTCCTCAGCCGATACAGCTTCAGCTCGGTCCTGCAATACAGTGATTTGACAAAGAAAGTAACTAATTTTACGTAAAACAGAAAATTGACTTGTCAACTGTGCAATTTCTTCCCAAGAACCACGTTTGGCAAAAACAATATAGAAGCTTTTGTTCCCCTTACCATCCAAAAGCCATATTTTGAGCTAAGACAGAATTAAAGAAGATGCTCGAAACACGATGTTTTGAATTTTTGGAAATTTGTCATGGAAGAGGATTACATGCTCAACTATACAAAGGCTTTGAAAAAGTCTATTCACATAAGAGGAACTTCACAACTGATTTCAATTTTCACTAGAAAATTTTATACAAGAATTTGATTATCAAGATGGCCAAAAAATATAGAACATTTAAACATTGCCATGTTCTTGTTGCTCAGATTCCATATATAGCCCAAGCTCAACATTCTATAATCTGTAATAAAGTTATTCTTAATTTGGACAAAAAAGTATGACGCTCTTTGTTTGAAAGTGCTGTAAACAAGTAGACTCACCTGCTTGTTTGCCAATATTAGAAGAGGAGCTCCTTGCAAATCCTCATGCCGCAAAACTTTTTCTGATTTAACAAATTGAAGATATTATTATCATCTTATTGTACTTTGATGGCTTCTATCTCTTCCCTTCTATTGAAACAAAGTAATTATCCAACAATGTAAATGATGTAAAACCTGATAATCTAATGTAACCTACCCAATGCGGATTTCGAATCTTCAAAGCGAGATGGACATGCAGCATCAATTACATAGACAACCGCATGTGCCTCTTCATAATATTTCTCCCAGATTGAACGAAGACCAGGCTGTTAGAATAAATATAACAAGATGGTTAATAAATTTTGAACGACACCTACAAAATCCCCATCCAAATGCGAGGAGAAAAGGTACGCCATTCAGCCACACAAGCACGTTAATATGTCATTTAACTTGGCTGGCCACTCTCACAGAGCTACTACCCAGCAACTAAAAAGGTTCGAACTCATGTCCTCAAACCCTCCATGAGTTACCACTTTTCACATTTTTCCTTTCTCCTGGGAGTTTCTTTCCCATAAAAAAGCTACTACAGACAAACATAGTTAGTCTTCCCCATAATTACAAACGGTGTATGGTTCAGATTTTTGACATCAACAGAAAGATCCAATTATAAAGGAACGCTCAAAATTGCACTCAGTTGCTATATTTGAAATCCTCGAACGGTGGCTGCGTCAACTACATCTAAATTAAGCAAAGCACGAAACAAACAGTTAAAAATTACATAAACATCATGACCCTAAAGGGCAGCCACAACCATCACAATGCCGTCTAAATGTGAAGCTTTTAAGGTGGTAATAGGAAGACTATTTAGATGGTAAATATTATTACTAGTTAAGGAAAGCCTCAAAATCAGCCATCCATAACATCTTATGTTCTTACTTAACATTGAGAAGCAAACACATCAGTGAAAATAATATCAAATGGTATAACAATTCAGACTCTAATTTTTCTATGCACAGGGAATGCAGAATATGGTATTCCCCACTCCCACATTTCAAAGACTACTAGGAATATGTGGCACCTGTTATTTTCCTAACGGATATTAAGATAATTAAATTAATTTTTAGTGTGCTAATCAAAAACTTGTTTCATTTAAAATCTATTTCACAATATTTATTTCTATCTATTTTTAAATTTTCTAAAATTTTCCTGTACTTATTTAGTATATTTACTAAAAAGCCTTGGAACTTTTAATAAATTTCAAAAATAACATTTTGGTATTATGTGAACTAAAAGTCTCCGAAGGAGACATAATACACTTAATGCTTCACCTATTTGTCTCCCGCTTCCTATTATTTTCCTTCTTTAATCGGGCCCTCCAACAAAGAAAACCATGCATTCATTTTCTTTTTTCCGTGTAACACTTATCTCTCCCTTCCTCTTCGAAATGTCTTCCTCTCATTCTCTTCTTCTTCTTCTTTCTTCTACTCTCTAAGTCTAAGAAACCCAGCTCCATGTCGTTCAAAATTCTCCATGCTAATGTTGAACTTGAGCTTTAATCCCCTGAATTGATGACTTAAAGTTTTCAATGAGATTTTGGGGTAAGATTTTTAGAAAATTAATCTAGTTTTATCTATCATTTTTACTTTGAATTTGCTTATTTATTTTGTTGCACAATTTACATTTTATGGTTTTAGAATGAGCAAGTTTGATATAAACATGTTTTCACCCGTATTTGTAAGAAATGCTTGAGATATGGTTTAATGATGATATTGGTATAAAAAAAAATCCACGAGAATATGTTTATTATGAGTATATAATGCATACTACATATTTTGATATGGTTTTGATATTTTGTACAAGGACAATATGATTTGGTGTGAAGGGAAACTTGGTATTCTATAAAATTTGTAATACCTCTATGGACAGTGGCTTTTTCTTAAAATTTTAGTATTAAATGAAAATGAATTTTGTAAATTGGTTGGCATATTAAAAAGGTAGACATCCTAAGCTTTCCAACAAGCTATCATGAACCTAAATCGGAGTTGTATTTTATTTTCTATGAATTTTTTAATTTTTGGATTGGAAACTAGTTAACCTGCCAGTGGCAGTATACTGCCTGTTTTCCTTAAGTAAACCACTTGGTAACCCGTGTGCTAATTGTAGATAGTGAACCTACCCTTTTTGTAAAAGTATACTGCCAGTTTGCCATGGTATACCAGCTGCTATAACCCAACTTTGCTCACCTCCTAATTCCTTTATGTCTTGCAACCTTTCCAACACTATCCTAAGTGATTTATGAATCTTATTAAGGACTAAAACATATAGATTACTTATATACATTTTACATTGTGTTAAAACAAAAATTGTTTACTTTGGCATTCAAAAAATAAATTTGCATAAAAGCTTTAATGGCACACTAGTAAGATGGATTTACACATGATTTACTTATGAATGTGGTTGTATGTTGTACTTTAATTTTAATTGTTCTTATGCACGCTTTAGGATAAAGGGAGTGTGGAGCTAACGTTAATTGATTCTGAGATTAAAAGATTGTTGATAAGCTTAGAAAGTAGAGATTCTATTACTCATCTTTTGTGAGATTTTTACGGAATTAAAATTGATTGTTTACCGCAAGATATATATATATCTATGTTAAACTGCTATTATATGAGTATCACATATGAAACTATGACATGAACTCGTCTTGCATTGTTCGGCGAGAAACATAATAAATTGACATATGTTGTTATAAATTGAGAAGCATGGTTAGGAAAACTGACTCCATAAATAATGATTGAATATAGAGAAATGATGAGATGAGAAGAGGGCGGCGGTTACGTCAAGGAGAGGTAATGACGCTCCCTTAGATCGAAAGTCTCAAAACGCACTGTACAAGAATAGACTTGGTGAGGACTCAGGGCTTGATATCCTCTCACCGGAACACCCTTGGAATGTTTGGAGGGTGATCAAGCGCGTCCATTTGGGTTTCGATGGGTTGAGTGATACTCTATTGAACGTGGATACCTAGGAATAATAATAAACTGTAATATTTGTATATATATATATATGTATATGTATGAAACTCGGTAATACTTAACTATGGTATCCACGGAATATGAGCATAATAAATCTCATAATTTGGATAATGATGAGCATTAACTAATCATGCAAGTTTTAATGTGGTAATGATAAAACCTAAAAGTGAGTAATGGTTGTTCCCTACTGAGCATGTTGTCGTTTATTTCTTTATATTTTCATCTTTTCAAGACTCACTAAGTGTGAGGTGGCTACGAGGAAAATAGTTGAGGAGACTATGTAGCTATATTACGTTAAGATTGCCTCAATTGTTAAGAATGTTCTTCATTATAATGTAAGCATCGATTGTTACTTTCTGTGACTGTATTGAGATATGTGAGGATTGAAATGATGATGACGACACTTTATATTATTAAATTTAAGATGCTACATTAAACTGTGATTTAATTATCGTTTATGTTTTATTTTTGATTTGAGAGTTTTCATTTAAGTGTCGAGCAACTATATTTTTGAAGTTTTATTTTTATTTCTGATTTTTATTTTATTTATTAAAAACTATTAACCCCACTTAGGGGCCTTACAGAATAACACAGAGATAAAAGACAAAAATCAATAATCTATAATCTATAACAAAGGGAGAGAAAAAAAAAAGAAAAAAAAAGATTCTACATACCTGGCCCCCTAGATCCCAGAAAACGAGCTTTGTATTTGAGACTTCTATCCGACCAATGTTCAGCCCCACAGTTGGAACAATCCGATCCGGTGGAAGGCCTTCAAGGTTTGAGTACACTGACTTCAACTTCTCCAGTAAAGTCTACAAAATAATTAACAGAGTTAGAAGTCATATTTGTTAACGATGTCTAAAGGAGACAAAGTTCCATCAATTGGAAGAGAAGAGCATTTCATAACCACAAAAACAAAGTGTAATAAATAAAAGATTAAAAGAGGCATTACAGTCTTCCCAGCCTTGTCAATTCCAAGAATGAGGACATGAAACTCCGTCTTACTAAATATGTACTTCCACAGTCCATAAAACAATGAAAACATCTCTTGTCTTGTATAGTTTTCCTTAGTACTCGTTCCTTTTCAACCTTCAAGTCGAAAAGGAGAAGGAATTCACCACATCTAACTCGGGCTCGGTCAAGCTCACAATGTTGAAATCTGGACACAAAATATAATGCTCGTCAGATAGCTAAAGTCAAAATTTAAGATTTCTAAATTTCTCATATTCAGATAGCTCGATCTCCATTTTCCATTTAACGGTTATCATCTAGTTCCTATAGGTCTGAATTTTACATTTTAACCAAATTAAACAATTTAATAATCTAATTGTGTAATATTTTAAACAGTTATCCAAAGTTCTCAAATGATTCAATCAACAAGCTAAACATGAACATAATTTCTTTCTCCAAATTTTCTACCCTTTTGCAAACTACGAAGTTTCCAAATCAAATGAAAAAACCAGTAACCACTACTATCATCCACACCAAAAATGGGATCAGCACACAGCAATCGAATGATTCACAATATTTTATCAAGATAACATAATTAAACAGGGATTAATGCGATCCCACAGTAATATCACGGGTACATTAAAAAAAGATGACCCAATACACTAAGCGACATAAAAATGAAAACTGACAGATACCCAGTTGCTAACACTCATGCCCATGAAAGAAAAACACCCAGATCAAGAAAGACTTATCATATATTGGTTCGTATCCATATCCAAAGAAGACGAATGTTGAGTCGTAAAAAAAGATGAGAAAACAAAATAATTACGTGGAAATAAGAATTCAGATTCGTACCCTTGCGAAATGGGTTGTTGAGGAAGAAAGAGCCGCTGATAGTTTGCAGAGCTTCTTAAGAGCACGAGAAACTCTTCTCAATTCTTGCTCCAAATTTATTCCGTCTCAGATTCTTTTTTCTTTTTTTTTTTCCACGCTCTTCCCGTATTGCCCTTTTGTGACATTTTCCAGATCCACGATGTCTTTTAAGACTGACCATCCAGAGGTCCTATGATGACGTGTTCCGATCCACGCGGTAGATCTTCAACGACAATAAACTTTGTCGAAAAACGGTATGTCGTTTTTATGGAAAAACGACAGCGAGTTCTGCAAGGCTAATGGGATTTGAGAATGTAAACGACATGTCGGTTTGGCGTTACCCAAACTTTGACATGAAAAACGACATCGTTCAAAAAAAGTCTACGTGGATTTGAGGTAGGTGACCAGCCACTTTTTAAAAGATATTTTTAGCTTTTAGAGTTTAAATATTATTTTTAAAAGTATTTAAATAGTTCGTAAAAAGAGTTTTATTCTTCAAAAATATTTTCTATCATAGTTATAGATTGTAACTTCTTAACAAAATATTTTTAAAATAACTTAAACTTATATTAAAATATAATAATATATTATAAAATTAAATATAATATTTTTGTAACATTTAAAAATAATTAAGAGGGTGTTTAGAAATGTGGTGGGAACCGTTAGTTAGAACCATTTTTATTGTAGTATGCGAGAGCTTTACACTGTAGTAATTTTTTTATTGTTACTATAACATATAAGAACATTATATTATTTATAACTGATGTGATTCCTACCACTCAATCAAACAGCCATTAAAGTCAGTTTAACCTATTAAAAATTTTTTGAAATATAATTCTAAATATTTTGTAGAAAGCTGTATTTTTTGTTTTTTTTATTTATTTATTAAAAACACACACAAAAACTCTGTCGAACGAACGAGATAGCTTGGTTTAAGTGTTTTAAAAAAACAGCAGCAACAACCAAAAAATAAAAATAAAAATAAAAAAACAAAAAAGTAAAAAAAAAAAACCTAGAACTAGTTCATCGGTGACCCACGTCCGATAGCGGTCAATCCCCTCCCTCTGTAATCAAGCTCTCCTCCGGAGCCGATTACAAGCCACCTGTAAGCCAAGCTCCTCCTCCATGGTTGGTTCTCTATTTGTAAAGTGATTATTTTTCCTTTTTTGGGATTGTTATTTGAAGTTGGGATTTTATGGTGGTGGAAAATCAAGTCTTGTCTTTAAAGAGAGATGTGGAACGTTTCTATTGTATATTATCGTTCATTTATATCGTTTTGCTTCTATTCTATGATGTGGTGGGATGGGATTTCATTCATAGGTTTTACAATTCTTGAAATGGGTAGCTTTGGTTTGGAATCTGAATCTTTGCTCATTGGTTTATTAATAATGATTATTTGGGTAATGTGGATGTTATAATTTGCAAAATGGGCTGCCTTTTGAAGATGAGACTGAGACATTTAGAAGTGGGAACAATGGAGTGGAGATAATGAACAGGCATATTTGTATTTGGGGAAAACAGAAAACAGTAGAGCACTATAAGAATGGGAAAAGTTTCAGTTGTGTTTGTCGTTTTTGTTTCAAGATGAAGCTGGTTTTATAGATTATTGAAGTTTTGTGCTTGAAATTTTTATTTGAAGTTGAAATTTATAAAATAGAAATTAGGTTATGGGTTTCATTTGATTGTGGAATTTGTTGGTAATTGATTGATGTTTCTGGAATTTGTTTGGTTGTCGAAAGTTGGTTGTGATTTTTGATGGATACTTGCTATTTTGATTAGTTTGTGTTTTTAACTATTTGTGATTTTTTTGTTGCTTTATCTTTTCAGAAGACTGATATTAGTTTGATATTTGTTAAATTGGGTTGTGTGATTAGATAGATATTATTAGTAGTTCTTATTTGTGAGATTTGTGAAATTAGTTTGTTATTTGTTGAATATTGGTATGATTATGGTCCCGTATAATGTTCAATTTTAAAATTTTGCACTCAAACTAAGGTTTTCCATCACTTTGAGCTAATCGAGGGGTTGTTTCCGTAATTTTTTTGAAAATTCAACCGGTGTTAACGTAATTTATTTGGTTAATGGAGTGTATGTGTAAAAACGCCCTGATTAGACAACACATCTTGGTTCCCAATTCTACCTTTTAAAACTATGGTACTACCGTGCTATTGTGATTTTACTTTGATTTGTCATTTCCTACATTCAATGAGCTTTTGCTACTATTTAAGCCATCTTTTTGCATTCATGTTTGGAAAGTTTCCACTTGATGTTGAAAATTTTACGGTAATTATAATTTGTTTCAGTAAAATCTAAGGCGTTTGCTTGAGTGCTTTTGGTGTATGTGCGTGTAGATTGCCCGTTCAGTGAAAATGAAGTAAGTTTACTCTTTCACCTTTCACTAATTTTGTCATTTCTTGTTGCTGTAGTCAATTTTGTTTGAAATTGTTTTATCTCCTGACTTATTGAAGTTTGTGATATACTGATTTTTACACTTTGTTTTTTGAAAGCGAGAGGAACAGGGGCCGAGTACGATGGGATGAGGCTAATTTGGGTGAAATTGAAGCCAATAAACCCGTGAGGCAGAAAATTACTGAGCCTAAGACACCATATCATCCCATGATTGATGATGATGGTGTGTGGATTCCTCTCCTATTCTCATTCTGCACAGTTTCATCTGATTTATTTGTATTTGTGTATATCAAATTGCTTGTCTAATTTTGCCCCAAAAAGGTGTTACTAATTGTGGGGATAATGTGGTATCCAGTTGTACTGAAAATTTTCCTTTAATATAGTAATTACAGGATTTAACGGTTTCCAATTCAACTATTGTCTATGGGATTTGTCAAATTTTGTAATTCAGCTTAACCTTAATTGTGCTGATTAATGTAGAATCTCTATCTCCAATACAAGGCGGCTTCGATGATTGCGTTGATGATGCTGTCAATGCAGAAGCAATACGAACTGCTCTGAGTGATGTGGCATCATCCAGTCGAAAGCATGTCCACAGATCTGGTGGCTGGACATCATCTGATGACGAGGCAGATGCTATGGAACAAGATGATGAAGGTTTTCCTCTATCCATCCTTTAAGAGATCATTTTTCTTCTTCTTCAGCGTTGCTTACAACCTTTTGTTCTATCAACTATATTTTTAATATATTGTTCAGTCGTTGCTTACTTCACTCACGAGCTTACTGGTTTTGAACTTTAAAGCAAACGTGACAATCAACTTACTGAGTTAATATTTTTCTTTCTTGCTCATTTCTTGGTTTCATTTTTGGCTTGTTGCATTAGTTACTGTCAATGTTGACAGTACAAATGTTAAAGATGACTATGTTATCGGCTACATAATATGAGATAAAATATGGGCTGAACAAAAAATGTCTATTGCGACAACTGTTAACCTCTTGTTGCTGTCATGTAAGACGTACAACATTAGCATTAGGAGACATACTTGGAGGTGATTACTACTCGCCGAATGATTCATTTTGACGCTCAATTTACTGAACTACATACGTCGCTTTGCTGGTCGGGAACCAAATGGGGTTGATCTTTTCGTCCCCTTGTTTTTAAGAGTTATTTTTGTTAATTCAAGTGGAATGATTACCTTTAGATTTGTGGCACAAATTCTGATTTGTTGTTTTTATGCCTCTTTCTGTTTGGCTCGTAATAGATTCTGAAACGGACAAAGGCAGTGTGAGCTTCAGGGAGCACAGAAAAGCTCACTATGATGAGTTCTGGAAAGTAAAAGAACACCGGAGAAAGGGCTCTTTTCTGGAAGATGAAGATGAGGACGAGGATGAGGAGGTGGAGAAGCAGGGAAGAAGTGACTCCTCTTCATCGTTAAGTGCGGGTGTCAAGGAAATAGACATCGACGAAGGAGGTAGTTCTGGTTTACCTCAGAAACCCTCTGGACCTCCGGCTAATGGAGTTTAGATCAAGCCTGGCCTCGCAAAGTCATTTTAACACAGATTTCTCACTTTCAATTGCACAAATTGTATGGCTTTTGGACAAGTCCTGTCCACCCACGGGGGTGCTGTCTTTGTATAAATGGTCTTGGTTTGTTCTCCTCTCTCTCTTTACTTTTCTCAATCAAAGGCTTGGTGACAACAATGTTTCTTCGAATTACTCCATATGTTGTTCAAACAATTGCCCGTTTATTACATCTTTTTTCTTTTTAAACAAAAAGGGTTTACATAACGTGTGCATTTTTTTAGTGCCTTAACCATATCATAAGTACATGTATTATCTGTTTTGATCATAAACTAAGATCTCGCTTTTCCCCTTGTTCGCCACATTGGTTCAAATTATCCATTGTACAAAACGCTCAATAACTATAGTATAAAAGCTTTCACATATTACAATTTTTTATTATTTCATTTTCTTAGTTTAGACTGGTTTTTAAGCATCAAATAAAATACTATTTTACTTTTTGAATGATTTAAATGGGTAACTTTGAGAAATACCACTTCTAAAAAATTAGTATTAAAAATGAGATTACTTAAAAAAATCTAATTTACACGTAAAATAGTATTATTTTATTAGTAAATAGTTAGACTTAATATATAATTAAAAACATTGTTGGAATTAAAAGATTGTAATATATAAGTGTTTAATATTATCACCAACTATTGTTTTTGTTGTAGAATAAAATATAATAATTGTAACTAATAAGTGTCAATTAAGTTATCAAACCAAATCATAACATCCAACCTAATTTAAAAATAGGCCTGCTGCAAGCGACAAAACTGACCATTTCTCATTAAAAAAGTTTTTATTTTAATAGTATTATAATTCTACTACTCAAAGTATTAGAGCCGGTTTAATTTAAACATTTAAATAAAATTTTAAATTTTTATAAAAAATATACTATTATAAAATAATTTAATCTGTGATAATCACAAAACAAACACACCCTCGATATATTAAACCGTGTCTTACAATTTTGTTACCGGGGGGGATATAACTTCTTCTGATCAAATAGAATTGCTCTTTGAAAAGAGTGAGTCCCTATTCCCAAAAGAGTACAAACGACCTTTATTTTCTTTTTTTTTATTCCACTAAAAAACTTCACCCTCGTTATCTAGTATTCCCAAACTCCCCCTTCCCATCACAAAACAAAAAATGGCTTCCCCGTCATCAATGGCTTCTCTCGCCTCCCAAATCTGCAACCAAATAGCCAGCATCTTCTCCAAACCCACCGCAGTTCTGGACCTCTTGGTGGAGGAGATCTCCTCCGCGGTGGCCAGAAAGGGCCGGGTCTTCCTCTACGGAGTGGGCCGGGAGGGCCTCATGCTGAAAGCCCTTTGCATGCGCCTCTTCCACCTGGGAGCCCAGGCCCACTTCGTCTTCGACGTGACCACGCCCCCAATAACGAGCGGGGACCTCCTCATCGCCTCCGCGGGCCCAGGTGGATTCTCCACCGTTGATGCGCTGTGCGCGGTGGCTAGATCGAGCGGCGCGAGGGTGCTGCTGCTGACGGCGCAGCCGGCGACTGGGTCCTGCGTGAGGCACGCGAGCGTGGTGGGTCACGTGCCGGCGCAGACCATGGCGGACGACGGCGAGGAGAAAGGTCGGCCGGTGCTTCCGATGGGGAGCGCTTACGAGGGAGCTCTGTTTGTGCTGTTTGAGATGGCTGTATACCGTTTGGGTGACGAATTGGGACAGAGCCCTGAACTCATTCGGAGTCGCCATACCAATCTGGAGTGAGGTTTGAATCCACTGCGAATTGCTCATCTCCTCTCTTCTTTTTTCGTTACTCGAATGAATGTTTTTTTTTTTTTTCAGAGCTTTTTACCAAGAGCTTTTCATATGTTGAAAAAGATAGGTACTTAAATTCGTACTTTCATCAACTAGCTCTTCGAAAGATATAAATCATATCTAACAAGCCGATGAGAGGCATTATTTTAACGCTACTGCATATCGAAATCGATCATGGATGTTGGATGATAGAGTCGTGATAGTTTAGTCTTTCATCATAGTTCACGTCTTTGTTGAACATTTACCTAGTGTTAAGATTTTTTTTTTGGGTAAAAATAGTAGAAAGAATATTGAGTTTTGATTTATCACTTGATTAAGAATTTGAAAAGTTAAAGCCAAGGCCGTTTGATGTTGTTTATAAAATATGAAAATATTTTTGTTTTAAAAAATAAAATTGTTTTAAGAATTATATTAAGAATATTTAAAATTTTTATCTTAAAATATGTGAAAATATTTTTAAAAATTTTAAAAACAACAACAAATGAAGTGAACTTTCTAATTCTGTTTTAGTTAATAAACTATTAAAGAACAATGCTTTTATCCCACCAAAACAAATTTTAATTACGAAGGGAATTTGTTTCGACCGAATTTATCGTCTAATACTGCAATTACTTATCTTACAACATCTAATCTCATACAATTTAGGCTAGGGGTGTTTGTGGCCGTTTGGGAAGTGTTTTTCTTCAATCCAGTGATTAAATCAAAAATAAATTTTATTTTTAGGTGGTTTAGATGATTTGATATTTTTTTACTAAACTAAATTAAACCAAATCACTTATAAATGGTTCGGTTTGAACAGTTTGTACTTAAGATTAATTTTTAATATTGAACAAAAATTATAAAATGTCTAAAAGTTTACTTTTCAAAGTTTTAATACAAATTAAAAACCAAATTAAAAAGTCTCAATAACACAAATCAAAGTTCACCAATAAACAAATTAAAAAGTAAAAAATACAACTAAATAATATAAGATAACATAATCAAATTTTAAACTTAAATTTTAGCTTTCACTAGTGTCAATAAACCTACATTAAGCATGTCATCAAGCATAACAACAAGCAATTTGAATAAATCGCTTGAACATTGAGGCTCCACCCTAGAGAAAAGAAAATAAAAATACAAAATAAACCAAAACATAGAATTGGCCTTTACTTTTGTCTCTCCTCCATGTATTGTCTTCATATCCTTTGATTTTCAAATAAAATTCCTAGAATTTTTATTAAGGATTTTTGCATTATAATTTGACCACAGTAGGTCAAATTATTTCCCTTAGTTTCAAAAATAATTTACTCACAATTTTCTTCTTAAGAAAATTAATAAAATTATTTAAATAATTTTACCTATAATTTTCTTTCAACCTATAATTAATAAACAAGAAGAAGAAGAGGATGTCTTTGAAGCAAATACAAAGTATTTGATATTCTTTAAGCTTTTGATTGTCATCTGGGTTGGAACTATTAGTATAAAGTTCTCAGCAGCTACATTAAAAATTAAAAATTATTACAGTGTAAAGCTTTCACGTTTCAAGCTAACATTTTCGGTTTCAATAGCTCTCCCAAATACCCTTATATTTTATAGGATTTTTTTTGAAGGGAGCTTATTTTACAATTCCTATCTTTGTTTCAATTAGCCTGAAAATATCTCTTAAACACTCAATAATGAAGATAATAATGACAACAATCACATTATTGTTGAGGGTGCTTATAATTAAAGCTAGAGTTATCATACTTCGTGCCATATCCCTAGTCCTCTTAATAAAGCCCACATACACATCCATGTGCCATCATTTATTGATATTTCTGCCGTTTGCCCCAATCCTCATAAAACCACTCTGCTATATAAAATAATGCACCTTCCACAACACCAATGCATATGATGACAAACAAAAATCAACCCCTAATATACGTAATTGACGCCGTAGTAAGTTGTGCCGAGTGCAGAGAGAGATGACGTGATAGTTATGGCATAGCAAGTCGGCCGGCGGTGATGCAAAGTGAAGACGTTGGTCACTAGATGGGGAGGCTAGGATTTCATTTCATGAGTTTGTCTTAATTGTATATGTTGGTTATTTAATTTGTTTTTTTTTTTAATACTAATGATGAGTGATTAGGAGAAGTGTATTTATAGAGTGTGAAAATGTGTATCTTATTTGAAATAATTTCTTGTAATGATCAATGGAAAAAATAAAAAATAATAATAAAAATTCTTATATGAAAATCATTTTAAAAATAAAAATTAGATTGCATAACAGTTTATGTGGATGGTTTGACAGGCGGTTTAGGTGGGTGGTTTGAAAGTTCAAACCACAAACTAGACTGACTGTCTAAAATATTTGTGTAAAAAACTACTTAAATTGTCTAAAATTAAAATAAAAACCATCAATTTAGTTTAATTTAATTTAGATTTGACAGTTTGAATGGATTAACGGATTTTTTAAACACCCTTACTTTAGGCTAACTTGTTTATGGTTTACAGCTGCAATTAGATGGAGTACCCATTACGCCGATCATACCCTATATAACAATCAATCACATGGGCTAGGTTGATATATTTCTCGACTTTTTAGTCCTTATTGCCCCACCTCGCAAGGAGATCAATTGTCGCCAAGCCCCCCACCACTACCACTGGAGTTTGCTGTTGCGGCCGTCAATAACCCCACCAAAGCTTCATCATAGCGGCCCAAACACATTAATATATATCTGATTACCTAAGTTTTTGTTTAGTATTTTTTTTATGTATTGTTCATTATTAATAACTCTTTGTGATTTTAAGGAATTTTTTATTATACTCTTATTATAAAAGTATCTGGAGGAATAACAAAATTAATTTCATATGTGCATTTTATAAAGAATAATCATCTTGATGTAATCCACTCCAGGTATGTAACAAACAAACAATACAACAAACGTCGATTTTCCCCCCTAGTTTTCTTTATAGCCTGTTTGGCAAGAACGGTTTTAACTATTATCTTAATTATAAACAGTATAAAATTTTTATATGTTACATAAAAAAAATTATTATAGTGTAAAATTCTCACATGATACAGTAAAAATAGTTCTAACAAAATACTAAACATCCTACTAATCTAAAGTTTATCAAACATTTTTTTGAACTTAGAACGGTGGATTTAAATTTTAAGTAAAATCAAGTACGATTTTATTGCTAATTTATGCTTGTAACTATAGTTATCTCTGACGCCATATAATCAGCCGTATTAGCATCCAATCTAATCTTTGATACAATTTTATGCACTCCCACGTGTCAAAACAGTCTCGAATGTACTTATGAGATAAACTCTACTAGCGTCCAAAAGGGCCGGATAATTTGAGATCGATATACATTCCACGTAAAGTTGCAACTTTTGAAGGCTAAAGAAAAAGTAAATTCGAAGTCGATGGGAGGTCAGACATATAACGTTGCTCCAAAAATTGAAAATCACGAGCCCACACTCTGGATTAGCTGTCAGCATCTCAGACCGTCATAAAAACTCTTGTGAGATTTTTTGTTTCCTTCTTCTGTGCTTTTGTGAACTTTTGTTTCTGAAGATTCTTCACTCCATTTACAAAAAATATCTTCCAAATTAACTATCTTTTTATTCCGAAGGAAGTCTCAATAAATCAAAAGGTTTACAAAGTTCCCAGATTCTGTCCCAAAAATGAAAAAGAAAAAAAAAAAGGAAAAAAAAGTCTGCAGATATTTTCACCTCTTTGGGTCCCATTTCCATGTCCACTATGGTCTGACGCTATCTTTGGTACTCGCGGCATTTATTCCGGATATTAATTTCCCATGTTTTTGTCTTTTTCCTTTTGTTGTTCGATAAATAAATCACTTTTTTTCTTTTTTTTAAGGAAACTACTAATACTAATAAGGTATTTAAAAGAACGATAACAACAATAGAACTTTTTTTATTGCCATATATAAAAATTTTATATTATAATAATTTTTTTATTATTATTATAGCATGTAAAATTTTACACGATTTATAAAGTTTTCACCACTCAACTAAATAACCAATAAGTGTGTGTATATCACATTTTAAAGCTTCTAAAATCAGACTTTTGCTTCTCATCGATCGTGTAAAAGGTTAAACAATAATACAAACCATCCGTGTTTAGTAGGTGCCTAAACAAAAAAAAAAAATCTAGGTTGGGTTGAGTATGTTAGTTTAAACATTATAACGTATGTAAATTTTATATTATAATAATTTTTTTATTTTATTATAAATATCTAAAGTTTTAGATTATTCGTTGGCTAAAACGACACTGCTAAATAGATGACCCCTGTTCTCCACTAGGCATGAAAATATATTTATAGTATTGACAAAGCAAACGATGAAACACCATCCTGTGACCAAGAAAAGAAAAGGACATACAAATTGGAGTAATTTTTTTTATAGTTTTAATTTTAGGAAAAAAACAATCCACGAATTGAAGTATTTTCCAAAGAAAATATCCGTGCAAAATAATTATTTTTCTGCAAATACTTGACTTTTTTTTTTATACTCTTTTATTAAAGACAGCGAGTTTGTTGCTCTAAATTCTCGATATCTCTCTCCTCAACTCCAACAGCCTTTCTTTCTCTATAAAAAGCATGGGAAACGCCCAAAATCCTAGCTTCGAAACTCGCAGACAGTAAAACCGGCCAAACAGTTTCACCGCCGACAACCGGTGGCCGCTCATCCGCAAAATGGAAGGCAAAACGATGTCGTCAGAGAGTTGGACCGACGAGAAGCACCTCCGGTACTTGAGGTCTATAGAGGCCTCCTTCGTCCGTACCATGCTTGAAAATAACGGCCGTTTTCCTCTTCGTCTCGACCGATATTTGCCTGACACCACGGACTCAACCCTAGATTTGAAATCTCATCAGAAAACCAGACTTAAGCATAGCATTAATTCAGGTAATACATACATACATACATACATACATATATATATATATTTATTATGCGTGTGTGTGTAAATATGTATAACATTAGTTTCAGTTTTTCATGGTATGTTGTGGGTTAGTTTGGGAAATCAGCAGGAACAAGAGAAAACTAAAACGTGAGAGATTTATAGCCTAGCGTAATTTTGCTTTACATATGGTAGTTAAAATTTTTGTGTCGAAACGGATTTCCCCAACAAAGCCACATGAGTTTCTTAGTTGATCGTCGTTTTTGGGCAGGGTGCATTCTGGCTTCTTTTTGGTTTTCTTTATTTTTTAATTCTCTATTTTATGCGATATTTGCTTCTCCTTTTTTGTTAATTATATATTAAGGGAAATATATGAAATATCCATTTTTATCTAATTAATTATATTTTTTCTCAAGATATATATGCCGGTGAGATATATTATAGACTTTGATGGAAAAAAAAATCCTATATGCTGAAGTACAAAAAAAAAAAAAAAGTATTTTCGGCTCGCCAACCAAATGGCATCCAATGAAATATCATCAACGAATACGTAAAGCGCCGAATATGCGTCAAGATATTTGTTGCCCAACTACTCTAGTGTAACTTATTATTACTTTTTGCCTGTTACTTTTAGTTTTATTAATACCCTCCAACTTAAGAAAGGAAAAAAAATGATTAAAATTTTTTTTTGTTGAAAATAATACTTTTGAGTTTCCTTGAACTAGAATATACGGGTCCAAGAGGAAGAATGGAAGGCAGGGCTGAGAAAAGATCTAAGAGAGTAAGATCATCACAGCCGTTGAAATCATCATACGATGATCAGGTTGGTATATAAACGTCAAGAACGTATTCATTCTGCCATATATAGCTACATTATACATATCATGCTTATATAAAATCAAGTACATGCACAGTTTGTGCTGAGGTGGAGGATACACATTTAGATAATTTAATTACTACTAGTCTTGCAATTATGCCATACCGTCTGATCAAGATCGTACGGTTGAAAACAAGTAGTTAACTTCGAACAAACTCCATTAGGTGCAGCATTGAATGACATTGATGGATCGACTCCCCCAGATATAATGCTTTTCATGTACAGATTGATTTTTGTTTTTATCTTTTGATCTTTTTGACGGACTGAAGCATGTGGGCTGATGCGCCAGTTAAAGAAAAAAGTATGATTAATTTTATTTTAACAGTTTCCTTTTTTTGGCTGATTTAAAATCTGTCCGCACAGGTGGTCCCACAGCTGGAAATCAGAACCCTTTGTGATGAGGATGAGAAAGACCAGCAAAATGTACCTATGGCCCCTGCCAGTACTAAAAACTAAATTCTTTGTTGTGGGTTTTTTTTTTTTTTAAGAATTTTGTGGTAGGGTGTGAAAAAATATTTTATCGATTAGACGTTGTTTGTAAACTACTTGATTCAATCAAACAAAAGTATGATAATTCATACAAAACTTGGTTAAAAGCATATATTCAAAACTGTCAGGTCGATACAATTTTTTTTTTTTTTACTCTACCAACAAAAATCTCTTTTTTTTTTGGAACTCTTATTAATCTCGTTAAGCTTGTCAGTGTTTGTAAAAATACAGTTTAAATGGTGGTTTTTTTGCCATTGATGATATTTTAATGCCAAGTGCTTGTAATATCAATCCGTGTCTTCGAAGGACAGAAAGCTAGCAGGCTTGTGTTCTTTTATCATTACTATTATTATTATTATTTTACGTGGTGATGATTAGTTAGGCTATTTAATGGGCTTCGGATGATGATAATTTAAGGACGATATTTTGTAAACCTGGGGAGAGGCCTTGAGATATTTATTGCAAAAGGGCTAGATTGCTAGTTTAAGTTCTTTAATTTTAATTGGTTTCTTGTTATGTTGATGAGAGAGATTTTTTACCAACGGATTAAGAGTTGATGTTCAATCGCGGTCAGTTGGGCAGTCTTATCTTTGTATGACAGCCTAATTGGTTGCTTTAGCTACGATTGAGAGAGATTTTTGTGGTTGAGGGACAATGTTGTTAGGAAAATGACGTATTAATTGGTGGGGGCAATTTAAAGTAATATTTTAGATGTTTAAGATACTTTTAATCCTGTTTACATATGTGGTGATAATGAAGTGGCCAAGTTTCATAAAATAATTAAAATATACACTGTACATATATATATATATATATATATATCTTTAAAAAATGACGTTGTGAAACTTCTTGGTTGATTGACATGCTTTGTCTCCATATTGGTGGATTACAAATGCTGTTAGGGAAATAGAACGTTTCTACTTGCAAAGTGTAGACTATTAATGTAGAAAAAAGAAGTCAACATTCAGTTCATTCGTACAACTTTTAATTAGTAGACATTATCACTAAATAGTTATGTTTATGATAGTTGTATGTCGACCTAATTGGCCCATGGTACTAGGAAATATCTTCAAATATGCTAGTAGCAATCAGCAAGCGTAGATAAAAAGATCCAAAGAAATAGTGTCATTATCTGAGAGGACATGCTAGTAGTGAATGGCAGCACCTTGTGCCATTTTCTAAACAAATATATCATGCCCGAAATATTACTAAACATGCATTTTGATGTAGCAATCTAAGAAATCAATACACAGTAGTAGAACCAAGGAGAACAAAGAATTCGCCCTTGAATGATATTTAGATAAGGGTAGAGCCTCTATTTTCAATATGAAGTAGTCTGAGTCTCTTTTACACATGGTTCAATACTTATAGCTAGGGAAAGTAAATAAAAAACAAGTAGCTGGGGAAAGAAATAAACGACAGTTGACTACAGGACTTGAAACATAAAACAACAACCCCAAACAGCAAGCAAAAAATAACAACACAATATCAGGTGAAATAGGATGCTCTTGCATCATTGCCCTCCGATGGGAAAGGAAGAGACTCTGTCGCCTTAGCACTTGTAGAAACACCATTAGGAGGAAATTTTAGACTATGGTGATTCAAATTCAGTTTGATCCGACCCAAAAAGTTTGCTGTGCGACAATTATGATGAAAAATAAAAGTGAGATTTTTCATGAGATCTGTGGTGGTAGCGGAGGGGTCTGATCTCGTAGCCTACCACTGATCTCGTCGGGGGTGTGAGGGCGGAGCCCCCGCAGTACGAACCGTTGTTTTTGGGCCGTTCAGTTTATATTTTTGGGCCCATAGGGTTTTGTCTATACCTATATATATGATATATTGCGTTAGAGTTTTATTGTTAGTGAATTTTTAGCCTCCCTAATTGTAACACCCGAGCATTTTTACTACATAAAAAATGAAATAATTTAAAGATTATATTAAGACTAAAATACAATTTAAGAAAAAAAACCGTATAATAATACAAAAAATTATATGGTATTAGAATAATATAGTGTTAGAAAGTACATCGATAAAGTTATGCTGTTTAAAAATTACACTACAAAAGTAATACAGTGTAAGAATTGAACTGTTTAAGATTAAGCAGTATAGAAATTAGACTATTTAAGTTAAAGCAGTAAAGAAATAATACTGTTTAGAGAATATGGATGAATAAAGAATGCTGTAGCAGCATAGGAAATATACCAGCAGTAAAAAAAATATTGTCAATATAAATTTAGACAGTACAAAGTGAGATAATATTGAAATTATATTATGTGATGGATGAAAATAAGTATGGGATGTTATGGGACCTCATGAATTGTATAGAAGAGAATACCAATAGTATAAAAAAAATACTATCAGTATAAACTTGGACTGCGTAAAAAGTTTGGTGGACACCCAATGGATTTTGATTGGGCCACCACATCATGAAATGTGGCCCAATCACATTTGGCCTCCCAAAGGAATCCACTTGATGACTAAGGTGACTCACCACCACTTTTTGTAAAAAAAGAAAAAAGAAAAAAAAAAGGGTATTCTTTGTAGATTTAAAAATCAGTCAAAAAGTCCCCCTAAATGTTAGAATTTCAAAAAAGTTACAACACGAAAGTTGTAGAACTCATCCAAACTACTAGGACATCACAAACATTTTTTCAAAATTCTACTCGGTTTATAAGTTATGAATTTTACAAAATTTTGAGTATAAAATTTCAAGAAATGGAAACGTTATGAAAATTTTAAAGTTCAACCAAGGAGCTTTTGTAAGTTTTGTTCCTTGTAAAAAACTGAACATTATGGTATAAAATGATTGTTTTTTGTTCCGAGGGCAAAAATGTAAATATTTTTATATTTCAGGCCCAAATCGTGAAATTGTGTTAAAACTGGATTTTCACTAGGAAACGTTGTTTTCCTATAATGCTATAGGTAGTAAGTAATTATAGATGCTAAGTTTTAAAGAAATTAAAGTTTAGGCAAGGAATAAGTGAAAGAAAAAGATATTAAGGGCAAAATAGTCACTATTTGAAAAAAGGTCAAAACGGGCCCGAAACGCCCAATGTCAGGAAACGTTCCTTAGCGGGAATTTTTTCGTAATACGTAGGTAATGGAACGAAACAGTTAAGCAAAGTGTTTAATAAGTTACGAAATTGACGAAAACCCTGTTAAGGATAAAATCGTCATTTATAAGAAAACGGTTAAAACGGAGTCCAACACTTCGAACTAGCAAAACGTCCTTAGACAAAAAATGTTCCATAATACGTTAAGTAACGTAACCATTATGTGTGACGAGAGATTTAATAAGAGATGTTTAAGTAAACGAAAGGTAACCTGGTAGGTTATAAAGTTAAGTAAAGAAAACGATAACCCGATGGGTTATAAAGATAAGTAAAAAGAGTGATAGCCTGATATGTTACAGAGTTAAGTAAAAGGTACGGTAACCTGATGGGTTATAAAGTTAAAAGCAACGGGGTACAAAGTAAAAAGAAGGGTAAACCGATAGTATATCAAGTTAAGTGAAAAGGAATGAATGTTTAAGGTTTAAGTTAAGGTTTAAGTTAATTATCAATCAAGTGGATTGATAATAAAGGAAGTTAACTAATAAGTCGGCTGTCGCTTTATCAGGACATAGAAGCCGACTAAGGAAAGGAAAAGGAACAGAATAGAGAATGTTAGAGCTAAGTCTAGGTAAGTTCAGACCTCACCTACAGCATGGAGTAAATAGTTTTCAAATGTTTTTATATATATATATATGTATGTTTGCAAATGTGTTTGCAATTGTTATACAAGCTATTTTTAAAAGTATATTTGCATTTGTTATGCAAAAAGTTTTACAGTTTAAATGAAGATTTGCAATGTATTTGTAACTATTATGTTTAAAGCATGATTGTATTTAATATGCATAAAGTTTAAAAAATCAAGTAAAGGTTTGCAATGTATTTGCAATTATTGTTTTTAAAGTATGATAGCATTTTGTTGATGCACAAAGTTTTACAGTTTAAGTTATAAGCTTATTGATTGCATTTGTTATGCAGTAAATTTTAAAGAGAATAATTGTGATTTGCAAATATGTTTGCATATAATGTGATTGCATTTGATATGTTCACTAAAGTTAAAAAGAAGGTAAGAGTAAAGATAATAAAAAAAAAAGGTCGTACCAGCCTCCTTGTTGTGAGGTACTGAAAGTAAAGTTAAAGTTGTGACCTCCTAGATGTGAGGTATACAAGTAAAGTTAAAGTTTGACCTCATAGATGTGAGGTACATGATCTCAGTGTTCGATGGTCTCAAGTCTTCCGCAAGGGAAGCATCATGTTTATGATCTCATGATTAATGATATTGGTACGAACACTAAAGTAAGATAAGGAAAGTTAAGGAACAAAAGATGGAAAGTTAAAGAAAGATTAGAAAAGTTAAGGGACAAAGAAAGAAAATTAAAGTTAAAAAAAAAAAAAAAGAATGTTCTGTTAGACATGTATGCTCTAAGGAGTAAAAATGTAATACGTTTTTGGAGACATTTTTATCAATAAAGAATTTATTCATTTATATATACCAAATATTGTCCTCTTTACGTTCATATTTGTTGAATGTATGATAAGCAAACAGTAGTCTAAGACTATCAGTCTAAACCTTAAGAATTGGGCATATGATGGGATGATTATGCGGAAGACACAATTCTTAGGGTGACGGTCTAAAACATATGATCCGCAATCGAGGGAATAAAGTTGGGCGCTTTATTCATGTAAAGATTGTTATGTTGTCTTTATCCTTTTTGGGAGATGGTTTGTCTTGACCATCGGAGTTGAACTCCATGAATAGAAACATTGGCACGTTGTCAAAGGTGACGATGTGTTGGATTGGGACATAAAGTGAATTGATTTGGATTAATAATTTTGTCTTGGCAAATCGATTCACTTTAGACAATCATTTGTATTGTATCTTAATCCTGAGATGAATAATGGGCTCGTTGTCTCGACTTATGTCTTTTGATGTACCAATGGGTGACTCCTACATTTCTATAGTGGCATGCATGCCGGTACGTTGGAGGCATGACTCTTGATAGTGTAGACTTGTTATTCATAGATATGGAATCCATAGCTCCTCTTTAGGAGTAATGATATCCTCTTATATGCGTTGTCCTGTAATTGGAAAAATGGAGCGCTCAACCATTTGGATACATAGGTGTAACCGAATGATATACTATCTTTGGATGGTAAGTTTTCTAATGGTGAGACAATGGAACGTAAGATAAAAATAATCAGAAAGGTAAGACAGAATTTGTCCTTAAGCCGATTATGGATGATCATATGGGGATGCGATACACTATGATATGTCATGGAGACTTAGCTACACGAGCTTCGTAATTCTATAAAGTTCGAGAGTGCAGCTCCAAGCTTTTAGTGGAGTAGCGTTGGAGTTGATAATTGTGAAATGTATATCTGGGATATTGGGTTTCATAATTATCATGAGCTTGAACTTTATAGGTCCATTTTGGTCCCCTTTGCTAGCTCACAAAATCCTGTAATGACACGGCATGCTTTTCCAATAATTGGTGACTTATGTCGGATTTATCAGATTGGTTTAAAATTTATAAGAATCAAATAATTCATGTCTGTTTATCGGTTGAATTAATTATGTAAGAAAATTAGTTCAAGATGAACTTGTTGAATTATTGCGTTCGGGTAATTCTTGTCTGTTTATCGGTTGTTTTAATTTTGGACAATTAGAACAAGATAAACTTGTAGAATTATTGTGAATTGATTTATTTTCTTAGAGATTATCTTGATAAAGTTTGTTTTGATCAGATATCTTTTCTATTAGGCTATTTGAATCAAAACTGAGACTTTATCCTATAGAATCTCGGGTGGAAAATAAAAGATTAGCGGAGATTTTTTCCCGGCAGTTCGGCCTGCCGGATGACGTGTTCGGCCTGCCGAACTGGCCTGTTCGGCCTGCCTATCAGAAAGTTCGGCCTACCGACCGACGACAGTTAAGATTACGCGTTTTCTTGTGGATCTTATCAGATATTGATCCGAACTTGATTCTGTTTCGATTTTTTTGAGACCTAATCTGATATGGACTAACCCTAGGACCAATAGGTATAAAAAGGGAGTGAGTCTAATGATTTACTCAGATCAATTTGAGAGATTAAGAGTGATACTCTTCAAGTGAGCATCTGAAAACTCCCTGAGAGCTTTTGTTCACAAATCACGAACACTAGCTTTGGGTTCTCTCTGTTGGTTGGAAGGAGAGTCACCGGTGGAAGAGCTGTACGTGTGAGCCCACACTCACTCCGGTTGTGGATAGAGAATAGCAAAGAAGACCAGTTGGTTGAGGCTCTTCTGGAACGTTACTTCTCTACACAGGTCGCGGAGGTTCTTCGGCACACTGAGATTAGTAAGATCTGTTTAATTTATACATATAACATGTCAAACTTGTGTTTTGGAAAATACTCTGACGAAAATTTTTAAAATTCCGTTGCGCACTTTGTTTCCAATATGTTCATAAGACACTCATAAATGAAAGTTTATAATTGAGCATAAATGGAATCATGCATTTTGATTTTGCTTGAATTCCTTTTTATGAAATATTTATATGTTATGTTATGAAAGACATTTTGAGAGATGTTTTACGTTAAATGCTTATGAAAAACATTTTTATGTTTTCAAGAAAAGGTTTATGAAAGACGTTTTAAGAAAAACGTTCAAGAAATGTTTTACAAAAAACGTTTATGCAAAAGGTTTCAGAAATATTTAAGAAAAATGTTTATGTAAAATGCTTTCAGAAATGCTTTATGAAAAACGTTTTAAGAGAAAGGTATTTATGAGAGGAGTTTTTAAAGCATATTTAAAATAATTTGTGAGAATATGTTTGAACTTACTAAGCGAAAGCTCATAAAAGTTTCTTCATACTATAGGAAGTTTTGTGGGCGACCAGTAAGACCCGTTAGAAGAGCTAGGTGCTGCGGAAGACAGATGCAAAGATTTGGGTATGGATACCACCACAACAGGTTTCTACTATTTAAAAGAAATATTTTTCACTATTTAATATAGTGTTTTCAAAGTTTTAAGAAAATCAGAGTTTTAAGAAATGTTTTCAAAAGTTTTAAGATACATTGTATGAAATGTTTTATAAAATTATAAAGTGAAGTTTTAAGCTATGATTTAATAAAGGTTTTTTAATAAGTTTTAAGAAATGATTTGAAATGGTTTTAAAGGCAAGTATTGAGCAAGGTCTCAACTTGAATGGCAACAGAGGTCGCAACAGTTTTTAAGTATGTTTTTCAAGAATGTTAAAAGGAAAAGAAATTTAAAAAAATTTAATCAGTATTTTCTTACTAAGTAAGTAAGATTAATATTTAAAAACGATGTTTGAAAAGTTAAGCGACTGCCTGAAAAGGTGGGTTGTTACACTAACGCCTCAATTGTAATATTCACAAGTTTAGTGATTTTTTTTCCTCTACCCGTAGTTTTTCCCATCATGGGTTTCCACATAAATTTTCTGTGTATTTTTGTTCTTTGTTTATATCGCATTATTTTCGTAACAGGAAATATTCATACATGTCTAAAACATTAAAAGTTGGGGAAATCTAGAGTTCCACAGGGAGATCAACAGTGTACGCATTGTTATTAATGCGTTTAAGGATGCGAAATGGACTAAACTTCTTAGTTTGCAACTTGTTATAGGTGCCAGTTGGAAATCTATTCTTGCGTAAATGGATCATGATGAGCTCTCCTTTGGTGAAAGACTTCTTGCGGTGGTGTGCATTTGCGGTTGCTTTGTATTTAGCATTGGCTTTGTTCAACTTAGCTGTCAATTCTTCGTGTGTCTTCAAAATTCACTCAGTTGGAGTACCAACGGCTTTGCTCTTCGGTACTGAGAGTTTCAAAAGATCTATTGTATGGTTTGGGGGCTTGAGATAAACAATAGAGAAAGGATACTTGCTAGTGGAGCAATTTATAATCGAGTTGAAAGCAAAATCAGCATGAGGTAAGGCTTAATCCCACTGTTTTGGCTAATTCCCGGCTAAGCTTCAAACCATAGTGTAATGCTAGTGAATTTTAAGTAAGATTAATTTTTTTAAAATTTTATTATTAAGTGTGCCAAGTGTGATTTAGTTGCTAATTTTAGTCATTTAAAATTTTGTTGCATATTTTATATGGTCAATTAAAAAATGATTTTTTTGGGGTTTTAAATGTCAAATGACACATTTGTGCTATACTTCTCCATAATTACGAAAGCGCCATGTAGCCTCTTTTTGTGCCTTTCACGTGTATGGCTTTTTATTAAAAAAAAAAAAACACTTATCAGACATGAGTGAACTCTCCCTTTCCTTTCTTTACCCAAGTATTCCCCAACAATCAAAAGAATATCATACTTTGAGACCACATGTCTTGATCCCCACTGATCCATTTTCCCTTTTCTTTTTTTCTTTCCTTTCTTTTTGTTGCAAAAATAGTACGCAGCGGAAATTTTAAAATTTTAATCAGAGTATTTTCTAAAAACATAAGTTTGACACGCTATATGCATAATTTAACCGAATCTTACTATCCTCATTTACTGAAGAGCTCTTGCAATATGTATAGAGAAGGGCGTTCCAAAAGAGCCTCAATCTTCTTTGCTATTCTCAATCCACGATTGCAGTGTGTGTGGGCGCACGTCGTACAACTCTTCTCGATGACTCTTCGTCCAACCAATTGAGGAAACCCAGAACTAAGGTTCGTGATTTGTGAACAATAGCTCTTAGGGAGTTTCAAAGACTTACAGACTAGAGTACTCGCTCCTAATTCCTTAATTGATCTCAATAACATAAAAGTCTCACTCTCTATTTATAGAGTTCGTCCCCACGTTGGTCCTTATCAGATAAGGCTTCAAAAATTTGAATATGGATCAATATTTGATAAAAACGCATGATCAAATTATCGTTCAGTTGGCAGGTCGAACTAGCAGATCGGCGTGCCGAACTTACTCCATCGGTAAGCCGAACCAATGATAAATGATCCTTGTGAATTTTTGTTTTCCACCCAAAATTCTTGGAATAAAGCCTCAGTTTTAATTCAAATAACCCAATAGAGAAGTTATCTGATTAAAACAGCCATATCTAGGCAATCTCTAGAAAAATAAATATTCCCGATAATTCAACAAGTTTATCTTGAATTAATTTTTCACAAAATTAACTCAACTGATAAACAGACATGAATTATCTGATCTTATCGAATTTCAGCCAATCTAATAATTTAACATAAGTCACCAATTTATTAAAAAAGTATACCGTATCGTTACAGGATTTATTATGAGCTAGCAAAGGGGACCTGATGGACCTATATAGTTTAAGCTCCTAATAATTATGAAACATAATATCCCAGATATACATTTCATAATTATTAACTCTAACGCTGCTCCACTAAAAGCTTAAAGCTACACTCTCGAACTATATAAAATTACGAAGCTTGAATAGTTAAGTCTCCATGACATATCATAATGTATCGTATTTGTTGAAAAAAGAGAGCGCAGCAGAATTTTAAAAATTTTATATCAGAGTAATTTTCAAAACACAAGTTTGACATACTATATGTATAAATTAACTAGATCTTACTAACCTTTGTGTGCCGAAGAACCTCCGCAATCTGTGAAGAAAAATAACGTTCTAGAATAGCTTCAACCAACTGGTTTTCTTTGCTATTCTCTATCCACGACCGGAGTAAGTGTGGGCTCACACGTACAATTCTTCCACTGGTGACTCTCCTTCTAATCAATCGAGAGAACCCAAAGCAAGTGTTCGTGATTTGTGAACAAAAGCTCTCAGGGAGTTTTTCAGATTCTCACTTAGCAGAGTATCACTCTTAATCTCTCAATTGATCTAAGTAACCTGTGAGAATCACTCCCTATATATAAAGGTTGGTCCTAGGGTCAGTCCCCATCATATTAGGTCTCAAAATTTGGATAAGAATCAAATTCGAATCAATATCTGATAAGATCCAGGGGCCGAACAGGTCTCATAGGCAGGCTGAACACGTCCATCGGTAGGCCGAACTGTCGAATAAAAAATTTCACGAATCTTTTATTTTCCATCGGAGATTCTATAGGATAAAGTCTCAGTTTTAATTCAAATAACCCAATAGAGAAGTTATCTGATTAGAACAACTTTATCTAGATAATCTCTAAGAAAATAAATCAATTCTCAATAATTCTACAAGTTTATCCTGATATAATTTATCTAAAATTAAAACAACCAACAAACAGACAAGAATTATCCAATCTCAATAATTCAACAAGTTTATCTTGAATTAATTTATTACAAAATGAATTCAACCGATAAACAGACATGAATTATTTAATTCTTCTAAATTTTAACCAATTTGATAAATTCGACATAAGTCACCAATTATTGGAGAAGCACGTCGTGTCGTTACAGGATGTTGTGAGCTAGCAAAGAGGACCAAATAGACCTATATAGTTCAAGCTCCCAATAATTATGAAACCCAATATCCCAGATATACATTTCATAATTATCAACTCCAACGCTACTCCACTAAAAGCTTGGAGCTGCACTTTCAAACTACATAAAATTACGAAGCTCGTATAGCTGAGTCTTTATGACATATCATAGTGTATCGTATCCCCATATGATAGTCCATAATCGGCTTAAGGACAAGTTCTGTCTTATCTTCCCGATTCTTTTTATCTTACGTTCCATTATCTCACAATTAGAAAACTTACCATCCAAAGACAGTATACCATTCGGTTACACCGATGTATCCAAATGGTTGAGCGCTTCAATTTTTCAATTACAGGATAACGCATATAAGAGGATATCATTACTCCTAAAGAGGAACTATGGATTCCATATCTATGAATAACAAGTCTACGTCATCAAGAGTCATGCCTCCAACATACCGGCATGCATACCATTATTAAGATATGGGTGTTACCCTTTGGTACATCAAAAGACACAAGTTAAGACAACGGGCCTACTATTCATCTCAGGATTAAGATACAACATAAATGATTGTCTAAAGTGAATCAATTTATCGAGATAGAATTATTAATCCAAATCATTTCACTTTATGTCTCGATCCAACACATCGTCATCTATGACAACGTGCCAATGTTTCTATTCATGGAGTCCATCTCCGATGGTCAAGACAAACCATCTCCCTAAAGGGATATAGACAACATAACAATCTTTGTATGAATAAAGAGCCCAACTTTATTACCTCGATTGCAGATCGTATGATTTAGACCATCACCTTAAGAATCATGTCTTCCGCATAATCCGTCCATCATATGCCCAATTCTTAAGGTTTAGATCGACAGTCTCATACTATTGTTTGCTTAACATACATTCAATAAATATAAACATAAATAAGACAAGATTTGGTATATAAATAATGAATGAATTCTTTATTGATAAAAATGTGTCCAAAAACTTATTACATTTTTACTCCTTAGGGCATACATGTCTAACAGTATCCCCATAGGATTATCCATGATCGGTTTAAGGATAATTTCTATCTTATCTTTTCAATTATTTTTCTCTTACGTTCCATTATCTTATTATTGAAAAACTTGTCATCCAAAGACAGTATACCATTCGGTTACACCTATGTATCCATCGTTGAGCACTCCAGTTTTTTAATTACAAGATAACACATATAAGAGGATATCGTCGACTCCTAAAGAGGAGCTATAGATTCCATATCTATGAATAAAAAGTCTACGCTATCAAGAATCATATCTCTAACGTACCGGCGTACCAACATAAATTGTAGATGTCACCCTTTGATACATCAAAAGACATAAGTCAAGACAACGGACCCATTATTTATCTCAGGATTAAAATACAACACATATGATTGTCTAAAGTAAATTGATTTGTCAAAATAGAATTATTAATCTAAATCAATTACACTTTAACAATGTACTAATGTTTTTATTCGCGGACTCTAACTTCAATAGTCAAGACAAACTATCTCCCGTTAGAGATATAGATAACATAATAATCTTTGCATGAATATAGCGCCTACTTTAACTTTATTTTTTCAATTGCGGATCTTATAATTTATACCGTTACCTTTAGAATCATGTCTTCCACATAATCTGTCTATCATATGCCTAATTTTAAAGGCTTAGACCGACAGTCTTAGACTTTTGTTTGCTTATCTTACATCCAACAAATATGAATGTAAAGAGGACAACAATTTAGTATATGTATAATAAATAAATTCTTTATTGATAAAATTGTTTCTAAAAACATATTACATTTTTACTACTTAGGGCATACATATCTAACACCTTCATCCAAGTCCTCCAATAAAGAATCTCATGCTTTAATTAATCAAGTCCTAAGGCTACCAACTCCCAAAATAATATCAAAAACCACTCTTTGGTCTCAAGACTTATACAGAGCTCAAAGGCTCAAGTTTAACCAAGTTCTTTCTTTGTTCTTAAGAGATTGAGGTAAGTAATCCAGAAACCTAAACCTAGAATTTCATGCTTTTGGAAATCTAAATTTCATCATGAATTTCTCATTTTACTTCCTTAATTAAATCTCAGATTTTGTGAGTTTTTGAGCATGCATGTTGAGTTTCAAGGGAATCTTATGCATATGTTTGATTTATAAATCTATGAAATAATGAAAAAGCTGTATTAATATTGTGTTGAAAGGAATCTAAACATGTTTAAAAGTGTTATGGGTTGATGCATGTGAGATTTTATTGAAAAGAAGTTTTGAAGTCATAATCTTTATGCATGGATTATGTCTTTCAAAATTTGTTCAATCCTTTGATTTCCATAAATTGTTTGTTAAAAATTTGATGAAAAATATTTATTTGTGTTTTAGTATGTTCATCTTGGTGTTTTGGGACATTTTATTACGTTTTGAACTGATTTGATATGAAAAGTTGGTGTTAGAGATGAATCAGTTCATGAGAAGGAGAACTGGCTTCTGCCAGTTCTAGAGGGAGGGCGGTCGACAGCCCCTTTGGAGGCCGGTCGACCGCGGTGGCTATTCTGGTGGCAGTCACCTTTTTCGAAGCTTGTCGAGCTCACTAACATGTGCTGGTTCGGTCTCAACTGTGTTTAGTCATTAAAATGTTTCCAAAAGCCATATTCTATGTCTTTAAAACTTTGAAAATATTTCCTTGCATTCGATGAATTGTTTATACAAAATAGCACACTATTGATCAAATTAACATAATGATATTTGTTGAGCATAATTCCTGACTTTAAATGCAATTTTTAAGGTTTTGAACATTAATGGAGCTTACGTTAAACTTTGTTTGGAGCTAACAGTATTAAATTTCAAATTGAGATAGGATATTTTCTATCCTTTCTTTGATAGCCCCTTTTATAAATTATTTTGGCCAAAGTTTAATTTTTAAATGAATTTTTAAGAATGATTTCTATTTGATATTGAAGTTATTTTTATGCATTTAAGGATTTGTATTTTGATATTCTTTTTGATTCCTAAAACCCGTACAGTAGTATTATATCAAGTTTCGTATAAGTAAGTATTTTTATTAACTTGTTAAGACTTTGAGATTTATTTCAGTAAGAATAATTTGTGAACAATTCTTTTATTTATGACTACTAGTTTTAAACAACATGATTTAACTGATTATCCTACCGAGCCTTTCGCTCACATTTTATTATTTTAAAATTCCCCTCATAGGTTTGAAGAATAAGGAGCATGAGTAGAAATAGTATTTTTTTTTGAAACTATTGTATGGCACGTGTACTGTACGACTTGTCCTGATGTTATCTATGTCAATTACATAGCATAATTTATTCTAAAAATGATGATTGTCAGTAGTCTTATATTATTAATTGCATTTTAATTACCTAATCACATTCGTGGTAAGCATCCACATGACGGTGATTGTCGATGAGATTTGTTTCGACTGAGCACTTTATATTCATTTATTTTGTTTAATTATTTGTTTAATTCAATTAATCATATTTATTTTTATTTATCTCCGTGCGGCCCTCGGGTCATGACACATAGCCTCCAACGTCCAAGTAACGACTTCCATCTGCCAATCAATTTGTGGGTGATAGGCACTATTGAAGTTCAAAACAGTAGCAAAATGCTTCCACAGCTCTTGCCAAAGGTGATTGATAAACTTGATGTCTTGGTCAAAAGTAATGGAACAAGGGACTTCGTGTAAGCACATAATATCCTTGAAGAAAAGGTTTGCCATATGGCTAACATCCACGATTTTCTTGCAAGGAACAAAGTGTGCCATTTTTGAAAACCGATCAACAACAACCATCACAGAGTCAACACGCCGTGCCGCCTCTAGCGCAAAATCCATGCTAAGGTCTTCCCAAATGGACTCTGGAATAGGTAGAGGAGTGTATAAGCTGGTGTTTTGCGCTTGACCCTTGGAGGCTTGATAAATACCACAACGTTTAACAAATCGGGCAATGTTGCGCTGCCACTGTCTATAATGACATTGCAAACCTTTTTGTTGATGGTGCATCTTGTTTGGAATATGGCATGCCTCCGTGACGAGTGAATTTGCTTCAGAGCAAATAGCAAACATTGAACTGTGCACACCACTGGCTCCCCTTTATCCCCTTGCATAATTTCAACACCGTCAAAATCACCTAACTGACCACCGAGGTCTTCCTTTTGCTCTACATCTGCCACATCTTTTGCGACTGGCGCCATTGTGGGTAGTCATTTGATCGGTGGCCTAGTTGAAAACAACAGAAACACTTGTTGTTCTGCAGTCAGGCATATGGATTTGAGGGCTAAGCTTGAGTCATTGTAGCCTTCCCTGCAGGTTTTTTATTGCCTGAGGCACTATCAATAGAGCTACAAGAAGAGATGATGGGAGGGCTGGTTGGTTGGTAACCTGGGGAGCAAGTCTTTGCGATTGTGATTTCTATCAATCGACGATAGCTATGGTTGGAGCTTTGAATTAACTATTGAACCACCTCTAGTGCAAGGTTAACAGTGTTAGTTAGTCTCCAAATAGACTTGAGGGACAACTTGCCGTGAATAGCCTTCTTTATGCCACCCATATTGCAAGCGACTTGTTGTGGTTCTGTTTCATTGAGATTGTTTCGAGCATTAAGTGGGTTGCGCACCGACCAAGTCCTTTGTTGACAATGCTGATAATTCTAGTGCAAGATCTACTTATAATCGGAGGAAAGAAACTGATCTTTCATGAGTCGGTGCATACGAGCCCAAGTTCAGATTACCTTTTTACCTTTGCAACGTTAGTTGATAGTGAGCTACTTCTACCAAGCTGAGGCAACAACCGTTAACTTATAGGCTACTAATTTTACCTGTTTGTTCTCTAGAATGTCCATGTACTCAAAAAAGTGTTCAACATTTTGCAACCAATCCTCAAATTCTTCAATATCCAAATGACCATTGAAAGTAGGAATATCAATTTTGAGCCTGTATTCATGTGGATCCGAATGATGCTTAAGGTGAGGGTCTATCATACCGAACTACATTGGAAGCCCACTCCTCAACTTCCTCATCAGTGTCTGAATCAGATGGTAAGCGACGTCGAAGAGCTGGATTTCATGGGCACTGTGGTGGATTTGTTCAATTCGGAGGTAGCATTGGCTTGTCCAAGTCTAAATTAGAGAGATCAGGTGAGGAGCTCGACAACATCAACAAAAAGGTTTGCAATGTGATTATAGACACTGGCAACGTGACATTGCTTGAGAGTGAGAGCTTCAAATCTTGCCTCCATTCTCAGCTCGAGATCGTGAATGGTTGCCCAAAGGGCCTTCGTATCTGGATCTTCGTCACAGTCATGGGGAATGCTGCCATCTCCTCCAGCCATCATATCCACAAGGAAACCGAGTCTCTGATGCCAAATCTGATGTAACAATCTAAGAAATCAACACACAGTAGTAGAACCAAAAGGAACAAGGAATTCTCCCTTGAATGATATATAGATAAGGGCAGAGCCTCTATTTCCAATACAAAGTAGTCCGTGTCTCTTTTACACCACAGTTCAATACTTATAGCTATGGAAAGGAAATAAACGACAGTTGACTATAGGACTTGAACCGTAAAATGACAACCCCAAACAGTAAACAAAACAAAAACACAATATCAGATGAAATAGGATGCCCTTGCATCACATTTGGTTTGTATTTGTTCACTCTACTATGTTTTGTTTCTCATTATTGGTCACTATGTTGTAGCCATCGTTTATGGTATTACTTTGTGATTTGGTTGTATTAATTACATTGGGTTATGAATTTAAACTCTACACATTATGATGTAATTAAATATAAAATTATTGATAAGCTACACCTACAACCATATGATTTTAAATATAAATAGTAAATTATTCAAGATGTATCAATGATATGTTACAAAGGGCCCACTTGTTTTACGGGGTCATGAATTTTGAGCTCAAAACTGATGTCGAGAAGGCATTTAAAAAAATAATATTTTGGCTCATTTTGAGATACTCATAAGACCCATTGAAACTAAAATTGGCCAAAATTTCATATTTATCCCCTTTATTTTCAAGGTTTTTGAAGTCATTTGAACAATGTTTCAGTTTAATTTTAAACCTATATTTCTCACGACATCTAAAATTTTTCTTTTCCTTGTACATATCCAAACATAGTCTTGGATTTTATTCTCTTTTTAAACTCAAAACAAACATCATCCAAATACTAGTTTAGAGTGCAAGTTCAATCAATATTTTTCAAACTTTCCATTTCAAAAAAAAAAGAAAAAGAAAATCATACCACCATGTGTCAAACCAATGAACGAAACGTACTATTAATGAAATGTAATAGAAAGGCAACGTGAATAAGTCAAACGTCCTCTTTATATTTGTCTTTGTTTTTGAAAGTGTTACGCCGTTTTATCTTTGTCTTAATTAAAACTAACGTTCGAAACACGTGCAACGCATGCTTAGCAGAAAATACAAACCAACCTAAATTTCAAAAAGAGGAGAGAATCTAATCAAAGGGTTCCATTCAGGCCCTTTTGGGTTTTTTTTTTTAGGGGTTAACGAGACAATTGACCTAATTACATTTATTGAACTGAAATATGACTTTAATTTGTAAAAATTCTACAAATGTCTTATAATGATATCATTAAAATTATTTATATGTAATTATATAATACAATATATAGTACAATATGTAATATCATTAAGATAATTATTATATTATTAAAAATATTTTTTAGATATTTTAAATATTATGTTAGGTTTTAATTTTATAAAAATAATTGGGGCGTATATTGAAATTTTTTCTTTTTTTTTTGCTATGAAAGCCTAAAGCGGGCGTAACAAAAGGCCCAAAACGACATTGAGATTTGAGATCTCAAAACCTCATGATATTGTCCTCTTGGCAAATTGTTCCAAAATTTCGTCTTTTGTCGGCTAAAAACACAAACCATGATTCAGTTCTTCCAAACCTACAAGAATCTGTTTCTCCAACTCTCGCTCTCAATCTCACTAACCCTTCTCATAATCTTCCTCAAAATCCCCATCTTCTTCCTCCACGGCCTTCACACTTACATCCACCCGGAGAATCTCGGCGATGGCGTCCGCGCCGCCATTCGGAGGCCCGAGAGCTCCGATTCCGGTCCCTCCAAACCCAACGCCGAGTTCAGAAAGAGGGCCAAATCGAAGGACAAGTTCGAGTTCGACGAATCCAATGCCCAGATCTTCAGGCTCAAGCTCGACGAGGCACATCTCCAATCCAGGCTTTACTTCGACGAGTATCGTAATGCTTTCACAATCTCCTTTGTGGCTATTTCTTCTCTATTGCTTCAAATATACTTAAAAAACAATGAATCGAAGAAATCTGGGTTTTTGTTTAATGGGATTTTCGTGCCGGTTGTGCTGGAATTTATGGGTGTTGTTAAGATACTGATGGTTTTGGGTAAAGCTTCGCTTGAGAAATCGGCTTCTAGGCGTTCGGAGAAGCAATTAAGCGTTGTCTTTGGGGTTTTAGGGCTGATTTTAGGGTGTTTTGTTAGCTATGGCGTTACGTCTTCGGTTTTGGATTTCGATTTTGGCTCAATTGATGGGTTTGGGAGTTTTTTTATTCCTGTTTTGATGGGCTGCTTAGGAGGGCTTTTGCTCATGCCTGCGACAAAGATTGCCAGGTCGTTTTGGCTTGGGACTGATCAGCTTAGGTCTAATTTGTCAATGATTACTTGCGGATGGTTAGCTAGAGCAATCTTGTATGTAAATTATTTGGTGATCACATTAACAGCTCTCTTATGGATTAAGCCCTTTTCCGAAATGCTTGTCAACGAGAACATAGATGACGGTAAAGGATCACATTTGGTTAGTGGAATTGGAAGGGCGGAAAGGTTGCTAGGAAATGTAGGATTTTCGCGGTCGGAATTTGCGAGACTTAGGATTTGTTGCTTGTTAGTTTCGGGTGTTTTGCAACTCGTTGCTTTGCGCCCCAACTTGCAAATGTACTTGAATGAGGCGCTTTTGTCTTGGTATCAAAGGTTGCACGCTAGCAAGGAACCTGATTTAGATTTTAGTAGGGCCAAGGCTTTTCTGCACAACCATTACTTGTGTCTAGTTGTTCTGCAGTTTCTAATCCCACCACTGTTGGTCCTTCTCTTTTTCGGATTATCTCAAGTTGACGTCGACCATTTTGAATCCGATTACCAATTCGTTAGCAAACTACTTCCTTGCTCCTCTGCCTTTGTGAGAGATTTGGCCCTATTTATGGCTTGGTGGGTTGTCTTTGTCTCGGCTGTTTACACTTCAGCAACCGTCGTGTTGTTTCGCCGTGGCGATTTCTATGTTTCTTGATGAATTATCTCCTCTTGTCTAGAGATTCAATTTTGTTAATCTGTTGGATTTCAACTAATTACGAGTTAAGAGTGTTCTGCTGATTATGGAAAGTTTTTTGCTTCTTTTCATCGTTTAGAAAACAAAAGCAATTTAATGACAGATTACTGCGAATTCGGTACATCAATTCACTTCCAAATGCATAGATGTTGTCAAACGGACGTATTTAACGCTTAGAATCTGATTCTTTTGCATTGAGTTTACAACTCTACTACATACTATTTGTTGTTTTCAAATGCCTTGTTGATGTTGCTATTGCGAACCCATCTGTATTTGATAAGCAAAGAAATAGACCGTTTGAGAAATGAAGTTGATCCAAAAAAGTTAAAGTTTGCAGTGTAGCAATTTAAATTTTGTGAAGGTATTCTTTTTCAAGGAATTTATAGTGTGAAAAAAAAAAAAAAAAAAGTTTGAGTTTGCTGACTCTTGGATGCTAGTCGCTTGTTTAAGGCTTGTTCCGTCTTCTTCTTTTTTTTTTCTTCTTTTTTCTTTCCTTTTTTAAGGAATTAATATGGTCTACACGATTTTTCTTAGAAAAGGAAAATAAGCAGAACGTGAAATTTTTTTATTTCTTAGATCGTAATGAAATAAAATACAAGCTTTGAGTGGATATATGCATACATTTGTACGCTAGCTACGTCTTAGTAGTGAACGGTGTTCGGAGTTCTCCTTTATGCGCAATCAAACAGTACAAACACGTTGTAACGTCCCTAAATTTTAAAGTAATATTAGTTATGTTAAGTTTAATTATTAAGTATCTTAGTGTAACTTTTGTTGTTAATTTTAATCATTAGGAGATTTTGTTACATTTATCGTATTTAAAATTTGATTTTTAGTGTTAAAATACCAAATGATATTTTTACCTAATATTTTTTTCATATTTACGAAAATACCATTGGGTCTTTATTTTCTTTTTCTTTTCCTTTTACTTTTCATTTTTCACTCTCTCTTTGTCTCTTTCTTTCTCTCACACTCAGTCCCCTCTCTCTCTTTCTTTCTCTCAAAAATTTTGATCTCAAGCTTCATTTTCATGGATTTGAGCAAAGATTGAAGTTCAATCATCAAGTTTTTCATCCAAAAACAGTGATTAAAGGTTAGCCATTTTTCTCTAAAACTGTTGATTTTCGTTTTGAATCTTTGATGTATTTTGCAATCCAAACTTTATTGAGCTTAGATAATGTTTAATCTAAGCTTATAGGACTTGTTTCACAATGAATCTAAGCTTTATTTGAACGAAATTTGATTTAAGTAAGTTTTTATATATTTTTTATTTTGAAATCAAAGGTGAAATTGAGTTTAAATTTGGAGAAAATGGTTTAAACTTGTTCTATAATAATTTTCTATGCTTTTTACATGATTTTTATGCTCTAGGATTGAGAAAACAGGTTTTAAATTTGAATTTTGAGCTTAGGGACGTCGAAACTCGAAGTCTCGGGTTCCTAGATTTTGCCAGTTTGGCAAGCCGAACTTGATCTTCGGCAGGTCAGATTCATAGGTTCGGCAGACCGAACCTGGGAAAAGTTCAGCAGGGCGGTCTGGATGTTTGGCCGAACTGTGTAGTTCGGCAGGCCGGACCAGGATGTTCGGCAAGCTGACTGTGGACTTGAAAATTTGTGTTTTTACTTAGGTTTTTAATGTTTAATGATTTCGAAATGTTTCAAAAAGGATTATGATTTTGGGTTATGATTATTTTAAGTCAAAAAGGCACACCGATAATTAAACTGACATAATGATATTTGTTAAATGTGATTTCTGATTTTAAATACAGTTTTTAAGGTTTTGAACGTATATGGATTGTACGTTAGATTCTATTTGGAGATTACGTTATTGGAATTTCAAATGAGGTAGGATATTTTCACCTCTTCCTTTGATAGCCCTTTTAAATTGTTTTAGCAAAAGTTTATTTCTTAAATGTTTCATTTAAAAATGATTTTTGTGTTTAATTTTGAAGAATTGTATTTGATATTCCTTTCGTATTTTCAAAACCCGTACGGTAATGTTTTATCAAGTTTCTTTCAAGTGAGTGTTTTTATTGATTTGTTAAGACTGAGATTTATATTAATTAGAACGAATTATGAATAATTCCTTGTTCTTGATTATTATATTTAAAAAAATTGTTTTTAACTAATTATCCTACTGAGCCTTCTGCTCACGTTTTCTTGTTTTTAAAATCCCCTTCCAGGTTTGGAGAGGAAGGATGGACCCAGGATCGAAACCTGGCTCTTTAGATTGAAATGGTATTTTTTTTAGAACTGTGGTATGATGCGTGTGCTGTACGACTTGTCCCGGTGTTAATGTCCTTTCGTCTCTATCAATTGTATATTTTTAATTTATCTTAGAGACGATGATTTTTAATATTTTTATATTATTATCCTTGATATTGTATTTTATTTTTCAGCCCACCTTTGTGGTAAGCATCCACGTGATGGTGAATGAGAATAAGATCTCGGCCTCATCTTCGTGGCATTTACATGACGGTGACGTGACCGTCAATGTTATTATTTATTCTGACGATATTTATTTATTTTTCATATATATTTATATTCTTTTTCTTTATTTATCTAAAACTCTCAGACCCCCTTTGACTTCTGGGGCGTCACACACGTAGTATGTAAATGACTCAGCAAAGATTCACATCCTTTTTGTTGGATAATTATGGGTTTTATGAGCATGAAAACATTGGCAACATCTTCTGGTGGCAAAGGCATGCGTCGTCAACGAGGTGATTTTGTTGGGATCCAATCGTTTGGGGACCGAAGGAGGAAAGGGAAGGGATTGTTTGGCTGACCTTGAGCAAACTAGGAAGATGTTGAAGAAAAAAGGAAATTAAAATTCTAGACAACACATGAAAATGATTGATCAGAATGAAAGATCCATGGAAGGGTTCCTTTCGACGGCATATTAGGGATAAGCAATTTGGCATGTAGCTAGTGTCACTTTGCTAATTAGCTACCACGCTTTTCACTGTTTGTGACGCCTTGAAACTTTTATTCGAGTGCACTTTTTTATGTTGCATAGATGTCAAAAACTATCATGATTGAGCTGAAAATTTTTAGAGGACTCTTTGTTTTAGCCCCTGCTCGGTATTGTGATTCCTCCTGCTCATTGTGGCTTATAGTTATTTTCAACTGGGGAGTATAATATTTAAAATGGTTGTTTGTCCACTTCTCTGTTCGAATTGTCTATCCACTTCTATTAGTGTGAGGTGTTGTCTTTCTATTACTTGAATAGATAAAGAGATAGAGCCACAAAAGATCCAGGTTATAAGTCATTACCGACCCTAACCTCTTTTAGATCGAAACCATTCTTTACATGCACAATATCTAAACGTAATTAGTTAACGGTAATAAATTTATACTTTTCCGTTGTGTATCTGCAATATATGACGTATAAACTATAAAGCGCCATTCAGGGTGCAAGAGTAATGAGCTACAGGCTATTCTTTCTATATGTAGCACCCACTAGAAAGTAAGTTGTATATTCCCATTACTTATGAAAACAATAATAGGAAAAAATAAAATAAAAGGATTGTAACAGTTGATGTAAAATTGTGGAATTACACAGGAAAACCTTTTAACGGTGTATAATACCAGAATGCCTAAAAGAACCTAAGTCATAACTAACACCGAGAAAAACAACCTGAATTCCCCTGTTTCCTCCAACTAAAAAAAAAAGAAAAAAGTACTAGTCAAAGCAAGGAACAGATTGTCAATATTTGTCATTGCTTCCGTGTGTACTACAACGACATAATTGTACGTGTGTTCTACGCAGTGGGAAAGAGTTGCTTTCGACAAAAGAAAAGTGACGTCTTTGTACAAGATGACTAAAGAATATAATTAAGGAAAAAAAAAGGAAATAGTCGGCCTAATCAATCAGGAAAGCATAGAGAAATTATATGCTAAATTACGAATAATCATTCTGCTTTTTGTTTTTTAAGGGAATCATTATTCTATTTTTTATTCCCAAAAAAATTCCAAAAAAATAATAATTATACCGTATTTTTGTTAGTTAAGAACAAAATTAGTAGAAATGTTTTTGGAGCACGGGCGGCATTTTTTCGGTGTTAATTATTAATAAAATTCCCAGCAGAAAAAGGAAAAGAAAACGGACCCGGGTTTAAATGAAAATTGAAACAAATACCAAAATAGACAATTTTATCGGCTGAGATATCGACACGTGTAGAAAGTGACGGAGAAAATCTTGGAAGTTTCTTGAGGAAGGACGTAACGTAGTAGCTTCGTCTGGTGGTTTCTTCTTTTTCCCTTTCCTTTCTTTTTCTTTCCACCGTTTTCCTTTATTTCTTTTCTTTCCTCCCCACTGTCTCTCTCTCTCTCTCCTTCCCTCCCTGTAAATTCCACCACGAACTTTCTAGAACTGCTATAACCAATGCCCTTCGATCTTCACGTCTCGCGCGCTTTTTTCCCATTGCCGTTATCGGTTGAGGCTTCAATCATGGCGGTGGAGCCAAATGGAGATTCGTCCGCCGGCGAGTCTCAGAGGTCTTTACCGACGCCGTTTCTGACGAAAACTTATCAGCTCGTCGACGATCAAGCCATCGACGACGTGATCTCCTGGAACGAAGACGGATCTAGCTTCATCGTCTGGAACCCGACCGTTTTCGCCAGAGATTTGCTTCCTAAATATTTCAAGCATAATAATTTCTCCAGCTTCGTTAGACAGCTCAACACCTATGTAAAGCCTATCTCTTTTTCTTTTTTTTTTTGAAAATTGTTTTGTTTTGATTTTTATGGAGGTTCGATTTCTGAATTTGTTTCCTTTTTTGGATTTTTAGGGATTTAGGAAGGTTGTTCCCGATCGGTGGGAATTCTCAAACGAGTACTTTCGCAGAGGCGAGAAACGGCTCCTATGCGAGATTCAACGCCGGAAAATCGCGGCACCAGCGACGACGCCGGCGGCGGCGACTACGGCAGCAGCGGTGACTGTGGCGGCTATTCCTACGGCGAGACCTATGATTTCGCCGTCGAATTCTGGAGAAGAGCAAGTTACCTCGTCGAACTCATCGCCGATTAGAGGTCCGGCGGAGCTTGTGGACGAGAACGAGAGGCTGAGGAAGGAGAACCTCCAGCTCACAAAGGAGTTGGTGGAGATGAAGTCTCTCTGCAGCAACATCTTCAGCATGGTGTCGAATTACGCTTGTTTCCAATCGGAGAACGGTTTTCAAGCGAGAGAGAGTGGTTTTCGGGAGTTGAAACCACTGGATTTGATGCCTGCGACCACCAAGCGGTTTGGCGGCGAAGGCGAGGAGGAGGAGGCCACGGCGGAGGAGAAGAGGAGTCCGAAGCTGTTCGGAGTGGCAATCGGGGCGAAGCGGGCCAGGGAAGGCGGCGACAACGGCGAGGCGGCGGAGGACGAGACGGATCTACGTCTGCGTCAGCCAGCTGGAGTGGACATTAAATCAGAGCCGTTGGATGTTGATCATCAGGAAAAGCCGTGGCTTAAGCAGCCCCACAGAGTTAATCAGAGGGTCTGCAATTGATGACAGTCGTCCACCCAAAAAAAAGGAAAAGAAGGATCAAGTGTAGTCTAGGTTGTAGGCGGTGTTGTAGCTGTACGTATCCATTTGTATTCCGAGTCCGTGTAAGGAGAGGCACGCGCGAAGAGTAGGTCACGTGCGTCGTTAACCTTATAGGACGTTCAAATATGAAATATGAAATGTATTTAAGAAGTTTCTGGGACCCACGCCCTACACTTGCGCCCTTTCAGAAAGAGAAAAAGACTTTCTTTTTTCTCTGTCTCTCTCTGTTTTTTTTTTCCTTCTTTCTTTCTAATTGTGTAATTTCAACAAAAGTTACTGGTGCTATGCCGGCTGGAATTACCATGGAATTGAAAAACGTGTTGGGCTGAAGAAATTGATGGCCCCAGCGCTAGTGCAGGGGAGCTATTGTCATTGTCACCACCAAGTCGGTCCATTTGGTGGGTTTTGCTTGTGTTATTACTTATGATCTGTTATCTCATTTTATGCTTTTTATTTTAGTTTAATTTAAAAACTATGTCAGATGTTTTAGTTTAATTTAAAAACTATTTTTTAGTTTTTAATCTCATTGTAAATATATTTTTTTATTAAATTTAATATATAAATTTATATTTTAAATAGTTGATCTTGATCTTTAAAATAATTAAACTATATTTTAAGTAAAAGGGAGGACTTTTTTAAAAAAAAAAAGAAAAAACAAAAACAAAATAAAAAACATACAAAATATTTATTTTTTAAGGTATTTAATATATTTTTGAAGTAAAAATATTAGTGTAAAGTTTATTTTTAAATCATAGTACAAAGTTTTTTTAAATTCTTAAAGTTTTTTATTTTAGAATTTAAGGATATTTTAGATAATTTTTAAATTTTAATTGAAAAATGATCAAGAAAATATATAAATTTATATCTTAAATATAATCTAAAGATATAAATTTTATGTTATTAAAAACCGAAAGCATATGTTTGAATAAACTAACAATATAAGATATAAAAAAGTAGACATCCTCCCTTTTTATTTACTAAACCAGCTTTATGCGTATTCGACTGTTAGTGTGTCAAGACATTTCTCCCACTAGTTTTTGACGTATGTCTTTTTCTTTGAACTTAATCAGATTTTACTCTTAGATACGGTGTTAGTTGAGAATTTCATCTCATGTACTGCTAGATGAATCGTAGTGGTGTATATATATTTTGTTTAGTTGAATACAATTCTCCATCCAAAAATAAAAAAGTTGATCTCTCTTATCTTGTAGACTTGTTTGTAGGTGTACTGAGGTTACATGAGATTATGCATGCGAAAATCCGACTTGGGATTATGTTGAGTGTTCAATGTTGGCGATCCTAGTCTGCGCCACGTTCTCAACAGTCACTGTTACAATATAGCATCATTTTTGGACTTTAGATCGAAACGTTTCAGATTTTTTCTCTCTAAATCTAACAATAGAGCGTTCCAGATATTTAAGATCCTCGTTGACTCGTGTTTAATAAACAGTTCACTAATACCATTACTTGTGGAGAAAAAAGTAGGAAATGTCTTCGTCCTGTTAATGCTATAGTAGATACAGATCATGATATTATGTACAACCACGTTTAATCTCTATACGTTGTAAATAAGTGGGCAGATGAATGTTATCTATGAACGTGATTGGTGTTGGAAATTATAATGAAAGAACAATCGAGAGAAAACATGCTTTGTCGCGTTCTATTTTGAAGAAAACATGCGCGAGAGAGCTGCCGCCGTTGACTATAAATTATGTGGACCATTATCCCAACATTACTATTTCAAGTTGGGTTGTAAAAGGGCAAGAAAATTCACATGTAAATATAGATCCTGTCTAAAGTCCAAATACATGGTCTAACTGTTGAGCTGCAATAACCAAAAATGAACGTCACCTTTGGAATTGAATAAGAATAACTAAAAAAATAGTGTGATGCTGTGTTGTATTGGAGTTGGACCAAATATTGTGACTGGAATTTCAATCAGTACACAAGATGGAATTTAGAAGCATGTTTAATTAAATAATATTTAAAAGTCAACCATATTCGTTTTACTTCGCTTTCCCATATGGAACCCCAATCAAAATTTCTACCGAAATTGTTTGGCATAATTTAATATATATATATATATATATATATATACATATTATATAATTTTATTATTATAAACCTTTGCACCGAAAATATACTTCATGCATACATTCTATATATGTCATTTGTTTACATATATATATTAGCCTTATTTGTTTTTATTGTCAGAATTTTTAAAAATATTTTTATATGTTTTTTTAGATAAAAATTTTAAAAATACTCATCGTATAATTCTTAAAAAATTCTCATTTTTTAAAACAAAAATGTTTTTATCTATTTTAAAAACAATACTAAACAGTCTTATTATATTCCTTTAATACGTAGAGCAGCAGAAGCAAGGAACCTCAACAGGCTCTACGAAGCAAATTTATTGAGAAGAAGCGCAATTCTTGGTTTTGATTAGATTAGGAGACTAATAGTCTTGCTGCTTAAAATACAGAACTATCTTCTTCCTAAACACTTTACAGCATTATTATAGTTAATTAGAGACCTAAGACTCGGGCGAAATTAGAAGTCTGCATTTTAAGAGTTACTCATCTCTAATCCCTTTAAGGAACTTCACCACTTGAAGCATGGTAGGTCTGCTAGCAGGATTCTCAGACAGGCAAAGACAAGCAATCTGCAGCACTTGAAGCATCATGTGCTTAGAGTCCGCTTTGAGGATGGTTGGGTCGAGAACATCAGCAGCCTGTCCCTTTTTGATCTTCCGAAACACCCAGCCCACCAAATTACCGCCTTCGATCTCTTTGAAGTTGGGGCCTGTTGGTTCTTTCCCTGTCACCAACTCTAGCAAAATCACGCCGAAGCTGTAGACATCGCCCCTTGTAGTGGACCTTGCGCTTTGTCCGTACTCCGGTGGAATGTAGCCAAATGTTCCAGCAATATCAGTTGTGATGTGAGTCTCACAGGCACTGATCAACCTCGCCAGCCCAAAATCCGCAACCTTTGGCTCAAAGTCTTCATTGAGCAAGATGTTGCTTGCTTTTATGTCCCTGTGAATGATATGGGGAATGAATCCATGGTGGAGAAAGGCCAGCCCACGTGCAGCGCCATTTGCAATTTTGAAGCGTTTTTCCCAATCTAGGACTTCAAGAGCTCCCGTTCGATTTCTGAGCCAAAGGTCTAGGCTCCCATTCACCATATACTCATAAACAAGGAGCTTCTCCTCTGCAATAGAGCAATATCCAAGCAGCGGCACTAGATTTTGGTGCTTCACTTTCCCCAGAGTTTCCATTTCAGCAATAAACTCTCTTTGACCTTGTGTTTTTGCTTCACTTAGCTTTTTAACTGCAACTGTTTTTCCATTAGGCAGAGTAGCTTTATAAACGGTCCCGAAACCTCCATCTCCAATTATGTTGGTCTTGCAGAAGTTGTTGGTCGCTTCAAGGATATCAACTAAGGTCAGCTTCAAGAGAGGCTGCTCGAACATGGCCACATTGATGCTCAGAGGCTCCTTTGATCTGCTGCTACTGCTAAGATAATAGAGATTTTGATCAAGAAAGCTGTTAAGCTTGCTTTCTTCAATTTCCTCAGTTTCTTTTTGCCTGCAGTTCCTGAAAACACATCTCACAAGAGCAAATGCAACAATAATGATGATAATAACTCCAACTATAATCCCAGCTAGTCCCCAGGCATTTAAAAGTGCAGATTTGTCACAATCTTTTATCTGGCATTCTAACCCCATAATTCTGCCACACAGGTTTTTGTTCCCAGCAAGTGAAAATTTTGACAGCTTCTGGCAAATTCCAGCCCTGGGAATCGGTCCTTCCAGCTGATTTTCAGACAAATTCAGGTAAAACAGATTAACCAGCCCACATATTTTCTCCGGAATCTGTCCAGATAGCCTGTTCTTTGACACGTCAAAATACTCGAGCTCCATCAAATTTCCAAGTTCTGCTGGAACGTCTCCCCCAAACATATTTGCATGAAGATCCAAGTACGTCAAGCATGACAGGTTGCCCAAAGCTCGTGGCAGTTTCCCATAAAAAAAATTACTGCTCAAATTCATAGTTTCAATCCTCCACACTATGGAATTTGAGAAGAGATGATCAACCTGACCAGAAAGCCTGTTCTGCTGAACATAAATCCCCACGAGGCTTAGCATGTTTGAAAGAGAAGAAGGAAGCTCACCACTGAGCTCATTGGAGCTCAAATCCAAGTGCGTAAGGCCTTTCAAATTCCCAAAACTTACTGGTACTGAACCAGATAGCTTATTACCCGTCAAATTCAGCTTCACCAAACTACTTAAACGACCCAAACTTCCAGGGATGTTGCCAGTGAACCGATTGTTCCCCAGATACAACCCTTGAAGCTTTATGGAATCACCAAACTCTGGAGGGATGGAACCAGTAAGCAAATTCCCAGACAAATCCAGCGTTGTAAGATTTTTCAAGTGAGAGAGTGAACTTGGAATTTCGCCGGAAAGCATGTTATTGCTTATCAAAAGATCTACCACGACCAGACAGCTTCCCAATTCATCAGGTATGGTGCCAGACAACCTGTTGCAAGACAGATCAAAAACTCCACGGTGCTGAACAAAGCTCAGATCAGGGATATTGACCTGATGAAAATACAAAGACGGCTTTGAAGGAATAGGCCCAGATAGATCATTGTGAGACAGAACTAGGCATTGAAGTTGAGCCAAATCTGCAAGATTCTTCGGTATGGTCCCATTGAGATGGTTGTTTCCCAAGTCCAATGTGGTAAGTGCACTGCACATTCCAAGCTCGGTTGGAATACTCCCTTCAAGCAGATTCGAATTCAAGTTCAGAACAGAAAGCATTCGAAGCTTTCCAATCTCTTTGGTTATGGTGCCGGTTAACTGGTTGTTACTCAAAACAAGCCTTTGAAGTGCAGCTGCTTTTCCAATCTCTTCAGTCAAAAAACCCCCCAACCGATTATTTGCAGCTGAAAATTCCATTAAGCTGGCTGAATCCCAAATGCCACTGGGAATTGCACCGGTGAAGTTGTTAGAATCTAAATCGAGCACCATTAGTGGAAGTTCTGCGAGGTATTCTGGGATCTGACCAACAAGCTGGTTATTGACTAACACCAATTGTGTAAGATTAGTACACTTAACAAAGGTGTTCTCAATTGTACCAAAGAGGAAATTCCTGGCGAGATCAATCTCCACAAGAGACAATGCATTACAGAGCTCCTTCGGTATTCCACCAGTCAACAAGTTATTGCTCAAAGTGAGGTATCTAAGCATAGAACAATTTCCAATCTCAGCCGGGATTCCCCCCGAAAACTGATTGCTTGCGAGCAAAAGTGAGTCCACCTGATTCCACTTTGCGAACCAAGACGGTAATGGCCCCGAAAGCTGGTTCTTTTCGGCAGAAAATGTCAAAATGGGAAGCTCAGAAAGCTCCTCAGGCAACGACCCGGAAAGCGAATTGAAGGAAAGCATCAAAGTCTTCAAGTTCCTACACTTCCCCAGCTCAGGAGGAACAGAGCCGTTAAGCTCAGAGGAAATCAAAATCAAAATACTCAAATTCCGCAACTTCCCGATAGACTTCGGAATCGAACACCTCAAAGGATTATACGAAAGATCAAGCTTACTAAGCCCCTGCAACTCAGACAATTCCTCAGGCAAAGGTCCAGTTATAAAACAAGAAGGTGAAAAGAAGTTTTCGAGCTTAGAAAGCTGCCCAATTTCAGGAGGCAACTGACCGGAAAAATGGTTAATGCCAATGTAAAGGTCAGTGAGGTTCCTCAAGTTGCCAATCTCAGGCGGGACCGGACCGGATAACGAGTTGTTTGATATGTCCAAGGAAGTTAAAGACTGTAAATTTCTGAAGATAGGTAATGGTAAAGAACCTGAGAGAAGATTGTTGCTCAAATCCAAGAACAGAAGCTTCGTCAAGTTTCCAATCTCGGCGGGGACTTTTCCGGTGAAGGAGATGCCGGAGAGGTCAAGCGTCTCGAGCCGAGTCAATTCCCCGAGCTCCGGCGGTATTTTCCCGGTAAAAGAGTTGGGCCCGAGCTTGAGGGTTTGAAGCTGAGTCAACTCGCCAAGCTGACTTGGAAGCTCACCGTAGAGCTGGTTGTCGCCGAGGAAGAGGTGCTTCAGGTTTTTCAGGCGGAGAATCTGGGGAGGGATTTCGCCGTGGAGAAGGTTCGACGAGAGGTCGAGGAAGGTGAGAGAGGAAAGGGAGAATATGGAAGGCGAGAGTGGGCCTCTAAAAGAGAGGGAGGAGAGAGAGAGTGAGTCGACTCGGCCGACTTTGCAGGAGACGCCGAGCCAGTGGGTGCAGTGTGGGGTGGAAAGGTTCCATGAAGAGAGGAGGTGAGGGTTTTCGAGGGAGGATTTGAAGGAGAGAAGAGCTTCGGTTTCTGGGTTTGGTTCTTTCTGGTCTGCAATGGCGGAGTTGGGGGAGAAGAGAAGTTGAAGATGAAGAAAAACAACGACGACGTGAAGTAACTGAAACGGAAGCTTAAACGCCATGACAGAAGAGAGAGAGAAGAGAGAGAAACAGTCTTAAAGCTGAAGAAGAGCCGGGAAATGGGTGTAGGAAATCATGATAAGCTTAAGAACAAGTTATCCATGTTTGTTACACAGTAAAGAACGAGAGAAAAACGCCATAGCCATGTAGAGAGAGAGGCAAAAGAAGTTATGTGTCAGAGAGAGAGGGCACGAAGTTCACGTGAGTTACTCTTTCCCGCAACGGTATTTCTGATTTTGTTTTTGCAGAGAAACCCCTTTCAGAGCTCAGAGGATTCTCTATTATTTATTTTTGGGGACCAAGAGTTTTTCTGAATTTAAAATTGCACACGCTTGTGTTCTTTTTTTTTTCCCCCCGCCTAATCTACACCTTACTGCTAGCTAAAAAAGCACCCTATTGTTGCCTAGTTCAGAAAATCCGGCTCTTGTCTCATGGTTTATCTTTATTTTTGCTAGAATTTTTGTATTTTTGTTTGGAAATATTCTATTACAAAATATCAAATTCAAAATGACTTTGTAAGTGGAAATATGAATTCATCAACTTTTGTATTATTTTTATTTTAAAATTTCTCAAAAAAACTAAATATAATATGTCAAAAAATCATATATATTTTTAAGAGCTTTAGAAACCCAGTCTAAATGAATGTTTAAACTAAAAATATTGTAACAGTTTAAATTTTATAAGATAAAATATTATAATTAAATTAATTAAATTAAAAATTTTAATTTAAAACCGTGACTCTCAAACACCTGCCATCGGTGATATATCTTTTCAAGTCCAGCCATAAAGTTATGTTCTCCACCTTTCTTTTACCTTTCTTTTGGGTATTAAGTATAAGAGGGGCATTTGCTATGCTTCTCTTGTCCCTCCAAACCTCCACCTCTATTTTCTAAAATTCTAGGCTTAGGGAAAAACAATAAAGAAAGGAAAAGAAAAACCTAGTCGCTCTTTGTCCTTGGTGGGTTTTGCACTATGGATGGATGTAGTTATTATTAGCATGTGATGTGAGGGAAGATTCTCATACCACTTTGTAGCTGTTAGCACTATGATTTTCATATTGGTATACGTACTCTTTTCCTTGTTTATTTTAATCTATAGCCGTATCTTACTCTTTCAAAGTAATTTTGGTATCATTGAAATAATATAATTTTCGAGTGATGGGCCTATTGCATCCTCTTTTTTTTTTAGTATGTAGTATAATTTGTTTATGTCCAAGCTTGAATTGTATAATATATAGAATCCGTTTGTTTCACAAGTTACAATTATATTTTGAACAATTTTATTATAGTATTTTCTTTTACAAAAATTTAAATTTGATGTTTAAATCTATGTAAACCAAATGGGTTAGACTACTATTAGTACTAGAGTAAAATTACTGAAAATTTTTAACTAGGCATGAGGCCTGCAATATGATGGCCTAAACATCTTAGCCACTACTGACCCATAACAAGGAAGGACAATGGAGAATAATGGAAACAAATTAAAAAAAAAAAAAAAAAAGTTACACCATTTTTTTTTTTTTTGTCTGGGTTCCCTTTTGCGTTGATATATCAGTTACAGAATTCCTTTCCCACCAAAAAGCGAAGGCGTTTGCTCGTAGTGCTAAAGGCTAAAGGGACAATCATACAAAAGAGAATTCTAAACAGGACAAAAAAAAAAAGAAAAATAAATAATATTATCTTAAAAAAACTAGAAACGTGGGGAATAAGTTTTAACTAATCATGAACTTTTAATGGTTCAAAATGCCTTTTATTTTATTTTTTAAAAAAATCCTTAATTTTCATTTTTCTTTTCATCATATGTAGGGGTGACAAAATGGGTTGGCGGGTCGGGTTGGAGTTAATTTTTACAAAATTAGGTCGACACTAACCCGACCCGTGACACGAATGGGTTGAGAATTCTCAACCCTAACCCGAACCGTTTTGACACGGGTTGACACGAACACGACCCGTGTTAACCCGTTTCTTATGCACAGTGTTAAAAAATAATAACCCGTGACCTGATTTTGACCCATAACCCGATTATGACCCGCAACCTGCCTCTAACCCGCCCACATTAATATATATAATATTAAAAAAAAATTAGAAGAGTTTTATACCACTTCAACAAGAAGATGAGTGATAAGAGAGGTAGGATTTGATATTTTAAGAGCTTATATTATATATGAAATAATATTAATTTTTTAAAATTTAATTAATTAAATACGAGTCAAAAACGGGTCATTTTAGTGTCAGACGGGTTGACCCGAACACGACCTGTTTTTTGACGGGTCAGTTTCGGGTTGACACTAAAATGACCCGTAGTCAAATTTTCTGACACTAACCCACAAAAAAATGTGTCAAATTTATGTTGTGTCGTCGTATCGTAACCCGTATTGTCGGCCCTAACCATATGTTTGATATAAACTAATTAAAGGACCAATATTTAAGTGCTCTAAAATGCAATAATTGGAACTGAATTATTTTTCAATTTCCGATAGAATAAAAAGTAACGGTTTGGACTTCTGGACTTGGGAGTTTGGATGATGATTAGTCGCCTTTGTTTATTTCTCTGTTCTTCTTTTTTCATTTAGTTCCCTTTTCTTATTTATCTTTTCATTTCATCCCTCATGTGGGGATACAATAGCAAAATCTGATTCTGATGGCGTCATTACAATTGGGCCCCCGAATCTCTCGAAGGTACAATTGGTTAAGGAACTGAGCAAAATCAAGACTTGGGCCCATGACTAGTGGCTATCGCAAAGTTAACTGACGAGAATGCCCTCAAAAGAGACGAAATGCAATTAATGCCAAACTGAACGGACAAGACTGCCAGTGCGTGGGCTAAGCATAAAAATTGGGGGAAGAGGTTTTGAGGTTGGCGCGAGGTTGTTTTCGTCATTATGACATTTCTATCTTTGACTCCATTCCTGACTTTTTCTGAGTAGACGTGAATTAAAAAAAAGTAAGAAAGAAAGCAAACAACGAGAGGGGCCAAAGGGCAGGCCCTGAGGCTGAGCTGTCCCTTCGGAGGGAAATAACCAAAAATGGGAATTTCCTCTACAAGAGTGGACACTCTTTGTCAGACTTTATAAATTTTTCTTATAAATTTTCTTTTTCGCCAGGCTTTTTTTTTTATTTTTTTTTATTTTTATTTTTTTTATTGAAAACTTAACGTAACTCAGGCAGTCAGATACCAAAATAATACTTTATGGTTTTTGAAAGTTTTTATACCATGAGTTGTTACACCACATGTGTTTTTCTTGAATAAGTTTTATTTAATCTTTTTTATTATAATTTTATAAATTAATTTAAGATTCATTAATGAAACAAAAAACCAAAAAAAAAAATTCATGTAAAAAACAAACTCATAATACTAAAATGATATTTTTTAAAACTACAAAATACCATTTTAATACTCTTCAAATAGCAAAGTGCCAACGTGATGTTTCTATAAAAACATGACAACAAGATGATAATATTCTTATAATTTATTGTTCAAACTAAATTTGTTATAGTATTTTTTTTAATACTTAATTTGAATACAAATTATAGTTCACATATTATTGCCAAACTGCTATCAGAGATGTCATTACATTTATTTGGGGCCATACACTTTGACTAATGTGTGTTCTGAATAGTCTTCCATAATAAATAATAAAATTAATAAGTGTTTCACTTTATCCGCGTGATTCTTTTGTAATTTCTGAAATTAATGCTTCACTTTCCAATAATTTGTTCAAAGCAAAGGAACGATTTTATAACCGTGATAGAAGTACAGTTGGAAGGGGGGGGGGTAAAGTGAAAAATAAATGTGTAGTTAGGCTTATGGAAGATATCTAAGAAATATAGAGGGGGATGAAAAAAAATCTGTCGATAGGGTTACGGAAGCATATAAAAGTTAAAATAATGTGTACATAGGGTTATGAAAAGATATTAAAAATAAATCAATAAAAGGATTGATGTTGTTTTTGCTGAATAAAAAACAAGATTAACAGTGTCGTGCCTTGGGCTAGAGATGAAATAAAAAGGGATCAATCTATATAACCTTTTATAGTTTTTGAGAGTTCAAACACTTCAAACAAAAAATTTCACTATTTAAATAATTTACTACAAACATAAAATAAGCACGATTGGTTTATAAATTTGAATGAAAATTTTGAGCAAAAATTTTAACTTTTATGAAAGAAAATCCCAAATAAAAAAAATTTGAATTTATGATCCAAAAAGACCTTTTTAAGATAAAAGAGTTATAGAGCTATTATTCGCCTTTCATCGTTACGCCACCACAAAATAATTACATGGATATAAGAAAGGACAACAATGAAAGAAAACTGGACAATTAATATGCAGTTGAGTGTATAAAGCAGCTTAAAAGTTTATAGACTCTGATATGAAGAAAACTGTAATTTGGGGGCTGTTTCTTTCACGTATTGAAACAACTCTTTATATTTAAAACTTTAAAATTTATTTGTCTCCCTAAAATTCAAATTCAATTGATCATTTGAATTTAAGTTTTTAAAACTCTGCTCCCCGTGAACTCTTTAGATTCAAAAATATTTGCTACAGTCAAAGTTAAAATTTCTTCTCTTACATTTGAGTAAAAAAATCATAACTTCTTTATCTGATATCCGATTAAACAATTTTTTCCCATCACGTTTCTAATAAAGAGAATGATAAATCAAAGTCTATATTTTATTTTTTTTTAAGATCATGAACATTAAGATTTTATTAGATTTGTTAATAAATTAAAAACTTTTTCTATTATCTATCTAAATATAAATTTTATTTTTATTTTTTATTTAGATTAATATTTTAAATATATATCTAAACATCAATTTAAATAACAATTTAAATCACATAATTTAAATTAAAATAATATAAATCAATACAGTTTGAAATTATTTACCGGACGAAGCCTGTGCAGCTATTACTATTCCCTCATTATTGAAACCGACTTTCTTATGCAAGCATTCCTTGCAGTAAAAATATCTTGGGAAATGGTAGTATGTAGTTGGTTCATAATTATTGAACTACAGTTACCATTGTACTGCGCACTGTTCAACTCAGTGTGGTCCCAAATTCCATGACAGCAATCCAAAAGCAACATTTAATCAGACCCTGCCATATAAACTCCATCTTTTTAATCACAACAACAATAATCAGATTCCATTTATTAAACAAAAAGACATTAATTAGCTCTTTCTATTTAGTCATATTTCTATAGAAAAAGTGAAGGACTCCAAATTTATAAATTCTTAGAAGCCTTTTGACATTTATGTTTATGCAAAATTAACAAAGCCTAATATAGAATTTTAACAACTCAAAATAAAACCCCCTCGATAAGAAATTTTTCAGATGCCAATGAAGAATGATTTTGACTGTAGAGCACATTCTAAAAATGTCACATATAGAATATACTTTTTTATTAGCTGTAACGCTCAACACTAATGATTTCTTTTTAAAACTAAATTTTAGAGTTTATCCTACACTACAACATGAAAACATACCAATAAAGAATGACCAAGTAGAACTATGCCCTGAATGGTGTGTTATAATGATATCAAAAGGTGTCATATTAGTGATTCACCGATAAATTCTTACAATATATATAAACATAATATTTAAAAATAAATCTAAAATATTATATTTGTTGAGAGTTTTATAATACAGTAATTGTTTTTTTTGTCTTATACTGCTGTTGAGAGCTCTTTATTCTAGTCCCATTTTAACATCTTAGGTGTATAAATTTTGCGCCGTCTATCCTATGCATGAAATGGAAGTTATAGGCTAATAGGGGCTTGGTTGGCAAAGGAAAACAAGCATTGAATTGATAGCTACAAGATTGGTCGTTTAATTAGATGGAAAGTATGATGTTTGCGTGCACGCTTAAATATGGGGAACTGGGAATTGCATTTTTTTCAGAAATTATTAAAAGTGGGCTTGCAAGTTCTTTTGAGCTTTTTATTATGGGATTTTTGAAATTACAAATAAATGCCATATATGGAAGATTGAAAAAAGACTTTGAAATGACAGCACGTGACGAAAGTAAACAAGTGAAAATCAAACCAAACTCACCCACTACTATTTCTCTGCGATGATGAGCATTTTAGGCTCTACACCTGCAGTCCACTGGCCAAACTACAAGTAATGTATAAGAAGAGTCTAGAGAGAGAAGAGAGAGAGAGAGAAGAGATTCTTCTGTGTTCTGGTTGGTGATGGATTGATGGGTTTAATGGATATAGAAAATGGGAAATTGGGTTAAGTTTGATTGTTGTTTTTATTCACCAAAAGTTTGGTTGTTGTTTTCCTTTTTCTTCTTGATGATACTGAAAATTTCTGGTCACCCTTTTTCTTGAATCTAAATTTTCTTTTCCGGGAATCTTTAGTTGTGTCACTGCAGAGTAAAGAGGAATGGGTATGACACCCAACTTTCCCCTTTTCTCGATAGCAAGTTTTACTCAGTGAGATTGTTATGACCCGGACAAAACCAAAATTCAAGCATCTTCTATAACAAAGGATCCATTGTGTTTGAATTCAAAAAATATATACGTATATTGATAGACAAATTCCGAACAAGGGTTCAACCTGATGATACATCTAACCACTTAAGCTAATTCGTGATATATATAAGGAAGAATTTGACAAAACGGTAAATAAAAATTCCTAACTAAAGGGATGACTTTTTTTTTTTTTATAACCTATATAATAATTTATATGTACTACATTTTTATATAATTTTATGGTTTTTTTATTTGAGAATGATTTAATTCATGGTTTTGGTGAAAGTAATTTATAAAGTGTTTAATTTTAGTTAGAACCAATTGGTAGTATAAAGCTCTTAACAACTACAGTAAAAAATAAAAAATACTATAATTTAAAACTATCACATGTTATAATATTTTTAATTAAAATTACTTTTAACAATTGGTTTTAAACTCACTTTATATAGACACCCTATTAACGCCATATTCAATTAATGAAGCAGCCAATGTTCACCTTATAAATGAGGCTCTGGCTTTTCTCACTGTGTAACGTGACGAACTAGTCAACGGTACTTCAAAGAAAACTTCAATAATGGGTTACTTATATCGACAAAACAAAGAGGCACGGCATGCACTTTAAGCCAAGCGCCCAAGCCATCTCCTTAATTAAGGAAGACACCGAATAATTTTCTTTTTTTTTTTTTGGCCCTTTTGCTTGAGTACTTTGAAAAAGGAATTTATTTCCTTAAGTGATGCTTTTTAGTTTTATTTATTGAGTTTGATATTTCTATGATTTAGTGAGTTTGGGAAACGCCATTCGACAATGAGGAGAGAATATATGGGGGCATTTGGGTGGCGTGGGAGTGTGCAGGTAAATCAGGGAAAATACAGTTTTTAAAGAACTAATATTCAAAAATGCTACTAGGTTCCTAAAAAAAATGGGGTATTTGGCACATTATTTAAACCAATTGATTTAAAGAGCAGTGTAAAGCTTTAATACGTTATAGTATAAGGTATAAAATAATTATCTCACATGCTATAATGTAAAGTGAAAAAACAATTATAGTATAAAGTTTTAATATCTTATAGTATTTGAATTAAAGGTTTTGATTCAAACTAGCCTGTACTTTTTGGGACCAATTTATGCTTCAACATAAAAGCGGTACAAATCGATCCTCTTTGGGGCCTTCAATGTCCTTCTATGGTGGGTCATGTCTGAAGTTGTTGTGGCCCACTTCATGCCCATACTGACTGGGGCTTAAAAGCCTAAAGCCGAGCCCAAAAGTGGCAGGCCTATTCAGAGTTTGGAAGGCCCAAGCTATTTGACTCAAACGACGGCGTTTTGATTGCCCCCGGTAAAAACTTAAAAATGCTCTGCCAGGGATGGACCGTAGTACCTGGCCCTTTATAAAAATGCCACAAATTTTAAGAAGATATTTAAGAAATATGCCACAGAAAAATTTAACGGATTGAATTTTGTTACATCCGAAAAAAGTATTGCATCCATAACTATGTTGTTTAAATAAAATTATTTTGTTAAATAAATATACCCTCTTGATCAACATGCATTTCAATAGAAAAACCTAGAGCTTGATTGACATAAACTATAGAGTTTAATGGTGTATTTTATATTCAAAATATATTGTGTGATTTGACTATGATATTTTCTACAAATATTTTTTTTTCCTTGTGGTATAAATCAATCCAAGCCTAAAATTTGTGTCATTCTTATAAAGAGCCCAATTTTAAGTTTAGATTGATTTATGCCATAAAAAATATTTGTAAAGAATGTCACAATCACGTCATCACTTATATTAGGAATACCTAAATAGAACCTTCCAAAGAGAGAAAGAGGAAAAAAAAAAAGAAAAAAAGTTTAGTTTATGAATATTTTAGTAAGAATATAAAATATTATTTATGTCATTGTAGTATATTTTCAAATAGTTTTTAAATATATAGCATAAATCAATCCGTTTGTAGAATATATGGCATATACCATAAATACTTCGCACATACTTCGCACTTGCAGAAGGGATGTGAAGTATTACCATCAAGAATCAGATTCCCAACTTTGCAATAAAATTTCAAAGATATATAATAGCCTACGTGCGTATTTTTTATTGGATAATAACTAGTAAAATAAAACCGTACTGAGAATTTGGAGATAATTTTTTACACCATGATCAGTCATGGACCAATCATGATAAAACCATGAATAACAACCGTATCTTGATCACTTTCCACTGAAAAAGCTTATGCTTATGATATCCCAAGTTGAGAAACGATCCGTCATGATCAAACTCAAACCCTTCATAGAATTAAGTCAAGAAGGGAAAAAAAAAAAGAGTGAAAGAAAATAAAGTTATATAATTGACGACATACTAGAAACAATTTCAATGATCAACAAGCCGGCCGCGCTAGATTGATAGGGTGTTTTAAAACTGTGGTTAGAACCTATGGTTGAAATCATCTTTGGTTAAAAATATTGTATCATGTAAGAGCTTTATATTACAGTAACTTTTTGCTTTTTACTGTATCATGTGAGAGCTTTTTGCTTTTTACTGTATCATGCGAGAGCTTTTTACTGTTTATAATTGGTTCTAACTAACAACCAAACATATTATAAAGAGCACTTGTGGCTTTTGCATGACTTTACAAAATGCACCATGTGATTCTTTAGACAACTTTGGTGTTTTTTTTTTTTGAACTTAGAAACAAAGGATTTAAACTTTACGCCTTCCAGAAAAGTCACGTGTAACTAGACTGTTAGGCTATGTCTGTAACCATGACTATACGCGTTATATTTAATTTTTACCTGTCTATTTTTTATTAGAGTTATTGAACATCTATATTTTGTTGTGATTTTATGCTGTAACTCGTTATAACTACTACTCGCTTAATTCTTGATTTTCTAGTACGCTCTAAAAGTCTTCATTTGCTATCATAGATAAATATACCGGTGTCTATCCTTGAGTTCCTCTGGTATTTGAATTATTCAAAAATGAAATTGACAGTTTCGGAGTTGAAACCACAAGAACCGCCTCCATTTATGAGACCCTCATCTCTATAGAACACATCTTCGATTTTATATACACCTTTAATCCTCATAGTCTATAGTTTGATTAACTTTGCTCTTCATAGTTTAAATTACTCTTCCGATTCTGTCTTCTTTATTCTGAAAATTTGCTCTTCGAGTATTTAATTCCACTCTAATGTTCTATCCTTTTTTCTCCTATTTTTATTCGGACAATTCATTTAAATAATAAGTAACATCATTCATCTAGACCATGCAGTGTACAAGATACTTTTTAATTCTAGCTAGTTACACATAGAAACGAGAGACATACAATAGTATGAACAAAATGTACATTTTACTCATGAAATGAAAATGAAGCAATGAGAAGAGCATATGAAAGAAATTAATAGCTTGAAGCTTTATCTAAATGGTGTTTGTTTGATAAAATCAATTGAAATTCATCAGTTTCAACTTAAATAATGTAAAATTCTCATATATGCCACAATATAAAGTAAAAATATATTACAGTGTAAAACTTTCACACTCTACAGTTTTATCGATTCAACGTCTAAACATGTATAAAGTAAGGATATATATTAGAACATTGCTAATGTAATGTTAAATTGATGTACTAATGATAAATTTAGCATTTAAATGTAAAAAATCCTCTTTAATGGAATGCTATTTTTAATGTTAAATTTGATATATGGTAAACTTTATGAACCATATAACAAATTTGTCATTTAATTTATATCGGATGATAGATTGATTTTCTACTTTAAAAATTACAACATTTTTACTTTTTAATATTTTTAATATTAAAAATTTAATAATTATAAAAAAATAAATATACTATTTTAAATAGTATCCCATATTGCAGTTTAGAGCATAAAACAAACTAACACATCAAATCAAACGTGTTATTGTTACATTGGGGCAAATATAACGCTTTAGCATGTATAAATAATAATAAAGCCACAAGCCTATTTCATTCAACGTTCAAGGAATGGACAAGTAACCTATTTGATCAGCTAGGAGTGCGAAGCTTCCCAAAGGAGAGGGACTGACAACGCAAAAGCAAATTTTACCTTAATTTATGCTGATGATGATTGAGGAACTGACATGTCAGTATAGTACTGAAGAAGGAATATGGGAACAAAAAAAAAAGAGGAAAAAAATAAAAGCTGCCACTACTCAGTGGTAAAACCAAGTTGTATACAGATGTGTAGTTTTTTTTTTTTTGGCGGACTTTATTCTTCCAAAGTTTGAACATCAACAACGTGTCCAACATACACAGATTTATTCCGTTGGACGCATATTAGACCACCGGTTTAGTGGCTGAACCCAGATCAAATTCCTTTGGTATTTGATCCTTTTGCTCTGAATAAAGGAAAATAGGGCTTAGCTTCGGCAGACATTTCACATTTCTATATAATGAATTACCTGTTCATTTTATTTTTAGTTTTTATTGGTTGCATAGTGGGCTACCATTTTCTTGAAAAGACCTGCTAACTATTAATTAGGGATGAGCAATTTTATTTATCTTTATAAAGTTATAGACTCGTTATTAATAAAACAGTAGGTTCTGTTATTAATATATTAGATTGAGGTTTATAGTTTTATAAATAGTAGAGTTATAACCTATAGGACAAAAAGAATTTTCGACTAGGATTCATATATTTCAAAAAGAAAGGTGAGGGATGGAATGATGCTTAATGTGACCGAAGCTAGCTATTGTAGAAATATATCTAGGTGCAAAATTAAAGTAGAGTTTTATATATAAAGCCCTCGAAATGAAAGTAATTAGTGAAAGAAAATGAATTTGCAAACCCGAAACGTTTCGTCCATGTGCACGTGTTGCATGCAACGTTTTGTAGCTCCATGCATGCAAAAGGGATGGGATTACGGTAGTGTTGAGTGTATCTCTTGGCTGCCATCACTTGCAAAATAAATAAATAAATAATTGCCATGAGTTTTGAAAAATAATCTCATTCATATAATAATTGTAGAAATTTTATAATAAGTTTATAAGATCTTATTCATAATGTGACACCCGAGCATTTTTAATATATTAAAAATGCAATAATTTAAAGATTATGTTAAAACAAAAATACAGTTTAAAGAAAAATATTATATAATAATATGAAAAATATACAGTATTAGAATAATACAGTGTAAGAAAGTACACTGATAAAGTTATGCAGTATAAAAATTACACTGCAATAGTAATGCAGTGTAGGAATTGAAAGTTAAGCAGTATAAAAATTAGACTGTTTAAATTAAAGCATCATAGGAATAATATTGTTTGGAGAATACGAATAAATAAGGAATGTTGTAGTAGTATAGAAAATATACTGATGGTGTAAGAAAAATATTGTCAGTATAAATTTAGGCTGTACAAAATTAGATAATATTAGAATTATATTATATGATGGATAAAAATAGGTATGGGAGGTTATGGAACCTCATGAACTGTATGGAAAAGAATACTCAATATAAAAAAATATTGTCAATATAAACTTGGACTGCGTAAAAAGTTTGGTGGACACTCAATGGATTTTGATTGGGCCACCACACCATGAAATGTGGCCCAATCACCTAAAGCCACCCAAGGGAACCCACTTGATTACCATGAGTCAATTGTGACTCACCAACTTTTAAAAAAAAGAGAAAAGAAAAGAAAAAGGAAATAAAAAGGGTGAATATATTCATGGTATAAGAGACCATTTGGTCTCCAACGTGCAAGAAAAAAAGAAAAGAAGAGAGAGAAGAACGTGAAAAGGAAGAAAGAAAGAAAGGAAGGAAAGAAAGAAAGAAGGGAAAAAGAAGAAGAAGAAGAAGAAAATGCTCCATATTCACCCAAGAAAAACCATCCCCTCCATGATCACTTTCTCCCTCAAGATTTGGTGAAATTCAAGCCTCCAAATCAAGCTTAAGGCAAGCCCTAATGTTTTAGTGCAAAGTTTTGCAACTTTGGAGTTAAATTTCTAAACTTTTTCTAAGGGTTTTAGTGATTTTTATTCAAAGTTATGGATGGGTTTTTTATAGAATTTTGTTATGGTTTAGACAAAGGAATCTAAGCAAGTTTAATTGCATAAGTGGAGGAGCAAAAAATATTGATGAAGTTTAGGTAAATTCTAAACTTTATACTTGAAACGTTTATGTTTTTTATGTAATACAAAGTGTTTGATGAAATGTTTAAGCCATGGCATGTAATATGGACATTATGGCATGGTTATTTATGGCATGGTTATTTTATGTTATATGTTGATGGTGAAGACGATGGAAAGAAGAAAGTAAGGGTTTTGGTGAAATTCCAAAAGGGACCAAATTGTAAAGAAAATGGAATTTTTGGAAGATTTGAAAATCAGCCAAAAATTCCCCCTAAACGATGGAATTTCAAGAAAGTTAAAACATAAAAGTTGTAGAAATTAGGGGTGAACAACGGGCGGGTTTGCGTTTTTGGGAGGGTGCGGATCAGTTTTTTTAAGTGGCGGGTTGGCGATTAACCAACCCACAAACCGCCCATGGAGTGGCGGGCGGTTTCGGTTTGGGGGCGGGCGGGTACAGGCGGGTGGGGCGGGTTGGGTCTACACTAATATACAATATAATTTTTTGAGCTTTTTTTTATTAAAAAAAAGTGAAGAAAATTTGTAGAAAATATAAGACGATAATGTATGAAGCATTCTCAACAACAACCAAGTTTGACACCTAAAGACAATAACCATATTCACAACAAATTAAGAAACATAATCATTCATTGCAACAAGAAACATCAACTACATATGAAGTGATGAACAAAGTCAAGAATTCTTGTTCTTCCATAAAACCTGTTCATTGGATTCGAAAATAACAGGATACTACAAATGAAATGATGAACAAAGTCAAATGTTCTTTTTCTTTTTAAAGAATGAGGAGTGGGAGAGGTTTAGATTAAGATTTTTTTTTTTTTTAAGAATTAGGCCCGAACCCGCCCCCTAAAATTTAAAACCGTACCCGCCCGCCTACATATGTAGGCGGGCGGGTTGAACCGCATAGTCTTTTTTTTCGGGCGGGCCGAGGGCGGTCTGCGGTTGCGGGGCGGTTTTTGTGCACCCCTAGTAGAAATAGTCAAAACTGTTAGGACAGCATGGACATTTTTTAAAATTCTGTTCGATTTAAGAGTTATGAATTTTACAAAATTTTGAACACAAAATTTCAAGAAATGAAAACGTTAAGAAATGTTTTAAACTCGACCATGGTGCTTTTGTAAGTTTTATTTCCTGTGAAAAATTGAACATTTTGGTACGAAATGATTGTTTTTGGTTCCGGGGGTAAAAATGTAAATATTTTTGTATTTCGGGTCAAAATCATAAAATTATGTGAAAACTGGGTTTTCATTAGGAAACGTTGATTTCCTACACTGCTGTAGGCAGTAATTAATTATAGATGCTAAGTTTTAAAGAATTCAAAGTTTAGGCAAGGAAAGAATGAAAGAAAAAGAGATTAAGGGCAAAATGGTCATTTTGTAAAAATGGCCAAAACGGACCTGAACTGCCTGATGTCGGGAAACGTTTCTTAGCAAAATTTTTTTCGTAATATGTAGGTAATAGAATGGTAAAGTTAAGCAATAAGTTTTATAAAATTACGAAATTGACAAAAAACCCGTTAAGGGTAAAATCGTCATTTTTAATAAAACGGCTAGAACGGAGTCGAACACTCTGATTTAGCATAACGTTCTTAGATAGAAAATGTTCCATAATATGTTAGGCAATGAAACCGTCATGTGAGACGAGAGATTCAATAAGAGATGTTTAAGTAAATAAAAGGTAACCCGATGGGTTGCAAAGTTAAGTAAAGAAAAAGGTAACCCGATGGGTTAAAGAGATAAGTAAAAATAGTGATAATCCGATAGGTTACGGAGTTAAGTAAAAGGTACGGTAACTTAGTGGGTTACAAAGTTAAAAGCAACAAGGTACAAAGTAAAAAGAAGGGTAAACCGATATTATACCAAGTTAAATACAAAAGAATGAATGTTTGACGTTTAAGTTAAATTATCAATCAAGTGGATTGATAATAAAGAAAGTTAACTAATAAGTCGGTTGTTGTTTGATCATGACACAAAAACCGGTTAGTGAAAGGAAAAGAAACGGAATAAGGAACGCTAGATCGTAGTTTAGGTAAGTTTCGAACCTAACCTACAACATGAAGTAAATAATTTTTAAATGTTTTCTGTATATGTTTGTAAATGTGTTTGCAATTATTAAGCAAGCTGATTTAAAAGAATGTTTGTATTTGTTATGCAAAAGGTTTTAAAGTTTAAATCATGATTTGCAATGTATTTTTTTTAAAAGCATGATTGTATTTATATGCATAAAGTTTTTGAAGATTAAGTAAAAGTTTGCAATGTAATTGCAATAATTATGTTTAAAGTATGTTTTGCATTTTGTTAATGCATAATTTTTTACAGTTTAAATTATAAGTTTTATGTTACATTTGTTATGCAAAAAGTTTTACAATACAAGTTATGATTTGTAAATGTGTTTGCATATGATGTGATTGTATTTGATATGTTTACTATAGTTAATAAGAAGGTAAAGTAAAGATAAAAAGAAAGTGTCATACCAGCCTTCTTGTTGTCAGGTACTGAAAGTAAAATTAAAGTTTGACCTCCTTGATGTGAGGTAGATGACCTCGATGTTCAATGGTCTCAAGTCTTTCACTAGGGAAGCGTTATATTTATGATCTCATGATTAATGATGTCAGTACGAACACTAAAGTAAAATAAGAAAAGTTAAGGAACAAAAGATGGAAAGTTGATGTAAGATAAGGAAAGTTAAAGAACAAAGGTAGAAAGTTAAAGTAAGAAAAGAATATTCATAAAATGCTCATAATTGAAATTCATAATTGAGCATAATTGGACTCATGCATTATGAATTTACTTGTATTCCTTATTATAAAGTATTTACGTTAAATGCTTATAAAAAACATTTTGAGGAATGTTTTATGTTAAGTGTTTATGAAAACATTTTCATGATTACAAGAAAAGATTTATAAATGACGTTTTATGAAAAGCATTCAGAGGATTGTTGTATGTTAAATGTTTTATGAAAAGCATTTATGAAAAATGTTTTAAAAATGTTTATGAAAAACATTTTTAGAAATGTTTATGAAAAATGTTATAAGAGAAAGGTTTTTATGCGAAAAGTTTTTAAAGCTTGTTTAAATGATCTGTGAGATTTTGTTTGAACTTAATGAGTGAAAGCTCATTAAAAGTTGCTCCATGCTGTAGGTAGTTTTATGGGTGACCAATAGGACCTGTTAGAAGAGCTGGGTGCTACGAATAACAGATACTAGAATTTGGGTATGGATACCACCACAGTTTGCTTCCGCTACTGAAAGAAAGGTTTTCTGCTATTTAATATAGTGTTTTTAAAGTATTAAGAAAATTACAGTTTTAAGAAATGTTTTTAAAGTTTTATGATATATTTACGAAATGCTTTATTTTCTTATAAAGTTAAGTTTTAATCAATGATTCAGTAAATATTTCTTAATAAGTTTTAAGAAACGATTTGAAAAGGGTTTAAAGTCAAATATCGAGCAAGGTCTCAAATTGAATGGCGACACAGGTCGCAATAGTTTTTAAGTATGTTTTTTTCAAGAATGTTTAAAAGAATGTTAAAAAAAATAATTCAGTATTTTCTTACTAAGTAAGTAAGATTAATACTTAAGAACGATGTTTAAGAAAGTTAAATGTCTACTCGAAAAGGCGGGTCGTCACACATATTTTAAAATAAATTAATTTTATGACTCTCGCACAAAAAGTAACGAATAAATTACTCAGTGTGGCAGAGGTGGAAAATATATTTTTAGTGGATATACTATAAAAAAATAAAAAAAATATTTTTTTAATCAAATAAAGATATAAATATATGTTTCAATTATTGTGTGGAGTTTACAATTATATTTTTTCTTATAAAATAGGAACACAACTAAAGTTTACACAAGAATTAAGAGTAAAAATTGAAAAGCTGATATTGATGGAGAGACTCCCTAAAAAGAGCAAATCACTTTTGGTCGTGAAAAGATAAAAGCAGCGGCAATGCCAAGTATGCCCATATGCAAAAGGAATTACATGGAGAAAGACATGCTGAAGTTATTTACGAAAAAAGCATAAATAAATAAAGTTTTTGTTTGAATTGGTTCTTTGAAGAAACTTGTAAAGTGTTATGTTACGTCGGTTTCATAGTACAAAAAGTGTTGTTGAATAATTTGTGTCTAGAGAAGCAATTTGTTGGGCATGCTTCACAGGTTGGTGTTGAGCCACAAATCGCTCCCACAACTTGAAAGATACCTTTAACGCAAACCCGTCAACAGGACCAAATTTAAAAAAAAAAAAAAAAAATCACATTCAATGACCCCATTATGTCCTGGAATATTAATAATACTCCGTAAGTGGTCAATCCAGTCAAGGAAGAGAATAAATGAAAAGAAAATTCACAAGTAACATTCAAACCAAAAAATAATATTGGTAAATTAACCGTGGGGCTATCTTATAAAAAGAAACAGTGTATTTAGAAAACCTACCTCAAAGTTTAAGATCAGATGGCTAAATTAACGTTGGATATATATATATATATATATATATATATCCAACATATATATACATGTATATATATATATATATTGTTTTGTGTGTTCAACTTCATGATTGGAAATAATTTTTTTTTATCTCCACTCGATTTTATTTTTTTTTTGGAGTTTGGGTTTTAATTATCAATCAATAATGATGATTCTAGAGAATTTGATTATTCCAGAAAAATTTTGAGTTGTCGTTTATGGGTTGCGACGAATATAATTAGACAAAATATAGACGGGAATCTAAATTATGCTTTGCCATGCCATTTAAAAGCAAACACAGATTAACACTACGACGCTCCTCCTTTGTCGTCATCGTTTCATCAAATTAAATAGAAACTATGCTTCCCCAATAGATAAATGATAAGATATCTTTTTCCATTTTAATGTATAGAAAGCATGTTCTTGGAGAGAAGCACCCTAAAAAGCCGAATTTCCATTTGCGCAAAAGATGTTATTATTTTAAGTGGGGAAGGAAAAAGTTATATTCTTCATTCTCATCAAAACCCAATAACCCGTATACGTGTTGGATTCTAGATTAATGACAAAATGTAAGATTTGTATCCTTTACCTTTAAATAGAGTCGGATACAAATTTTACCACTAGGCTTGGGCTGTAACCAAGCAAATGTATTTGTTAACGACACATATCTTAAAAGCTCATCTCATAGGACAAAGCTCAGCAAATTAACTCAAGTCTTTAGTGGATTCTCTTGACATCTTTCAAAATAACGACACGTTTAAAAGATATTACCAGACATGTCCTTTCCATAAATGGATAACGTTTTGATCGATTCTTTGAGCCTCAAAGCCAAGCTCTCTTGACAAAAAGTTCCCTTTTGTTTTGCCTATAAAATCCCCTCATACTCTCATAACCCCATTGCAGCAACTTCACTAGAAATCATATTACATACATTGTTCTAGATCTTATAACACTTTTAGTTTCCTCTCTAGTTTTGTTTTGTTTTTTTTTTTTTTTTTCACTTTTGTATTAGCAATGTCAAGGGTATTGGAGCCTTTACGTATAGGAAGAGTGGTGGGGGAGGTGGTAGATAATTTTACCACAAGTGTGAAAATGAATGTCATTTACAACTCCAGCAAGCAAGTTGCTAATGGCCATGAGATCATGCCATCTGTCATTATATCTAAACCAAGAGTTGAGATTGGTGGGGACGACATGAGGGAAGCTTATACATTGGTAAGTTAATTCCATGCACTAGTCAATACTAATTTATATCATTTAGTTAGTGCTGTATTTTTTTTATTATTTCACTTCGAAATTTTTGAAGAGTGCCATTATATTAATTTCTTTTATTTTAACTTTTTATTTCATCTTTGAAGATTATGATAGATCCAGATGCTCCAAGCCCTAGCAATCCGTACTTAAGGGAACATCTCCATTGGTAATTTGTATTCCGAAGAACTAATTATTTTTCTAGCAGTGTTATACATTTGTTCAATTTTATCTATACATCTCAAACATAACTAAGTAACAATATCATTATTAATGTCTCTTTCAGGATGGTCACAGACATTCCAGGCACAACTGATGCCTCCTTTGGTGGGTTAACATTTCTTCTCTTATTAATTAGCGAATAACTAATAGCGCGTTTGGGAATGCAATTGGAATTATATTTTAGTAATTCCAAACTATTATTACAGTATTTTTTATCACCAAATTTAAATCAAAAGTTGGTTTAACTGTGCTCCCAAATGCCCTACATACCTTCTTCTATTTGTTAAGTTATAAATCTAAATGGGTTTTATTGCAAATGCGAAACAGGAAAAGAAATTGTGAGTTATGAAACTCCAAAGCCGGTAGTGGGGATCCACAGGTACGTGTTCATATTGTTCAAGCAGAGACGAAGGCAAACTGTGACATGTCCAGCTTCCAGAGACTATTTCAACACAAGGGCATTCTCACAAGACAACAATCTTGGCCTTCCCGTCGCCGCAGTCTACTTTAATGCTCAGCGAGAAACTGCGGCTAGAAGAAGATGATTTCAAGCTGGGAACAAAATAAAATGATGATCTATAACAAAATACAAAAGTGGGGTTTATCTCCTTTTTATCTTTTGTTTGTTTGTTCGTGTGTTTTTTTTTTTTTTTTCGTGTCTTAATTATCTACATACAGTGAAGAAATTATGTCTTCACTTGATAAGGTTGTTGCTAGTACGTACAAAAAGTACTTTTTCCTGGCTTCATGGTTTGGCATTGGGGTGTCGAGCTGCATGTATGGGGAGTAGTAGTGCTTATGTTCCTCTAGGGTTTCGAGGACAATGTGGGTCCTACCTATTTCCACTCCTTGTTTAAAGTTATCTCCATTTCTTATTGGTCGTGACAGGACTCGGACATTATAAATGTGTCATTTCTTCGACCAGTGGCATTCAATGGAGTGTGTACCTGAATTACTTATTGGCCATTTGTATTTTTTTGCCTGCAATTTGACGTTATTATATATTATACCTCATGTTTTAGATTGTTGTACTTCAATACCTTCAAATTGGCAATTTATGTTCAGTCAACAACTGTCATTTTAACATGTGAAATTCCAATAATTTACACGAACATAAGTAATTTATTATTAATCAGATGGCTATTCTCAAGATTTCACATGTCAAAAATAGGCAGTTCTTTGAAAAACAATGATAAAGTAAACATAAAAGACAAAGTGAAGGTACACAAATGAAACATCAAGATATAGGGTAGTTTTTTAACAACTCCAAGATGCAGGGAATAAAAATATAAATATCCCATAATTTTATTAGTCCTCTTTGTTGCAAAAAATACCTGAAAGTATACTACTAGCTTGTTTGACATATTGATTTAAAAACTATTTTGATCAATAAATAGTGTTATATTTTTAGTAGGTACAGTAAAAATAAAAAATAACATAATATAAAGCTATAACATATTATAATTTTAAAATTAATATTTTTATTTTCGACTGTATCCTTGAAAACCTTTATTGCATTGCCAGCTCTAACAGTGGTTTTCATGATGTTGGGAATATCATTTTAATCATTACAAACAACTATCATTCCCGTGATGAGACAAGAGGACAAACAAAAGACAAAAAGAAAAATTGAGTTACAAACAAGTCAGGAAAACTCATCATCAAGCTCCAGTTCCCAATTCGTTGCGAGTTTATCAGATTTCGTCGACCAAAAGACAACAATTTCAATATTAACTCCGGGATAAGTACGTTAGATGTCACGCTCTAATTGGCCTATTTTGATGTAAACGTACAACGCAAAAGTCAAAATCTACCTGTAGGACCACTTAACATGCGCAAGGTTTGGGTCCCACAGACGTACCCGTTAGTAAATAAGATTATAATATGTCACCTTCTGATTAGATGACCCTCTGAGCTTATATAGAACAAGAAGCAGAGAACCTTAAATTAAGGTGGGGTGGAGTGACAAAAGCAGATAAGTACGTAAAGCACGTTTTCTACTGCGCAAAATGATGATTTACCATCAGGCAATTTTCCAAAGTTTCCCAGGATTGATGGCTACCGTGTTTTTGGAACAATAGTACAAACCAATGTTTTAAATGATAAATGGTATAAAATTTTTATATATTATAATTTTTAAAATCAAGTTGATAGTTTAAATTACTCTTAAACACCTTCAAAATCTAATGCGACCAGCTAATTTTTTGCCCGTACGGCAATACCTTGCTATATATTATTGGTATAGAGCCATCCCTGCTGGTTTGGTGCCCCGGCCGGAGACCGATGCCCAACTGACCGACGACACGATCAATTTAGACAATTTTATTATAATATTTTTTCTTAAAAAAGGCTAAATTTTTTACCTACAGACCAAAGTCAAAAGTTTGCGTTGCAGGTTTGAAGCTGACGGAAACCTTAACACAGCAGACAATGGTGTTCGATACCATCTCCGTTGTCATTTTCCATTTCTTGAAATCGAGGAGCTTGGTTTGGCTGGGAACAAGCCGTCCCAACCAAACTGAAAATGCTCCTGGTCCACTGTAACTTTTTCGAAACGGAAATCAATTACTTTAAAACACGAAAAAAGCAATAAACTTCTACTTTTGTAAAGGCTATCAATCATAGAGAGAATTATGTACCAACAATAGCAAGCTTTTTATTAGCGAAACTTTTTTATTTTGTGCTTTGGAGCAAGTTGTTGATTAGCGATTCTTTGCAGTTCACAGTCGATAAACGAAAGAACATTTCATTGGCGTTCTGATTCCATCATTTTACATCCTAATAAATCTACGTCAAAAACCTGTCAGAATTTATAAGCTTGTTAAGAGAACTAAAATAATTAGAAATAAAATCTAAAACGGCGATCTTAGTATTTGTGCACACAAACCGATGTTAAGAATGGATGTAACAGCAAACGAGATAGAAACTTGGGGCTTGCTTCAAGTCAAAAATCTGCAAGAGAAGCCGTTGCCGCAGAAAGATTCTACAGCTTAAGAACGAGAAAATTTCCAGAGAAAAGACTTGGAATTTAATATTTACTGGCAAACCAAAGCCCGCCATGGCAAAAAGAGTGGAGAAAAAACTAAGGTGGACATGATTTTGTTTCCTTGTCTGTATTCACTTAAAATCGAAACTAGACTTCCAAACGGAATTTTTTTTTTCTTTTAAACATTTCTCTCCAAATAATAACAATCCTAAAGATAGTGAATATTTGCGACTTCAGCCCCCCAGTGGCCATGTAGCTAGCGAACATGGATTTGTATAACTCGAGTCTTGAGACAAGAAATTAAATTACACTACCTTGAGCAGCAATATTGGTAGGAAAAAAAAAATCACTTCCATGAGCGCAGCGGGAACCATGCCTCCCACCCGCCAAACCAATCAAGCATTAATTTCTGAATTGCATTGATGCTCCCTGCTGCAGCTTCTTCTACCCCAAAACATGCTTGAACAGGTTGTTCTTTCAAATCTCGGCCCTTCCAATTTATCTTGGTCTATTGACATTGCTTGTGAACGATTAGGTGATTCATCTCCGGTCTCTACCTCACGGGGTTCAAATGATGGGCATGGACCATCATTGCATGTGCATAAAGGTATGGTGACAGAAGGAAACGGACTGCAGGTAACAGGGCAGAGCATATCAGAAGAGACTGAAGCGACACGGTTCCTTCGGATATCCAGCGTACGAGCTGGAGATTGACACTCTGGTTCGCGTGGATGAAGCATGCATGGGGTGCAGAGACCAAGGGACATATATTGTTTATTTTCTTTAGCAGGGGAACATGCCAATTTAATGAAAGAGATGATTCCGTGTCTGCAAAGGGGACATGGAATGGACCCAGGTGGCCCCATCACTTCAGGAATGTTACTTGTTGAGCAAAGATAGAGGGCACATCTAACGCAAAGCTCGTGCCCGCATCCTGAAAGTATAAAAATATGGCAGTGACAAGTTAGCAATGAATCCGCTCTAAATCATGTTCGAATCTTGAAATTGTAAAACGAAACGTCAAGAGCTGAATGGAAGTACCCACCAAACCTCCTACCCCTTCCCCCTCAAAGGTGAAAATGCAAGGGAGAAGAAGAGGAAGAGGATAAGAGAAGAAAGACACTCACATCACAAAGTCCTCACTATAGGTAAAAGGAACGAACCTTCTGCAGCAACAGAACATGCTCTTTCCAGACAGACAGCACAAAGATCAGAATCATCAGAGGAGGTTGTTATGGACTTGAATCCACACTCTCTGCAGAATTTTGCAAGAGGTATTATTTCAGTTTCAGATTTATTTTAAACAACTTCCCCATTTAAATTTTCTTCCGATTCTAATGAAACACCAAAATTAAGCCATTAAAGCTGCACGCTTAGATCAGATGCCTAGTATAGAACCAGAAATGCCCAAATTATCAAGTTTTATGAAAGGCGCCAATTATCAAATTTTTTGCAAGTGCCCGTGCATGCTAACTTACTCGGCTTGTTAACAGTCCAGTCTTTGGGGCTTGCGGCTATTGCTAGCCCATTCGTGGAACATTTCTATGGCACAATTTAAGTATCAATAGTTTCTTGTAGTAATCAAATATCGTATTTGATGGAACAGCAAAGGAATTAGAGTTGCTGTCAATCTGGAAGTAAGTTCTTTCTTCTTTCTTCCAATAAATTGAACCAAGAAAAGTATAAGGAAATCACATGACTCTACTGCTCCCAAGTATTTTTATCATACTGGATTATCAGGGCATACTTTGAGAGACAAGGTCATGAAGACATTTAATAATGCAAATTGTTTTACCACCAGAATGGATAAAGAAGCTTTTTCAATAGCATCTAAGAAGGCGTGCAAGTATTAACACTGTTAGATATTTACCTTGCTATGTTCAACACGCTCATGAGAGGCAATGATAGGTAATTAGATAGGGGGAATGTTGGTAAAACAGAGTCAGAAGTGGGCGTTAGCAAGGGTTCAAGCCAATGACGCCCCCACATCCTAGCAACGTCAAGAGGAAGCCACCTGAAAGATTACGAGTTTAAAGTAATCCTTCACGTAAACCAATCGAATAACTATTGAGAACAACAAAGATTCCCTACCCGTTGCAATTCAAAGTCCTCCTACTAGCACCTCTTGCAAGAAGCACCTACAGAATTGAGAATATATATATCATCATTTTTTATTCAAGAGAAACGGAAAGCGTACGCAGAAGCATCAAGAACCAAATAATCTTGCCTGACAACATTTTAAATTCCCCCCACAAGCAGCGAAATGCAGTGGAGTGCTTCCAGCTCCTACAAAGATATACATTTAGCAACGTAATTTAAGGTAAAATCAATAAATAGTTGCTGATCATCTAATTTTGAATGTTCAAACTACCAAATTAAAATAAAAAATCAAACCTATCAAATCCATGGATGTCCCGTAGTGAAAGGTTACATCTATAACATTTGCATGAAGATCAAGTAAGAGCTGAACGCAATCAAAATAGCCATTCAAAGCAGCCATATGAAGAGCAGTTACACCACCATCCGCTGACTTATTTACAAACTTAGACAATGCACTGCACTGGAATAGAATAAATGAATAGCAAGAATAAAAAATTCAAAAATGATTCTGTAGAAGCCATAATCAGCCAAACTGCACAAAGTGGCATCAGTTTCTTCTTAACTACGTAGGTTAAATTTTATCAAGAAAATATAAGCTAATGTGAAATTTCTGCGTCAAACAAAGCATTCGATTCTAAGGATACTTCAATTCCTTGCTGCAGAGAGTGATCCAGCGAGAAAACAGAATAAAACAACCACATACCTTTGGCAATTTCTTTTTCTCAAACTGACATCATCAAGCCTTTTATTGTCTATCTGAGTACACGTGGCTTCATACGGAGCGCTTGGAACAAAATCAGCCACAAGGAGTCTTATACATCTTACATGACCATTTACAGCAGCAAAATGAAGTGCTGTTCTACCACTAAGATATTCCGCTCTAGTAACCTAATAGAAACAGCCAAAAAAAATCACTAAATTAATAAGCTAAACGAATTGATTCAATTGAATTGAAAAAATAAAAAGGGACTAAGGTATTAAAAACGTAGATCCTACGGGCATCAAGATCTTCAAAATACTATAGTCTGACCAAAATGCTTTTGATATCCCTTAGAGAGATGTTTCAACCTCCAATATCTATCAACAGGACTGAAATTAAAACGAAAAAAAATGAAATTGGGTTTAATTACTCAAGTAACTTACATTGCATCTGAAGAGCATAAGAGTTTGAACAACTTCCCAGTGCCCATACCGACACGCTTGCATCAACGCTGTCTTTATACACACATAGAACAAATAAATCTCGACGTTGATCAATAAAATAAAGATAAACTTTTTTTCATTAAAGTATATATTCAAATTTCAAGCTGATCTCTCTAGTCCCAATTCAGCCAACAAAATCATACCAGAAACATAAATTAAACAAAAATAAAAACACATTCTTGTACCTGCCCACAGTAATTCCTGGAATTCACATCAGCCCCATTCTCAAGCAACAAAGCCAATATCTAAAAAATTAAAAAAAAATAAAAGAAAAACTAAAATCAGCTCAACAAGAAACAAATTTGAACCTAGATCATGAACAGAATTGGGGGAAAGAGAAAAGAACGAACCTCATTGTGACCTTTGGCTGCGGCGAAATGGAGCGGGGAATTAAGACCACCGAAAGTCGAATACTTGGCGAGACAAGGATTGCAATCGAGAAGCATCTTCGCCTCCACCAAATCGCCGTCTCTCGCCGCCGACACCAGCCTCTCGCCTGAGGCCGAGCATCCGAACGAATTCCCCATTCTCTCTCCTCTCCTCCTCTCTCTCCTCTGTTTGTTTTGGTGAAGAATATTAGGTCAACGGCTCCGACCAAACTCAGACACGGGTAAAAAAAATTTAAAAATATACACCTAAATTTCTTATATATATATATACACATGTGTATATATATATATATAAAATTTATGATAGTGGATTTAGTGGGTCACAGATGGATCGAGGAGAAGCTTGAGGTTTGGATTTTAGCTGGAGATGGGGTGACGTGGCAGGTCTGAAATGGAGATTTTCGGAGGAATTTGGAGATCTCGTGCTCTGAGTGTGCAGTGGAGGTGGTTTTTTCTGCTTTTTGGTATTTTATTTTATTTTATTTTATTTTATTTGTTTTCTTTTTCTTTTTCTTTTTTCTTTGCTTTGTTGCTTGCTCCTCCAATTGCGTCAGTGTGGCTTTTGAGGGACAATCATGGAGGCGAAAGAGAGAGAGGTTTGGTATGGTGGTACCTGAAGAATACAGGGGCGTTTTTTTTTTTTGTATATTTCTTGTCTATTTCGTTGATATTACAGACCACTATGAGCCCGTTTGATTTGAGTATTTGATAGAGTATTTGAATAAAAATTTAATTTTTATGAGAGAAAATACTGTAACAAAATAATTCGAACCGTAATTCGAACCAAGAAACAAACAGGCCCTATATATACAAGTAAGCCTAGAATTCATCCAAGGCAATACAGGATTGATGGCAAAATAAACGTAAAAATTACATATCTCTTACCTAATATAATCCAGGCTATATTGAGTATAGAATCAAGGAAATAACTCAAGGAAATAACTATCGATTATCTTCCTAAAATAGCAGTATTCTCTTCACTTCCCCTCGAGTTGACGCATAGAGCTTCGTAATGCCCAACTTGCCGAGTAACGATCGAAATCTGGTTGCTCCCAATGCCTTGGTGAACATGTCAGCTAGTTGTCCTACCGTCTCAATCTTCTTTGGTGCAATCTCTTGTGAAGCAAGCCGCTCCTGTATGAAATGGCAATCCATCTTGATGTGCTTGGTTCGCTCATGAAAAACTGGGTTGACTGCAATGCGAAATGCATCTTGGTTGTCACAAAACAGGGGAGTAGGTCGATGCTGCGTTGCTCTTAAGTCTCGTAACAACCAATGCAACCAATTATCTCACTGGTTATGGCAGCCATGGCACAATACTCCGTTTCTGTAGATGAACGTGCAACCACTGATTGCTTCTTTGCCCGCCAGGATATTGGTGAACCCCTTAGTGTAATGAAGTAACTTCTCGTAGACCGTCTAGTCATTGGACAACGACCCCCGTTAGCATCAGAGTAGGCCTTGAGCCATAGTGGCCCTGACGATGGAAGCAAAATCCCTTGCCTTGGAGCCCCCTTCAGATATTGTAGTACTTGCATTGCGACATCCATATGTCCTTGTCTCGGCTCGTGAACAAACTGACTTAGGATATGCACCGCATAACTGATGTCTGGTCTGGTGACCGTCAGATAAAGCAACCTCTTAATAAGCCTCTTGTAACGCATGGCATCTACCAACTCTCCATGTTTCTCTATGGTCAGCTTATGGTTCAATTCCATGGTTGTAGAGCACGGCTTGCAACCTTGCATGCCACTCTCTTCGAGTATATCCAAAGTGTATTTCCGTTGACTAATAACAATCCCAACCGCAAATCATGTCACCTCTATTCTTAAAAATAATTTAAAGGACCCAAGTCCTTGACTGGAAACTTCCCTTTTAGGTAGCTCTTTACCTCCTCAATTTTCACCTTATTATTTCATGCTAGCACAATGTCGTCTACATAAATTAATGCCGCAACAAATACATCACCTTCCTTGTAGGTGAACAATGAATAGTCCACCTTGGACTAGAGAAATCCAGTAGCTAGGAGGGAAAGCGGTATATTTATGATGCCAATTTCTAGAAGCTTGGCACAGACCATACAACGACTTCCTCAATCTGCACACTCTCATCTCCCCCTGTCGAGAAAAGCCCTGTGGGATTTTCATATATACCTCTTCATTTAGATCGCCATGTAAAAAGGCATTGCTTACATCAAGTTGATGGATTTCCCGTTGATGAACAACAACTATAGCAAGAAGACATTGTACAGTAACTAGCTTCGCAACTGAGGCAAAGGTCTCATGAAAATCTACTCCTTCGATTTGTGTAAACCCCTTTGCCACTAGTCGTGCCTTGTACTTGTCAATGCTTCCATCTGGCTTGTACTTAATCTTGAAAACCCACTTTGAGTCAATGGCCTTCTTTCCTGGTAGCAAAGACTCCAAGGTCCAAGTCCCAGTATCTTCAAGAGCCTTGATATCTTTTGCCATCTCCTCTCACCAATGCTCATGTTTTACTGCTTGTGAAAAGGATTTTGGCTCATCATGTGAAGTGATGGCCACAAGGAAGGCTTTATGTGAGCATGAAAATGTCTCATAAGATACAAAGTTTGACAAAGGACATACCTCCAAGTTTGCCAATGATGTGGACTCCCGTGACTCCGCAAGGGAGGGTGGTAGGTCTATAGGGTGGCAGCTCTATCTCATACTCTCCTAGATGCTTTGGTTGTTTTCTAGCTCTTAGTACTTGTTGGCCTAACTCTTGCTCTTAAACCCTTACCACTCCGAGTGGTGTTTTTCATTTTCATTACCATTCTCGGCTAAACTCAATCCATTCTCTTCACACCTTCTGCATCAGGGCCATGTTGTCCAGGTTCTGCATCAGGTTGGGTTACGTCACACGGCCCATCAGCTTTGGCCTCTATCTCAGTTCCAGACTAATCAACAAACGCAATCTCCCAATCTAATTCCCTTTGTTCCATTCCATGACTATCTTTGGCATTAAAATCCCCCTTTTATAAGGACAAACATATTCCAAAAATGTGGTATCTCGTGAGGTGTAAATTTTGTGACTCTCCAAATCATATACCTTGTATCCCTTTTGCCCTATAGGATAGCCAACAAAAAATCACAGTCTCCCCCTCATTTGAAACTTGTCCTTGTGTTTTGTGTTGTCATGAGCATAAACTAGACTCCCAAAAACTCTTAAGTGATCGTAAGTCGGTTCTTTTCCATATAAGGCCTCATAAGGAGTTTTATTACCCATGACCTTTGAAGGCAGTCTGTTTATTAGGTACACCGCCATAAGTACGCATTCTCTCCAGAATCGTATTGGTAGACCCGCCTGAAACCTCAAGGCTCTTGTTGTGTCAAGAATATGCCTATGTTTTCTTTCAACCACACTATTCTGCTGTGGTGTATCGTTACAAGAGTTTTGCAATAAGATCCCATGATCTCTATAATAATCCAGCATATGGTTCGATTGAAACTCCAAACCATTATCTGCTCTTATCTGTTTAATTTTTTGCCCGAATTGTCTCTCTATCATATTGCAAAACATAGGCAAGATATTCGAATTTTAGACTTATGCTTCATTAAGTACACCCAAGCGCCTCTACTATAATCATCAACTATTGATTAAAAAAAATGTGCCCCTGAGTATGACGGCGTTTTATAATCCCCCATATATCACAGTGTATTAGTTCAAAACATGAAGTTGACTTTATTGAACTAAGAGTAAAAGGAAGTCTTGTATGCTTAGCCTTTTGACATGAATCACAAAAAAATAAGAGCATCAAAATTAACATTCTTTGAATATCTATGAATCTGACGGATCTTTCCAGTGGACGCATGTCCTAAACGTCTGTGCCAGAGCTCGGAGTTTTCTCCCTTGTCAACAGACAGAGCCACCACCCCTTTTTGCACTGGCTCCAAGCAATACAAGCCATCAGAGTGCTGGCCCACACCAATCAGGTTCCTCGAAGGTAAGTCTTGTATCACACAAAAATCCAGAAAGAACGTCAGTGTACAATTAAAGTCAGTTGTAAGTCTATTAACAGACAATAAGTTGCAATGGAACTCTGGGACATTTAAAACTTTGTATATTTCCATTCCGTTGGGTAACTCCGCCTTGCCAGTGCCTTTTACTGTCACACTATTTCCGTTGGGAATTTTCACAGGTGGCCCTCCGTTATCATCATTCACCTCTGTCAACAATTTTTGATCGCTCGCTATATGTTCAGTAGCCCCCGAATCAATGATCTAGGAATTGTTAAATTTTATCTTATCGGCCATGTTTACAGTTGGCTGTTCAAATGGTGTCTCTGTTTCCTTGCCTAAAAGCTTCAATAGCTGAGCATATTGCGATTGTGTGAGCCCCGGTAGTGTCACTGTGTCACTTGAAACTTGTGCCGCCTTTGGTTGACCTCCTGTTGTTCCTCTGTCTTCTCTAGTTATGCCTTTATCTTTTGGACTTCTCCGCCATCCCGGGGGATACCCAAAGATCTCAAAGCATTGATCCTCGCTGTGACCAACTTTTCGACAATGGCCACATCTCGGTCTGTCCTTTCCTCCGGTGCGTCGCTGGCCTCTTCCTTCGTCACCCAGTTGCCTCTGAAGTTGAAAAGCAGCAGCCTCCACGGTTGGCCTTCTTGCCGCAGACACTTGTTTTTGTTGCTCATCCTCCACCACCAGGTGATAAGCATTCCCAAGGCTTGGCGTGGGTTTAGTGCTATGAATCTGTGTCTTAACATTGGTAAAAACTTCATCCAGCCCCATTAAGATGTCGTACAGCTTTTCTTTCTCCCTTATGGCGACAAACTGTCTGGAGGCCCCGCATGTACATCCTTTACAAGTGCACTGTGGGATGGGTGAAATAGATTGCATCTCATCCCAGAGGCCCTTGAGTTTGTTATAAAACGCTGCCACCGACATCTTTTCTTGATGCAAGAGTGAAATCGCCTGCCGAACTTGATACGCTCTCGGTGCACTATTCCAGATCTGCCCAAATCTCCCTCGCCGTTTCTGCATGTGCGACGCTTCCTCTAACCTCCTTGCTGATGGCGCTTTTCAGCCATTCTTTTACCAGAGCATTGCAACGTATCCAACTCATCATATCGGGTGACCTGTCTTTCGGCTTCAGGATCGTCCCATCGACGAGCCCGATTTTGTTCTTAGCCCAAAGTGCGTTGCTCATATCATACACCCACGCACCGTAGTTTGTTTCATTGAGGAGATCACTTACAAATATTTGCCCCGGATTGTCTGAGGGATGCAAGTAGTACGGGGAAGTCGCATCCACACTCGACGATCCCATTGCAACCGTTTTTGCTTGGCCATCGTCATCCTTGGTATCGTTAATCTTTGGCATGGTTTGCTAAGTCGCGGGTCAAGAAGGTGTTTGGATATGTCGCTCTGGTACCATGAAGAATACAGGGGAGTGTTTTTTGTATATGTCTTGTCTATTTCATTGATATTATAGACCACTGTATATACAAGTAGGCCTCGAATTCATCCAAGGCAATACAGGATTGATGGCAAAATAAACGTCAAAATTACAGATCTCTTACCTAATATAATACAGGCTAGATTGAGTATAGAATCAAGGAAATAACTCAGGGAAATAACTATCGATTATCTTCCTAAAATAGCAATATTCTCTTCAGTACCAAATTGAGAATTGACGTATACAATCGTCCAAAAAAAAAAAAGAAGATCAATGATGTTTTTCTTTTTCTTTTTCTTTTTCTTTTTTTTTTCCTTTCATTTATTTGGTAGTATTATTGTTATGTCCAAAAATAAAGGAACACACTAAAAAGAAGAAAGGAGGAGGAGATAAATCTTTCTCTTTTTTTTTTTTTTAATTTTTGGGCTTTTTATAGTCAGGTTGGCTAATCTACACCACCAGTAGAGCATAGGTTTTTTTAATAGTTTGATATGCAACTTGAAGAGTTTTGTATCTATAAATTTTTGACATGAACTGTTGCAAATCAGACGGCTAACATATTAATCCAACACCTAAAACAATTTTCTTTATTATTATTGTAAAATTGCCTCTTCCACTATAAGAATTTCCTTTATTTATTTTTCTTTTTGACAAATTTTGCTTTTCTATATAAAATTAGGAGATTTTTTTTAATAGATACTGAAAATTTAACTTACAAGTAAGTTTTTGCTTTTCAATGATTAAGTGAGTTTAATTAGATTTAACGGCTAAGAAACATACACCTACGATAATAATACCTAAATAAAAAAGACCTATAAAATTAAGGACCTATAAAATACGGTTAATATTTTAGAAGTTAATAGTTAGAATTGTAAATCTAACTCCGACTGCGTGATCCCTAGAGCCGACAATTGGGTCACAACACGATGACACAACACAAACCCGACAAGAAAAATCGGGGTTAGGGTTGGAAAATAGGCCTCGGGTTGGAATTGGGTCGAACCCGTCTGACTCGCACAAAAAACGAGTTGGGTTCGGGTCAACCCGAATTAACACAAAATCAACCCGAAATAACCTGCCAAAAATGTGTCGAAATCAAGTTAACATGAAAATTGACTTAAAAATTGTTAATCAACCCGTCTAACCTAAATTGAACTCGTGTGACCTTAATGTAACCCATATAACCTGAAATTAATTTTAATGTGTCAAATTAGTCTAACATTTATTGTATATCCAACTTGACATGATTCTAATTTCTAGCATATTTATTTTTGTTAAACTTAAACAAAGTTTTGTTAACTTTTTTGATGGTTTGTTTTCCTATTGGGTCTATCATGTTGTAGGTCTATCGGGTTTAGCGGGTCAGTGTGTCGTGTCAACACAAACATGCACAAAGTAACATATTGGTAGGTTGCACGGGTCGCATCGGGTCAACCCATCTATACGTCAGGTTGTGTCCAGGTTGGGCTTTTTTTGACCTGTCAGGTCACGGGTCGGGTTCGAGTTGACGTATTGGCTGTTTAAATAAGGGCTCAATTTGACCCAAACCCAACCCGTGGACCGAATTGCCAGCCTTAACTGATCCCCGTTAAATTCCATCAATGAATCATGAATGTGTTAATTGATGATCTTTTCACAGTTTTGAAAATTTTGTGGAGACAGTTGTCTCCCTAGTCAACATGATACTGTGTAAATGATTTTTTTTTTTCTTTCCCCCTCTAGAAACCGTGTATATGACATGTGAATTAAATATTATTATTTCAAAAAATTAGAGTACATCTATTATTGATTACTTCTATCTATAACAGATAGAACTGCTAGTAATGCTTCCTTCTTTTATCCTTGTTCCTTTTCAAAACTCAGTTTCTGATTGATGTGAATCAGAAAAATTTAGGTCTCTCCAAAAAAAAAAAAAAAAAAAAAAAGACTAGATGAAGCTACGGATTACTTTAGTTAAATTTTTCAGCTACTAGATGAGTTGAATCAAAATCATAAAACAAATTAATTAGGTAATAAATTGTAGAAATATCTATGTATATATTGTTATGTCATTTTTCTTTCTTCCTCCGAATATATAAAAAATTAAGTGGTGTTGACTGATGTATCTCAATTTTTATCTATTTAAATTTTTAAAATTGAAACCATAGATAGGAGTACTGTGACACCCGTTATTCTCCTAACGGGTATTGAGGTAATTAAATTAATTTTTAATGTATAAAAAAAAAATTGCTTCATTTAAATTTATTTTATAATATTTATTTTTATCTATTTTTAAATTTTTTAAAATTCTCCTATATTTATTTAGTATGATTACTAAAAAGCCTTAGAACTTCTAATAAATCTCAAAAATGTCATATTGGCATTATGTGTGTTAAAGTCTTTAGATGAGACATAAGGATATCTTTTCCAACTACTCTTGACCCTCATTTTCTTTATTTCCTCCGTGACATGCTTCAACATGTCTCCTCTATAATTGTTTCTATCACTTCTCTTCAAAGACTTCATCTTTTCTTCCTTTCTCTTCCACGGTTCCCACACTCTTCTTCTCATTTCTTTGCTGAAGCAAAATACTTAGAGAACTTCTTCAAGGCAGCCATAAAAATCAGCCACCATCACCTCCATTTGAGCAAGAATTTCAGTCATACCGAACTAAAGGAACCTGTTTTGAAGCCATTTCAAGCTTCCAACTAACCATAATCCGAGGTTAGAATCTTATGAACAAATTTAGTCTTTCATTTATAAATTTTCTTTTATACTAAAGGATTATTCAAATTTGCGTTCTTAAACCTAAGTATATGTTTGTTGCTATTTTGGAGCATATGTATGAAGTCTAAGTGTATATGCCCTAGACAGAAAATTTATATTGTTAAACTTTATAATACCTCTATGGGCAGTGGTTATTTCTTGAAATTCTAAGATTAAATTAAAATAAATTTTATGAATGTAGTTGTATGTTGTGCTTTAGTTTTAATTGTCCTTATGCACGCCTTAGGATCAAGGGAGTATGGAGCTAACGTTAATTGATTCCAGGATTAAGAGACTGTTGATAAGCTTAAAAGGTAGGGATTCTATTACTCATCTTTTGTGAGGTTTTTATAGAATTAAAATTGATTGTTTTGCCGCAATATATATATATCTATGTTGAACTGATATTATATGATTATCACATATGAAACTATGACATGGACTCGTCTTGTATTGTACGGCGAGGAACATAATGAATTGACACATGTTATAAATTGAGAAGCATGGTTAGGAAAACTAACTCTATTGATAATGATTCAATATAGAGAAATTGTGAGACATGAAAAGGGCGACGGTTACGTCCTTGGGCATGAATACCCTAAAAGGTAAAGTAGGGGGAAGGCGATGACGCTTCCTTGGGTTGAAAGTCCCAGAACACACTGTACAGGAATCGACTTGGTGAGGACTCGGGGCTTGATGTCCCCTCACCGGAACACCCTTGGAATGTTTATAGGGTGATCAAGTGCGCCCATTTGGGTTTCGATGAGTTGAGTGATACTCTATTTAACATGGATACCTAGGAACAATAATGATTGGTAATATTTGTATAAATGTGTAATTATGACACTTGGTAATGATTAACTACGGTATCCATAAGATGTGATCATAATAAACCTCATAATCTGGAATATGATGTAACTTATTAACCATGCAGGTTTTAATGTGGTAATGATAAAAACCTAAAGGTGAGTAATGGCTTTCTCTACTGAGCATAGTGTTGCTCATTCCCTTATGTTTATATCTTTTCAGGACTCACTAAGTGTGAGGTGGCTACGAGAAATATAGTTGAGGAAGTGATGTAACTATATTACATTGGGACTGCTTCAATTGTTGAGAATGTTCTTCATGATAATGTAAGCATCAATTGTTACTTTCTGTGACTGTATTACAATGTGTTGAGGGATAAAATGATGATGACAACAGTTTATATTATTAAATTTAAGGTGCTACATTAAAACTGTGGTTTATTTATCGTTTATATTTTTATTTTTGAGTTGAGAGTTTTCATTTAAGTCCCGGGCAAATTTTATTTTTAAGGTTTTATTTTTATTATTTATTTTTATTTTATCTCATTAAAAACTGTTAACCCCCATATAGGGGCGTTACAGAATTTTTGGTATCAGAGCCTAGGTTCGGTTAACCTAGGGAGTGTAGCACCACTTTAAAAAAATATATTTTTGAGATGGTTTTGAAGCTGAATTTTCATTGTCATCATCAAAATGAACCTTCACATTGATTTATACAGTCTAGAAGGATGTAACATGGAAAGGCCATAGAATGAAAATATCAATAGTTATATGAGTACAATAATTATATAGAAGGAAAGTATTAATAGTTATAAGGGAATGATAATTATATGGAATGAGTTTATAAGTAGATTGCTTATGAGAGATTCGTATAATATTTGGATCTATAAGCATATTTAATTCGTATAAACGATGAGAAATTCGTATAGATACGAGGATTTAAGAGCCTTTTGTCTCGTGAAAAACAATAAGAAATATAAGGCTTGATTTATTGATTTTAAAGTTTGGCATAGATATGCCAAATTTTTCGTAATTGATTCAAACCTAAGTAATGATTATGTGTGGATTCGATGGAGCACATAAGTGTCAATAACTTTTCTTAAAAGTTCTATATATTTGAGGAATATGATATAAGTTGGGAATCATGGTATTGAATCTTGAGAGAGATAAATGTTAGACTTTTGGTCTGTTGAGACTGTGTAAAGTCTAGAATGCATGAATCTCAAAATTGGAATATTTCGTTACGTACATTGTATTTAAGTGTATCAGTGAATCTTTTGGTTACCTAAGGTTTTGTTATATGAGGAAATTATATATTGTATGAGTAGAATTGTGGGGATTATAGATGTTCTTAAGTAGTAACATCAAGTGTCTTTGTTCATTGATATGGTCTACGTTGGAAGACGTAAATCGTATTGATTTCAAGGTTAGTCGCATTCTAAACCCTTGGTAGCAATGATGATGAATCCATTGATAGATGTTGAGTATTAGGAATAACATATGGGTGTATGTATTGTTCAATAAGGTTTTGATTAAAACAAAATTATTTGAGTTGCTGGATCATTCAAGAAGATCCTTGTTGTCGTTAAATTAGATTTGTTGTTTATAGTTAACTTTATCTATAGTGGACTTTGAATTGGGTTTAAGATTTATACAAATTGGTTTTCAATTTTATGTTTGTTATTTAACTCGTTCTAAATGTGTTAAGGCCCGAAGCAACCTGACCATTTTCAACTAAGAACATTTGGGCCTAGTTCAAATCTTAAATCAGTTTGATTCACACTATCTCTCCCACGTGGTTTCTATACGTGTCATATACAGTGGTTTAATCATTGTTTACATATATGTTTACTGTGCATAGGAGCTTATTTCTCCGAGTTCACTTTTTCTCTCTTAATTTGTTATTTTCTCTTTAAATCGCAAATCCTCTTCTTTTTCATTAAAAATTCTTCTTTTCCTCTAAAAGAAGAAGGAATTCTAGGATTCTGCAATTTACTATCTTAATTTTTTCTTTCTATTTACTCTTCTTTCATCTCATCATGGACCCAAAGTACCAACACCTGAGAAAGTATTTCCCATCACTCTCCCAAAAGATTCTCAGAAAGAAATACAAGGCTAGAATTACTCGGTTGTGGATTCTTATGCGTTTTGGTATCCCTTGTGATGTGAGAATGTTAATAGAGGGGAAAATCCGTCCGAGTGACTTTAGTCAAGATGTCGGTTTACCAGGAACAGGTACCAGTCGTAGTGCAATGAAAAGAAGAGCTCGTGCCATCGTGGTCGCTTGTAACAAATGTGGAAGACAAAATTGTAACAGTAAATGTACTTCACCTGGTTATATGTCTACGAATAGAGAGGATAAAATAAGGTTTTGTAGGAATGGACTTTCAAAGGAGAACTTGGATAGCATCCATCCTCCTCTTCACGGTCACCCTAGTGGATATGTTCAAGGAGCTATTTTTAAACTCTGGCCTAAATTTTATACAGAAAGACAACGCCTCAGGAATATGGTATTTCTAGATCCTGTTTGTCAAGCCATAAGAAAACTGGATGGGAAATAAGTCATCGCTCTATAAAGGTTATTTAGTCTTTACTTATTTGAAGCAGTTTTAGCTGATGTTCAACAGTTTGTGTTTTTCTTTTACTCAGAATATTTGCTTTTGTGTTTGAAATAATTGTGATTATTAGATTGATACAGTAAGTGTTAATATCTTATTTAATTTATGATTTTCTTAAATATATATATAATAAAATATATTATCTTATCAAACACGTTACATACGGTACAGTAATATGTTTGAATTTTGAAAAACTTATCCAGATATTTCAAGATTTGTGTCTCAAATTTCAAAAGTTCTACAGTATTTGTCGTTTATATTAAATTTCTAGACTTGGTGTATATTTGTCAAAAAGTCTACAGTTGTGTCATGAGGGTCTTCTGTCGAATTGTTCTCAATTGTCAAAAGTTATACAATTAGAGTCTAATCTTTTTCAAAAAGTGAATCAGATTTTCTGTAAACTATCAATCACCTTATCTTACTTTCTTTTCCGCACAAGATTTTGTTTAAATCTTTGGATTACCTTTTCATTACCTACTCGTCTATCTCTTTAGCCCTTTTTGTATATTTCTCATCTTTAAAAACTTATGTAGAACCCGAAGTCTAAGTGGAGCAGACATTAAGCAACCACTTCTATAAACCAAATATGTCTACCTCCCAGTCCACGAAGAAAATAAAGAATGTCTGTGTCTTTTGTGGTTCCAGCTTTGGAAAAGATAAAGCTTATTTAGAAGCTGCAAATCACTTAGGGCAAGTCCTAGCACGCAAAAAGATTAACATAATCTATGGGGGTGGTAGTATAAAAATGATGGTAAATATGGCACTAGCAGCTAGGTCTAGCGACGCTACTGATGTAAGAATTTGGCCTCATATTCCAGTTGAAGGAAACCTTTGTAAGGAAGCCATAGGTAAGGGAGAAGGAGTCAGGAGTATCCCTAAAAATTTTAAAGACATAATCTATAATTCTGATGCTTTTATAGCATTACCTGGTGGTCTAGGTACTCTTGAGGAAATATTTATAGTTGCTTGTGGGCAATTGTTGGGCTTTTATTCCAAACCTTTGGGACTACTGAACGTAAAGGGTTTTTATGACGGTCTTTTAAAATTTCTAGATTACGCTGTGGAAGAAAACATCACTACAGAATCGGAGAGACAAATCTTTGTCACTGCTTCAACAGCTGAGGAATTGATAGATAAAATGCAAATCATACATCCAGAATCCGACACTGCAACATCCAAGCTTGAATGGGAAAGGGAAAGCCGGGAGCGGCCAATTGATTTGAATCTCCATCTGTAATCTTTTTGTTTTATCTTTGGCATGTAGGCATGTGTGTCCGTATTTCGTGTGTTACGAATAACCGTTTGCCTTGTATTCTGCGTTTCTTGTGGTACGTCGTTGTTCAATCTTTTAGATTCATTGAGCCTAATGCCGGGATGGCTGGATACGGAGTACTTGATGCTCTCGAAACGCATCCTTCTTAAGGTCCGATCTTTTGTTTATCGATGTTTTTGTATCCTCTAAGCATGCATGATATGGATAGCTGGTATACGGAGTGCCTTGCACTCTCGAAACGTATCCGTATTATGTTTGTAATGTGTAATATTCTGTTAATATTATGTGGAAGTACCAGAGTCAGTTATGAGGATATTCCATATGAAATATGAGTATATTATTTGGATTGAATGTTTGTGTCATGAGGATAGCTGTTTAATGAAAAATATGTCGGGTATGTTTGCAACTCTGAGATTCCGTTTAATATCTCTATGAATAAGTTTAATGTATGGTTTTGAATATAAGCGTTTGAGATATATGTTTTATGATTATGTTTTAGTTTCTTAGTTGAGGTATGAAATCAAATATATTTGACTTTTCCTTACTCAAAAAGGAAAAGGAACCTAAAGATGAAGTATATAAAATTTCTCTGGCAATCTCCTTAAATGTGATTGTAAATCACAGTCCATGGACAATGAAGGACTGGAATCATGGTATGGTCAATATGTATGCCTGATCAGATTCTTAGACTATTATACGGTGTTATAAGTTGAAACTTGTCAGAAATACTCTCATTGAGGGATTTAGGAGTAAGATTTATTATGCAAGTAAATAAGTGGAGATACGATAACTTAAATTTGGAGGACAAACAACATTAACGGTTTAGACTCAGAATTGGAATCATAGTGGAATCATAATTTTTACTAGTATTGCTAGAATTGAAATTTCGAGGACGAAATTTCTTTAAGGGGGGTAGAGCTGTGACACCCGTTATTCTCCTAACGGGTATTGAGGTAATTAAATTAATTTTTAATGTATAAAAAAAAAATTGCTTCATTTAAATTTATTTTATAATATTTATTTTTATCTATTTTTAAATTTTTTAAAATTCTCCTATATTTATTTAGTATGATTACTAAAAAGCCTTAGAACTTCTAATAAATCTCAAAAATGTCATATTGGCATTATGTGTGTTAAAGTCTTTAGATGAGACATAAGGATATCTTTTCCAACTACTCTTGACCCTCATTTTCTTTATTTCCTCCGTGACATGCTTCAACATGTCTCCTCTATAATTGTTTCTATCACTTCTCTTCAAAGACTTCATCTTTTCTTCCTTTCTCTTCCACGGTTCCCACACTCTTCTTCTCATTTCTTTGCTGAAGCAAAATACTTAGAGAACTTCTTCAAGGCAGCCATAAAAATCAGCCACCATCACCTCCATTTGAGCAAGAATTTCAGTCATACCGAACTAAAGGAACCTGTTTTGAAGCCATTTCAAGCTTCCAACTAACCATAATCCGAGGTTAGAATCTTATGAACAAATTTAGTCTTTCATTTATAAATTTTCTTTTATACTAAAGGATTATTCAAATTTGCGTTCTTAAACCTAAGTATATGTTTGTTGCTATTTTGGAGCATATGTATGAAGTCTAAGTGTATATGCCCTAGACAGAAAATTTATATTGTTAAACTTTATAATACCTCTATGGGCAGTGGTTATTTCTTGAAATTCTAAGATTAAATTAAAATAAATTTTATGAATGTAGTTGTATGTTGTGCTTTAGTTTTAATTGTCCTTATGCACGCCTTAGGATCAAGGGAGTATGGAGCTAACGTTAATTGATTCCAGGATTAAGAGACTGTTGATAAGCTTAAAAGGTAGGGATTCTATTACTCATCTTTTGTGAGGTTTTTATAGAATTAAAATTGATTGTTTTGCCGCAATATATATATATCTATGTTGAACTGATATTATATGATTATCACATATGAAACTATGACATGGACTCGTCTTGTATTGTACGGCGAGGAACATAATGAATTGACACATGTTATAAATTGAGAAGCATGGTTAGGAAAACTAACTCTATTGATAATGATTCAATATAGAGAAATTGTGAGACATGAAAAGGGCGACGGTTACGTCCTTGGGCATGAATACCCTAAAAGGTAAAGTAGGGGGAAGGCGATGACGCTTCCTTGGGTTGAAAGTCCCAGAACACACTGTACAGGAATCGACTTGGTGAGGACTCGGGGCTTGATGTCCCCTCACCGGAACACCCTTGGAATGTTTATAGGGTGATCAAGTGCGCCCATTTGGGTTTCGATGAGTTGAGTGATACTCTATTTAACATGGATACCTAGGAACAATAATGATTGGTAATATTTGTATAAATGTGTAATTATGACACTTGGTAATGATTAACTACGGTATCCATAAGATGTGATCATAATAAACCTCATAATCTGGAATATGATGTAACTTATTAACCATGCAGGTTTTAATGTGGTAATGATAAAAACCTAAAGGTGAGTAATGGCTTTCTCTACTGAGCATAGTGTTGCTCATTCCCTTATGTTTATATCTTTTCAGGACTCACTAAGTGTGAGGTGGCTACGAGAAATATAGTTGAGGAAGTGATGTAACTATATTACATTGGGACTGCTTCAATTGTTGAGAATGTTCTTCATGATAATGTAAGCATCAATTGTTACTTTCTGTGACTGTATTACAATGTGTTGAGGGATAAAATGATGATGACAACAGTTTATATTATTAAATTTAAGGTGCTACATTAAAACTGTGGTTTATTTATCGTTTATATTTTTATTTTTGAGTTGAGAGTTTTCATTTAAGTCCCGGGCAAATTTTATTTTTAAGGTTTTATTTTTATTATTTATTTTTATTTTATCTCATTAAAAACTGTTAACCCCCATATAGGGGCGTTACAAGTACAAAAATAATAGAGTATAACTGAAAGTCAAAATTAAGAAGATAAATGAAAGCAATTATTTTTAAACAATTTTAGAAAAGATTTTAAAACATAAAAATAAAACAGTGAAGCTTTTTAATAATCCCTGTATATTTTGTAAATGATATAAAATTTTAACTCTAAATAATTATTTAAAGCATTTGATTTATATCTTTTTTCATTAATTGCAAGTACTTTAATTATTTCTATAAGCCAACCTAAAGTGACAATATAATAAGCTATAATGTAGTAAGGGTTTTCCATAACAGGTGGCAAAATAATCATCTTTTACAAATGATTTGGTGCACTAATTATGAAAATTATAACTGTTGTCAGTGCAATTATAATTAACATAAATTTGAAATAGAAAAGATAATAACAAATCAAAATTAATATATTTTCATAGAATAAATTTTTGCATTAATTCTGGCAGAACCTTGACTTATTAAATGGCTTAACAATACACTATATCATTCTCTGTCGACAATAAATCAAGCATTGTCAAACATTTATTGTGTCAGTTCATATCTATAATGCAGCAAAATTTCAACTTAATAAACATGCATGATTTCAATGTTGTTAATATTAATTATGCAACACAATTAATTACATAAATAAAAGCATGATTAAATTTATGCAAGAATTAGGCAGTATAACAACATTAACAATAATTATTAAAAACATAGAAAATATAATTTATTTTAGAAAATATAAGCATTACAAAGCAGATATAATGCTAAAATTTATACTAGATTACTGTACATATAAAATTATCTCTCTACTATATTAGATTTTTTATACTAATTTAAATATTATTTTATTATTTTTAGTAAGATGAAGGGATACTTTAGTAGTATCTCCTCTAAAAAGGGGACTGAGCTCAACAGAGGAAAAAGAAAAGATGAAGAGGGTGCCGAATGATAGGAGGTGCACCCCCTTTTCCATAGAATGAAAATTCACTATTTAATTTTTAAAAAATATTTTATATTATTTTTTATTGTTTTCCACCGTTGAAAACTTGGCTAAATTGCCATTTTTCAACACTTTTTCTCTTTTTTTTACGCTGATAGGCCTTCATCGTGAGCGAATCTGGGTTTATAATCTAGTGCATTTTGACATCTGGCAGTACCGAGTATGGCTCGATCTGAGATGTTAATTGCACGATCCTACGGTTAGAAAACATGAAGAAAAATAGATCCAAGTGGGCCAAATGGATACGACCATTGGATTAGTCCTACTAATCAGATCCAAAGGCTAAGAAAACGAGATCAAATAGACACAGCTGCACATGATCTAACACTGTCAGATTCTTCCACGTGGATGCAGCGGCTTGTCTGGCGGCTAGAGCAGCGAGTGATTTATGTCGCTGAATCCGACGATCCTAGGCAAGTGGCAGCTGGATCTATCGGCTAGGAATGTGCCACGTGGCTGTCCTTCTCTAGATTCAGGTTTTATGAGTTTTTGAGGCATTTGTCGTCCGATTTTGTTCATTTTGGTGTCGTTTTGCTCCGTTTTTCACTAGACTTCAAATCTAAAAACCAATAATAAAACAAAATTAATTATTTTACAAACATAATATTTTCAATAACTTTAAAAATATTTATTTATTAAATCACAAAAAATAATTACAAACTTATCAAATTCCAATCTCTTTCGGTTTAATACAAATATGATTTTTATTACTTGAAAATATTTTTAAAAATTACTAAAAATATTATAAAACATATTTACAAATTTAAAACTTATTAACAAATACTTTAAAACTCAAAATAAAATTACCACTAATTATTTTTGCGGTTTTAACTAATTTCAAACTAAACTAATATTTTACAAATGAAACTGATTCTAAAAATTACCAAAATATTAACAAACATAAAAACATACTAAAAATTGATTTTTAAACATATTTACATATTAAGATGCAAAACTATCAGTAAACACAAAAATGTTATTATTAATTAGAGGATTTAACAAGAAATGTTAATACAAAATGATTATATTTAGCCTTAAAAAATGTGCATTTTTAGAGTCTCATCAAGTCTCATTCCCCTCAATGACTTATCAACCAACTCTCTATTTAACACTTAGTGGATCCATAATGTTATCCTTTGACATCACATAGTCAACCCCAGCTGAGAGTAGTTTTCTATTGGTATCGTATCTACAACGTGTGTGTCTAGACTTGTCATTCTACATATTGCTCTATGCCCTTCCAATCGCAGATTAACTATCATAGTGTGTACATATTGCTAGCACAAGCTTCGGCCATCTAGGAATATCTTTTAAGAAATGGCTTAGCCATTTTACCTTTTCACCACATTTATTTAGGGCAATGAACTCAGACTCCATCGTGGATCTGGCTATAACAGTTTGCTTAGAGGATTTCCAAGATACACCCACGCCTCCTAGTGTGAACACATATTCACTGGTTGACTTTGAGTTCCTTATATCATATATCCAATTTGTATCACTGTATCTTTCTAGAACTGCAGGATATCTAGTATAATGCTACCGTAAGTAGCTCAATACTTTTACAATTGCTTGTCAATGGTCAGCTCTCAGATTATTTGTGTATCTACTCACTTTGCTGACAGCGTAGGATATGTTAGATTCATTTGAATCTGCTACGAAGTTAGTTTAAGGCGGGATTCCATGCGATGACGGAGAAGAAGATTTTTGTTTTAAGAGATATCTAGTTGCATCATATGGAGGAGAGCTTTTACAAGTTGAGAGGTATTCCGAAGCCAGTGTTGATGACGAAGAAAATCGCGTGACAATGTGTGACGCCCCGAGGTGGGGGTCAGGGAGTTTTAGATAAATAAAGAAAGGAGTATAAATACACGTGAAAAATAAATAAATATCATCGAAATAAGTAATAACATCGACGGTTATCGTCACGTGAATGCCACGAAGGTGGGGCCGAGATCCTATTTATTCGCCATCACGTGGATGCTTACCACGAAGGTGAGTAGATAAATAAATAAATAAATAAATAAATCATAATATCAATAATACAAAATCATTGAAATTCATCACAAATCATCGTCTCTAAGATAAATTAAAATATACTATCAACAGAGGCGAAAATGACATCAACACTGGGACAAGTCGTACGGTACACGCATTATAACATAGTTCTAAAGAAAATATAATTTCAATCCAAAGAGCCAGATTTCGATCATAGGCCCATCCTTCCTCCTCAACCTGGAAGTGTGATTTTTAAAACAGGAAAACGTGAGCGGAAGGCTCAGTAGGATAATTATTTAAAAACAGGTTATTTAAAAATAACATTTGTAAATAAAATATCATTGATAATCTAATCTCAAGATCTTAATAAAAATCAATTAGTACTTACTTGAATGAAACTTGACAAACATCACCGTATGGGTTTTTGGAAATCCGAAAGGAATATCGAAATTCAATTCTTCAAAATCAATCACCAAAATCATTCTTAAAGGAAACATTTAAGAAATAAACTTTGGCCAAATAATTTAAAAGAGGCTACCAAAGAAAGGGATAGCAATATCCTACCTCATTAAAATCCAATAACGTAAGCTCCAAATAAAATCCAACGTACGCTTCATATATGTTCAAAACCTTAAAAACTGTATTTAAGATCAAAAATCATATTTAACAAATATCATTATGTTAATTTAATTATCAATGTGCCTTTAACTCAAAATAATCATAACCCAAAATCATAATCATTTTTGTAACATTTTAGAATCATCAAACATTACAAACAGTAGTAAAAACACAATTTTCTAAGTCCACAGTCAGCATGTCGAACACCCTGAACTAGCCTACCGAACTGCACAGTTCGGCCTACCGACCAACCAGGACCGGCCTGCCGAACTTTTTCAAGTTCGGCCTGCCGATCAGATGAATTCGGCCTGCCGAACCTTTGAATCTGGCCTGCCGAACTGGAAAAATCTGAGGACCTGAGACTTCGAGTCTCGATCTCCCCAAGCTCAAAATTCAAATTTAAAACTTACTTTTCAATTCCCAGATCATGAAAATCATATATAAAGCATAGAAAACCATAATAGAACACATTTAAAGCATTTTCCCCAAATTTAAACTCAATTTCACCTTTAATTTGAAAATCAAAGAAAAATACAAAAACTTGATTAATTCAATTTTTGTTCAAATAAAGCTTAGATTTATTGTAAAACAAGTCCTATAAGCTTAGATTAAACATTATCTAAGCTCATCAAAGCTTGGATTGTAAAATACAAAGAAAATTGAAAAATTGAAAATGTTTTGAAATTTTAAAAACTAACCTTGATTCGATCCTTGAATCGTGTTTATGGTTGCTCAATCACGTTCTCAAGCCTTCAATCTGCTAAACCGAAGCTTGGGCTCGATTTTGAAATCGAATTTTTTGAGAGAATGAGAGAGAGAAAGAGACTGTGAGAGGGAAAGAGAGAGGCGAGTGAAAGAGAGAGAGAGAGATTGTGAGAAATGGGAAGGGAAAGGAAAAAGAAAAAGTAAATTTAAAGGCCCAATGATATTTTCATAAATATGAAAAAAATATGGGGTAAAATATCATTTGGTATTTTTAACACTAAAATTCAAATTTTTAAATAGGACAAATGCAATAAAATATTTAAATGACTAAAACTATCAACAAAATTTACACTAGCACACTTAATAACTAAATTTAACATAACTAACCTTGCTTTGAAATTCAGGGGCGTTACACAATGGGTTGAGATGAAAAGTTCAGGAGATGAAACTTTGTCTTTGGGTGATAATACTTCCGTTTCTGTGAAAGCTTCAAATTTTGTTGGGTGCGAGAAGAATTGCATATACTTCACCCACGGTAAGGATTATACTTCTCTTGGTGCTTATGGACCGTGGGATTTCGTTGTGTACAATCTTGAGAGTGGAAGTGTCACGTAAGGCTTTACCATGGATGCAACAACTATTGCCAAAATGGTTGGACGAAGACCAATTGGGGTTGTGCCTACGTTCAATACGAATTAATATGTAATATCAGCGTTTTTGCACAAGTTTTGCTTATTTTTATGTCCTCACTTTTATAAGAAATAATAGTTTTTATAAGGTTTTTTCAATAGTCATGATATGAGTTTTCTCGTCCTAATTTATTTCTTCTTGTTCAGATTCTGTTGTTTCTCAATATATTGTCGTTTTCCTAAGAATGTGTCGTTTTAGTTAATATATGAGCCCACTTTTTGGTCCTCTCCATAAGACAATGTCGTCTTTCTATCAGTGTCATTGTTATTATAACGAGAGCATCTTAGAAAAGAACAACACCTTAGTTACAACAATATATTGAAAAACGACGACATATTATGAAAACAACATTGATAGTATAAACAACAACCTATCACAAAAAATGACAATGTCGTTTTTCTCTTTTTCTACTATTTTTTGTTTCTTGTTCAGACGTTGTTTCCCATTGTATTGTCGTTTTCATTGTTTTTTCTACTATTTGATCATAAGACAATGTCGTTTTTGGCAGAAAAAAGAAGGGCTATATTAAACCAAACACGTGAACGGTTGCAATAATATTTGTCTGCGAAAGTCATAAGATTTCATCACCTTAATCGTACTTCAAACTCAATTGAAAAAGTTCAAGTTTCATTACCAGAAAGCGTCATTTTAATTTGAAAGAATCAAGTAAAAAATTTAAATCAGAATATCTTAATTGAACATAGAACAAAGATAAAGGTACAAAAAAATAGAGTTTTGCCTTGCCGCCTTGGACTCGTGTACGTCACAATTCCTTTGACATTTTGCTATCGCTTTCGCAACAACAATAAACCAAAGCTTTTAATAAGTGGGCATTGGTTGAAATTTAAATGTACAAGAGTAGAGTTTTTTTTAAACCAGTTTACAAAATGTGCAGAACAAATGTCTAAAGATAGAGTTCAATTATTAATGTTTCATCATCATACAAACAAAGCAGCATTTAACTAAATGTTAATTGTCATAAGATGTTTGACATGGTGGTTAGAACTATAAACACTGTAACATGTGAGAGTTTTACACTGTTCTTTGCTGAAAAGTTGGTTGAAACCAACTAATGTCAAACAGGCTTTGAAATTTAATATAAAGAAGTACACGGCTTTCACCTGACATTCTCAAATCTAAAAATTTTATCAAATCTACAGTCTCTAAATTTGGCGCCAACTTTGTTCTATATGAGGCGCCTCTATGTAATCTTCCAAGTTCTACCAACAGGTAAACCCTGATAATACCCCAGAAATTTCAAGTCCTCTAAAGCATAATACCTAAAAAATCACAGTTCCTCAAAATTGGCAATCAATTACAAAAAAAACCACATCATTTGAGTCCACATCCCTCTGCATCCAAAAATTATTTACATTTATTTTTTTCATCAGTGATGAACCAGAGCTAGAATTACAATACTATCTTCGAGTTCAATTCATCCTCATGTTTCCCACGTTGTGATTGTGCTATATTACTCCAAGTTTTCACGTAACAATTCAAATTCTTTTCCCTATTTCTCTTTAAGTTAAATAGTTTCCAATCCACCTTTGCTTCCTGGAACCCCCAACAAAACAAATAAGCCAAATTCCTTTTTGCCGAATGAGTTTGATCAACACACTCTTCTTGTAAGCCTCCCTAAGAAAAACAGGTGTACACGTGAAAATGGAAAGAAAATTAAACTTTCTACGCTCAAAATAAGAGAATCCCTGAACATTATTCAAACTGTTCTTCTTTCCTCAACACAACACATGAACACAATCTTCTACTGTTGGGCAGCCCAGATAACATCTCAAAAATTCCTTGATGTTACACATCATTAGTCCTCCTCCTAAATACTAACACCCAAACAGTTCTTTGAAATCAGAAAAAATTTACAAATAATTCAGGTTAATCCGCAACAACAACCAAATCAACCATGTTATTCAGTCACTCAGAGAAGCACTATCCCCTGTGTCTTCAAATTCGTTGGACTCGGATAAATCAAATGCAAAATCACAAGCCATATTAAGGTTAAATCTATCCTCCTCTTTCCCCAAGTTGATCTTTATTCTTCTTCCCACCTCCAAAATCTTGACTACCATCATCGTCCACATAGTCTCTTCTAAGGCCTCTCATCTCATCATTTTCCAACCCTCTATCGAAATTAACCAATTCCCTATCCACTCTTGCCTTCCTGGAGCTCAACAAAACCAACTCAGCCAATTTCCTTCTCGCCAAATACAAATCATTGGGCTCCACCAACTCACCCCTCTTGTAAGCCTCCCTAAGAAAGACGGTATGAATCTTTCCGTAATTTCCTCTTGTCGAGATATAGAGTATACCCTGATGCTGGAGAAGAAAGTCCTTCAACTTCTTCGGCAAATTCATCGCCATCCTAAAATGTGCAATCCTCTCCAATGTAATCTTTTTCTCGACGGTCAAACTTAACAGCTCGTGGATCGTGGCAACCGCCCTCTTCTCCATCCGCTTCTGCGCCTCAATCGACCTCAAATCATAACCCGAAACATCCTCGTAAGGGGACCAATAAGGAACCCTCTGCCATTTCCACATAGCAATCCTAAAATACTTGCCAATCTTAAACCCGGGCGGAAAATTCACAATGAACGAAAACCGTATATCCTCAGCATCAGCCCCTTTCTCCCTATATTCTCTCTCCCTAAGTTTCTCTATGGCACAAACAGTCAAGCTCGGATCTTTTTCCTTTTCAACACACTCAATGTACTTATTCCTAGTTTCTTCGGCATCAACCAATCGAAAATACTGAGGGTTTTTGAGAATTACCGAGTGCTCGAAATCGTCCGGGAGTCCGAATTCCTTCCTCGCAATCCGCACGTGCTCGAGCCGGAGCCTGCCATTGTTGGACATCAATAGAAGCTTCCGGAGACGGGTCACGGCATCGGGGATTTGCGCATAAAGGGCCTCCTTTTCTTGCTCGATTTGGAGGTGGGCTTTTCGGGTTAATCGGCAATAGAGGATTCGCTGAACCGGGTGCTCGTAAATCTCGAAGACATGCGGGAATTTGAGGACGAAAGCCCCTGCTTCGTCCTGTTTGAATCCCAGGGGACGAGCGAGCATGTCGAGGCGCGAGACTTGAATTGTCTCGTTGCGTTGGGAGAGAATGAGACTCTGAAACTTGAGGGCCTTTCGGGTCTTCTTCTCGACCTCCATGTAGTCGTCGAAGCCATGGTCTCGGACCCTCCGCAAGTTCTTGGGTATGGAGGTCGATTTCGACATGGGTCTTGTGGAAGAGAGGCTGTAGAGGACGGATTTGATGATGGGTCTGAAGGATTCACGTTTTGGTTTGAAGAAATTGGCCGAATAAGCGAAGAAGACGATCATTGTTTGACTCTGGAGTATGGGTTTAGGGTTTTGGCATCCAGAGAAAAGCATTTTGTACTGGCATTTCGTCATGTAAGTCCTTGTGTCGGGTTAAATTTGATTTATAATTCTTTTTCTTTAACTTTGTAAAAATATTATTTTTTAGGTAATGTTACGATAAAATCTACACAAAAAATTTCTATTGATAAGAATTTTTTTTACCATCATATCTAAATTTAATGGCAAAAAAATAAGACATCTTATCTTCAGTTTAAAAAGCACAAATACACCATATTTTTAAAATTAAAAAACTAAAAGATAACCTAAAAAAATACCTTGTAGAAAAAAAAAAATTCAAAAACAGAAAAAAGGTAGAATCAATTTCCCCTGTTGCCGGAGAAGGTCACCGTCGACCATCGATCTTGACCACTGTGAATGTCTCAACTGGTGGTGGAGATACCCTTTAGTCATGTCCTCTTCACGATGGACGTCGCTATTCCAAAACGACCCATTGCGATGGTTGTGGGTCACGATTTGCAAGGCTTAAGACGGTGACCGCCTAGGCGGTGACGAGGGCTGCTTGAGACGGCATGGCTCTCGATGGGCCGCATTGCGACAGTGGCCTTGCTCAGAATCGACCCATTAATCCAATCGTGCTCGCGAGGGAAACCACTGTGGGTATCGAACAAGAAATTTCAGAAAAGGTTTGTCGACCTGATTGCGACCTCGCCTCCACACCCGTGCCACCATAGAAGGAGTCCGCCTTCGCCTCCGGCTCCGTGTGTTAAGACACCTCTCCAAGGCCAAAACCCTACTGTTCTAGAAAAGGGAATGGCCGTTGTCGTGGGGAGCTCGTAGCGATGAATCTGTTGCCGCAGGGAATTGTGACCACCGTTGCTTGTGATGGTCGAGAGCTCTTGTTGCGACTTCGTCGTGAACAAGATCGTGAGGGCCATGAACAGAATCGCAAACCCCGTCATGGCCAAGATTGCCGGCAATCATACCGGCAACGAAGAAGGAGATCTTCTCCCTTTTTTCCTATTTTTTGAATTTTATTTGTTCTTTAAAAAAATCTGATGGGAAAATTAAAAATGACAAGGTGTAGGTGTGTTTATTTTGGTTTTATGAAACTTAAATTTTGAACCATTGAATTTTGTTTAACTGCTAAAAAAAAATATTTTATCAATAAGAATTTTTATGTGAGTCTTATCATTGTCCTTATTTTTTTAATAGAAATGATGATTAATTTATAATGGTCACTTATTTTATTCTTTAATTTGTAAAAATATTGCTATTTATAATGCAATAATCACTTCTAATCGTACATGTACTAATAATATTTTTTTTGAAGGTTATACCTTTTATATTTATCATATAGTTATAAGTGTTTTGATTGGAAATTTTATTCAACTTATGTCTACCAATTATTTTAGAGTTTCTAAGCTTTCATTTAAATTCAATTTGTCAAGGGGAAAGAAGCATGAAAGAGAGAACCAGAAATGAAATAACGAGACCATTAAGGTGTTTGAGAGAATAGTTTAAATCATCTGTTTAGATTTAAAAATTATAGTATATAAGAGTTTTACACTATAACTTTTTATTATAATAGTTTAAACTATTGTTTCAAACATTCAACAATATATAAATTTTTGGTTCCCAAAAAAATTATTATAAATTTTTGGAGTTTCATAAATTTTATGTCAATTTCAAATAAGATTAATATTTCTATCAACATTTTCATCATATTTAGTTACCAATATTTCCACCAAATACTGATATCTTTTTCATCGGGTAGAGCATGTTATGTTTATATTTTTTATCATTTGATTAAAAAAACCACCCATTTGAGCTTAGATTATTATCATTGTTGTTTTTGTTAGGATGAAACTATTTGAGCTCACTTATCTGGACATTGAACAAAAAAGGATTATTATATACGGTATAATGTGAAGAAATATATCCACTACTGGAACAAATTATTAGTAAGATAGTATATACTATATATCCATGTATATATATATATAAATATATATATATATATATATATATATCTCGGGGAATTTTAACATATTACATGAAAATCATTTGAAATTAAGAAGACGTGATAATTTATAGAAGTTGATGTTTTGACTTGTTAGTACTGATAATGTTGGTGAATTAGGCGTCTCCTAATTTCAAGGACCGCAAGAATGAATAATTGCAGAAAAGAAATTAAAGAAAGAAAAAAAAAAAGACACCAAATTTTTATCTCGTCCAAATTCGAGACTACGTCATGTTTCTGTCACTGTAAATTCCACTATAATGAAGAAAATTACAGATAACAAAAGAAATTTATCACACTCTCAAACATTGTTTTTAAAACTCTCTTCTACCTAGCACCATGTGGGAATTTTTCTCTCTCAAGGATGAAGCTCTCATAAAATATACCTCACAAAAATAATGCCACTCTCTCGAGGTCACACATAAGTCACACACACATCAACCGTAGCTATCTTATGTCTATTTATACACTAAGGAAGAGAAAATAACAACTAATAAGAAAACCTTAGTAGTTTCTCGTTTTGGGGCGTTAAAACCTGTAAAAAATTGCACATCACAACGCCTCGACGCCGCGACGCTCAAAACGGGTGCCGTAGCGCTCTCCTTCCAACGCCTTGGCACCGCGGCACTCTCCTAGAATGCCGTGGTGCTCGCCTTCCAGCGCAGCAGCGCTCTCCAACGCTGCCTTGCTGCCTCACGGGAACTGCGGCGCCTAATCTGAAGCTGCAGCACCCCGGTCCTACCTTTCTCTTTTTTTTCTTCTTTTGCTAGGTTGTTGACTTAATTTAGTTGCATACTTGCAACCAATAATACATGAACAATATAAATTTCCAACACAAAAAATTAATAAATAAGACAAGATTATTATTGTATTAGATAAAAGCGGGATTTTCTGAACCAAGCAACAATAGGGTGCTTTTTTCGAGTTCAAGCGTGCACACTTTTAAATCCATAAAACTTTTGGTCCCAAACATAAATAATAGAGAATTTATGAGCTCCGAAGGGGTTTCTCTACAAAAACAAAAGCAGTTTCTCTAACACATTAATTTTGATTTGAGTACTCAAACTGGATCAGTTTCTGATTTGAGTATTTTTGACCCATTATTCCTTCCTAAATAATGGCAGAATTTGAGTATTTTGATTCTGATTTCTTCTGAGCTTAATACATCATGTTGAGGGTGAGCTCGGCGCCACCGTCGATGACATTAACTTTGGTGGTCGGCTAATAAGCTCGGCAGAATCACCGGAAAGCCTGCTATCAGCTCCCGATGCTTTATACTTCTTCCTGAGGTGCATCTCAGGCATCCAAGGCTGCGCCCTAAGAAGGCTGCCACCTCGGAATGTACAGTAGCTCGGGTTGGACCAACATTACTTGCAGGCAGGCTGCTACTTGCCATTATAGGCCAACATAAGGCAGATACTTTGCCGTCCGATAGAGTCCAATCCATTGGGTGATGGGCGCGACACTTGTTACCTACTGCCTGACACACCTTGATGTGACACCTAGGTTGTGGGCAAAACCTACCTTATACCCGATCCAAGTGGTGACCTATAAATAGGATGCATTTATGGCATTCTAGAGAGAGAGACTTCTTCTACACACCTAACTAGCTGCCGACCTCTGCCGAGCAATACCTGCCTTGAGCATCGGAGAGCCCTTGTCTGTTGACTAACCCTTCTATCTTCTCTGAAGCGTCCCTCCTCTTGCAGGTACACTCACTCCGAGCAGAGGCGAATACAAGGAGAGGTCAGACTGTGCGCAGCCGTACGTGGGTGTTGATTCGACGCCGGACCACGGTAAGCATCAACATTTTGGCGCTAGAAGGAGGGCACCTACGTCTTCATCCAAACTTCAGCTACATTACTTCTGACGCCCGAGATGACGACTTGTGGCAACGCCAGAGACGAGACTGCCCAACAGGAGGGGTCGGGCGACGCGAGAAATAGGCAACCAAACACAGGCCGACCTAGGGGCCGTCCTTGGACCGCGAGGTCTCGGTCTGGGGGGCAAGGGAGCACAACCAGGGCTGAGCCGGTGGATGCCTTGGCCGCCCAAGATCGGATCCGGGAACTTACAGACGTAGTCCGGATCCTGATCAACAGCTTGCGCAGCAAGCTCAGCGTCAAGCTGCACCAGCTCTGCCGCCCCCGGCCCAAGTTGACCAGGCTGGAGGTCGGGTAGAGCGAAGTACGGTCGACCTTGAAGAAGTCCAATCCGAGCAGTCTGCAGGATCCACCCGAGGAATCTCAGCTAATAATAGGTTGGTTCAGGAACACCGTCTTGGACGTCAAGCGGCTCGTGTTCCCTCACCATAAGGTTCTCGAGCCTCGGTATTTGACCGGCTCGGGTGTCAAGGAGCAAACAGAAACCGCCAGCCTGGAGCTGGAGGCCGTGTTGAGGGCGGAGTACCCTACAGGGTCGAACTGCCCGAAGACACCAATAGCCGCTAGTTTCGGGCACTGCAGCGCCAAATCGACAAGATCCGAAATTGCAGATTTGGCCTAGATGAGACAGGAGCTCAGGACCCACCTTTCCCGGATAACATAATGCGGGCACCCATGCCGCCAAAGTTCAAGGTACCGCAGATTAAATCTTACGATGAGACCACAGATGCTGATGAGCATGTCGAACTCTTCTAGGGGCGCATGCTACTGCAGAACGCCAGCAACGCGACGATGTGCAAAGCCTTTTCACTCACTCTTACGGGCCCTGCTCGGCAGTGGTTCCGACGACTTGAACCCATATCAATTTCTTCTTTTCAGTAGCTGGCCGACGCCTTCTCCTCAGCATTTTCTACCACCAAAACGAGGAGGAAAGAAATAACATACCTGTATGATGTTAAGCAGGGAGACGGCAGCGTCAGGGATTACATTAACCGGTTTACCCGGGCAGCTCTTGAGGTCAAGCACGTCGAAGACGAGACCCTCAAACACATTTTCGTAGGGAGTATCCGAGACAAAAAGCTGACCTGGTCCCTGGCATTTGAATAGCCGAGCACATTTTTTCAAATGCTCGGATATGCCCAGAGACACGCGGACGCTGTCGAATACATAAAAAGCCATCGGGAAAAGGCTGGCCAGAGCGAAACAAAGAAGGATAAGAAGTAGAAGAAGGCGCCGAAACAGAGCAACACCGAGCATAGTAAAAAGTAGAAAAAAGATAAATCTGAGAAGCCAAAGGGGCCGACCAGTAAGTTTTAAAGCTACACACCATTGGTGGCGATCATCGATGAGGTGCTAGCCTAGGTTAGTGGTAAAAATTTGCTAACACCACCACCCAAGCTCCACGGGAGCAAGGTGAAGCGAAATCAGTCAAAGTTTTACGAGTTCCATAAGGATGTGGGGCACGGTACTCGGGAATGCATCCAGTTGAAGGACCAGATAGAAAGACTGGTCCGAGAAGGTCATTTACAAGAATTTGTGGAGCGGGTTATAACCCCAAGGTCCACCTCGGGAAGGAATGATTCGTTGGGCTGAGACGTACAGAACCGACCCAAGACCGACGGTGGGAATACCTCAGATCCCCTGAATATCGTTCACACGATATTCGACGGGCCAGTTATCGGGGACACTTCGAGTAGGTGGCGATCGTACGTCAGAGAAGCTCGGCGAATCGAGCGGGGTGAATTCATAAATATGTCTGAGCATATCAACAAGGTGTGTCGTCAAGAAGATACCCCGATCACTTTCACCGAGGAGGAAGTAGATCGATTGATGCACCCCCACAACGATGCCCTGGTATACGAACTGCCCATCGCCAACAATGTAGTACGGCGCGTCTTAATCGACAACGACAGTTCAGCCGACATCCTCTTTAAACAGGCTTTTGACAGATTGAAGATAAGCAACGCCCCCTTGGTCCCAGTTCGGACCCCGCTTTATGGCTTCACTGGGGAATGCGTCCGAGCAACCAGGAATGTCAGTTTGCCGGTAACTTTCGGGGAAGGAGCAGCTAGGATCACTCGGGTAGTCGGCTTTTTAGTTGTCGACAAACCCTCCTAGTACAATATCATCATCGGCCGGCTAACGCTAAACAGTTTGAAGGCCATTGTGTCAACATACCATCTGGCCATGAAATTCCCGAACGACGGCGGTGTTGGAGTGATACGCTTATCCCATATGGACTCCCGGGCTTGTTACGCCAGTGCCGTTTGAGTAGCCTCAGCTCTGCACCATGGCGTATCGGCCATCTATTCAATTGATGAGACAGATCTCCCTGCCAACCCAGCGCCGAAGATGTTGGCAGATCTGGACCCAAGGTTGCCCGAGAAAGACGTAAGAGCCACTCCGGTCGAAGACTTGGTGTTTTTCTCCCTGGACCCTGAAAGGCCTGAACGCATAGTCCAACTCGGATCACAACTGTGACCTGAGATCCGGGCCGACCTGGAAAGTCTTCTTTCTGAATACCTAGACTTTTTTGCGTGGTCCCATGAGGACATGTCTGGCATTGACCCGAGCATTATTAGCTATCGGCTCAACGTCCAACCTGGCCACAGGCCGGTGATACAAAAGAGAAGGGCGTTTAACCCAGAGAGGTACGCTGCAATCAACGGTGAAGTCCAAAAACTCCTCAAGGATGGATTCATCAGAGAAGTTAAGTACCCGAAATGGTTAGCAAATGTCATCCTTGTCAAAAAGGCGAACGACAAGTGGTGGGTCTACATTGACTATACCGATCTGAACAAGGCCTGCCCGAAAGACTACTTTCCACTTCCTCGGATAGATCAGCTCGTCGACGCCACTGCCGGCCACGAGCTTCTAAGCTTTATGGATGCGTACTTCGGGTACAATCAGATAAGGATGGCCGAGGAAGGCCAAGTCAAAACCGCCTTTGTTACCGACCAGGGCTTGTACTGCTATGTCATGATGCCATTCGACCTGAAGAACGCTGGAGCTACTTACCAATGCCTTATCAACAAGATGTTTGCTCGGTTGATCGGGAAAACTATGGAGGTCTACGTGGACGACATGCTAGTAAAATCTGTCCAAGCAGAAGACCACATGGCCGACATCCGAGCTAGCTTGACATTTTTTGAGAATATGGGATGAAACTCAACCCGGTGAAATACGCGTTCGGCGTCAGCTCAGGTAAATTCCTCAGATTTTTGGTCAATCAATGGGGAATCAAGGTCAACCTGGCAAAAGCCCAAGCAATTATCGACATGCATTCTCCTTGGACAGCAAAGGATGTACAACGGCTCACTGGCATGGTCGCAGCCCTGTCAAGGTTTGTCTCCCAGGCTACCGACAAGTGCCACCCTTTTTTCAAGGCGCTTAAGGGGAGGTTTGAGTGGCGCACGGAGTGTGAATAAGCTTTTCAAAGCTTGAAGACTTACTTGGCTATGCTCCTGCTCCTGTCCAAACCTCTGCCCGACGAAGCTTTAACCGCCTATTTAGCCGTGTCAGAGAAAGCTGTTAGCTCAGTCTTGGTCCAAGATGATGACGGGATCCAAAGACCCGTTTATTATACCAACCACGCATTCCAAGGTGTTGAAGAGCGGTACCCACCACTGGAGAAGCTGGCTTTCACCTTGATAACATCAGTCCAGAAGTTGCGGCCATATTATCAAGGACATACTATCAAAGTCCCGACCAAGTTTCCTCGTCGGCAGATTTTCTAGAGTCCGGAGATATCAGGCCGTATGGCCAAGTGGTCGGTTGAACTCGGCCAATACGATGTGCATTTCGTGCCGAGGACGGCCATAAAAGCACAAGTCCTAGCGGATTTCATTGCCGAATTCACGGACGCCGGCAAGGCGACTCCACAAGTTGAGAAGTCACCCATTGAAGAGCCCGATACACCTGGCTGTAGTGAGGATAGCCTTTCTCCGGAGCTAGACTGGAAACTGCACGTCGACGGCTCTACCTGCATCGACGGATCAGGGGCCAGGCTGATTTTAACAAGCCCTGACGGGTATAAGGTCATCTATGCCCTCCGGTTTGATTTCAAGGCCTCTAACAATGAGGCGAAATACGAAGCTCTACTTGCGGGACTTCGAATTGCCTGAGATCTCGGGGTCAGCCGCATCACCATTTACAGTGACTCAATGCTGGTGGTGCAGCAGGTCACCGGAGGATTTCAGGCCCGAGCAGACTCTATGGCGGCATATTTAAAAGAGGCGAAACAACTGCTCGGGCAATTTAAGTCTTATTCTTTTAAGCAAATCCCCCGATCGAAAAACGTGGAAGCCGATGTTCTTGCCCGACTAGCATCTGGCTTGGGCGAAAGTAACTTAACGTCGGTCCCCATCGAAAGACTGTCTGAACCGAGCGTCGTTAAGGATGTCATAAGCATAGCCAAAGAGCTGAGAACTACCTTGATGGACCCGATCATCCGATACCTGACCACAGTAGAATTGTCCGACGACCGAGAGGAAGCACGTCGGGTACGTAATGGCTCGGCCCAATATTCGATGATTAGCGGTAAATTATACCGACGAGACTACACTACACCATGCTTGAGATGCTTGGATCCCAAGAAGGCCGAATATCTGATGAGCAAGATCCATGAAGGCCTATGTGGCAATCATTTCGGAGGACGTTCTTTGGCCCAAAAGTGCCTCCGACAGGGATACTACTGGCCCACCATGCAGCAGGACTGCAGAAACTTTACTCAGAAGTGCCTCAAGTGCCAGCAATTTGCTAGAATTCCTGGCTCCCACGCCGAGCCTCTCAATCCAGTGACCTCAACATGGCCATTCGCAAAGTGGGCCATCGACTTGATCGGACCCCTCTCGTCGACCCGATCGCAATTCAGATACTGCATCGTAGCCATAGATTATCTTACTAAGTGGATCGAAGTTGAACCCTGTACCAACATGATCGAAACCAAGTGCACCAACTTTGTGTGGAAGAACATCATTTGCTGGTTTAAAATCCCGCACACTATTGTGACCGACAATGCCAAACAGTTTGAATCCTCGGGCCTACGTCGTCTATGCGAGAAGCTCAGCATTAAGAAGGTCTTCTCCTCCCTGAGCTATCCGTAGAGTAACGGCCAGGTTGAGGCCGTGAACAAGACAATCAAGGATAACCTGAAGAAAAAACTCGAGGGGCTTAAAGGTGCGTGGATTGACGAACTACCCCAAGTGCTCTGGGCATACCGAACAACTGCCCGAACAGCGACCGGAGAAACACCGTTCTCCCTCGTATACGGGGTAGAGGCTGTCATTCCAGCCGAAGTAGGTTTGCCGAGCTTTAGAGTTGAACAATACGAGGAGACTCTGAACGCGGAGCTGATGATGACCGAGCTCGACCTACTTGAGGGAAAAAGAAACAGAGCAGCAATTCGTAACGCAGCTCGAAACTAGGTGGTAGCTCGGTATTACAACTAAAGGGTCCAGCCCAGAAGCTTTAAGGTTGGCGACTTAGTATTGAAGAAGGTCACGGTTCAACAGCCCGGACTCGGGTCCTTTGGTCCAAAGTGGGAGGGTCCGTTTAGAGTCAAAGACATCGTACGACCGAGCACGTACAAATTAACCGACATGGAAGGAAATCAGCTAGGACATCCATGGAATGCCGAGCTCTTAAAAAGATTCTATTGCTAAAATTCAGAGCCAGAAACTCCTTTTTTGACTTCTGGCCATAATTCCTTTGTAACTAGACCTGTTGAATAGGGCTAGAAAAATCCATGTACATATCACATTAATGGAATACAACCTTCCTATACCATTCCACCTGAGTAATGTGTTTAAAGAAAATGTATATCCAAAATGCTGCAACTCTAGCCCGGGCAGGACAAGACTAACTCCCGCCAAAGGAGAGTCATCATTATTAAAGCGGGCTGGGGGGCTGGTCAGTATATCGACCATATGTCTGTTGCTGTACAGAAAACCTGTTAAGTTGCTTGGCACAGTGCTGTGCACGATGAGTCCTACACTTGTAAAGCTTCTTTAAAACTTAAGCAAGTCTAGGGGGGCAACAGGGTAAGGATAGTCATACGTCGTCTATGCTCTACCCGACCGAGATTAGAAACCTAAACCTGCTCGGATTAATTAACCAAGCAGAGAAGGATAACTACTCAGATTAACTGAGAACAGAAGTGCTACTCACCTCTGCTCGGACAACTCGACAACCGAGCCGAGATTAGAACCTACTTGCTCGGATTAACCGAGCGGCCAAGGCAAACTTGAGTCAACTCTATGGCTATCGAGATAGCTGGTTCCCAGCCTGGGATCCTCCCCAGGAGCATCTAACTTGGACAATAATGGTTACTTCACACTAAATGACAGTAACCGGATGTCTGAGGAATACCTCGCATCGAGGTGCATCTAAGGATATGACTACTAATTCGAAGACACTCGCACTTGGAAAATAATGTAAGGAAAAGCTACATACAACAATCCGAGAAGAGCAAAACGGGAAGTCTTTATTTATCGGGGAGGTACATGAAAACCGAGCACCTCCCGAGTTCGGACAAACAAAAAAAGTAAAGAAAATACAAAGACAAACGGTCAGTCAGCCTGGGTCTCGCCCCCAGTCGTGTCCTCGCCTCCGCCTCCGACGATGCTCTGCCCATCCCCGTCGTCATCGCCATCTACCACGACGACCTCGTCCTCTTCGGCCCGCTGTTGCTTGATAAGTTAGTTTTAGGCTACTTAATTAGATAATTTTCACTTAATATTTTTGTTAGTTTTGAGCAATTTATAAGGATTTGATAATGTTTTATGTTCTTTTATAGGTTTTGAAGGGGAACAATGCATAATGGCAAAACACAGGGTAAAGCGGACTGAAAATTGAGCAAAAATAGACTTGGAATGAAAAGGAGCCTAGACGCCAGCTTATGGGCGCCTAGGCGCTCAAGACAAACGAAGTTACATACCAAAACCCGAGAGCAAAGCGCCTAGGCGCCATTCTATGAAGAGAAGAGGCCGAGAGCAAAGCGCCTAGGTGCCATAACTTGAGCGCCTAGGCGCTATTCCATCGTGAGGCGAATAAACACTACGACGCCTAGGCGCCACAATCCTAGCGCCTAGGCGCCAGTTCAAAAAAGGGGGCATGCTGCTGTGTAGCGCCTAGGCGCTACAATCATTGCGCCTAGGCGCTACAATCATTGCGCCTAGGCGCCATTACGAAGCCTAGGCGCCACAATCCTAGCGCCTAGGCGCCGTTGCGATTCCAAGTTCAATTACAGTGTAATTTTGTTCCAAAATTACCCTTTCAAACCCTAGCATATAAATAGAACATTATAGAAGATTGGAGCACAAAATTTTGACAGAAAGAAACTGTAGAAAAAAGGAGAAAAGACATACACTACTTTGGAGAAGAAGATCGGTGCAACCCGGAGACGGAATCATCTTCCCATCCAAACATACAGTTCTTTCCTTCTACTCCTCATGTTTAAGAGATTGTTTAGGATGATTTTTAGTTTCATTATGAACTAATTTTCTTTGTTCTAGGGCTACGATGTAGCCGGATTATGAATGTTCACTTTTATTTAATTTAATTCAATTCGATGTTTATTCAATATCTATGTTGAGTGTTTAATCTAATCTTAATGCTTGTAAAAGTTTGCGCACCTTTTGTATGATTTGTGATTTAATTTGAGGCTGAGAAGCGATAATTAAATTAGACCATGATTGAATGCCATGAGACCATCGTAGGATAGAGATATCTATGAGACTTGTGTAACACTATGAATTTCTTGATCGTAATGAATCTTGGTAAGTTTAGAGTTTCCACATAGATGTAGGAAATTTGCTAACTAGGATAAATTATTAATGCTTGAGAAAGATTAATGACTACCTAAGAGAAATTCGTTATCGACATAGGAATAAATGTCAATTGATTAAATTAGATAAAAGTATATATGATCAATCCGGTGAGTCGGAAACCCTAGAAGTCTCAATTTATTGAATTCTCATCTGTCAAAGTTGTAATTTCTTAATTTTCATTCATTTAGTTGTCTTACGCTTACCATTTCATCATTCCATCGTTTCTCATATTTCAGTTGTTCAAATAGAATTAGAGGTAAAGTAATTTGGTACTTAGTGACAGTTAGTCCTCGAGGGAACGATCTTTACTCTCACTTTATTACTTGTTAATGATACGTGCACTTGCGTTAGAAAATCCACAACATTGCTCGGCATCGCCTTGTTCGGGCTCAACGATGACCGACCAATCGAATCCCGCTGCCTCGGGGTGTTTATCGATCAGGTGCTCGTGGAGGTCTGTCATGTCGTAGTAGTAAAGATTGGCATACTCCAGGGATGTCTTGAACTCCTCGACCGCACTGGCTAGCCGACCGGGGAGCTCGGCCACGAGGTACTGGTGCTCCGCCTGCAGGGTCGTCAGCTGCCCCTCAAGCCGTGCAGCCTTATCCTTTGCCTCCCTGGCCTGCCTCAACGCCTCTTCGGCCTCGACCTTGGCTTCCCGGGCTTCCTCTTGGGCCTGAGCGAGAGCCACCCTGGCCTGGTCGAGCTCGAGGTTTTTGGCATCGAGCACCTTGTCGGCCTCCATCTTCTTCAGGAAGGTCTTCTTGTGCATCTCCTTCTCCTTATGGATGTCCTTCATCCCGGTGGAGTGCACCATGTGCAGGACGGCGCTCACCTGCAAGAATCAATGTGTCAATCCTCGACGACATGATAAAAGGAGAATCTGAACTATCGTTTAGCTCAGAGACTTACAGAGGCGGCAGCTCGGAACGCCGTATTGCAGAGACTCTAGAAGTCCTCCCCCCGGATGTTCATGAAGAAGTCATTCTGGGGAAATGCGTCCCCGAGGCGTTCGAGAACGAACCCTCGGTAATTTAGGCTCCTTCTCTGCAAGTCCTCGGATGACCCTCTGGTAGCCTCGTCGGCTGGGGTAACCGCCTGCGCGTCTCGGGACGTCTGCGGCAGAGGTGGCGGAACTTGGACTGATGTGGAGACTTGCCCGGTCTGGGGTGGAAGCTCGGGCCTTGGCGTCCACTTACGCTTCCTCCTGGTGTCAACAGCCTTGCCCTTATGTTTTCTCAAGCTCGCCACTAGAGCCCATAGATCAGCATGGGAGCTCGGCGCTGATATCTCTACACAAGAACATCAGTCAAAACAAGGTAGGGAAATAAAAAAAAGGGACATTAAAAATAAAATACGGGGCTGACCTCCAATCCAGAGCTGACGAGACGGGTATAGGAGCCTAATCACGTCCTCGAGGTCCTCATCGGCTACGGGTGGCCCCGCATCGAAGGAGCCACTGGACGAGTCCTCAGAACTGGACGAAGAAGGCTCCCTCGTCGGCCACCCGGACCGTGAAGTGCTTGGCCCCGAAACATCTGCTGCGCTCGGACGAGCAATTGTAACCTGCCTGGCCCCTCGGGCAGGACAGACAGCTTGGGGAAGATTACTGGACTCCCCAAACCAGCCGTAACTGGATAAGGTGTCCTTCCTGAGAAGGAAAGACTGTTGTCTGGTCGACTCTGGCTTTTTGAATAGTTCGTCAACCACCCTGATGACACGGCTCGGGCCCCAGGGACGCTTAGTCCAAACATGCCCCTGCTCGAACGACCTCGACACCTGTTGATTCTTAAGGACAGTCTCACCGGCTCGGGCTAGAAAGTTTCCCCCGACGTAGAACCACTCGTATTTTCATAATTTATCCGAGTCGGGGTTGCCCAGGATGAAATCCTTCCGAAAGCCGATGACGTAGTACCAACCGGACTACTGAGGAAGCTTCTTCATCTTGAACGCTTGCTTGAAGGCCTCCAGCGGCATCTCGGTGCTTCAGTGGTACTTCCATAAAATGTACATCCCGATCAGCGACCTGTAGCTGTTCGGGTTCAGTTGTGCCAGGCACACGTTGAAATCATTGAGTGCCCGGCGAAGAAAGGGGTGCAATGGCAGACACAGCCCAGCCCTGAAGAACTCGGCATAGAGCGTAATGCATCCCTTCGGTGTGTCTAAGGGTGAATCTCCCTCACCGGGGAAGGTGAGAATCACGTCGTCCGGGATGCCATACTCGGCGCGTAGGTTCTCCAGCCGTAACTCCGTGATGGCATTCGTGTAGCTCGCTGTTGAGGTTTGCCCAAGCCGGGTTACCCGATAAGCCGTCACTCCTCGGACGTGGGTGACCTGGACCTCCTGCTCCATTTCTGGCTGCTCTGCCTCTGCCTCCTCGGCTGCATGTTCCTCGTCAGAGACGTCAACCGTGATCACTCCCACGACTTGGACTGGGGCCCCAACAGGCCAGCCGGAAGTGCTCGGAGCACCCTCGCGCGCCTGAAGCTCGGCCCTCTCCCTTGGAAAGACCCAGGACGAGCCCGCGGCAGCCGACCCGACATAAGGGTCTTGCTCCCTGGACGGTCTAATGAGCCTTCACCCGTCCAGCATGTTCAAAAATTTCTATTCAGGTACAGTCTGGGAGTCGACCCTCAAGATTTGCTCCAGCCGGCCGGCCCCGTCCCGTCTTGGGGACGCTACCTTGGCGTCGGACTGGGTGGTAGAGGAACTACTACTCTCCGCGCTGCTCTCCGACCAGGAGACCTCTACGTTCTGGGAATCAGACAGATCACTCATTTTCACTCAAGGGAAGTTATCTGCTAGGGTTCTCGGAAGCTCGGGAGATACAATCCTCGGCTATATAACTTGAGCTCGACAGCCAAAACTCGTCGGGTGTAAAATTTTTGAAAATAAAGTGCGAATTACAGGGAGGGTGGCCCTATTTATAGCCATTTCAGGCGGGAAACTTGGGCGCAAAAAACTATGACGCACGATCATTATGCCTGTCAGGCGGCGCAGGCGGCCACGATGCGACATGCATCCCCCGTCTGATCCACGCGTCTTTTCGCCTTACCCACTTCGAAGTGTCGCTTGGCCTTCCTCCTTCGAGCCGACCTCACCCACTTGGCACAGTCCACTCGGCCAGACATCGACCAGGTGAACTGGGGGGCTAATGTTGAGGGTGAGCTCGGTGCCACCGCCGAGGATATTAACTTTGGTGGTCGGCTAATAAGCTCGACAGAATCATCGGAAAGCCTGTTATCGGCCCCTGATGCTTCATACTTCTTCTCGAGGTGCCTCTCAGGCATCCAAGGCTGCGCCCTAAACAGGCTGCCACTTCAGAATGTACAGTAGCTCAGGTCGGACCAACATTACTCACATGCAGGCTGCTACTCGCCATTATAGGCCAACACAAGGCAGATACTTTGTCGTCCGATAGAGTCCAATCCATTGGGCGATGGGCGCGACACTTGTTACCTACTGCCTGACACACCTTGATGTGACACCCGGGTTGTAGGCAAAACCCACCTTACACCCGATCCAAGTGGTGGCCTATAAATAGGATGCATTTATGGTATTCTAGAGAGAGAGAGACTTCTTCTACACACCTAACTAGCTGCCTACCTCTGTCGAGCAATACCTGCCTTGAGCATCGGAAAGCCCTTGTCTGTTGACTAACCCTTCTATCTTCTCCAAAACATCCCTCTTCTTGCAGGTACGCTCACCCCGAGCAGAAGCGAATACAAGGAGAGGTCAGACCGTGCGCAGCCGCATGTGGGTGTTGATCCGACGCCAAACCATGGTGAGCATCAACAGATCAGTTTCTCCTGAGCTGGGATAGTGTAAGAACTTTAAGAATTTGATGCTTTACTTCAATTCGCATTCCGGGTCGTTGCCTGAGGATCTTTCTGGGCTTCCCATGTTGATTTTTTTTTGCAGAAAAGAACCAGCTTTCAGGGCCATTGCCTTGTTTGGCTCGGAAAATGGAATTAGGTGGACTCGCTTTCGCTAGCAACAAATCGGTTTTCTGGGGAAATCCCAGCTGAGGTTGGAAAACGTCCTTTGCTTAGACACCTCACTTTGAGCAATAACTTGTTGACTGGTGGAATACTGAAGTAGCTTTGCAATCCATTGTCTCTTGTGGAGACTGATCTCGCCAGTAATTTCCTCTTCGGCACAAGAGAGCACTTTTGTTAACGTACTAGACTTACTCAACTGGTCTTGGGGGATAAGAATAACCAAATGGTTGGACGAGTTCCTAAGTACCTCGCTGATCTTCTACTGATGGTCCTTGACCTGGATTCTAACAATTTCACTGGCGCGACTCCCTGTTGCATTTGGACACAAAAAAAGGATGAATTTTTAGCTGCAAATAATCGGTTGGGGGGCTTTTTAACCGAATAGATTGGAAAAACAGCTGCACTTCAAAGGTTTGTTTTGCGTAAAAACCAGTTAGTCAGCATCATAGCGAAAGAGATTGGCTCAACTTCAATGCCTGGTTTTCTCTCACAATGATCTAGGCAGGCCGATTCCTTCAATGCGTTTTTTGTATTTTTCATCAGGCTAATATCCCTGATCTGAGCCTTGTTCAGCATTGTGGAGCTCTTGGTTTGTCCAATAGGTTGTCTGGCACCATACCTGATGAATTGGAAAGCTGTCTGGACGTGGTAGATCTTTTGATAAGCAATACATGCTTTTCTGGGAAATTCCAAGTTCACTGTCTTGCCTGACAAACCTTACAACAATGGATTTATCCGGAATTTTGCTTACTGGTTCTGTCCCTCCAGACTTTCGTGATTCCCTAAAGCTTCAAGGGCTTTATCTGGGGAATAAAACTGGCAGCATCCATGGCAGTTTAACGGTTTGAGTAGTTTGGTAAAGCTGAATTTGACTGGTAATAAGTTATCTGGCTTGGTGCTAGTAGGCTTTGGGAACTTGAAAGGCCTAACTCACTTGAGTTTGAGCTCCAATGAGCTCAGCAATGAGCTTCATTCTTCTCTTTCGAGCATGCTAAACCTTGTAAGAATTTATGTTCGGCAGAGCATGCTTTCTGGTCTGGTTGATCAACTCTTCTTTAATGCTATAGCATGGAGGATCGAAAGTAAGAATTTGAGAAGTAATTTTTTTAATGGAAAATTGCCACGAGCTTTAGGCAACCTGTCATACTTGACGTACTTGGATCTTGATGCAAGTATGTTGGGGGATATATTCCATCAGAACTTGGGAAGTGATGGAACTCGAGTATTTTGTTGTTTCAAGGAACAGGCTCTCCGGACAGATTCCAGAGAAAATATGTAGACTGGTCAAACTGGTTTTCATGAGTTTGGCTGAAAATTAAAGTAAAATTTCCCAACAGCTGTCAAAAGTTTCACTTGCTAGGAACAACAACCTGTGTGGGAGAATTGTGGGGTTGGATTACCAGTTAAAAGATTTTAAATCTGCAATTTTAAATCCCTGGGGGCTAGCTGGAATTGTAGTTGGAAGTTGGAGCTACTCTTATCATCCTAACTATTGCATTTGTTCTTGTGAGACGTGTTGTCAGGAACTGCAGGCAAAATGACACTGAAGAAATTGAGGAAAGCATGCTTAATTGCTTTCTTGATCAAAATCTCTAATATCTTAGCAGCAGCGGCGGCAGATCACAGGAGCCTCTGATCATCAATGTTGTCATGTTCAAGTAGCCTATCCCAAAGCTGACCTTAGTCGATATCCTTACAGTGACCAACAACTTCTGCAAGGCCAACATGATTGGAGATGGAGGTTTTAAGATGGCGTATAAAGCTACTTGCAGTTAAAAAGCTAAGTGAGGCTAAAACACATGGTCAAAGAGAATTTATTGCTGACATGGAAACTTTGGGAAAAAGTGTAGCAACAAAACCTAGTGCCACTGCTCGGATACTGCTCTATTGTGGAGGAGAAGCTCATTGTTTACGAGTATATGGTGAATGGGAGCCTAACTCTTTGGCTGAGGAATCGAACTGGGGCTCTTGAAGTACTAGATTGGGAGAAATGCTACAAAATTGCGAATAGTGTTTCATGTGGGCTGGCTTTTCTCCACCATAGATTAATTCCTTTGCAACATTCACATTGGAATTTGAGAAAAGTTAAAACACAAAAGTTGTAGAATTCGTCAAAACTATTAAAAATCATGGACAGATTATAAAAATTCTTCTCGGTTTATGAGATATGAATTTTACGAGTTTTTAATCAGAAAATTTCGAAAAAAAATGGTGCTTAAAAGAAAAACGTTTTTATATAAAAAAAACACTTGGCTCAGATACTTTTGAGAGTTTTAATCCTTATGAAAAACTGAGAGCAACGGCATAAAATAGTTGTTTTTTGTTCTCTTGGTAAAATCATCAAGATTTTCGTACTTCGGGTAAAAATCGTAAGGTTTTGTTAAATTAGATTCTTAACACAAAAGGAAAACCAATGTTTTAGTTTTTTTGCATCATTCCTAGGGAAATGCAAGTTTTTAACTAAAATAGGATCGAAAAGTTTCTAAGTCTTGTCAAGAGCAAAATCGTCATTTTTTGTAAAAAGACCTAAACCGATCCTAAAACATCCGAATTTGGAAAATGCCTTTTAATAGAAATTTTCCCATAGCCCATTAGTATCTAGAAAATAACGTTAAATGAGAAAAATAAGTTTCGTAATGCTTGGGTTTTCGTGACTTTCAAGTAAACCGACTAATAACAGGATTAAGTGTTTAACATTTAAGTTTCGTTATTGACGAATAATTCGGTAATAAATAAGTTAGCTAATAATCAAATATTATCCAAGCAATACACTTAATAAAATAGCAAGGGAACGAGAAATTGGATAACTTGGTGTTGAATCAAAGTAAGTTTTGAATCCCACTTGCAACGTTGACAAAAAGTTTTAAAAAACTTTATTTATTCCATTAATGACATGCATTTGTTATGCACATAGTATCATAAAAAGAATGTCACCATAATTTAGAGGAATGATAAAATAATTTATCAAATAAGATAAGAAAATGTCGTACTAACCTCCTGACCCAAGGGGAATTTCAAGTTATATTATAGTCTTAGTGTTACGATGACCCTTACGTGCAATTGGTACGTGCACTAGGGTCTTTAGTTCTAGTTAAGGTCATGAAATGAATAACTAAAGCTCATAAGGAAGCATAATAGGTTCATGCATATAAAAAGAAATAATTTTGTGGGCTATGTTTGGACTTTTGAGTAATAACTCATCTAGTTATTTCATGTTATAAGAAATCTAACTAAAATACCAGAATAAATGTAATGGCTAAGCTGGAAATGGCAGTTGGGCAATTGCATAGACCTAGGAATAGATACCGTTACTTAGAAACTCCGCTGCTATATTAAGTGTTTTGAGATATGATAATTTAATGAGAACTGTTATGGTTAGTATTATATATAATATGAGTTAAATTGGTATTGTGAATACTTTTAACCAAAATGTATTTATAAAAAAATGTTAATATAAGTTTAAGTTATTAAAAAAATTATTTCATATTTTTATAACTAAGTAAGTAAGTTTAAGGTTAAAAAAAGTGTTTACAGCTCGAAACAACTGGATTATCACATCAAGAACCAGTTGAGGATCTTCATCTCCCAGCACGTATAGACCAAGTTCAACATGAGGAATGTTACTAAGTTTAGCTATTGTCGAGGGAAACAAAATGCAGAAGGTGAATCAAAATTTTTTTGAGAGATTTTTTTCGAGGGTGGACTTTGAGAGAATATCTTATGACTAAAATGATGATTTTTTTTGAGCTCTGAATAACGTGGATTTTTTTTAACAAATTAAAAGAGGTCGTTATATTTAAATTGTTGAGGGAAAAAAAAGAAATAAGATAATTTAAAAGAAAAATGAGAATGGGTTGGGCAGGGCAAGATAATTTAAAAGAAAAATGAGAATGGGTTGGTCAGGGCAAAGTAGGTTAAATGTGGGGTATGAGAGAAAGAATTTTTGAAATTAGAAATAGCTCTATATTTTGATGTGTCTTGCAAAGCTGTATGAGGTTTCTTTTATAGGGTTCAATAGAGACAATGACTTTACTCTATTTCCCGTGTGGGAAGAGAGATTTTCACACTTCAATTTTCTACCTACACATGTGCACATGTGTATATTGGGTGTCAATTTTTCATTCATTCATTCATTCATCATTTAAGCATATAAATATATCATTTCAATATCCTTCTCATGGAGAACAAATTTCTGCCTTGATTCATCACTACCATGTAGCTTAGTAATCAAGAAGGGAAGAAGGTAATGGCAAAGGAAAGGCCCCACCTTGCTTTGGAAAATGAGCAATAAAACAAGTGAAATCAGACCAAATTTTACAAAGACTCAACTTTCAACTAGGGATGCCAGCAAGGCGGGTTTGGGATGGGGTAGTTGTCTTACCAACCTGTCCTGCGAAGAAAAACAAATCTTGTCCCAACCCTATCAACTTGTATAAATTAGCGGAGGATGGGGAGAGTTTTCATGTGTGTTTAGGATACTCACAATAACCTATTTACCTGATAAATTAGTTTCATGTTAAAAGAAATAAAATTTAAAATAAATAATTACTACATGAATAAAAGATTTTAAGTTAAAAAAAAATAATCATGTATTTTAATTTTTCATAAATATTCTACCATATAACATTATACTAATTATATATATATGTATATAATATACCATGTTAGATATAATATAATTAAAAAATAAGAGATAATTAAACGGACAGGGTATAAGGAGAGTAGGATCGGGAGTTTTTGAAAGGGTCCTTATCCTGTAATCTGTGACAGCTTAAACCTTCAACCCATTTATAATATTAACATCTTTAAATCCAGGTTTTTCCCACTCCATTTAAGATGAGTACTCATAGGTAAATAAGTTTGTGGGTAAAATTACCATCCTACTTTAAATTATTTTAAATTTAATGAAGACTCTACTTTTCATTATTCAATTCGATAATGATTAATGACTATGTAAACAAGGAAAACTTGTGTTGAATTTAGAGAATACTTCTATAAAAGGAAAAAAAAAGATAAAATTCATGAATAGTTCTTGAATTCTTTTCTCTTTAGTATTGGTCTTTATAGTCAATTTTATCGTATAAATAGTCCTTGAACTTAAAAAGTGTCTCGTGAATGGTTCCTCTATTAAATTTTAGATGGAAAAACTATCTCTCATAAATTGTCCTCGAACTATCTTCTCCCTCTATAAACAATCCCTATGCACAATTTGTATTATATTTAGTTTCGGAACTAAAAAATATATATTAAATTAATTATATTGTTAAATAAATAAATAAATAACATTAAATATGCCAATACCAAATCTACTATTATTCTAAACTAAAAAACTATTTGGACGAAGACTAATTTGGCTTGTGCCTGCATTTAATATTAGTATGTAATCTACTTATGGGGAATTTCATAAATGCCATTTTTTAAAATTAACTTTTTAGAAACATCATGTATGTTTATTTGTGACACAACTTAACATGTAATATGAATGATAACATGACATAAACTTTTCTAAATATGACATAAACTTTTCTAAATATGACATAAACAAACACAACTTTTAAAAGTGTGCTATAACATGTAATTTTCTACTTGCTTATTTCTGTGTCCTCACTTTTATAAGAAATAATTTTTTATATAAGGATTATGCAATATTCATATTTATGAATTTTCTAGTCTTAATGTATTTCTATCTGTTGTTCTATTTCTATTGTTTCCTATTATATTGTCGTTTTATAAAAATCTGTCCTTCTAATCGATGTATGAGAGCATTTTTTATCATCTTCATATGACAATGTCGTCTTTCTGTCATTGTTATTGGAAATATCTTTAAAAAAAAGAGTATTTGAGAGGAGGACATAACCTTAGAAACAACGATATATTAAAATGTATTTCTATTTACACCCCTTTCAATTCTTCAGACTTTCCTTCTAAATACACCTTCTATAATTTTGAAATAAATGAATATATTTTTTGCACCCGTTATAGATCCAAAGATTATTATTTCATTTTACCTTGTTTTTCTTTTCACACCTATATTTTATTTTTCATTATTTTAACATTCTTATTTTTTTATCTTTTTCTTTTTTTTTTTTTAAGCTTTAGGCGTGAAGCAATCTTGATGGACTTGAGCATGGCTATAGGCGAAAAGGTTTCCTTATAATCGATTCCTTCTTTTTACGTATAACCTTTAGCTACCAGTCTAGCCTTAAAGGTTTCAACATTTCCATCCACTCCTCTTTTTCTCTTGTAGATCCACTTACACCTTATGGGTTTTACCCCTTTGGAAAGATCCACAAGCTCTCAGACCTGATTAGTCTCCATAGACTCTATCTCTGTGTTCATGGCCTCTGTCTAGAGTTTTGAATCAACATCCTCCATAGCCTCTGCGTAAGTATAAGGATCCCTATCATATTCATCCGGTTTTTTTATACCTAAAAGAAAAATATATATTAAAAATCATATGTTCATTACAATTTATTAAAAATATTATATTTACTAATTATATTTTTTAAAAAATATTATTTATTTATTATTACATTTATTAATTTAATAAAAGGAGCAAAGTAATAGACAGCCGTGCAAACTGTTTGACGATACTAAATTAATACAAAGAATCGCGCAAACTTGCTGCTTTCTATGTCGCCTGTTTTGATATATTCTCAAATTTCTTCCAGCAATCAACAAAAAGAAGATAAAAAAATAATTGTGGTGAATAACAAAAAATATTTAACATACCTTCATATGATGTTTTGGTATAATCATTTAATTATGCAGGGTTTTATCATTTTATTAAAGGATTTTTCTCTAATATAAAAATTTATTTTCAAAGAGGTGTAAATAGCGAAGTAAAGGGTGCGAATAGAACCACCGTATATTAAAAAACGATAACATATCAGGAAAACAACATAGATAGCAAAACGACATTCGGTCACAAAAAAATGAGATAACTTTTATAAAACCAAAAAATTAGATAATGTTGTTTCGCATTGTATTGTCGTTTTCGTTGTTATTCTCACGTTAAATGATAAGATGATGTCATCTTTACTAGAAAAAAAAAAGGACTTGATTAAACTAAACACGTTGCTTGCAATTTCTCTATAGAAGTCATCAATTGAAACAAACACCTACTCGACTCCAAACTTGAATTTAAACTCTTTAAACCTCTCAAACACCCCCTTGAAAATCTTCCAAGTTCTACCAATAGGTAACCCTGATAATATCTTAAAAATTACAAGTCCTTTGGATGTTAGTTAAGTTGAATCACTGTGAATTCTGGTGTCATTATTTATCTTTCGCATTTGCTTTTCTATTTTTTATTTTAGCATTAATTGTTCGCCCATGTATATTTATTCTCTCTCTTAAATATTTATTATCTCGTGTTGGCAAATTTTGAAAATAAACCATATATTTCAGTCCACATCCGCTGTATCCAAAAATTAGTCACATTTGTGATGTTAGTGATGACTAATGAACAAGAGCCAAAATCACAATACTATATTCGGAGTTTGATTCATCCTCATGTTTTTCACATTGTTCTACATTCTATGCTTGGAGGTGTTGTGTGTGACGGCCCGCCTTTTCGGACAGCCACTTAATTTTCTTAAACATTAATCTTACTTACTTAGTAAGAAAAATGCTGAATTAATTTTTTTTCTTTTAATATCCTTTAAAACGTTCATAAAAACTGTTGCAACATCTGTCGTAATTTAAGTTGAGTCACCGCTCAACTCCCAACTTTAAAACCATTCCTACTAAGGAGCATTTCTTGACATCGGGTGTTTCGGGTCTGTTTTGACCATTTTCATAAAATGACTGTTTTACCCTTGATGGGTCATTAAAAACTTTCGAAATCTGTTAAAACATAACTTTCATTTCTTTACTTCTAATAACATTGCAAAAAAAAAAAACTAAAACAATAGTTTCTTTCAATTAAACCTATTTTGTCAAAGCTTTACAGTTTTAATCCAAAACATGAAAATCGTGACATTTTTGCCCTTAGCACATTCTTTCATTGACTAAACTTTAAATCCTTTAAAACTTAGCATCTATGACTACTTACTGTCTACAGCAGTGTAGGAAATAACGTTCCTTGATGACAACCCAATTTTTACACGATTTATGGTTTTGGCCCAAAACACAAATATATTTACATTTTTGCCCCCGAAACCAAAAGTGACCAATCTATAGCATAACATTCAGTTTTTTGCAAGGAATAAAACTTACAAAAGCTCCTTGGTCAAATTCAATACATTTCATAATGTTTTCATTTCTTGAAATCTTGTGTCCAAAATTTCGTAAAATTCATAGCTCCTCAACCGAGTAAAATTTTGAAAAACTGTTCTTGTTGTCCCAATAGTTTCGATGCGTTCTACAACTTTTATGTTTTAAATTTCTTGAAATTTCAATGTTTAGAGGGACTTTTTGGCTGATTTTCAAATCTACTCAGAATACACTTTTCTTTGCAATTTAGTCCCTTTTGAAATTTCACCAAAACCCTTACTTTCTTCTTTCCATCATCATCACCATCAACTTATAACATAAAAGAACCATGCCTTAACATTCATCTTACGTACCATAGTCCATAACATTTATCAAACACTTGGTATGCATATAAAACATAAACTTTAACTTAATTAAAAATATTAGGATTTTACCTATCCATGCAAAGTGCTTGTCTTCACTTTTCCTTGCTTGAAACCCTTCAAAGTTCCCTTGATATTAAGCCCATACCACACCATAAAAATTTCATCAAAACTTGAACAAAAGTCCAGTACACCATAGGGAAAAGTTTTGAGTTTTACCTTAAAACTCCTTACTCTTCTCAAGAACACTTGCTCTTGGTTCCTTGCATACCTTGGAGGTTTAGAGTTCAACTAAATTTTGAGAAAGAATAGTTTAGGAGAGGATGGTTTCTCTTTGAGAAGAAAATGAAACATTTTTTCTTTCTTTCTTTCTTTCTATCCTTCCTTCCTTCTTTCCTTCCTTTTTCACGTTCTCTTTCTTTCTTTCTTTTTTCTTGCCTTGCACGGTGGATACCAAAGTCTTTGTCTCTTATTTCCTTGATATCTCATTGTCCAAATTCATGAACGTAAAAATGCTTTTTTTTAAAAAAAAACTTTGATGACTCATTACCATGAGTCATCACAAACATCATTTATGATAAAACGATGACTAAATGTGATTGGGCCACGTTAGTAGAGGTGGTAGCTCAATCAAAACTTTTAAGGTATCTCACTAAACTTTTTACGTAGTCCAAGTTTATACTGACAGTCTTTTTCTTATATTGGCGGTATTCTTTTTCATACAGTTCATGGGGTCCCATAACCTCCAATACTTATCCACATCCATCACATAATATAATTCCAATATTATCTAACTTTGTACAGTCTAAATTTATACTGACAATATTTTTTTACACCGTCGGTATATTTTCTATATTGCTATAGCATTCCTTATTCATCCATATTCTCCAAACAGTATTATTCCTATACTTTTTTAACTTAAACAGTCTAATTTTTATACTGTATAATCTTAAACAGTCTAATTCCTATACTGTATTACTTTTACAGTGTAATTTTTATACTACATAACTTTAACAGTGTACTTTCTTACGTTGTATTATTCTAATACTGTATAGTTTTTTGTATTATTATATAATATTTTTTTTAACTGTATTTTTTATCTTAATATAATCTTTAATTTAATGTATTTTTGTTGTGCTTAAAAATGTTGAGGTGTTACATTTTGACAGCTCTTAATTGTCCTCACTACGCATTTTCTTTTATCTGGGTTTATATTTAGTAATGGGTATTTGTTGGTTCCCACATTTTCGCCCCTTTTGGCCTTAATAAAATTTTAAACTTTTGGGTGGAAATATATTTTATACTTGCACAACGCCTTTCAGGCTGAGTGGCAGATAAGTGTTTAATAAGCCTATCCCTCGTATTCCTTCGTGATTTTGAAATATAGCTATTGTTTATCAATGCATTATCTTTTTAAGTTTCCGGTCTTTATTAATTTACGTGTAATTGTGTTTATACTAACGTTCGTGATGGAAAATGGTAGCCATGGAAAAATTGTAGCAAAACTAGTTCTATTTAGAATTTTTTGGTTCAAACCTAAGTTTCTAAACAAACTCTAATAACCGAACGCATATGATACCAACTTATCGTAATTCAAGTTAAAGGTGAACATCGGTGGACTTGGTGGATTTTAAGTATCTTTTAACCCATCCAATCAAAGTTTGGATGGGTTAATTTTAAATCTAACTCACTCAATGAACCTAAACTTTAAAAGCAACCCACCCAATTAAAGTTTAGGTGGATTGGGTGGGTTGATTGGACTGGACATTATAGAAAATAAAAAAATTTTCAAACTAACAGTTTATCAATGTAAGAAATATAGAAAAAAACTAAAACTCATCACATGTTGTATGTCTAACAAAGCTCAAATACATAAGTCCAACCTAACAAACAAAACATAATAACAACTAAAAAGCAAATATTTTTATTCAATAAATATCGACCACAATCAACATGTTGTAAAATTGCCATTCTCCAACTCCAAGCTTCTCCGCTTAAACATTCTCTATATTTGCTATGTAAGATCCATCAATGGCAAACATACTTTTCAAATAATTAATGTAAAATATATTACTTATTTATGATAAATATATTACTTGGTGTAACTTCTTTAAATTCCGCCAAGGCTTGCACCTCATCCATGTATTCTTTAAGCCCTATAGGCTCCTCCTCATTAGACATCAACTAATTTTTTGAACAAATCAGAGCCTCAACCATTTTGGTGACAGAGAACTCCTAAAAGGGAGGTGGAGGTTGGACGATCTAATAAAAAGAGTGTTTTTTTTTTTTTTAGACTTTGAAGTGAAAAAATAGATACTTTTAAATAGGTAAGATTACGAATGAAAAGGTGTCAGAGGTGTACACTAGAGTGAAGAGTGATGAAATCTTTTTTTATTCTTCTTAATCGATTTGTGAAGTGTAGTCTAAAATAAGAGAGAAGAAATCTTTATAAACTACGTTACTATATGTATATATTTTGAAGAGAAGATTTTTTTTAAGTATAAAATTATATTAAAATTATGATATTAATTATATATAATAAATATTATATATATTTTTTACATTGATGGGTTCGAATTATCTCAAATTTTAAAAAACTCAACCCAAACCCACATAATTAAAAATCAGATTAGATAGACTAATAGAAGTTCTTATTCAAATTCGTCAGATTCAAATTATCTCAAATTTCATTAGGTGGGTTAGATCAAATTCATTAGATTGTCTGATTTTTTGTTCCTTTACTTCAAGTATATAATTAGTGAACCACAAAATAGAGAATTTTCTTTTTGAATAAAGTTAAAACGGATTCTCAAAAGTTAACAAGGTCAACTCGATATAAAAAAAAGAAGAAGCAATAAACCTAAAATTATTAATTAGTACCAAAAAAGGACACAATAAAAAAAAAGCCAACAATTCCACCAATTATGTCCACCACATTAACATAACAAATAAAAAAAAGAGCCCAGACCACGGCGCAGGTCAACCGAGTCAATACCCGAACCACCATTCCTTTAGACGTTGTACCATCAAAAAGCACCCCTAAACGACAACACAAAAAACTCACTTCTGTAAACTTGTAACCAACAGATATCTACCACACGTGCGGTTCGTTCTTGACTCGAAACCCCTCTCGTGCGACATTCATCCCAAGCTCTTCCTAAACACATCCATATATCATTTTTCTTTAATTTTTCATATTTTCTTGAGTTTCTCAAAAAACACAAAAGAAAGATCATATGATGAACCTTAACAAAATAAGTTGAACAAAACACACAATATAAGCACCAATTACTGTGCTGGTCAAGATACGTGAAGAGCGGCTTTGATCTTCTGGACTGTGCAGGATATGAGATTGTTAACGGTCTCAACTGACTCCACAGTAAGCTTGGCAGTTGGAAGGCTGTTGACCAGAATTTGGAACCCGACTGAGAGGAGACACCCGCCTCCACCACCTTCACCATTGTCGGCTTCTCCCTTCACAGAAGGTCCACTGCAATTGCTCGGCTGTGATGAGCCGTCAGGGAGAATGGCGAATCCCGACGGTAGAAGGGCCACGTAAGCAGAATCCCCGCCGTGCATTACGATGTTTATAGATGCGGTGTCAACTGGGGCGTACACTACCATTGAGCCCGAGACGTCGGTCCATGTTTCTTGCAGTATAAGCATGCTGCTGTCGTTTGTTCCAATGGTCTGAGAAGTTCAATATGGAGGCCAAACACTACGTTAGAAAAAGAAAGTGAACAATGAGATAAAAGGAAAAGAAGAGCGGAAAATCATCGATCACTTACACTGGCACGAAAAAGAGACACACGGTTGCCATGTCTTTGGCCCTTGGTGATATGGACCATCTCTTGCATTGGTCCGCCATTGGACAAAATATCCCAGTCGCTCCTGAACCGCTCATCACGCAAGAATTCAAATAGCCTCTTTTGTGACGTAGGAATCCAAACGGAAGTTGCAGCGCTCAAGATGACACCAAGTGGCTCGCCAGGGTCATCCACACTTTTCCGTGTCATCACCCTCACATCTTCACCAACGTTACCGACGCAGAGCTTGTCCCACTTGCGCACAGTGGAGGCCGTCACCCCGGCACAGAAGTTATTCACCATACGCTGCGCCAGCTTTAGCATGCTCCTCTTACCGCCGGGGCTTATGGCTGTTGAGTAGCAATAATTTGTTAGAATATATCTGTAACTAACAGTAGTTGTACGAATTTAAGCTTACGGGCACAGGGAGTAACCTAGTTGATCTTCGTTAGGAGTGGGAGGACACATGAGGGTCGCCAAGCACTCGCATTGTCTTTGGAGTGTGGCAAGCCACCTTTGTGCTCCAAAACCCATACCACAACGGAGAAACGAGCGGAACATTTGATGGACACCGTTATCATCGTATTCCAAATGTTCAATCCAAGTAACCTGCAGATTACCATCCACCAATAAAGCTAGTTAGCGCCAAGCATCCATTACACAGGGCTAGGTTTCATAACTTTCTTTGCTCAAAGCACGTCCACGAAACTTTTATTTATCACATAGTATTATTGATTTTCCAAATAATGCAATAAAATTCCTTACAACAGACAAACCGAATTGTTAAGCTCCATTTAGCTAAAGCGCCAATTAGGAATTTAATATTTAGCTACGATAAGCTTGGGGGAAAAAAAATTGTGTACTGTTCGGTGTTTACGTGATTAGTAGCCCTAAATGAAGTCCAAAAGTACATTCAAATATTCCCAGCTAAAACTAATATATTTCCTGAAAACATGTAGGATTTGAGAGACCAAGACTGGGAAACAAGGCAAAGGGTATCACACAGCAAGTAAATTTAATAAGGTGTTTGGTAAACTCAATTCCAACTCATCAATTTCAACTCAAATGGTGTAAAGCCCTTACATGCTATGGTTTAAAGCAAAAGTATGCTACAATGTAAAGCTCTCACGTGCTACCAATAAATTAGCAGTTTTAGCCATGAGGTCCAGTCAGCCCCACATAAACCTAATATTTTCCAGACAATTTGCAGAAGAGCAAGAAAAATTTTAGTTCCATCCTACTGTTCTAGTCAGCCAGGTCAATCGTAGCTGTTACCTTGTTAATTTACCATACAACCCCTTGACATTTTTTTCCCATGTAAAGGAATTATGCCAAATAAAATATGCTGAGAGAAATGTCTACTTTAAAAACAAAATGATGCCCCAGGGGAATATAGAAATAAGAGTCTTAAGATAAAGATAATATCACCTAGAGATGAGTTGACATAAAACCCAATGCAAAAATAAAATAATATCAGAAATCAGATTCATGAAAATGATGAAGGGAAAAGTCAAAGTTCCAGTGGCACTTTCAGCAAGATATACAGAACAGATATATATTCATTTTTTAAAGTTCGACAAAATGATTTTCAGGAATATATATTTATTGCGAAGCCAACATAATGTTGGAAAGGAATATATGAGCACATCACATGTAGCTCAATATGTAGTAATTAAAAAAACTGAATTCCGGTCATTCAGCCTCGTGGAAAATAAAGAAATCAGCAGGAGAGAAAGAGAGAGAAGAATAGAAGCATCAAATATATAGTTTAACAACAAAGATTGAGAAATCCAAGGTTTTTCTCTTGCTTTTATTACTGGATATAAATTAAAACTACGGAAATAATATAATAAGGTTGAGAAAATCGACATGCATGTAAACAAAATAAACTGTGACGACCCCTGATTTTCTCATCGTTTAGAGTGGCTGTGGACTAATTAATAATAATTATAACAGACAATAAGCAAAACTTGCGTTGAAATTTGAAGATTATATGATGATCAGAACCAATAGGCATCTTTTAGAATAAAATAACAACAAAAGGCTCAGATTCTTAGGTAAAGTTGCTACTGTATTACAATTAGAGCCATCCCATAAAAGAGAGAGCCCTTTTTTTGGTGAGCAATAACAAGAAAATAAATTCTTAGAAGCAATAGTGAAGAAAGATGGGGAAGTCCAAATACCAATAATTTCACCTAGTTGTAGTCTCTACAGATCTCACACTTAAACGCAGTTACTTCAACTACCCCCATAAATATCAAGAAAAAATATACTTAGACAAGAAAAAAGAAAAATCAATGAAGACAGTAAATGCCAGCACATAATGGGTGTAAAAACAAAGACAAGAAAATAAATAATCCAACATCATATGATATGATAGTACCTTGGAGTAGCCATCAGGCATATCTTGCACAAGACATCCAGAAGGAAGCCTCCTACTGTGCAAATATGAGTTTGCATTTGTAGCATCTCGGTTGATGTCGATGGAAACATCGACCACGGCCCAGATGCCATCCGTGTGTTGCTTACAGAACCGAAGAAACTTCAGGGGACAGAGAGGGACCAACGGTGAAAGCACTTGAAGCTCAGCATTCATCTGTGAGATAAAATTAAACATACATGAATTTTTGCTTCTTGGCAGTAAGAAAAGAGAAAATGGATGGAAGATAGTTCATACCACTTGAAGTGCACCATTTCTCGTTCCGCCTATCCCTGTGGAAATCATTTCAATGGTGGAGGCTCTAGAAACCAAACAAGGAAACATTTCCGTCCATCGATTCTGATGACAAAAAATGTAAATTAATAGTTGCGTTGCAATCCATATAAAACAGTCTTTTAGCCTTTCAAAGGTGAAAAAAATCAAAGGTCAAAAAACCCAACTAAAGAATATGATCATCCTAACAATCTCGCAAGTCACTACTGAAATGGCATATATCTTAAACAAATAATACATTACTAGAAAATTGACCCAAAAAAAGAATAAAAGCAGAATGAAATAGAATGGTAGAATTGCATACCGCGTCCATCAATGTCTCTACTAGAGCCAAACTGTTGATGATGACCACAGAGGACTCCCTAGTTGCCTCGGACACATAACTACTAGGTCTTGGACCAATACAAGGAGGAAATATCCTCGTATACTCCTCGTAATTGAACGTTTCTTTACCTCCATTTGTGCTTCTGATCCACAGTGGACCTTCAGCCTGAGCCATCTTAATCAATTCATCCATGGCTACCAATGCAAGATCTATCAACATCGACCTCTCAAACGGGATTTCATTTCCCATCACATTCATTCCCAATGTATGTTTCATCATCGGAATCATAGGCGCACCGCTTGAAATCCCATCTCCCAATTCGAGTCCCATTGGCAATCCAGCGCCAATCATGTTCAAACCTCCCATCCCATGTCTCCCAACGGCAAGTTCCAAACCAGAGGATGAGCTCGGAAGGGGAACGGGAGCCACCAAGGATGAGAGAGGCCTTCCCAAGAACTTGTTCGCCAAGGCACATATCCGGTTCAATTCGTCCTTCAATCTAGCATTCTCGATCCTGAGCTGGTGCTCCTCGAAAGATATCTGACCGGGAATTGCCGGGCCACCGCATTGGTTGCACATTGGACTTGCCATGGCATCCTTCATCATGTTGTTTTCAGCTCGAAGCTTATCATTCTCTTGTCTAAGAATTATATTCTCGTGGCGTTCAAGTTGTGTCTGATTAAAATTAATCACATCATTTTCTGATTACTAATCACAAGATTATCACAGAATAAACTTCGCAATACATATTGCATTTTAAATTAGCACAAAATACCTTCATTTGAGTTCTTCTATTTTGGAACCAAAATTTGACTTGCTTTGTCTCCAAGCCCAGCCTCCTGCTAAGTTCTAATCTTTGTTTTTCATCAGGATGTGGACAATCCTTAAAGAAACTACACAAAACCAAAAAAAAAAAAAAAAAAGAAACACACACACACACAAAAAAAAAACACTGAACATTACCAAGTTTCTCCATCACTAAGATCAATATATACTAAATAAACAACAAAACAAGAATCATACGCTTCAAGTTCTTGAATTTGATTAGGAGTGTGTCTGTGGTACTTCTTCCTCCTCGGCGGTTGATCGTCGCCGGCATCTTGATCATCGCCGGATGCGCCTTCTAAATTGTCACTGCCGGACCTGCTCTCATACCCATCATCCCTAATCCTTCCAATAATACCCAGATCAAAATTTTCCCCTAGTAGACCCATTTCACCATGACTATCCATATTCCTCTGCACCCAAAAAAATAATAATAAAAATCGTGACACTAAAAATAAACATGTGCCATGCGCGGGCAAATTGAAAAGGGAAACAAAAGTAACAACTTAAAAAGTTTTATGTTGTGATTAGGCATTACTATGGAAAGAGAAAAGGAGAGGAAGTTCTCATTAAATTGTTTTTGTTAGCTTAGCTTTGGTAGGGAAAGGCAAAAAAGTATGGCCTAGTAATGGCATTTAGGGGGCTTTGTGGAGCAATAACAGCCACAAAGTCTTAGCAACTCCCCTCGTAAAACCTTTGTGCCTGATCAAACAAACAAACCCACCTTTAAAAAGCTCATCAAAAATTGAAAAAAATAAATAAAAGGGGAATTTTGTCTTTCTTCAAGTATCTATGAACTATAGCAGTAGTCACTACCACTTTTTTCACAACTTTATGTTATGGATTTTTAAGTTTCTTTTTAATATACATGTATGCATTTTGACCTTACCCAGCCACTCCCAGATTCAGCCAAGACTGAAAATTGCATTTCTCAGTAGAAACAGAAAGAGAAAGGTGCTCCCTTGTCAACGCCCATGCATGGCACAATCAAGCTCTCTCTCTCTCTCTCCCTCTCTCTCTAGAAAAAACTGTTTTGGATAGGGAAAAAGGAGGAAAAGAGGAACAAGACAAGGAAAAGCCCGTTTTTTACTAGCCAAGGTTTGACACCTCCCTAATTTTTTCTTTCACTCTAAAACCCGTTCAAAGAAGAAAAATCCTTGAAAATGATATAAAACGAAAATGTGTGTTCATTACGCATGTGTGAATATGAGGAAAGGCCTAAATGTTGTAGCTTTTCTGGATCCTCGTGGCACGGCATATGCACATGCTAACAAGCTTGACAAATAGTTTGGCAGTATCCAAAAAGACCCGAGTTGGAGAAAGAAAAGAGAGAGCGAGAAAAAGGGTCTCTAAGACAATTCAAAAAGGTCATGAATCTTCCGTTCTTAACATTCACACCATTCCATTCCCAAGCTTGAGAGAGACTTGACTTTTCAACTGCAATAAAACATATAATACCGAATCCAGGCAACAAGACCAACCCAGTAGACCTTGCTCTCTCTTTCTCTCTCTTTGTTCTCCCTATCTCTCTCTTTGATATGGTTGGATGACATAGAAAAACCAAACCAACCCAAGTACGGAGAAAAAGGCTACCTTTTAATTTGACAGTAAGCAGCAGTAAAGGCCAAAGAAGAGTCTGTTTCTGCCACACAGCAAAGAAAGTTATGGACTTTCTCAGATCTCTCTCTCTAGAATCTGAGGAAAGAGAAAAGGACAGGAAAAATATATAAATTATTTCATTAGAGTTTATTAAATCTTATTTTATTCATTTTAATATGATAAGTGAAAAAAAAAAAAAAAAGTTTTGGAAGGTTGGGAGCTGACTTACGAAAGGACCCACAAAGGAAATCAAATCAATGAGTTTGTTTCCTTCTTTGTCTCTCTTCTCTCTCTTTTTTTTTTAATTTAATACATAAAATATTCATAATGTTTTAATCAAGCCCCTTATGCCAAGCCTAGATTGAATCAAGAATCAGACCCAAATGGGGATCCTTTTCCATGCACAAAAATTCCATCAGAAATCTCCATTTTCTAATTATAGCTTCCATTTACAAATATAGGAGACGTTACACAATATAATATTGGGAAAAAAAGTTCCCGGAAGGGTGGTGGGGAAGAGGGAGAAAGAAATGGGGGAATGTGGGGTCTAGTGAGGCGGGACCCAACGACAAAACTGGGTTCGTGAAATCCGCCCCAACTCGGACCTGACGCGGACACACGCGTGTGCGTGGGGCTCGCTCTTGCCGTCTTTTGTCTGTGGAGATAACAATATAGTGTGGTCGTTCATAGCTGATTAGGTGCATATTGACTCTCAATGTCCAATAAAAAAGCGCAGCTTTAGTGATTCTAGTGGGGAATTTTTCGCCCTTTAATATACTGGCCATTGACAGTAAGGATTTGGTGATTGTTGGATTAACTCGTTACCACATTTACAGAATACTTAGACAGATCATAGTTTAAACCAGTTTTTTTAGTTATAAATAGTATAAAAATTTTATATATTATTATAATAATAAAAAATTACTATAATATAAAATTTTTATATGTTATAACAAAAATAGCTTTAATTAATAGTTTTAATAACTGTTCTGTCAAACATTCTATCAGTTAGCTTTTCTCTAGCTACACTTTTATTTTTTATTTTTTTTGAGGCTCTTATTTTTCTTTTTCGATATTCCCCTTGGGATTTTTCTTTTTTTGAGGCTATTCCATTTTAAAAGACATGAGGGATAGCATTAATGAATTTTTATGTCGGTTCGTGCCCGTACCGTTGGAAATAATAAAACCGTATTTACCTATTGAAAATTTGTATTTCCTCCTTAAAATGACATAAGGAATAATATTAATGAACGTGATTTTTTTTAGGTCATATAATTAACTTACTTGAAACAACTTAATTCAGTTTAGTGTTAAATTTTCGAATAAATTTTTGCCTATGTTTGTTTTCTTCAATAATTTCGTGGCTAGGCTATAAAGCTTGTAAAAATTATAGTGAATTACAATATTAAGTTTGGATACTTAAAAGCAATTAATCTTTTTAGTTGAAAATTATGTGCGTGAGTTATTAATCTGTCTCTCTCTCCCTCCCTCTTTTACGTAAGAGTTATTAATCTGTCTAAAACTATGGACGTGCAAAATACATTTATTATAACTTGGGGACAATCCATAGAGAGAACAAATGGAATTGTCTACCTTGTAAATCTTTGTTTATGTGATTTGGATGAGAATGATTAGTAGGAGTATGCTTACAAGTTTAAATATACGTGGGACCGAATCAATAATAATTATGGGTTAGGGAACTGATTATGAGCCAATGAAATCAAATCATATTCTAGATTAGTATGATGATTGCGCATATATGATTGTCGTATGACCACAAGCCTAATTATCTATTCATTGATGAAATCAAATAGGAGAAATGTCAGGGTCATTCTTTTTGTCGCTCTGTTTGATATTCTCCCACTTCTCCTCTTGTCATATTTCATCTCACTTTCTTATGAAAATAAAAACATAATTATATACCATTGTTTTATTCTTTTATTTCGAACTTTACCGTTCTTAGATATTACAAACTTTTCATTGTGCAATTCTTGTTAGCATTTTTCCCCTTTTTCTTATTAAAATATGCCAATGAATATAAAATTTTGAGTGGATGAAAACCGGAATCATAAAAAAAACTTCAACAATTTCATTGTAACTGTGTTAATGTCTTTTTTTTTTTTTTTCTTTTCATTCATTTTTTTCTTATTCATTCATTTTTTTCCTAAAAAAATTCAATGCTCCTTCTTTATACTGTGAAGCATTTTTTTCCGCAATTACATACTTGTGGTGAATGCTTCCATAGAACCGGTAATTAAAAAAAAAAAAAAAAAAACTCTTACGTCTGTTGTAAGGTTAGTGGCAAGATTTGATTGAAAAAAAAAAGGTAAAAAAATACCAAGAACTGCAAAAGGTAATAAAGAAAAGAGTGAGATAGTTGTAATAAGAGGATAAAACATTAGTTTACAATTATGTTTTATTTTCAGGGGGAAGCGAGATGATATATGGCAAGAAGAGAAGTAGGAGAGTGTCAAAAGACAAAGAAAGTAATCCTAGTATTTTTCAATCAAATAACGAATCAACGGCGGAGCTAGAAATTTTGTTCACTGTAGTACTAGGTAAAAAAATTGAGATAATATTTTATTAATTGGATACACTGTCATGTATTTTTATTATTAAGTAAGAGCATAGTTATGATTTTTTTAAATGAGGTAAATAATATTTTTTAATTATTCCATGAGAGTACAATTATAATTTTTCTCATAATATAAGAGCGTATCTAAAATTTATTTAAAAAAATTTAAAGCAAAAAATTCAAAATTCAAAAATTGAGTGGGCCCCTGTTTAATATAACGTGCCTCTTCAATAACAACGATCGCAGGATTGCTAGTTAATTTATGTAACAATCTTTGGCTTGTGTTATACTTCAATTTTTACAAATCAAAATCAACTTGGCTTATGATCAGACGAAGATCATAAGCCTAATTATCTATTTATTAATGAAATTAAATAACGATCGTAAGATTGCTAGTTAAGTTATTTAATAATCTTTGGCTTGTGTTATACTTCAATTTTCATAGATCAAAATCAACTTGGCATGTCATTTTTATGGAGCTAACAACAGGTCTACCTTCCTCCCAAGTTATTCATGAGGAACTAAGAACAACGATACGTATAAATCTTTCACCCAAATCTTCAGCTCAGCTGTGGAAGGTACTAAGTCTATGGAAGGTATTAAGTCAAACAACCAATTATATGCTACTACGTAAACAAGTCAATTAAGAGAACAACGAGCTATGGAAGATGCCCGGTCAAACAACCAATAATATACTACTACGTAAACAAGTCAACTAAGAGAAGAACGAGCTATGCAACGGGCATTTCTGTTGGAATGATTTCAACCAACAAATCTTTTAGAAAAGCAAAATACTACTATAGCGTAAAACTTTATATGTAACAATTTTTAGACCAATATTTTTAATTTTAACTATTCTTTCAAACATTTTATCAGTCAAACAACTAATCAACGGGAAAGCCAGATTTTTTTATGAACGAGGGCATTATGCTAAAATGTATTAATAGATTTTATTACATACAAGCATAATTAGATGTTTTGATTATTGAATGGAAACACAATGATGTAAATTTCAAATTTTTAATGAGAGAACAATTATAATTTTTCTTGTAAAACAAGAGAACAATTAAAATCTTTTAAAAATTTCAAAGTAAAATATTAAAACTTAGAAGTTACGTGCCTCAATAACATATGTATGGCTCCACCAGAGCAAGTAATATACTACTACGTAAACAGGTTAACTAAAAAGGTGTTTGACAGGTGATGGTTTAGACCACCTTTTTAGTTATAAATAATATAAAACTTTCATATACTATAATAACAATAAAAAATCGTTATAGTATAAAACTTTTATATATTACAATAAAAATAGTTCTAACGAACGATTTTAGCTATCCTATCAAACACCCTATAAAAGATGAACGAGCTAATTACACGACAGGAGAAGATTGCATACACAACCAAAGACCATACAATAGCTTGTTATCGGGCTATCCCTTGCTCTCACGAGTAGCTCGATGTAAGACAAATAAAGCTTTCTATTAGAAAGTTGCAATCTTTATGCTCTTTGTAATAATTCCTTGACTATTATAGAGTTTTTTCCGGATCGATTTCATTGATTATGACGATGAACATTATCATAGAGTTGCTATGTTTATGACAATCACCATCTTCATCTTATACCTAAATATTGTAGACCTTTTTCAAAACTGTAATCTCATTTTATTATCATAAAATTGCAAACTTTATATTATTAGATTAGAGATGGTAATACTATCATACATATGATTTTGGACACTTTTACAATAAAATGAAATTATAGACAGCTTTTAAAGTAGACATTAGCATTTAGAAATTTCTAGCATTGACCCAAATAGTTTAGGAAGACATTTTCTATTTTTCTATTTTTTATTTTACCCGGTGGGCTAAAAATATAACCTAATCTTATTACCATGTTGAAATACGGCAAAAAAGAACAAGAATAGTTTACAAATAGGAAAGATAAAATAACTATATTAATTGCTAAGTAATTTTGTAGAATAAAATGTGAAAAAACATTACAATAATTATTAGATAATCTTGTTATTTTAAAAACATTCTTAGAATCGTAATTTCTCTTATAAACATGTCCTGTGTGTCATGTAGTCGTATTTTTTAATTTATTTGAAGGTTAGGGGGCAACAACTTATATATGTCTGCAGATTTATATCATGTTTTATTAGCATTTGACTAAATTAAAAGCTCCAATATTATGGTACGAATTTAAACCTGTGTTATATATATATATATATATATAATCCCTCTTTTTTAAAAGAAAATTAGGTTATATTCCATAACTTTTATATGTTTTCGCTTTGACAACATATTGTCTTTGTAATTTAAATTTATATCATATTTTATTAATTTTTAAGTTATAACTAATTTATTTGTATGTCACAAATCCTAATTCTCAATCTTGTGACATAATTATGAATATGAGGTCTTTTGTTGCATTCCTCAAAAATCCGCTCTCGGCAAGTTGCAAAAATGTCTCTGTTTTGGCTCTAAAATACCCAAATTTATTAAAAGTACTCTTCAACGACTCACTTATTAAATCTGTTCTTTTACTAAAACCGGTGATCATTAAAAGTTTAAAATACCCTCCCTTCTCACTCTCTCATAAACACACCCGTCATGTTTTTTCTTTCACATATATTTATTTAGCAAAACAAAAGAAAAAGAGTAAATAACAAAATAGACTTATAAAAAAAAGGAAGAAAAGGGGCAGTTGAGTAAACATAAAAATAAAAGGGTCGTTATAACAAGGGGCACGATGAAGGGGGCATTCTAGGTAAATTTCGCTCTCTTTTTTTGTCTGGGCAGATTTGAGGCCCAACAGAGTTTAAAACGGCCCAGTTTGGTGTACAATTCTTGCTCTGATTTACAAGGACCAAACTAGCACAACCGCACAAGCTCAACTCTTCTTTACTTTGTCCCAACGAATGGGAAGCAAACTTTGAAGAATTGAGAAAATTTAAAATAAATAAATAAAGCTGATAATGTAATGCTGATAGCTGGTGGCCTGGTGGGTAAGTGTTCCATCATAGACATTGACAGGGAGTTTTGTCGGCAGCAAAGTACTATATTACGTGAGATTGAAGTCACGTGGATATCCATTTTGCTGGTTCCATTTTGATACAAGTTGCTGCACAGAAATCAGTTCTTCGGTTTCTGGCTATACCTTATTAAATTGGATAAATACAAAATCAACATTAACTCAAGTTAGATTGGCTAGTGAGAAAAAAATAGTTGATTATGGCCTTTTCGTTATGATGGGTATTTATGTATAGTGCTTTTTCACCGGCCATAATTTTGATTAGAATTTACATAAGAGCAACCCTATTTAATCTTATAAGTTATAATTTTGTAATTAATAAAACAACAAAATTCAGTTTAAAAATCACACTACATGTTAGATTGGGCTCAAAATTTTGTGAGTAGCGGGTGAGGATAAAAGGAATTTTTCTTCATCTAATAAGATAGTTAGAGATGCAACAATGGGTTAAGACACGTGGGCCAGCCCAACCCGTCCTGCTACAATGATGGGCCAGGCCGGCATGGCCCGACACTGTTCACGGTCCGGCCCGACCCATAAATACTGGTTGGCTAGGCTGGGCTAACATATGTTGGCCCATGGGCCCACCCGATACGACCCATGAAAAATCATTAACTGGGCCGGCCCGTCTAGGCCTATAATGGGCGGGCCCATGTAAGGCCCATACAAGCCCACAATGGGCAAGCCCACCGAAGGCCCATTGTGACTCAATTTATATATATATATATATATATATATATATATATATATATATATATATAGATATATTTTTCTATGTTCATTCACAGGTGAACATGGCTGAGTATGATCTCCTCTAGTAAAAGGCCTCACACATCATATTATAGCAAGTTTTTTTTTTTTTTTTTTGCTTGTAGGCATGCTTTGCTTCTTCTAAGAAGCAAGCTGAGACAAGGCCTTATATATCATGTTATAATAGGCCTAGGGTCTCACATATCATGTTACAATAGGCCTAGCAGCCTCTTTTTCTTTTCTTTTCTTTTTATTTTTTTATTTTTTTTCTTCTAGGCATACTTTACTTTTGAAAAATAAGCAAGGTTTTGTCCCACTGGATTTTCCTTTAAAAGGTTTTTAATGAGACAATCGTAAATAAAATATCATTTTTTTATTCCCCTTAACTATTCAAAATTTTATACTTGTTAACTTGTTTAAAAATTCAAAAATTAAAAATTGCAGCTTAGATGGGCCAAGATGAGCCGGCTCATTCAAGGCCCACGACACTGCCCATATAAAATTGGCCTATAGGCCGGGCTGGGTCAAGGAAATTCTAATACGGGCTGGCCCGGCCTAGCCCAGCCCACAAATTTTCTAGGCCGGCCCGTTCTTGCATCACTAGAGATAGTAACTTGATTTACATGCTTAAATGGCAAGAACTCCACGATTAGGGTCTTATATCTAATAGCTTCAAACTGAGTACCAACTAATTATGTAAAAGTTGATAAGCTGGCTATATGTAGCTAGGATGGTGATATCATGCGTGTGAGGTAGACGTTGACAGCAAGCAAGCAAATAAGCAATGAAACCATCCCAACAAATTCTATCAAATATGGACTGAGGTAGTTTTGTGCCAAAGACATGACAACATTACAATAAGCAATGCTATATATTAGCTTGTGATTGCAGGTGTAATTTAACAGTAAATTTACGCTAAATTTAGTAATAGATGTAGAGTTTGAATTCTTTTACATTCTACATTCGAGTTAAAAAAATAGAGAGAGGATACTACGTATCAATTTTTATCTTTGAACGTAAAATAAAAAAGGTTTTACATATGAGAGACACATAGACGAGGGTTAATTACGCATTGGTGAGTTGTGTACAGTATATGCTCATTGTACATGTAGAAGAAGCATGTTTGAAAGTCATGGTGAAAACACTGATTGCAATTCAAACCAAAATTTTCACAATATTTTCCCTCGTAATGTTTGAATTTACAATGTTTCAATTCAAACAATTGGTTTGAATTAAGTTTGGAAACGCCCTAAAAGATAATGTATCAATTGAATGCAAAATGTCGAACCAGAAACAAATTAGTGTCCGAAATTCTTGCCATCCCCTTAGGCTTAACAATTAAGCAGGAAAAACGTGCCTATGTGTGTGCTCTTTTTTTTTTAATTTGTTAATTTTTTTTTATTTTTTGGAAGACAAGATATGACTCAGGTTCATGAAAATCCAACTATATGATATAGGTTCATGAAATTATTAAAGTAACAAATACTCTTTTCCTTTTTCCGCTCAATTATTGGTGAATTATATCCAACATATTTCAAAAATTCGACCAATAAGACGTTTGACAAAAAAGTTCAAATCAGTGTAAAACTATCCGCAGTTACAATGTAAAGAAAAATCAAGTTGTTTATATGATTATTAATAACATGTTTAGTTTTGGTTCAAAAAAAACATGTAAAAACTTTATACTGAAACTTCATATTTAGAAAAACGTAAAACTGAAAGTATTCTTTTCATTTTCAAGAAAAAAAATACTCTTTTCCTTGTTCATAATGTATATTGTTGTAAATATGCTAGGTTTATATCTCCGTAAAATTCAAAATATAAAACTCTCATATCTTCTACCTTTTTTTTTTATCAAAATGAGAAACGTGTCGATTCACTTTTGCTTGAGAAAAAAGGCTGGTGCGCTTATTTTTTTATTATTATTATTGAAGGAATTTTTGGGAGGTGGAGAACACTTTAGAATAAATAAAAAGGTTAATAAGACATGTAGCATTTTTTTATTTGTAGAATTAAAATATGTCTGCAGTTCATAAATATTCTTTATATGTCTCAATGTATATGCATAAAGACATTAATGACCATAATAATAATATGTAATAGTTTCTTCTTAACGGTTTCAAAAGAAAAAGAATTGAAACCAATTTAATTTGTTGCATTATTGGCCTCATATTTATGTCCATTAAAACCAGTTTGGTAACTGAATTTTTCTGAAGCAGCATAAAGATTGCTTGATGGAAGCAATGGCTGTACATAAAATTTTTCTTTTGTTCGTGCATTGAACAGAGTATTGGGTCCCCAAGTTCAGAAAACTCTCTTAAAAATCCAACACCATCAGTTGAGTTTTTGTGAGAACTTGGAAGCATCCCAAGGAGCAGCAGTCACGCTTAAAGCAGAAGGACACCGTTGGACTGCACGGTAGCAATAGTCGGAGGTAGATATTATGTTTTACACGCTTCCGTTTCCGTTTTAATTCTTGATATGCATATAGTTTCAAGCATGTTAGAATTCGTTTATGTTTACATTTGGCATCAGAGCCAGAATTATCTCTGCCTTGTGTAGATAACTTCGGTTGAAAATCCGTGTTCATGAACGCACGGTTGAAATTTTTTTTGATGTTTGGGTTTTGTTTTTTAGCGTTTCTTAATTGAAACTAAGATTAGAAATCATTTAGACATTAGATTTCTATGAATTCTGCAAATTGAAACGTCAAAATTAGTGTTCGGATGGTAGAATTACAGCCGGGTCTCCAACCAGGTTGAAATCAGGTCGTGCGAGTGAAGAAGACCCGGATTCAAGGTTGAAGATGAGAAAAAATAACATGTCATTTGGCTTGGGTCATCCAAAAATGACATGTCATTTCAAGCAATGAAGGGCGTTTCTTTCCAGCGAGAAACGCCCTGTCGTTTCGCCTTTGGACAACCAAAACGACATGTCATTTGAACTGTAAACGGGCTGAGTTTTGGTTAAGTAAACGACGTGTCGTTTATGGCTGGGGGGGGGGCTCATTTAGCCTCCATGAACGATGCTCTTTTTAAAAAAAAAATTTAATTTTTTTTTTTTCCAGATTTCATAAAATGATATTTTTGGGGAAAATTTCATAAAATTTTCAGTTTTTTGTAATTTTATGAGTTTTTCATAATATCCACAATTTTGATATTTTTATGAAATTTTTCATATTATGGAATAATTTATGAAAAATTCATAATTTTGAATATTCATAATTTTTGGTATTTGTTATAAATATTATACAGTATTTGTGTGGATATAATTTTATAAATTTATGTGCATATAGTGTTCATTATGTATAATTTGTGATTTAAAATTATGCATCCAATATTAAGTTAAATAATTTGATACATTTAATTTTGTGCAATAATGTGCTAAATTATATTTTTGAATGTATAATTTTAATCTATACATAATGAAAATTAGTACATAAATTATGGTTCTTTGTTCATATTTATTTGTTGCTTAAGGTAATTGCAATTTATTTTATGAGCGAAAATTTAAGAATAAATGTCTTGTGATATATGTATTTAATTTTTGAATAACTAAAGAGTAGCCACAGCATCTTTGATTATGCAAAAATTATATTATTGTTTAAATCACATATGGTAAAAAGACATTAAATTGTGATTAATCATATGTAATATAATAAATTTTATCCCACATGAATTTTTATTATATTTAATATGATTAGTTAGGATGATGTATCAAATTATCTTTCTTAATTTACCCACAGGAATTATGAAAAGGGCATATAATTTGATAGTGTCATCATAAAGATATATGAGTCTGTTTGAATTAAAAATTTAGCTCACAGGCAATTTTTATGTCATTTGATTCATATTTTAATGCATGATTTACATTGGTAAACATGTCATAAAGTATTGTAGCCTCAATTTAGTAACATAAGCATGTATGTTTTATTATGCAGCTATGCAAACTGTGAGTTACTCTGATTTCCAATGTGACATTCTTGAATTTAAGGGAGACAACTATAAGGTATGGAAGGAGAGAATTCTTCTTCATTTAGGTGTCATGGACATTGACTTTGCTATCCGTAAGAATGAATCACTTGTCATTATGGAGACCAACCAGCCAGATGACGTTGACCGTTATGAAAAGTGGGAGCAATCTAATCGGCTCTGCGTAATGTTCATAAAGACGAAAATCTCGGCTGGCATACGTGGTTCATTGGAGCAATAAGACAAAGTGCGAGCTCTGATGAAGGCAATTGATGAGTAGTTTGCTACATCAGACAAAGCCTTGGCTAGCACTCTGATAATGAAATTTTCATCCATGAAGCTTACTGGAATTCATGGTGTGCGTGAGCACATCATGCAAATGAGGGATGTAGCGGCTCAGCTAAAGACACTTGAGGTTGAGATGTCTGAAACCTTCCTTGTGCACTACATCCTCAACACTCTCCCACATCAATATGGACCTTTCAAGATATCCTACAACACACATAAGGATAAGTGGTCTATCAATGAATTGATGACCATGTGTGTACAGGAAGAAGGTAGGCTTGTTATGGAAGCGGGAGAGAGTGTGCATTTGGCAAGTCAAAGGAAGAACAAGGGCCAAGCCAATAATAAGGGAAAAGGCAAACTGTCTGCTCAAGCTGATATCAAAGAAGAATCCCAGGTGCTTCTTTTGTAAAAAGAAGGGGCACATAAAGAAGGATTGTCCTAAATATCATAGATGGCTTGACAAAAAGGTACTCAATTCTCACTTGTTTGTTATGAATCTAATATGGTTGATGTTGAACATAACACATGGTGGATTGATTCTGGTTCTTCAATCCATGTCACTAATTCCTTGTAGGGATTGCAAGGCCTAAGGAAGCCAGTGGGAAGTGAGCAGTGCATCTATTCAGGCAATAAGATGTGCTCACATGTAGAGGCTGTCGGAACATGCAATTTAGTTTTATCTAGTGGTTATGTTTTAAAGTTAGAAAGACATTTTATATTCCTAGTTTTTCTAGGAATTTAATTTCAGTTTCAAGGCTTGTACCATTGGGATTTTCCTTTAATTTTTCAGACACTATATTTAGTTTATTTTATAGATCTGAACTTATTGGAAATGGTACATTGTCAAATGGTCTTTTCAAAATTAATTTACAAGATAAAGCTTCTTATACTTCTATGCATGTTCATAATAATGCTGGCATTAAAAGATGTGTTATGAATAAAGATTCCTCTATGTTGTGGCACCGTAGATTGGGTCATATCTCTATTGAGAGAATAAAGAGACTAGTGAATGATGGGGTATTTAGTACTCTAGATTTTACTGACTTTGACACTTGTGTGGACTGCATAAAGGGAAAGCAGACCAATATGTCAAAGAAATGTGCCAAGAGGAGTTCAGACATATTAGAGATCATACATACAGATATTTGTAGTCCAGACATAGACGCGTATGGTCAAAAGTATTTCATTACTTTTATTGATGATTACTCACGATGTATGTATCTCTACTTGCTTCATAACAAAAATGAAGCTATAGATGCCTTTAAGGTGTTTAAGGCAGAAGTAGAGAAACAATGTGGTAAGCAAATAAAGATAGTGAGATCTGATAGAGGTGGTAAATACTATGATAGATACACCGAAGATGGACAAGCACTGGTCCATTTGCGAAGTTTCTTCAAGAAGATGGGATGGTTGCCCAGTATACTATGCCTGATTCTCCAGATCAAAATAGTGTGGCAGAAAAAAGAAACCGAACATTGTTAGACATGGTGCAGAGCATGCTTAGCAGCTCCAAGCTTCCTAGGTCTTTATGGACTGAAGCTCTCGAGACGGCTATGTATATATTAAACCGAGTTTCAACTAAGGCTGTCTCAAAGACACCGTTCGAGTTATGAAAAAGTTGGAAACCGAGTTTGCGACATATACGCTTTTGGGGATGCCCGTCTGAAGTGAGAGTCTATAATCCATAAGAAAAGAAGCTAGACCCAAGGACCATAAGTGGGTATCTCGTTGGATATGCTGAACGGTCTAAGGGATACAGATTTTATTGTCCATCACATACCACTAGGTTTGTGGAATCAAGAAATGCCAAATTTCTTGAGAATGACTTGATTAGTGGGAGCGATCGATCCTGGAACACCGTTCCAGAGAAAGATCATATAGATGCTCAAGCTTTCACTTCATATGATAGAGTGATTGTTATACACAACACGCCTACAGTTCAAACGCGTGTTGAACAATAGCCAGTCATTCAAGTTGCACAGACTGCTGATCAAGAAGTAGTAGATCCAGTTGAACAGCCAGCTGATCAACATGCTCCTCAAGAGAATGTTGAACCAACATTAAGGAGATCTACTAGAATAAGGCGATCAGCCATTCCTACTGACTATATTGTGTATCTATAGGAGTCTGACTATAACATAGGAGCCGAAAATGATCCAGAAATGTTTTCACAAGCCATGAGTTGTAAGGAATCTAACTTGTGGTATGATGCCATGAAAGATGAGATGAACTCTATGTCATGTAATGGAGTCTGGGATCTTGTCAAGTTGCCTGATGGTGTAAAAGCCATTGGATGCAAATGGGTCTTCAAGACAAAGAAAGACTCATTAGGCAACATTGAGAGATATAAGGCAAGACTCGTTGCTAAAGGATTCACTCAAAGGGAGGGTATAGATTACACTGAGACTTTTTCTCATGTATCTAAAAAGGACTCTTTTCGTGTGATCATGGCATTAGTAGCTCATTTTGATTTTGAGTTACATCAGATGGATGTGAAAACGACATTCCTCAATGGTGATCTAGAGGAAGAGGTTTATATGAAACAACCTGAAGGATTCTCCTCTAGTGATGGTGAGCAATTGGTGTGCAAACTCAAGAAATCCATATATGGTTTGAAACAGGCTTCCCGTCAATGGTATTTGAAATTCCACGATGTCATCACTTCATTTGGTTTTGAAGAGAACATCATGGATCAATGTATATACCAGAAGGTCAGTGGGAGTAAGATTTATTTCCTTGTGTTCATATGTGGATGATATCCTTCTTGCAACCAATGACAAGGGGTTTTTATATGAGATGAAACAATTTCTTTCTAAGAACTTTGATATGAAGGATATGGGTGAGGCATCTTATGTCATTGGCATAAAGATCCATAGGGATAGCTCTCGATGCATTTTGGGACTATCGCAGGAAACCTATATCAATAAAGTCTCAGATAGATTTCGGATGAAAGATTGTTCACCAAGTGTAGCACCTATTGTGAAGGGTGATAAGTTCAATTTGAACCAATGTCCAAGGAATGATTTCAAGAAAGTTCAAATGAGCAACATTCCTTATGCTTCAGCTGTCGAAAGCCTTATGTATGCTCAGGTCTGTACAAGACCTGACATTGCATTTGCTGTGGGAATGTTAGGAAGATATCAGAGTAACCCAAGCATTGACCAATGGAGGGCTGCAAAGAAAATGATGAGGTACCTTCAAGATACAAAGGATTACATGCTTATGTATAGGCGAACTGACATTCTAGAGGTGATTGGCTACTCCGATTCAGACTTTGTTGGCTGTGTTGATTCGAGAAAATCAACTTCAGGTTATATTTTCATGCTAGCCGGAAGAGCTGTATCTTGGAGGAGTGGAAAGCAAACGTTGGTTGCTACTTCCACGATGGAGGCAGAGTTCGTTTCTTGTTTTGAGACTACTTCGCATGGTGTATGGTTGAAGAGTTTCATGTCAGACCTTAGAATTGTAGATTCTGTGTCTAGGCCATTAAGGATATATTGTGACAATTCAGCTGCTGTCTTTATGGCTAAGAATAATAAGAGTGGCTGTCGAAGTAAACATATCGACATTAAGTACTTAGCCATACGGGAACGAATTAAGGAAAATAAAGTGGTCATTGAGCATATAAGCACTGAATTGATGATCGCAGATCCTCTGACAAAAGGAATGCCACCAAAGTCATTTAAGGATCATGTAGTTCATATGAGACTTGGTTCTATAATGTAAATTTGTTTGTACATACAATTTACAGTCTTAATGAAACTCTTATTCAGTTGTGATGTTTTCTCATATTTGTTTTGCGCATAAAGTTATTAGAGAAAAATTCACATTTGGTAGGACCAAGAATAAACATTGGGTTTATTCATAAAGTTAAGTTACCATATAAGGAATAAAGTATGAGAAATAATACATTGTAATACATGGAAGATAATACTCACAATTCAGAGAAATTATCGCCATGATTCATGTATTTGTTTCTTGAAAGTTTAGGTTTAATGAATATAAGGATAAATATGAAGACCAAGTGGGAGAATGTAACAGTTTCTTCATAACGGTTTCAAAAGAAAAAGAATTGAAACCAATTTAATTTGTTGCATTATTGGCCTCATATTTATGTCCATTAAAACCAGCTTGGTAACTGAATTTTTCTGAAGCAGTATAAAGATTGCTTGATGGAAGCAATGGCTGTACAGAAAATTTTTCTTTTGTTCGTGCATTGAACAGAGTATTGGGTCCCCAAGTTCAGAAAACTCTCTTAAAAATCCAACACCATCAGTTGAGTTTTTGTGAGAACTTGGAAGCATCCCAAGGAGCAGCAGCCACACTTAAAGCAGAAGGACACCGTTGGACTGCATGATAGCAATGGCCGGAGGTAGATATTATGTTTTACACGCTTCCGTTTTCGTTTTAATTCTTGATATGCATACAGTTTCAAGCATGTTAGAATTCGTTTATGTTTACATAATATTGTTAATTTAATTTATTTTTTTAGAATATCTATAATATACGTATTTATGATTTTAAATGGATTATGATATCATTATATTTAAAGAAATCCCTAAAATTATGGTGTTTGTTGCTTAAATTCAAATTGGAATCTAAAATAACGATTTTAAAATTTCCTAAAAAGATTGAATGCTTTTATCGACAAGTTGGATTTACCGACAAATTAGAATTAAGGTGTTGTAATTAAATTAATGATATAGTTTTAAAAACAAATTGAGATTAGAGCGTTGTAATTAAATTAATGACACAGTATTTTTTAAGTTTTTTTATGTGTCTTACTAGTTATATAATTGATATATCATTAAGTTAATGATACGTAATGATAATGAAATGTAATGACATTCATTTTTTAAGACTTCAAGTGAATAATATATATATTTTTATGATATGTAATTAAATTAATGATATAGTATTTAGTAAGTCTTTTGTGTATCTTATAGGTTATATAATTGTTATATCATTAAGTTAATGATACGTAATGATAATGATACTCAATAACATTCATTTCATTTTTTTAATACTTCAAGTGATAATAATAATGCATTAATGTAATATGTTAAAATAAGAAATATATGTGTATATTTTTTTCTCTAATTTAACTATTCAAAAATATAAAAATTGTTATAAAAATTTAAATACATAATAATATTTAATTGGATGATATTTTAAGGTTAAATTTTAAAAAAAGCGATGTAAATGATATTTATATAATAAAAATAATATTAATTTATTTTTAAAAAAAATAGGTAGGTTGTGTAATTTTTATTAAAAAAAGAGTCAATAACAGTTTATGAAGTCCCAGAAACGGTAACTTCCAGGGTACAGTTAGTGGGAACCGGGAAAACAACGGACAAGGCTTTAATCCTAATCCCCACGTCCGAGAGTAAAAATCTAGTGACTCCCCCTCACAAATTACTTAAAATCTCGCCAATCATATATCACCACGTAAAGAAAATCTATTTTTGGTCAACAAACAAAGCCAAAATTGACGTGGACAAAAACCATTGGCTATGGCGCACGAATCTAACAACATCTTGTGTAGACATTTTACAATCTCTGTGGCAGTTAAGAAAAACCTGAAACTGCAAAAGTACTATTTTCCCTGTCCACTCCGTTAAAGATCAAACCCCACCTTCACCAACTCCATCACCCCGAACTTTCTCTCTCAAGTCCCAAGTCTAATCTCAATCTCACCCACATTTTTTTTTTTAATAGAGAAAGAGAAACTGACATAACAATGGCGGAGGAAGATCTGGAGAGCAGAGGAGCTGGAAGATCAGGAGCGCAGAGCAGAGGAGGAAACGACAACGGCTACGGCAACGGCAACGGCAACGGTAACTACTACTCCTCCTCGTCGTCGTCGTATCGGGTAGAGGATTCGGAGACCCCAAAGGACTTGTTGGTTGGTCCCGATGTTCGTGTTGGCGAACATCGCTATGTTTGTTGTCGTCATGTTCGTCAACGACTGTCCAAACGACAACAACGTCTCTGTGATCCGGGGCAAGTGCGTCGCGAGCTTTCTCGGCAAGTTCTCCTTCCAGCCTTTGAAGGAGAATTCTCTCTTTGGCCCTTCTTCTTCAACGGAATATGAAATTTTTTTTTTTATATGTATTTTGTGGCTTTTCCTTTTATTTTATGAGTATGAATTTTTAATTCATGTGAATCTTTGATCTTCTCACTAAGAACAGTTATTTTCTTCAGAACATTGCAGTTTGAGAATCTAGTTTAAATATTGGTTTCTTATTTCTAGCTCTTTTATTCTTCTTGTCGGTTTGATAAGATTGACTAATTTTAATAAAAGTACAAAACTTTGTCTTCAAAGGCAATAAATTTGGCGGGAAAACTTTTGCCCGTGTAAGCTAAAACATAATTACTTGTATACAATATTATCATGACAGTTTAGATTGTATGAAATTGCTTATGTGCCTCTGTCTTAGTTCTTGAGGTAATATGGCCGTTCTAATGGTCTTCACATGCTTTATAAGTCTAGCTTTGTTGTTGATTTTGGTCTATGTGTTTGGTTTTTCCCCATGCTTGGAGCTCTTGAGTGGAAAATATGTCAATTGAAAGTTTGGAAATGATCCAATGAGCAATGCATGGAAAGTTGAAGTATTTATACAATTTTTTGAAGGTTGGAGAAGTTGGGAGCTCTTGAGTGGAGCAAAGTTGTACATAAGCATCGAGGATGGAGACTTGTCGCTTGCATTTGGTTGCACGCCGGTGTGATTCATCTCTTTGTAAACATGCTCAGCCTGGTCTTCGTCGGAATTCGGTTAGAGCAGCAATTTGGATTTGGTATGATACCTCTTTGCTTCTTTCCATTGTTCAAATGCTCTTTTTTCTATGCTTTTCAGACTTGCGATTTATATTGAAACAATCTCTATTCCGCTTGTTTTCTTTTGGCAGTGAGGATTGGGATTATATACCTGTTTCCAGGCTTTGGAGGAAGTGTACTTTCCTCATTATTTATACAAAATACCATTTCGGTTGGTGCCTCTGGCGCTCTTTTTGGGCTTCTTGGCGCTATGTTGTCGGAGCTTCTTACAAATTGGACTATTTATTCTAACAAGGTAAATAATATTTCATGTGTTTATTGTATTGGACTTAAAATTAAGGTTCAAGTTATATTTCTTTTCGCGATAATAAGCTTTGCGGTAATAGTCTATTTGTTTGCTGCAACAGGCTGCAGCTCTGCTTACTCTTCTTGTCATAATCATCGTCAACCTTGGGATTGGAATTTTGCCACATGTTGATAACTTTGCACACATTGGCGGGTTTCTGACGGGTTTCCTGCTTGGCTTTGTTCTGCTGCCCCGTCCGCGGTTTGGATGGTGGGACCAGCGCATTAACCTTCCAGCTAATGTTCCTCTCAAATCCAAATACAAGCCATACCAATATGTTCTATGGCTTCTTTCCGTTGTTTTGCTTACAGCTGGGTAAGTTAATGTGCAGACATAATTTTGTTTTATAGAAGTAGCTTGATTTTTGTTTCTTAACTTCAAAAAAAATGCAGGTTTGTCGTTGCATTGGTGATGCTCTTTCGCGGCGAGAGTGGGAATGATCGCTGCCATTGGTGTCACTACCTTAACTGCGTTCCCACTTCTAAGTGGGATTGTGAATGAAAACACTCACACTTTTAGGAAATACCTTTTTGGTATCTTTTTAATTCCTTTTTTGTAAATGCTCAGTTATTACAGTAATTGGCTTATTTGCCATCTTACTTGTTTCTTTCTAATTTTTTTTTGTTTGTTTTGGTGAGATAGAATCAAATATGCATTTTATTTTTTGTCTGTTTGTTTTGGGTTTGGCTTCTTCTCAAGTTTCATGGTAGTTAGCACTTATTTTTCATGTTGGTTAGAGTTTGTTCTGTGACAAAATCCGTGGATGAAAGCGGTTCAAATCACTTTCTCAATAACAAACAGTGAAAGAAAACAAAATATACAAGAAAACCTTGGCGTCGCCCAGACTCAAACCGGAGACCTTCAGTGTGTTAGACTGACGTGATAACCAACTACACCACGACACCTTAGTTGTCCACTGACGTTTCTGAACTTTTTTTTTTTTTTTTAATTAAAACAGTAGGGACAAAAACAATGCGGCCAAAAGTTCATTCAATTTTCATGAAGTTAAACAACACATTCTTCATTGCACACCAACTCAAAGTCTAAACCATACTGCAAAAGCACTATAAACCAATTTCTTCAACCATCACTTTCTTCAATCAAAACAAAAACAAAGTCTAGAGTTTTTTTTTTTTTAATTTTGTATTTTTCTCAAAATGGGGTTGCAGAAAACGCGCATTATTATGATTGGGGTGATGATATATTTCTCGTTGTGGGCCTCATTGGTATCCTGCGCAGCAGAATGCTCAACGGTGACAGAACTCTTCTCTGCCTGCTCCACCTTCGTCACGTACGGCTCCCCTGACCCTTACCCTGGCTCCCCTTGCTGCCACGCCATGAACAGCCTCAATTACGACGTTATTGATGACTCCAATGAACATCGGAGATTTGTCTGTCGGTGCTTGATGGGCCTCATCACAGCCTACAATCCCAGTGCTTCAACTATTGCTTCTTTGCCTGGCTTTTGTGGCGTCTCTCTGGGCTTCACTATTGATCCCAATACCGATTGCAACTTCTAAGCCTGGCTCATATCAAATTCACAATAAATTTGACTCTTTTTTATTTTTTAGTTTTGGGTGTTTGCTTATGTTGCTTGCTTTCCATTACAATGTTTTACACCACAATGCAGACTACTATTGGCTTCGTCTTAAGGTCGAGAAATAAAAAAGGCTATAATTTATGTTTTTAGTGTTATTTACCCAAATCATGCTGTGTATGAGAGCACTTCTATTTAATCTTAGTCGATTATACAATAATGAATCTCGAAACTGGTTCGAACTAATTAGTTTAAAACCAATAATAATGTAAAGTCTCATATGTTATTGTGTAAAATAAAAAGCTGTTACAATTTAAAGCTTTTATATGCTATAGTTTTAAATCAATTCTTTATTTTTAATTCGGTCTATCAAATACCTTATATATACTAATATGATGAGGTTTACTAGTTTATGAGTAATGAGGTTTTATCGCAACGAAGATGAAAAAGGCATGGTCTTTATTTTTTGCTGAACTACAATTTTTTTTTTTTTTTTTGCTAAAGGCTTTTTCTTCGTATTATGATGCTATTACTTCTTTTGTGCCGGGGGTGAGTTGTAGAGGTGCATATGACCCTCAAGTGACGAATTTTTCTTTCTTTTTGATAGTTGTTCTGAAATTAAAACAAGAACATATCATTAAACGAATAAACTTTTAGGTGGGCAATAGTTTGAATGGACCCAACATGGGACTCTTTGGACAGGAAAAGAGGCAGGTTTCCTTTTGCTTTCAAGGGAAAATGGTGAAAAGTTACCTCGTTAAATTCCACTCACGGCATGATTGACTAAGCTAAATGATATCGGACTTTTTACTGATCACACATTTATAAAAGCAGTTAAAAAGAAGAAACTTTTAGATTGCCATATAAAGATTTGATACCCGTGTCGTTGAAAACGGCTAAAGCCAGAGTTACTACGATAATAGTCTAGTGACATTGAGCTATTTGCAAGTAGTTTGATAGATAAAAAGATTTCAGATTTGAGGCGTTTGGATCCATACTATACAACAATTGAAATTTTACGAGTAAAAATACTATCGTACAACTAGTTTGAAGTAGATTTTCTTTCTTTCTTTTTTTTTAAACAGGTGAACCAAACATATTAAAAAAGTACTAACGACTATTTTCACGCCACCGACCTAAAGTTTATTTGTCCTCGGTGGAGATACGGTAATGCATTTAGTCTCAGAACCTTAGTCCCCCTTAGTACCCACACTTATGTTCCCTGAAAAAGCAGCTAGAAGCCCCAGTTGGTAATATTATTGATTATGGACAACATTCACTGAAATGACTGTATGACATCTTTTCAACAACATAAAATTCTTCCTCAGATCAATGTTGTAATTACCCTTAACAAGGATCCAAGGCAAGCATTTTGTTTCGACGTCAATTCACGTTAGTGCAAGGAATTAGAACGTTTTCTTGTCAATTTGTTAAAAGGCAATTAGTACAAGCTAGTGCTTAGTGTAGGCCAGAGACAAGAGTTAAAAGAGTTCTAATCTCCGTGAACGTACAGTTAAATATATGTGAATGTGATAAAAAATTTGGAAAGTTTATTGTGGTAAGAATGATTGTAACACATTTGCATTTAAAAATGCAGTGTAAAAAATTGGCATGCTTGTACTTAACTTGCCCACGTTCTTCCCTCACTTTTTTCATGAGCCCACAAACTGCCTCACTTTTTGCTTTTTCTTTAATCAAGTTGTAGCTAAAGCTTAGAATTTAACTATTTATAGATAATGCCATTTTTGGCTTATAATGTGACTTTACATGATAGCAAAGAGACATATAGAATTTTGTCGCGGAAAATCTACAAGTGCACAGAATCATAGACAAGTAATAAAGAGTTAGTAGAGTATCATTCCTACGAGGATTGCGTTAATCTAGCTAACTACCAAAATTTGTTAACTCTAAAATTATTTAAACAATCAAATATAAAATAGAAAAATAACAAAACAAAAAAAATATAAATGAAAACCTAAATAAATAAAAGACTAGGGTATCCGATTTCACTCTATCCTATGATGATCTCATGACATTCAATCATAGTCTAATTTAATTATAGCTTCTCAGCCTCAAATTAAATCAAAAATCATGCAAAAGGTGCACAAACTTTTACAAGCATTAAGATTAGATCAAATACTCAGCATAGATAATGAATAAACATCGAATTGAATTAAACTAAATAAAAGTGAATATTCATAATCTGGATACATCGTAGCCCTAAAACAGAGAAAATTAGTTCCTAATGAAACTAAAAACAATCCTAAATAATGTCTTAAACATGATGAGTGAAGGAAAAGAACTGTGTTTGGATGCAAAGATGATTTCTGTCTCCGGATTGCACCGTTCTTCTTCTCTAAAGCATTGAATTCTCCCCTCTTGTATGTAGTTTTTCCCTATTAGAATTCATGCTCCAACCCTTCATAACGTTCTATTTATGGGCTAGGGTTTAGAAGGGCAATTTTAGAACGAAATTATACTAAAATTTAAGTTGAAATCGGAACAGCGTCTAGGCTCGATTTTCTGGCGTCTAGGCTTCATAATGGCACCAGGATTCTAGGCGCTAGACAGGCCTGTTGTGAACTTCTCGAACTGGCGCCTAGGCGCCACAGTGTTGTTGACCTCCTTATAGAATGGCGCCTAGGCGCCCAAGTTATGGCGCCTAGGCGCTTTACTCTCTGGTTTTTGTATGGAACTTCCTCTGTATGATTTATTTCATATCAATTACTATGATGATCTTCCGTTTAAGGATGTGGCCCCAATAATCTTTTACCAATTGAATGATGCCACTTCTTTTAAAAAATTAGAAATACTATTTAAATGAATTTTACATAATGTTTATTGAATGACGTGTTATATTATGACTGATACCCGATTAGATACTATTTAAAACACCAAAAACTTGATAAATGATCTCAATGCACTTGGATGTCTGAGTTAGTCAAAGAATTTTGGTACAATGTTTCTAAACTAGTAGATTTTCATGAAATTTTTTTTTATGCTTGTAGGGTTATAACCTCATTACTTCAAAACTATGAGCCTCAGTTTAATATATAATGACTTTTTAGACTGAGTCTTATTGTTTTATTAATAGCGGGTTATAAACCCCTATAAGTTATATAGGATTGCTTGATTTTCATCAGATTTCGTCAGACCCACAAATGACATGCCTTAATAGGGTGTTTGGTAGAGTGTTGAAAACCGTTGGTTAAAACTGTTTTTATTATAGCATGTGAGAGCTTTATACTATAGTTTTTTTTTAATGTAACATATGAAAGCTTTACACTGTTTATAACTAAGAAAGTGGTGTGAACCATTAACCGCCAAATACCACATAAATTGTATTGAATTTCCTTCAAACTTCTTCTCTACCACAAAATAATGCCCATCAATTTTTGCATTTAGCAAGGCGAACAAGTCAAATACCAGAGGAACGTTACTCTAATTTGAATTGGCAGGACAATCTGGGGAACTAAACAAAAAGGTGTAAGATCTTCTTAAATGGGCATTAACCAATAACAAGGCAGGAAAAGATATGTCTATATGTTGATCACTTTTAATTACAATGAAACCAATATACAAAGAATGCTTAAAGGTTGATCTTAACTGAAAAATGGTCACAATTTTTATGTGCTGCAAAAATGTTATAGCTAGGGAAATCACTTCACAAACTTGTCTTTCAAAGAGGCAGAGAAATCCAGATTACAAGAAATAGACTATCACAAGAATAGTAATTTTGTAATGTTGGGAACACTAGCATAAAAGCACAACAAAACTTGCACCTGAAAAAAGTCAAAAATAGATAAACATTCGACTATCCTATCCACACCGTCAAAGCTTGCAGAGTCAGCATTCGGAAGAAACTCCTAAAACTGCTTCCCCCACGGTAAAACAAATAAATAAAAAAAAATACACAATTATGTTAAGCTAGCACTCTTATCCATGTGGTTAAAGGACGGATAAGCACTGCCTCTTAAATTAGCATCCTGGATCATATCCGTATCCGAATGTGTCCATCCATCCCAATATCCTTGAGCGGACCTTTTGGTTGTGCCATATTTCTCGAACTCAAGCCTCTGCCTTGGGGCACTCTGCGACCTGACCTTAGCCCGGGATGACTCCGTGTTAGCCATGTAACTTGGATAGCCTGAGTACCCACTGAAATGGCCCCATGAGCACTCGCTCTTGGCCAGTGTGAAGGGACCTCTCCTACCACTACTGCTGCCAGGTCTAGACGACGCAGAGAATGTTTGTGGACTGTTCCCAGCTGTCCTCAAAGTTGCTTCTTCCTTTTCTATGGGATATTTCGAATGGTTTAACAGCAAGGCATCAATGGAGGACATATTTGGAACCGGGTTTGGAGCTTTTATTGAGCGCTTTGATGGGGAGTCGAACGCTGCAAAGCTTCTGTTCCGATAGTCTGAAGCCAAAACATGCTGTGGCATTTGGAAGGTTCGAGTTCTTCGTTGGGAATCCAAGTGAGGCTTCCATGTGTCGACTTCAAGGATCTTGTCGTTCTTCTCATCATCAACGTGGCCAGGCCCATATCTCATTGAAGTAACTCGGCAGTTATTCCATACACTTTCCTCCATCCAACGATCCAACCAGTTCGATCCCATCCGTGTTTTGTCTAAGTTCATAATATCCCTGAAAGTTGAATTCGAACCGCACCTCTACGCATATACGTTGAGATGAGAAAATGGAATTAAGAATATGAGAGACTATCTAGACTTTGTGAAGGCATCAAGATTACTGTCCATGCAAGTAAAAGTACGTCTTTTTGGATTGAACTTTTCAAAAAAAAAAAAAAAAAAGATTTCTAGTATCTGTTGAACTTCAAAATCCTGCTTCATACAAGCCATAAAGGATGAAAAATCAAAGGGAAGCTGAGCTTGAAATGAAGGAAGCCAATAATAATGGCTTAGGTAGGGGCTAAAAGAATATAGTTTTGGTACGTTGAAGTTAATCAAGCGTCAAGCTACATTTTCTTCTTTCCGCTTTATCATAAACAAAAATTAAGAAGGAAAAGTAAGAAGACAATTGATGCCCTGAAATTGCCATCAAAACTGCAAAGAACAGAAAGGTAATATTAATACCTTAAGGATTGAGGGTCCATCATATTTGCTGCTACAAGCACGCTGTTGGTGTCCATTTTTGTTGGGATTTCCGGGGAACTGCACGTTGAGTAAAAAGCATAAGTTTGAATTCACATCGTGGCCAATTATTAAAATTCAAAAACAAAAGAACAATACAGTTTGAGAACACACTAAGATGGTTAATGGTGATTACCGAATTGTGATCTTAAGTAACTCATACCCTAACAATACATCAATCTTACAACTATAAAAGCAAAAGCAAATGTGTTCCTTCCATAATGATTAAAGAAACAAAACGAGCACTCACGTGTTTTTGAAGGGAGGACTTGCTGAAAGAATGCAAGGGTACCGAAACGTGGGTGCGACTCGCACGCGCTCGGGATTGGACTCGCACAAGTGTCTGCATCCGCCTAAGCATGTCCGCGGTTTGTTTCCTCACCATGTGGCCTCTAACCAACGCTTGAAGCTTTACCAGTGCTTTAAGTGCCCTCAAGGCTCTCCTTGCCTTAAAGAATGTCCCAATAAAAGAGTCAAACATTTACATTAGCTTTCTCTCCCAATTCCCAAACCAATAAATTCAACAATATTAGCAAAACTATTACAACCTATTACAAGCCAGCTACATGAAAGTCATTTTTATCCTTATAGGGTTAACCCCACTACTTACAAAACTATGAGTCCCAACTTATTGAATAGTATGCTTTTAGACTACGTCTCATTGTTTTGTTAGTAGCAGCTTATAATCTATGTAAGGAGGATTGTTCTAGCTATTTTAGGTAACACTTTAAACATTAGAAAAACTATATAGCACTACAGTCTATACAGCCCAGGAATTTAAAAAGGTTCAACTTGACAGGCATTGACTTTTTTAGGCCATGGCAGAGTCTTGTGGAAGAAATCATTGACTACCATCACACAAAGGTATCAAGAATAATAAACAAACAACTCAAAGGAAAAAAAAAAAAAAAAAGTGACATCCATTATCCACAGCTTAAAAGTTAAAAATATTATTGCTATGTAAAGCTGTCCAAGTTCTCATTTGCTTTCACACCAGAAAAAGAGTAAAGAGAAAAATAGATCAATTTAATTGATTTTTTAAATTTGAACACAATTTGGTTCCAAATTTTTCCAAGTTTTTTTTTCCTTCTTGGGACGTAATTATTGCCCAAAAACTCCATGAACACCATTCAAAATGATGAAAAATTTCCTGTGTAATTCTGTTTAACTCATGAGTTACAACCTCGCTATTAATAAAATAATAAGACCTGATCCAAAAAGTATACTAGATGCTTGACTATGACTTACAGTTTTATCAATAGCAAAATCCCTACGAAGATGAAAATGATTTTTCAAATTTTCATGGTTTGAATTTCAACTTTTATAAAGAAATAACAATAATAAGCAAGAACTCAAAAGACATTTAAAAACATGGTTCAAATTAAAAGTTAAAATTAAAAATATTGTAATAATTTATATTGATTTATATTGTGTGATAGAAAATGCTATGACAAAACTAGCTTGAGCTTCCAACCTGTGTTTCCAAAAGTTACATTAATAAATGCAAATTTGGTTTGAATCTCAACCAAAACACAAATTAAATTCAAAATAAAAGAAAACATTTAAAATGTCAGAAATACTTTAAAGAAGGGGACTGTTGGGCCATCATTGCCAAGCTCTAAATTGGGCAAATGCGTATGGGAACGGCTAAGATAGATTGCAGGACAGAACCTCAACGAGACAAAAGTCAAAACTTGTGCCGTGTTGCCCATTCCTCTCTACATAATCCGCCTTTGGAAAAGAGGAATAAAAATGTGGTGAGGAACTTTTGGTCAAGGCAACGTCCAAATAAATATCTAATTACTAATAATCCTTTTAACCAACCACTTGACGACACGTCACACGTATAAATTTTGAAGTACCAAAATTGCCCGTATGAAGGTGACCTTGGAGATACTAATCTACGGGTAGACGGATGTTAAGCTTGGTGAGTTCTAGTGTTCTAGTACAGAAATACGTTTACGATCTAATGGATAATGCAGAGAATCACTTACTCTCTGGCTCCTTTGACAGTGAATGACACACATCCACAAGTGTCGGCGCATTATTTTTTTTAAAGAATTTCATTTATAGCCGAATCTTCTGAACCGAACCAATTTCCGCCAAGACCGTGTTTGTTTCCCAAGAAAAAAAATTAAAAGCCCGGTAAAAAGACATCAAAGGAGGAAAAAAAAAAAAAAACAACTCTAAGCATGAACAACGAGAAAATTATATAATTTTTTTTTTTACTTTTTAGAACTCTAGCTGCAGTTCGAGATTTAGAGAGAGAGAACTAACCAGATATCCACGAAAAGCAGACTGAATCTTAATGGCCGCCACTTGTCGGTTCCTGCTAACTTGCGCCGCGGCGGCAGAGCTCCCAGCGCCGCTGTTCGTTAGCCGCACGACCTCGGCTGCCGCATGAGCCGCAGCGAGCGCCGCCTCGGCGACGGCGGCTGTCGCTGCGGCTACGGCTATGGCATGCTTGTTGGCGTCCAAGGCGGCGGCGGAGTAAGGAACATGGGAGGCGAGAGTATCGAGGTTATTTGGGCCTGGGGCCTTGTCCTTGGAGGAAGCCTTACCCCACCTCTTCTTGTCCTTAACCGGCGGCGAAGTGGTGGGCCGTTTGGGGCCGAAGAGTCGCCGGAAAAAGCCCATGTCTCATTGCTGGAAATGGGCCGCTGGGCCAGGAGAGAGAGGTGGTTCCGGCGAGCACAGCATGTGAATTCAACTGAAGAAATGAGAGTCTGTACTGATAGAGAGATAGAGAGATAGAGAGAGAGAGAAAGAGTAGAGGGAGAGGGGGAGCTCGAGGATTAATATGTCGTCACTAGTCAGAGTCTAACAGACTTCGGATTTAGGGAATTTAAGGACTTTGAAGCTCTAAGTACACGCGCTATTAAGGGAGCTGTGGCTCACGCTCTGCTATTTTTTTTCCTTCTTTCATCTTTTTGGTATATGTACCTTAAAGTAACATATTTATATCTTGTTATTTAGAAAATTTTATAACTTTAGTATTGTTTTGAAACCTGAGTTCATAATCTGTGACATGAAATTTTTAGCTTGTCATTTTATTAATAAATCTTATATTATATGGTTAAAGTTGTGAAAGAAAATAAATAAAAACAATTTTTTAAAAAATAAACCTCTATGCATGCTTTTCTTTAACAAGTTTTCTTTATTTTTTGTTTTGATTTTTGATAATATTTTTATAAAATTAATTTGGGTATTTTAAGAAAATAAAATAGAAATTTTATGTTAAAAATTACTAACTTATAGTATTAAAATGATATTTTTAAAAATTATAAAGTATTATTTTGATATTTTTCTAACAACAAAACACCTATATGATTTTTTTAAAACATAAAGTATCGAAATGATTATAAATAAAACTTCTTTTTTAAAAAAAACCATATACTAGAGGAAAGAGAAAGTTTATATTCGGATTTCAGAACCAAAAAAGAAGGGGACCTAAGGTTGAGGGCATGCGGACAACCCAGGAATGGCAGTCTATGTCTTTATTTTGGAAGGTGGTTGAGTTTTTAATTAGTTAGATGTTCACAAGTAATGCCTACGGGGCCATTTATTATAATTAAGGTCCGTTTGATAAACGGATTCGAATTAGTGATTTAATTTGAGTTAATGTGATTTGAATTAGGATTTGAGTTAATAATTTGAATTATTATCCGAATTGACGTTTAGATGTGCATTTAAGTTTTAATCTAAGTATGGAATAAAATTGAATTTGTGTTTGGAGAAGTAGTGAAAGTAGTTTTTAATTTATCAATAAATTTAATAAAACTTAATGATAATGATCCTAAAAAATATATAATATGAATCTTAATTTATTCATCTTTTCACTAAGAAGACAATGAAAAAAGAATCATCTTAATTGCATAACAAATGAAGAAGTCTCAAAGGATTCAAATTTTAGATGAAACAAACATGTATCCAAAGGATTCTAAATACTCGAATCTAAATTTGAGTCCAAAGAATTCAAAAAGTTCTCCAAACAAACAAGCGCTCAATGAATCTCTCTCTATCTTTCTCTTTTTTAACTAGAGAAAACATATTTCACAACGAAAAGTGAAGACGAACATCAATTCATACCCACACTATTTTTTACTATTGAAAAGAAGGCACCAACAAACAACTAGTTTCATCCGTAAACTCCAATGAATTACTCCAAGAAAATAGTGCATCACGTTTTACCAATAAATACCTGAGTAGTTATGCCAAAGATCAAGCAAACACATAATATATGCTCTATAATTGATTTAAATGCCAACATACAAATCAGACGGAACCAAATAAACGTACAACAAGTTCAGGGTAAAAACTATTGTTATTACCAACCCAAACTAAACTAAAATAAAAAATAAAAACAAATAATAATAATAATAATAATAATAATAATAATAATAATAAAACTTTCAACAGAGTGACATTTGTCCATGCTTAAACAACATGAAAAAACGAGGCACTAGATGGGGGAATGAGCACCGTCAAACCTACGAAGGTGCACCATACAGACAACCCCAACATGGCACCGTGCTATGGCATTTTTGACACCATCGAAAACGTCGCGCCATCAGACACGATATCTCAAGAGAGTAGGGACACCAAAAAGTGATGCTCTTAGCACACGACTCGAAAACAACCAGCATCCCCATCCCATTTTGTCTCACATTCGACCCTTACGTTTTGTAGCATCAAATTTCAAACCCCGCCCTCGCCGCCATCTTGGTCTGTTCACCGCAAGCTTGTCCACAAAAAGACAAGGCTAGAATCCGGCAACAGGGACAAATTTTAGTCAAAACACTCTTTTTCTTTCTCCCCTCTCTAGGACCGATGTTCTTTTTTAATTTTTAGTAATGTTAAAGCATGTGCTATACACATATATATTCAAATTTGTTAATATTTTTTTTTGCAAGAATGTAAAATTTTCTCTAAAGTTTAGTTTTTTTTTTTCCTAATTTAATATCTATTTTAGTATAGTAAAATAAGTACTTGAATAGACCACGCTTAGCAATAACTTACGTGGGATAAATTAGACTATCCATGTGAGTTATAAATAAAGACAATAGCCAATTGCAGGTAAAAAAGATATTTATATAGAAACAAGATTGAGGAAAATAATTTCAACGTAAATTGGAAAAAAAAAAGGTACATTTGTTGAGGGTCATATTTGTAAAAATATTAGTTTAGAAAAGTTGTTCTAATATGGGTACATTCAGGAAAAAAAATAATAAAACAAAAGGAAAAGGGAAAAATGAGAAAGAAAGAAAAGGAAAAAAAATAAAAACAAAGAAAGAAAAAAGAGGAAGCGATGCTTGGCCAAGGGAACTAAAACTTGCCTTTATCTTTTATGTATGTAAGAAAAGATATATTAATGAATCTCAAGACTACATATGAACTTGTGATTTAATCACTAATAATATTATCTAACTTTTTTTTTTCTTTTGGCTTCAAAAGCTAAGTGTGGAGTTGTCACGCCCCGGAGTACGGGAGGTGACGTGGGGGAATATTTAGATTAATTAAAAGAGAATTTAATTGAAACCAATGGTTTAAGAATCAAATTAAATGAGAAATAAGAAGATTTCCACCACATTTTTATAAAAGGATGTATAAATATTAAGCAAGTAATAAAAATTAATAAAGAACCGCAAGTATGGGTTCCACAACCCACAATTTGTGCACACGCATGGTTCTGACAATATCATAAATACAATCACAGTCCAGATACAGATAAAGTTAAATCTTACATGCCTTGATTTAAATAATACAAAATATAATTCAATCCTCCTAATGCTCCTGAGTTCGGTCCGAAGAATCATCTCCAAACCTAAATGGGAAACCACCTAGAGGGGGAAATTTAAAACAATAAAACGTGAGCGAAAGGCTCAGTAGGACTATGTTTTATAAAATAATTTAATGCAAAGAAACATATCATTGTTTATGAGTTACTCAAAAGAAGACTTAAATAAATAAATAGATGAATAAATAATTAAATAAATAAATAATTTGAGTAGAACCGTCCTGACTCAGAACAGTTTACTCCTACAATCAAAAATACCAATTTTCTTTTACCTAGGCAAACCATGATATCACCACCGTAGTGGCCCAGCTGGGTTTCGGGACATGCCCTCAAGGTCGATCGCTACACGACCCGATCTCTGATATGGCATCATGCCTCTGTGTTTATTATCATTATCATTCAAAACCCAATTACCGAGTGTTGTCAATTACGTTCATTATGAAATTCATTTCATAATCACGGTATATTAAAATATAATCGATAAAACCATTTCCAAACAACCGTTGAAAACATTTTGATAGAAATCCTTTTCAAAGCCAAATCATTTCAAAACCAGGCTACTAAGGAAATAGGATAGAAGTCCTACCTCAATACTCGTGCCGGTGTCCCACACCGTAATCCCGGTCCGCTATACGTTAGCTCCATGGAACCACGAACGATCCGAGATACAAACTAAGTCGATCAACATCTAGTTCGAGACATTCTATGTTACTAAACCATTTCATGATGTCCTAGTGTGCCATTTGTACCTTTAAAATCATTCTATAAGGTTGGGATTTAAATCAGGGTTCAAAACAGTAAAAACGGGTGAAAAATCACAAAATTTTCCATGCCTCGGTCGGCCTGCCGGACTCCCTGCTTCGGCCGGCCGAACTGCACAGTTCGGCTTGCCGGAAGCAAAGTTCGGTCGGCCAAACACTTCCCCAGGTTCGGCCTGTCGGTCGGAAGAACACCGGCCTGCCGATCATCACTCCGGCCTGTCGAACACACAGTTCGGCCTGCCGAACTGGGAAAATCCAAAAATCCTAGCCACGGGTTTCTCGATCCCCAAAATTCAAATCTTGATTCTAACATGTTTTTCTCAAATCTCAGGCATAGAAAACATTCATAGATGATAGAAAAACATACTAGAACATGTTTGAACTCATTTAAACAAGATTTAAACTCGAAATCCTCAAAAATCCAAAAATGAGAAAATGAGGGGAAAAATGAAAAATCTTGAATTCAATCCATTTTTCTTCAATCTAAGCTTAGATTCTAGTTGTTCTAAGTTCATTTAACTCAAATCCACGGTTTTCTAAGCTCAAACAAACCTAGATTTCAAAAATGCACAAAATTAAAAATTTTGTAAAAAGTTTAAAATTTTCAAAACTAACCTCGAATCGAAGCTTCAATCCGCGTTCTCGGTTGCTAAATCACGTCCCCGAGCCTCCTCCTTGCTAACCTGAAGCTTGGACTCGAATTTGGTTTCAAAATTTTTGAGAGAGAATTTGAGAGAGAGGGAGATGGCTCACGGTGAAGGAGAGAAGAGAGAGAGAACCGAAGAGTGAGGAGAGAGAGAGAGAGAGAGGAAGGAAATAAATAGAGAAAATCGGTGGGCGGTTTTACTGTGCGAAAACCATGTACCGCCTACGGTTTTGTAAAACGGAGTATTTTTAACAATTTACAAATTGTTGTGTTTTAAAACTCAAAACATCATTTTAAAACAATAAGAAATTATTTGAACGCATCAATTTAACAAAACAACCAAAAATTTAAAATCCAACCAAATAATCTAATTAATGTTAAAACGTTAATTATGGCACACTAATTCATCATTTATATTACATTAACATTAAATAAATTTCAGGGCGTTACAACTCTCCACCCCTAAAAGAAATTTCGCCCTCGAAATTTACAACTCACCTCAAAAACAAAACAAATGCGGATACAATTCCCGCATACTCGACTCTAGTTCCCAAGTGGCTTCATCAACCCCATGATGCTGCCACACGACCTTTACCAACGGTATTTCACGACGACGCAAGCTAATCACTTTCCGGTCGATGATCTGAATCGGCACTTCTTCGTATGTCGTATCTTCCTAAACCTGCACATCGCGGAACGAAACTATCTTGCCCTGCTCAGGTGGACACTTCCTAAGCATCGACACATGAAACACATCGTGAACATGAGAAAGTCCGGGCGGAAGATCAAGCCGATAAGCGACCACACCAACATGCTGAGTGATCTCGAACGACCCAATATACCTCGGTGCGAGCTTCCCACTCACCCCGAACCGCATAGTTCCCTTACGAGGCGATACCCTCAAGAGAACGAAATCCCCAACCGCGAACTCTAAGGGTCTACGTCTTCTATCTACGTAGCTCTTCTGCCGACTCTGAGCTACCTTCAACCGATCTCGAATCACTGCGACTTTCTCGTTGCTATCACGAATCTCATCCGGCCCAAGAATAACCCTATCTTCCGGCTTGGCCCAACACACAGGTGACCGACACGGTCGCCCATATAACGCCTCAAATGGTGCCATACCGATACTCGCCTGATAGCTATTGTTGTACGCGAACTCTGCCAAATGCAAACATTGCTTCCAATTCCTGCCGAAGTCCAACGCACAAGCACACAACATATCCTCGAGAACCTGAATAACCCGCTCAGACTGCCCATCAGTCTGAGGATGAAACGCCGTACTGAAGTTCAAATCTGTACCCAAAGCCTCCTGAAAACTCCTCCAGTACTTAGCATTAAACCTGGTGTCTCGATCAGAGGTGATGGACAAAGGAACTCCATGCAACCTCACAATGTTCTGCATATACAACTCCCCGAGAACCTTCCTAGAACACGTCGACCTAAACGAAATGAAATGCGTCGATTTCGTCAACCTATCGACCACAACCCAAACTGCATCGTGCTGCTGCTCCGTCCTCGGCTAACCAGTGAGAAAATCCATCGTCACATGCTCCCATTTCCACCCTGGAATAGGAAGCGGCTGAAGCTGACCTGCAGGCTTCTGATGCTCGGCTTTCACCTGAAGACACGTCGAACACTTGGCCACGTACTCTCGAACATCTTTCTTCATGCCTCTCCACCAATACTGCCTCCTCAAATCACGATACATCTTGGTGCTCCCCGGATGAATAGCGAACTGAGACCTATGGGCTTCTTCTAGAACGGTTTTTGTCACCTCAGCGATAACTGGAACTGCAAGATGCTCCCGGAAGTACAACGATCCATCTGCATGCACGCTCCATTCCTCGAACTGCTCCCCGTTCTGAATCCGCGACCAAATCTCCTGCAAATGCTGATCCTGCCACTGACTTTGCTTCACCATCCGAACAAGAGCTGGAGTCACTTCCACGTGATATAACGAAACTCGATTACAGTCTTCACGATACAGTAGCCGATACTCACTCACTGTCGCATCCCTGCTCTAGTCCTCAAAAATCAAACAAGCGAGAATCGCTGAAGACTTCCTGCTAAGCACGTCCGCGACCACATTAGCTTTCCCGGGATGATACTGCAACGTAAAATTATAATCCTCCATATACTCTACCCATCTGCGCTGCCTCAAATTGAGATCCCTCTGAGTGAACAAATACCTCAAACTCTTGTGATCGGAGAAGACCTGAAACGATGCTTTATACAAGTAACACCTCTAAATTTTCAGCGCGTAAATCACCGTCGTAAGCTCTAAATCATGAGTAGGATAATTCCGCTCGTGAGATCGTAGCTGTCTCGATCCGTACGCAACCACACGCCCATGCTGCATCAACACGCATCCAAGTCCGCGCCCTGAAGCATCCGCATAAACCTCATATGGCTCATCACTGCTAGGAATAACCAACACTGGAGCTGAAGTCAACCGGTTCTTCAATTCTTGAAAAGCAAGCTCACAATCTTCATTCCACTCAAACCTGACATTTTTCTTGATCAATCTCGTCAACGGAGCTGCAATCTTCGAAAAATCCTTTACAAATTTCCTGTAATATCCAGCAAGACCTAAGAAGCTACGAATCTCCGCTACATTCCTTGGTCGTTCCCATTCCAATATAGCCTCAATCTTGGACGGATCCATTGAAATACCATGCTCTGAGATAACATGACCCAGAAACTTGACCTCAGTCAACCAGAACTCACACTTTTCCCTCTTAGCATACAATTGGTGCTCCCGCAGAGTCTGAAGCACGATCCGAAGATGCTGCTCATGCTCCTCCCAAGTCTTAGAATACACAAGAATATCATCGATGAACACGATCACGAACTGATCCAGATACGGCCTAAATTTCCTGTTCATCAAATCCATAAAAGCTGCCGAAGCATTCGTCAACCCAAAAGACATGACCAGAAACTCAAAGTGCCCATACCGAGTCCTAAAAGCTGTCTTGGGAATATCCTCTTCCTTGATCCTGAGCTGATGATAACCTGAACGCAAATCAATCTTCGAGAAGTATCGCGAACCTCCCAACTGATCAAACAACTCATCAATCCTAGGCAAGGGATACTTGTTCTTCACCGTAACACGGTTCAGCTGCCGATAATCCACACATAACCTGAGAGTCCCATCGTGCTTCTTAGCAAACAAAACTGGTGCTCCCTACAGAGATGTGCTATTCTGAATATATCCTTTATCAGCAAGCTCCTGAAGTTGCTTCCTCAATTCCTTCATTTCTGCCGGTGCCATCCGATAAGGTGTCATAGAAATCGGTTATGTCCCTGGAAACAACTCGATGCCAAACTCAATCTCCCGATGCGGTGGTAACCCTAGCAACTCGTCGGGGAAGACATCCTCGAACTCATCAACCACCGGAATCGCTACACTGCCACTCAAAACATAGGGCTCGCAATCCAGGTTGGCAAGAAAAACACAACAACCTAGATTCCTTCGCCCTTCTAGACATGATTTCATGAGACGCTCACTCATTAACCAATCACCACCACCCTGGTAAGTGATCATCGTCCCTCTATCAGACACTAGGGTCACTTTTCTAAGTTGACAGTCCACAACTGCACTATACCTGGACAACCAGTCCATCCCTAGAATTACATCATAGGAGCTCATGGGGAGTATAATCAAATCACTTTTCAAAATCTCATCCCCAATCTTTATTTTACAAGATTTACACATACAATTTACACACACCCGCCCCAAGGGAGAAGTTATAACTAGGGGTTCATTAAACTCTTCTATCTCTAATCCCAAGGCATGTACAAAGGAACTCGAAATGAGAGAATGAGAGGCACCGGTATCGAACAAAACGTGAGCTAAAGATCTAGAAACCAAGATCATACCATCGACAACCGCGTTACCAGTCTGAGAATCTGACCCTCCAGATGCCATTGCATGAACCTGCACTGGCGCTTTTCCTTTTCCTCTACCGACATTGCTGGGTCCTGGATTACTCGGCCGATGCTGCTGAGATGGAGACGACTGCACACTACCTGTACTCGGGGCTCAATACTGAGGAACACTGGGCTGAAAATACTGTGGTTGCTGCCCCCGTGCCAGATATGAGAATTGCTGAGGAGAGAACTACGGATACTGCAACTGCGGGTACTGCGGAGGCGGAGGTAGGGTCTGAGGCTGAGGCTGAGACTGACGACTGGCATCTTCCCCAGTCTGAGTTCCAAGATGAGCACTCCTGATCGGGCAATTCCTCTTGATGTGTTCGGGCTGCTGACAGAAATGACAATGAAAGCTGTAGGGATTGCTGCGCCCGCTGCCAGACTAACTGTTGTGGCCACTGGTCGCACCGCCTTGCTTGCCTTTCCCCGGAGCTGGATGACTACTGGTGCTCTTCCTGCCACTCCTCTGCGGTCCTCCTGAAGCCTTGGCTCGTTCCTCACAATACTGCACATAATCATTCTCCACGGAGATCGCCGACGACACAAGCTCTCCGAAACTCCTAAGCCGTAGAGCAACCAATTGTCGCTGAATAGGAGCCTTGAGCCCTTCCTGAAACTTAATACACTTTTCACGCTCCGATGCCACCGTCGATGGAGCAAACCTAGCCAACTCATTAAACTTTGCCTCATATTCCCGAACTGACAGATCACCGTGCTGCAATCTATAAAACTCAGCTGCCTTCTGATCTCTATACCCCTGCGAAAAATATAGATCATAGAACAGCTCCTCGAACTTGTCCCAACTGATATCGCCACCGAGCTCCAGACGCTTAGCCTGTTTCCACCAAGTGTTAGCGCCACCCTCAAGTTTATATGCCGTGAATTCCACACGATACTCCTCAGGCACACCAAGAGTATCCAAATGCTTCAAGATCGAATCCAACCAATACTCTGCTAACTGCGGATCCCCATTGCCATCAAAAGTCAGAATAGACGCCCGTCAGAATTCTTTAAAATACGCGTGCCGACTACCAATATCAGAATCTCCCAGACTAGCCCTGGCTGCCATCTGTCGAAAAGCTGCAAACATAGACCTTATCATGCTTTCATCGTTCTCGAACTCGGCGCCAGTTGTCGAACGACGTCTAGGTGCCATTCTCTCACTTCTGAAAACAGAATTGGACTGTCAGACGTATTTCATTGTCAAACCTATGTGTGCACAATTTCCAAGGTTCATAACCTTGAGCTCTGATTCCATTCTGTCACGCCTCGGAGTACGGGAGGTGACGTGGGGGAATATTTAGATTAATTAAAAGAGAATTTAATTGAAACCAATGGTTTAAGAATCAAATTAAATGAGAAATAAGAAGATTTTCACCACATTTTTATAAAAGGGTGTATAAATATTAAGCAAGTAATAAAAATTAATAAAGAACCGCGAGTATGGGTTCCACAACCCACAATTTGTGCACACACATGGTTCTGACAATATCATAAATACAATCACAGTCCAGATACAGATAAAGTTAAATCTTACATGCCTTGATTTAAATAATACAAAATATAATTCAATCCTCCTAATGCTCCTGAGTTCGGTCCGAAGAATCCTCTCCAAACCTAAATGGGAAACCACCTAGAGGGGGAAATTTAAAACAATAAAACGTGAGCGAAAGGCTCAGTAGGACTATGTTTTATAAAATAATTTAATGTAAAGAAACATATCATTGTTTAGGAGTTACTCAAAAGAAGACTTAAATAAATAAATAGATGAATAAATAATTAAATAAATAAATAATTTGAGTAGAACCGTCCTGACTCAGAACAGTTTACTCGTACAATCAAAAATACCAATTTTCTTTTACCTAGGCAAACCATGATATCACCACCGTAGTGGCCCAGCTGGGTTTCGGGACATGCCCCCAAGGTCGATCGCTACACGACCCGATCTCTGATATGGCATCATGCCTTTGTGTTTATTATCATTATCATTCAAACCCAATTACTGAGTGTTGTCAATTACGTTCATTATGAAATTCATTTCATAATCACGGTATATTAAAATATAACCGATAAAACCATTTCCAAACAATCGTTGAAAACATTTTGATAGAAATCGTTTTCAAATTCAAATCATTTCAAAACCAGGCTACTAAGGAAATAGGATAGAAGTCCTACCTCAATACTCGTGCCGGTGCCCCACACCGTAATACAGGTCCGCTATACGTTAGCTCCACGGAACCACGAACGATCCTAGATACAAACTAAATCGATCAACATCTAGTTCGAGACATTCTATGTTACTAAACCATTTCATGATGTCCTAGTGTGCCATTTGTACCTTTAAAATCATTCTATAAGGTTGGGATTTAAATCAGGGTTCAAAACAGTAAAAACGGATGAAAAATCACAAAATTTTCCATGCCTCGGTCGGCCTGCCGGACTCCCTGCTTCGGCTGGCTGAACTGCACAGTTCGGCCTGCTGGAAGCAAAGTTCGGTCGGCCGAACACTTCCCCAGGTTCGGCCTGTCGGTCGGAAGAACACTAGCCTGCCGATCATCACTCCGGCCTGTCGAACACACAGTTCGGCTTGCCGAACTGGGAAAATCTAGAAATCCCAGCCACGGGTTTCTCGATCCCCAAAATTCAAATCTTGATTCTAACATGTTTTTCTCAAATCTCAGGCATAGAAAACATTCATAGATGATAGAAAAACATACTAGAACATGTTTGAACTCATTGAAACAAGATTTAAACTCGAAATCCTCAAAAATCCAAAAATGAAAAAATGAGAGGAAAAATGAAAAATCTTGAATTTAATCCGTTTTTCTTCAATCTAAGCTTAGATTCTAGTTGTTCTAAGTTCATTTAACTCAAATCCACGGTTTTCTAAGCTTAAACAAACCTAGATTTCAAAAATGCACAAAATTAAAAATTTTGTAAAAAGTTTAGAAATTTCAAAACTAACCTCGAATCGAAGCTTCAATCCGCGTTCTCGGTTGCTAAATCACGTCCCCGAGCCTCCTCCTTGCTAACCCGAAGCTTGGACTCGAATTTGGTTTCAAAATTTTTGAGAGAGAATTTGAGAGAGAGGGAGATGGCTCACGGTGAAGGAGTGAAGAGAGAGAGAACCGGAGAGTGAGGAGAGAGATAGAGAGAGGAAGGAAATAAATAGAGAAAATCGATGGGCGGTTTTACTATGCGAAAACCATGTACCGCCCATGGTTTTGCAAAACGGAGTATTTTTAATAATTTACAAATTGTTGTGTTTTAAAACTCAAAACATTATTTTAAAACAATAAGAAATCATTTGAACGCATCAATTTAACAAAACAACCAAAAATTCAAAATCCAACCAAATAATCTAATTAATGTTAAAACGTTAATTATGGCACACTAATTCATCATTTATATTACATTAACATTAAATAAATTTCAGGGCATTACAGGAGTACAAAAGTTGCAAAATACTTCAATGCAAAAAATAATGCAGCGTTCTGTTATTTTCTTAGTTATTATTATGTTTGAACGTGTGTGTGGGCTTTTTTGTCTTTTAAAAATTAAAGGATGCCGTTTTTTAAAGTTAAGATCTGAATATCTTTCAAGAAATAATTATAAATGTTATGTTGTTATCTCTGCTTAGTGCATTAAAGATCCAATTGATATACGTCAATTTCAAATAAATTCAACAAAATCTCTTTAACTCCAAGTTGATTATAAAACCACATTAATAGTGCGTTTGGAAAATCAGTTAAAACTTGAAATTAGAACTTAAAAATTGTGGCATGTAAGAACTTTAAACTACAGTAAATATTTACTTTTCACTGTAGCATATGAAAACTTTATACTGTAGCAATACGAACTTTGTTTTTCTAATGTGTTTTTCAAACTATGCTTAAAATTTATCCATTCTCCAATAAAACTAAGCTCAATCAGTAATTTTAAACATTTTTGCAAGAAAAATCTTTTAGGATCATATTTTTCTTTCTAGGCGGGATTTGTTTTTAAAAGGGTTTCTTTGTACTAAATGATCTCAGTGACTAATAATTTCAGTTTCCCTTCACAAAAAAAAAAAAAAAAAAAAAAAAAAAAAAACATATAGGAAAGTCATGGGTTTCTATTTTATTGATAAACCGAATTTTCTAGTACCTACCATCATCTTAAATATAATTTCACTACATGCTTGAAAAGAAGGGGCATGTACAGGATGAAGACTAAATTACACCAACTTCCTCATTTTTCCACACGACATTGGTTTCTGCAATTGTAAGTTACTAGGCGCATTTGGGATTTCAAACTAATCCATTTTATAGTGGGGGTGTTTGGTAGTGGTGGGAACCGTTTTTCATCACAATCTCAGTTATGAACAATGTAAAGCTTTTATATGCTACAATAATAATAAATAAATATGCTACAGTATAAAACTCTTACATGTTACAGTAAAAGTGATTCCCACCACTGGTTTCCACCACCCTTCCAAACACCCTAAGTATTTTAAAATATGTGAAAATAATTTTATTTTATAAAATAAAGATTTTTTAAAAAATTATATTAAAAATATTTTTAAAATTTTTTGTCTAAAAAAACATAAAAAATATTTATAAAAGCTATCAAAACAACATCAAACAAGTTTGATTTTGAGAAAGAAAAAAAAATATGGCAACAAAACCTATTTTCACATGACTATAATTTTGGTAGATGCCCCGGAGGTCAACACCCAGTACCTAATTCATAGCTTTGTCAGAGGCGTAGAGAAAGCAGACATTATCAAGAAAAAGAAAGAAAACAAAGAAGAACAAATGGAGAAAGTTCCAACTTTGCCACCGTGTGTGGCAGTGAAGGTGTTAATTGCTAAAAGTGTTTCTTTAGTGGGACCCATGTGCAATTTAAACCAATTTGGGGGCTGAAAAGTTCTTCTTGGTGCCAACGCTCCGTCCAAGTTGAGGGCCCATTTTTTCTGTCTTCTCTGCTTTTTTTCTCTTTTCATGTTTTTAGTTACTTTTAATTACAATCACGTGCATTCAGCAAAAAAAATTACATTATCGTCTGTATTTGGTCCATTAGACAAGTGAAAGATTAACTTTAGACCAATAAGGCCAATAATGTGATTACAATTTCTAGTGTCTTACTCATTAAGGCCCCACTTTAAAGTTAAGGTCCTCCATCAATTTTTACTTTGTATGTTTTATTATTTTTATGTTTATTTTACATTATAAGCCCCACTTTCTTCTCTTGTATTCTTTTTTTTTTCTTTTAAGAAAATGAAAAATTGTTTAAAAAAATTGCACCGAATAGGACCTAAACAACCTATAATTTTGAAAAATTGAGAGAAAAGGAAATTTTTTGAGACATTGTTTGATTGTTAAACCTACATTTGATAGAAAGTACGAGCAAATATCTAATTTTTATAAAGGTCCTTTAAAATTGTTGTCCAAGCCCCTAAAGTTGTTCCTTGTTTTGGAGGAAGACCAGTACTATTTGACATGATCCAAATCGATTTTTATGTTATTTATCAGCATTAGATAAGTCATGTAATCAACAAATAAAATCAGAATTGTTAAATTTTATATTACATATTATACTTGTCATGTGATAATTTTTATTTTACTACCACATACGTAGTAAGAATACTACTAAAAGAAGTCATGTATGCATTGTTCTGAAAGCAAGAACAGAAGTGTTTTTCAGCATAGTCGGTGCAATAGTCTTCATAAAGACGATAATTCAGGCTATAATGATTCATGGTAGTTCACTAGCCCTATAAATTTTCAACTTCAATTCAGGCTGAAGAGACGTTTTTCGACCCTTGTGGTCTGAAGGGCTTGACCAGAAGCCCATTGTGTTTGTGAAAAATGAGACAATAGTATCATTTTCTTTCCTCTTTTTTTTTGAAAAAAATTCTATAGAAACGGTCCAAGGGATGAACAAAAGTGAAGAAAATACAGAATGGGGACAGAGAGAGAGAAATGTCTACAAATAAACGTAATCACTTGTTGTTTTGGCAGATAAATTGATTTGTACCATATTCTTCCACTTGAATTTGGCTCACCATAGTCAGAGTCTAATTCTTCGATCAACAAACTTTATGCATTTGAGCTTTTGCGGTATACATCTTAAAACAACAAGGATGGCATTTTTTTTCCCATCTTTTCCTTCACTTGTGGCCAAGATACAGTGTGTCCGGAGCTCTGTATCTTTGATAAAAAACCAAGAACGAAGCTGAATGCGGATGTTGGATATGAAGATCCATTTCCTGCAATGAATGAAATGCATGAAACAATTGTATGAGCTGGAATTTTGGCTCGTTTAGTGACATGATTCAACTTCTACTACCATTTACCTGCTCAGCTGCACGGTGTTCGATACTGATTCTGAGTATGTGCTATGGATAAGAGGCTCCTGCAGGACGAATATTCGAGTCATATATAACAACAAAAATAAAAATTTATAGTAAAATGTGTGAACAAGTAGCTACCTGTAGTAATTGGGATTGGCTAGGTGAATCATGCTGGTTGGTAAAGATGTTGGGTGGTTGATACATCTTAGAATTGGTTTGCTGGTCCATAACCAGATTAGATTGTTGGTACATGCACTTAACCACCTGATTTGCTTCAAAATTGTTTAACCCCTGTGTTCATATGGAAGATCAGAATGACAGGAAAATTCTTGTATTGTAGTAAAATAAAAAAGGATGCCATTTATTCGTGAAGATAGCAGTTCTACTGGAATATTTATTACATGCATGATGGGATTTACTGGGTGTGCGGCTTGAGGAGAAACATAAACTTGTGGGGTGCTAGAAACGCAGGTAACCGCACTTTGTGCGAATGCCTCCACGTTGTAAATTCCTTTTGCAGTAGAGCCTTTGTCGTTTAGATTAGTTTGTTGGCCTCCATTCAGAATAGCTCTCTCCCCATGTTTTGCCCTGTTATCATCCTGATCCTCAATTGCTTTCCCTTCTAGAAAAATCTCCCCGTGTTCACCTTCAGAAGAATTGGCACCATTACTACTTGAGGTTACAGCCTGAGCTTCCTCGGGTTTTAATATCAATATCTTCTCCACCCCTTCCATCGCTTCATCAAGTTGTCTAGAGGCAAACTGAAAAGCTTCCCCAGATTCACAAGCCCTTGCCGATAATGTTAGAGTTTTGTGGCACAAATCCTTGTAACGTCTCGCAATAATTATCTTAGGGTTGTCTTGAAATGTAAGCCCATTGCACCCTTTCACACTCCCAAGCCTTGCATCTTTTGTCCATCTCTTCAAAATATATCTGGATGGGACCACCTTTATATTTCTCTGGTCCAGGACTTTCAGAGCATGGCTACACAGGAATCCAATGTACTCAAACTTCTTACAGCTGCATATAACTGTATCATCTAAAGAGTTGAATGTAACGTCGTAATCTCGGGTTTGCCCGAATTTATTAGCTTTGTACTCAAACAATGACCCATTCTCACTGCAGAGGTTAACTGCAACATTTGAACACTTCTCATATCCTCGCTGAAACACTTCAAATGCCCTTGGGGTATAAAACTCACTTGAATGCTATAGCAAAACTACCTTGCCCATTAGTCTCGGCATACATCTACTCATTTCATCACTAGCTTCCATTTCTTTGTACCGTTGTTCATCTACAACATTCTCGAATGCTTGAAAAATTTAAGCACATCAAAGCCAGAAATTAGGTAGTTTCTCACGTTGTTAAATAAATTTTCACCGAGATGTGAGCCCTTCTCATCAACAAAAAAGGTGTTTCTCCCATATACCACAGCCCATTTCTCTCGTTCTCTAAACATCCGTTTCAGCCACTCGTTTTGCTGAAGACTACGTTTGACCAACATGTCCTCCCAAGCATGAATGAAGTCCTTCTCATCCTTGGAATCATAAATGCACCTCCTAAAATCCCTTGCAAGATTGATAATCTTTAAGAACATTGCTTACGTTTTTGATGGCATTCTCATACATCTGCTACACGCAAGTACAATGGTTTGTTTCTGGTAAGACTGAACGGATTGCCTCAATAATTGCGGCATCTTGATCAGTGTATATGGCCTTTGGCTTCTTCCCAGACATTGTCTCGAGGAAAGTTTTTAAAAGCCACTTGAAAGATTCCACTGTGTCATCATATAAAAGTGCAGCCGCAAAGACTGCTTGTTTGTGAAGATTCACCCCCTATAAACTGAACAAATGGGAAGTGGTCCTTCTTTGTTTTGTGTTATTTAGTGACCCAAAACCCCTCCATTTTTTTTGACAGTAAGGCAGCGCCGCGGCGCTTGAAAGCAGAGCCGTGGCGCTACAATCCAGCGCCACGGCGCTCTAATTTGGAAACCAGTGCCGCGATACGGAATGATAGTGTATTTTACGTTTTTACGCGTTTTTGGGTTATTTTGGGCTGAGGTTTGAGTCCCCATACATATAAATACATCATATTCTCCATAGTACAAAATAGTGAGTCACATTAGAGAGTCATAAAATTTCATAGAGATCATAGTGTTGAGAGTGATACAGAGAACTCAGTCTTGTGAGTTTGTGAGTGATTGAGTGAGTGAATTTCTGTATTTGAGCGCTCTAAACACCGTTGTAATTTCCGTTTTGTGATTAGTGGATTGCTTCTCCTCTGCCCGTGATTTTTTCACCCTTCATTAGGGTTTTTCTACGTAAATCTTGTGTGTAATTTTATCTCTATTTCTTGTTGCTTATTGCTTTGATTTCTAACAAGTGGTATCAGAGCTTTGGCTTTGATTTGCAATGGCAACCATGAAATTCGATATTCCGCTGCTGGATCGCACAACGAGGTTTTCTCTATGGCAAGTGAAGATGCGGGCTGTTCTAGCGCAGATGGACCTTGATGATGCGCTATTGGGTTTCGATAAGATGCCCTCATCATGGTCGAAGGAGGAAAAGGAGCGTAAGGACCGAAAAGCTTTGTCCCAAATACACCTTCATCTATCAAATCAGATTTTGCAGGATGTACTGAAGGAGAAGACTGCTGCTGCTTTATGGCTCAAGCTTGAGCAATTATGCATGACCAAGAGTCTTACTAGCAAACTTCATTTAAAGCAGCGTCTATACTCTCACCGAATGTCTGAAGGTACGTCTCTTGAGGATCACTTAACTGTGTTTAAGGAGATTGTGTCTGATTTGGAGGCTATAGAAGTTAAGTATGATGAAGAAGACCATGGGTTAATTTTATTGTGTTCACTGCCTTCATCATATGCCACATTTAGGGATACTACCTTGTATAGTCGGGACACTCTTACCCTAGATGAGGTTTATGAGGCTTTATTTTCTAAAGAAAAGATGAAGCAGTTAGTTACTGGATCTGAAACACAAGGAGAGGGTCTAGTTGTTAGAGGTAGAACCCAAGAGAGAAGTTCAGGGACTGAGATTAGAGGTAGGTCTAAATCTAGAAATAAGGAAAAGTACTGTAACTATTGCAAGAAGAAAGGGCACATTAAAACTGAGTGTTATAAGCTGCAGAATAAAAACAAGAGGGCTAAAAATCAGAAGGGGAAGAAACCAGATGCTGGTGAGGCTAGTGTCGTTGAAGAAGGCTCTGGTGGTGAGCTTTTGGTAATTTCTGATCGTGATTCTAAACCCTGTGAGGATTGGGTTCTTGACTCTACATGTACGTTTCATATGTGTCCCAACCGGGACTGGTTTTCAACATATGAAACGGTTCCTAAGGGCTCTGTTTTGATGGGAAACAACGCCCCATGCAAAGTTGCTGGTATTGGTACTATCAGAATTAAAATGCATGATGGCATAGTGAGGACACTAGGTGATGTGAGGCATGTCCCCGATCTTAAGAGGAATTTAATTTCCTTAGGTACTTTTGATGCTAAAGGGTACAAGTACACTGGTGAAGGTGGAGTTCTGAAAGTCAGTAAAGGCGCTCTTGTGATGATGAAAGCACAAAAGAAGACTGCTAGTTGTATGTTATGCAGAGTACTACAGTTGTTGGTGATGCAAAAGTTACTACTTCCACTATGTCTGATGATGATCTCACTAAGGTATGGCATATGCGACTGGGGCATATGAGTGAGCTTGGGATGGCAGAGCTGAGTAAGCGAGGGCTCCTTAATGGACAGTGCACAGGTAAGATGGAGTTCTGTGAGCACTGTGTTTTTGGAAAGCAGAAGAGAGTTTGATTTGGCAAAGGCATTCACAACACAAAAGATATTTTGGAGTATGTTCATTCTGACCTTTGGGGACCGTCTACTGTTCATTCTTATGGTGGTGCTAATTATATGCTTACCATCATTTACGACTACTCCAGAAAATTATGGACATTCTTTTTGAAGCAAAAGAATGATGTCATTGCTACATTCAAAGATTGGAAGACCATGATAGAAAAGCAGACCGGTAAGCCAGTTAAACATCTTCGCACTGATAATGGCTTGGAGTTTTGTTCAAATGAATTTAATACCTTCTGTAAATCAGAGGGAATTCTGAGGGACTTAACAGTCTGACGTACTCCGCAGCAAAATGGTATGGCCGAGAGGATGAACAAGACGTTGATGGAGAAAGTACGCTGCATACTTTCTAATGCTGGGCTACCTAAGTCATTTTAGGCTGAAGCCGCTTCTACAGCTTGCTATTTGGTCAATTGCTCTCCTTTCATCGCTATTAACAAGAAGACTCCACAATATATGTGGTCAGGAGAACCTGCAGATTACTCAAATTTAAGAATTTTTGGCTGTCCTGCTTATGCTCATGTTGACAATAGGAAAATTGGAGCCTAGATCCATGAAGTGTATATTTCTTGGTTACAGGTCTGGTGTTAAAGGCTATAAGTTATGGTGCCCGGAAACCAAGAAAGTTATTATCAGTAGAGATGTTGTGTTTGATGAGACTTCCATGTTACCTAGGACATCTACTACAGGGTCTAGTGATATTGATCGGGATAGATCTAGCAAATAGGTGGAGTTTCAAATAGAGACAAGTACATCATCCGATTCTACTTCCCAGTCAAGTTCAGAGAGTCAAGGCGATAGTGCTTTCCAATCGCCATCACCGCCGCCACCATAGTACTCTATTGCTAAGGATAGGCCGAGGAGAGATGTTAGGCCTCCACAGAGATATGCTGAGGCCGACTTGGTGGCTTATGCTTTATCAGTGGCAGAAGGTATTGAGTCTGGTGAAGAACCTTCTACCTATTCAGAGGCTGTTGATTCAGTTGACTCTGGCAAGTGGATGATTGCTATGTAGGAAGAGATGGAATCCCTACATAGGAATGGCACATGGGATTTGGTGAAGTTACCCAAAGGGAAGAAAGCTGTTCGCTGCAAATGGGTATTTAAAAGAAAAGAAGGCACACCGGGAGTTGAAGATGCTAGGGACAAGGCTAGACTGGTTGCAAAAGGATACAGTCAGGTTCCAGGTGTTGAATTTACAGATGTATTTTCTCTTGTGGTTAAGCATAGCTCAATTCGAGCCTTGCTTGGTATTGTGGCCACTCATGATCTTGAGCTTGAGCAGTTAGATGTGAAGACTGCATTTTTGCATGGAGAGCTCGAGGAAGATATTTACATGCAGCAACCTGAGGGTTTCATTGTTACAGGTAAAGAAGACTATGTTTGTTCGTTGAAAAAGTCTCTTTACGGTTTGAAATAGTCTCCTAGGCAGTGGTATAACAGATTTGACTCATTTATGATCGCTCATGAGTTTAAGAGGAGTAGCTATGACAGTTGTGTCTACTTCAAGAAGGGTGATGATGGGTTCTTTGTTTATTTGCTCTTATATGTTGATGATATGTTGATTGCTGCTAAAGATAAAGGAGAGATTAAGAAGTTAAAGGCTCAACTCAGTAGAGAGTTTGAGATGAAGGACTTGGGAGCTACCAAGAAGATTCTCGGCATGGAGATTTTGAGAAATAGAAAGGCAGGTAAGCTTTATCTGAGTCAGAAATGCTATATTGACAAAGTTTTGCACAGGTTCAACATGCAGAAAGCAAAACCAGTGAGCACTCCGTTAGCAGCACATTTTAGACTTTCAGCTGCATTAGCTCCATAGTCAGATGATGAGGTTGAGTATATGTCACGTGTTCCATACTCTAGTGCAGTAGGTTCCCTCATGTATGCTATGGTATGTTCTCACCCAGATTTATCATATGCAGTTAGTAGATACATGGCAAATCCAGGTAAAGAGCACTGGAAAGCAGTGCAATGGATTCTTAGATACTTGCGTGGTACTACTGACGTTTGTTTGCACTTTAGGAGGACTAGAGATGGTGTTGTGGGATATGTTGATTCTGATTATGCTGGAGACTTGGATAAGAGGAGGTCACTTACTGGGTATGTGTTTACAGTTGGTGGTTGTGCTATCAGTTGGAAGGCTACATTGCAGGCTACTGTTGCTTTGTCTACTACTGAGGCAGAATATATGGCTATTACAGAGGCTTTCAAAGAAGCTATTTGGTTGAAGGGCCTATTTGGAGAACTCAGTGAAGATTTGAAGACTTCTGTGGTGATATGTGACAGTCAGAGTGCTATTTTTCTCACTAAAGATCAAATGTTTCATGAGAGAACGAAGCACATTGACGTTCGTTATCACTTTGTTCGTGATATTGTTGCTCGTGGTGATATTGTTGTGAGCAAAATCAGTACACATGATAATCCTGCCGATATGATGACTAAGTCGTTACCTACAGCTAAGTTTGAGCATTGCTTGAACTTGGTTGGAGTTCATGCTCATGCCGGTTAGTTGCCCGTTGGGGCTTTGTGGAAGAGGTGGAGAATTCGGTTAATCACATGTTGGAGTTCTTTATGGTGGATTTTGTGTCAAGGTGGAGATTGTTATTTAGTGACCCAAAACCCCTCCATTTTTTTTGGCAGTAAGGCAGCGCCGCGGCGCTTGAAAGCAGGGCCGCGGCGCTCTAATTCGGAAACCAGCGCCGCGTCGCTCCAATACGACCTGATAGTGTATTTTACGTTTTTACGCGTTTTTGGGTTATTTTGGGCTGGAGTTTGAGTCCCCATACATATAAATACATCATATTCTCCATAGTACAAAATAGTGAGTCACAAAAGAGAGTCACATTAGAGAGTCACAAAATTTCATAGAGATCATAGTGTTGAGAGTGATACAGAGAACTCAGTCTTGTGAGTTTGTGAGTGATTGAGTGAGTAAATTTCTGTATTTGAGCTCTTTAAGCACCGTTGTAATTTTCGTTTTGTGATTAGTGGATTACTTCTCCTCTGCCCGTGGTTTTTTCACCCTTCATTAGGGTTTTTTCGCGTAAATCTTGTGTGCAATTTTATCTCTATTTCTTGTTGCTTATTGCTTTGATTTCTAACATTCTGCAAATTGAGTCCAAACAAATTACATCGCCAAAATGAACATAGTCTAAAACCATATTGTGATCAGCCCGAAAAATGTTAGTCACCTTATCATCAACATCAAGCTGTAATGCATAAAAAAATGACGAGTTTTCAATATGCTGCCTTTGAAATAGTGCAACAGACTTCCCGCCTCTCCCTTCTTGATATCTCGGATTCTTTCAATTTGAAGGTGATTGTCAAAATTCAAAGCAAAATCATCAAGAGAATCCCGGACTCTAAATTGTCTATTTCTTGATTCAAGTGCCGATTTTGACTGCAGTTCTAATTGTGTCAAGTCAACATCAACAGATTGATCTACACTGAATTCCCTTTGCAATGGGAGTAGTTGGACATTACTTGGATTCACAGTATCGTGATTGTGTTGTCCTTCAAAATGGGTAACACGGTATTTACCACCAGGTTGATGAGTAATGTGTTAGACAACGTATAAGTAGCAGAATTTTAAAAATTTTAAATTAGAGTATTTTACAAAACATAAATTTGACATACTAAATATGTAAATTAATAATAGATCTTATTAATCTCTTTTGTATATCAAAGTTGGCTCGAATCCGTGTAGAGAAAAACGTTCCAGAAGAGCCTCAACCAACTGGACTTCTTTGCTATTCCCTATCTACGATCAAAGTGTAGGTAGATGGTCGTATGTCGTACAGCTTTTACTCTAATGACTCTTTTTCCAACCACTTGAAAAAATCTAAAGCTAAGGTTCTTGATGTTGAACAATAGCCTTCAAAGATTTTTAGAGTTTCTCTCATTAGAGTACTCACTTTTTACTTCTCAAATGATCTGAATAACTAAGAAAACTCACCCCTTATTTATAGTGGTTGAATTTGGAGTTAAATCTTATTAGATTAGGCCTCAAAATTCATGTTTGAATCGACTTACTATCAAAAATGCCTAAAAAATGCGTATACAGATTATTGCACGATCAACAAGGCGATTTGGAAGATCGGCTAGATTAGCCTGCCGAACTTACTCCATCGGCAAGCCGAAGTTTCTTATCGGCCTGTTGAACTTACGATAATCTTGAGCCTTAAGAATATCTTATTTTCCACCCGAGAATGTTAAACAGAGCCTTAGTTTTAATTCAAATAATCCAATAGAGAAGTTATATGATTAAAACATTCATATACAAATAATCCCATAGAAAATAAAATATTATCTAAATAATTTAATGTGTTTATCTTGAATTAATTTACAAAATTAATTCAACTGATAAACTAACATGAATTATTAATTCTAATCTTATCGAATTTCAACCAATATAATAACTTAACATAAATCACTAATATGTAAGAAAAACATGCCTTATTATTATATAATTTATTATGAGCTAGCAAAGGGACTCGATGGACACTTATAGTTCAAGCTCCTAAAATTATAAAATATAATATCCTATATATATATTTTATAATTGATATTTTATAATTATCAACTCTAACGCTACTCCGCTTAGAGCTGCATTCTCAAACTATATAAAATTACGAAGCTTTAGTAAGCTAACCGTCTACGACATATCATAATATGTTACGTCTTCATAAGATATTCATAATCGGTTTAAGGATAAATTCTATTTTATCTTCTCAATTATTTTCATCTTACTCTCCATTATCACACTATTGGAATACTTACTATCTATAGATAGTATACCATTCAGTTACACCTATATATTTAAATAATTAAGCGCTTTAGTTTTTCAATTATAGGATAATGCATATAAGAGAATATCATTAACTCTACAAAAAGAGCTATGGATTCTATATCCGTGAATAATGAGTCTATGTGAATCAAGAGTCATGTCTTCAATGTACCAGTAGCGTACCATCATTAAGTGAGGATGTCATCCTTTGGTACATCAAAAGACATAAGTCAAGAATATGGGTCCATTATTCATTTCAGGATTAAGACACAACACATATGTTTGTCTAAAGTGAATTGATTTGCACAGACAAAATAGTAACCAAAGTAATTCAACTTTTATGTTTCGATCCAATACATCGTCACCTATGACAATACACCAATATTTCTACTCGCAAAGTCCCACTCCGATGACTAAGACAAGTCATTTTCTGTTAGGGATGTAGACAATATAACAACCTTAGCATGAATAAAGTGCTAAACTTTATTCCTTCGATTGCGAATCTTATAATTTAGACTATCATTTTTAAAATTCATATCTTCCGTATAATCTGTCCATCATATGCATGTTTTTAAAGGTTTAGACTGATAGGCTCAAACTTTTATTTACTTATCATACGTTTAATAGAAATGAACATAAAAAGGGCAACATTTGGTATATCAATGATAAATAAACTCCTTGTTAATAAAATGTCTTCAAAAACATATTACAACATTTTACTCCCTAGGACACTATGTCTAACATTATGATCATATGAGCCAAGAAACCAGTTCTTGTTTCCTTCCGATGTTTCTTCACGTTAACATCTCTTTTGTCTCCCTAGCGATAACCCTCTCTAGAAAAAGTGAACGTCCTAGATACTACCTGACCAAATACCTTGCTCCTATTTACTCAATCTTTTCCAACACTAAAACCAACCAATTTAGCATATTTATTGTAGAATTTGTAAGCATGTTCATCATATTCAAACTCTGTGCCAATTTTTTTGTAACACCCGCCTATTTTATGTAACAGATAATGTTATATTAGTGACGACGTTAAGCATTTTATTATATATAAATTTATGATATTATTGTCACTAACTATTTATTCTAAGTGTTATGACAGGTGGCGATCACGTGGAATTGATATGCTCAAGTGTTTATGTTATTTATATTGTATGTTTTATGATGATTCATTAATGATTTAAATGGTATGATGTATTCTAGAATGTAAGGATAGTTCGGCAGGCCGAATTGTCCCTCAAGCATCGGCAGGCCAATGGAAATCATCAGTAGGCAGGACTTAGTGGAATCGGCAGGCCGATGACAGCTGACGAGCAGTCAGCAAAAGTCTCTCCAAATTTGTGACTGAGATAATTACGATGATTGGATAGTTTAATGTGATTGATTGGCATATTTATGGATTAATTCCTCATTTAAGGAAATAAAATGTTTGACTTTGTATTGATTGGATTTAATTGATATGGTTTACCAAATTAAAAGGGGTAAGATATGGTAAGTGGTGCTAATTGATTTGACTTTTCCTAATTCCTCTTCATGTCCCATGTGAATTTTTTCTAGTTTTACTCAGAAATTTCTGATAATTAGAGAAGGTGAGTTTCTCTTTTACGTTATTCCATTTTCACGTAAACCACCTTTGACTATTGCTTTCTTTTTTCTCACTAAAAACACTCTATCTTTCTCTTTCTTTCTCCACGCGTTCTTCTTCTTCTCTCCATTATTTTCTTGCAAATATTTAAAAGAAAATTTTAATTTTCGTTGGGGTGAATCCAAGAAAAAGCTTGAGAAGAATTGTTTTGAGGTAAGAGACTCTTCTCTGCAATTCTGAAATTTTGTTATCCTATAATTCGACCCCCACATCTTTGCCTACAAATTTCCGTTTGTTCTAAAATTCTAACATGTTATTTATATATGTGTTATGTGATGTTCCTCCAAATTTCAAGTTAATTGGATATTTTTATGATAAATTATGAATTTTCTTCTCTCTATCACTCACGGTAATGTATTGCTGATTATTTATGAAGCACAAAATATAAGTTTTGTTCCTAATGCAAATGAGTGTTGTTTTGCACAAAATTTGACAAATATGTTTATGTATATGTCAATGTATGAATAGGAAGGTCTTAAGTTAATATGACGAGTATTTTATGTGATATGGAAAAGGAAAAATGTACACAATTCATTGCCAAATATTAAGAGTTATTATTGTCTTTGTCTTTTAATGCATGTTTTTGACTATGTAAAGATTATTTTAAAGGAAATAGTTGGCTAAGTTGTAATTTTAAATGTCTATTATGCGTAGATTTTTATGATATTATTTAGATAATTCATTATAGGAATGTAAGTAAGAACTATTCACTGTTTTGTTTTTCCAATGGCTGGCAGTTTTTATAAGTAGGTTGTATATTTTGTTTGAGACATTAAATGTAATTTTTATGACCTAGGAAAAGTCACGATAATATATTTATGTATTATTTTGGTTCCTGCCAAGTGTGGTATCTAAATTATGTGAGAATGTTGAGTTATTGAATTGAGAATTCATGGAGGTCAGAAAATGTTTGTGTCGGTAGTTGTTCTTATGATTTATGGATAATGAAAATGTGTTATAAATTATGTTTGCAAAGAGATGAATGTATGTGTGATGACTTATGAAATGGATGATTTATTTTATGAAAATAAATATTAATTTTTATTATGTATCTTTTTAATGGATGTGTGACATGAACATATTATGAAGAAGAGCACAACGAGACCGCGACATCGTCACCAACAATATTAAGCTTAAGTAAGCTAGCTTAAAAGGTAAGTACATTCTCACCTACGACATGATATGTTTTATAAGGTTTGAAATTATGTTTATGATGATATCTATGATGATTTTATAATGATTTCATTTAAAGGTTTCTTATGAAAGATTTTTATGTTCAAAAGTTATGCATGAATGATAATGACGTATTTCAAAGCATGAAAGTTATATATGAATATATATGTATCACCTAAATAAAGTGTTGCACACCAATGTTATGTTATGATGTCGTATTTGGTTTAGGATTAGCTACCCTTCTTTTCTCATGACGGCGTGCCTACAATGATAATTATGGCGCAACACTTAGGCCCTTAAGATAAAACGGAATAAGTTTTAATTTGTCAATGTTATGAAAGATATGTTCCTTATAAAATTTGTGTCTAGTGCACTATTATGTTGATGACGATGTTGTTGTTCATAAAATGTTTTAAGTTGTGAGAAATGAAATACACTTACTAAGCTTTAGCTTATTTAATTTATATCATGTTGCAGATAAGGGTAAGAAGGTTATGGATTAGGCAGAGGACATGGAAAGGTGTGTAAGCAAAGGATGATGAATTGCAAACGGAAGAACGCCTAAAAGGAAGTTCTAATGATTTAAATTATGTTTTATTATTTGGACATGTTTATTTGTTAAGTTTTAAAGAATTCATGAACTATTTTACATTATTTTATCTTATTTCTTTTTAAGTATATTGTCTTTTGCATTTAAATTATGGAGTTTAAATTTTAAAAATTTATTTTTTTAACCGTCGGTCGGCCTGCCGATCTTTACACACTAGTGTTTCGAAGTGTGTGCTTGTATAGTTGTTGAGTAATATACAACATCATTTATACTTTTTTGGTTCATTCTACGTGTCATTTTCTGAAATTGATGCCAGTGTTTAGAGGTGCGTGCCTGTGAGGTTGTTTGGTTATGTACAACGAGTTCGTTTAGCAAGTTAGTTCGAATTTAAAGTTAAAACTTGAAAATTATAGTATGTGAGTGCTTTACACTATAGCAAACTTTTGCTTCGCATGAGGCTTTACACTGTACAAACTCTTAACTTATTTTTTTAACAAGCTTCCCAAACGAAGCCAAACGTGAACGACACAACAACATTTCCTCTTTCCTTGTTGTTTCTTACTCAAGATGTTTCATTTTCTAAACTAATACTAGTGTTTTGAAGTGTGCGCCTCTGCGATTATCTAGTAAAGTATCACATCGTTTAAAGTTTATGAGTTTCATACCTTTTTGCATAAATTAAAAATACATGTCATTTTTTGCAAGTCTAATGTCGTTCACTTTCATAAACGACTTGTAGTTTCTTTTTATTTCATATGAAACAAAAAAATCCTTTTCAGAATTTTTTTATGCTCATGGAAAAAATTTCTTCTCATTTGTTTCCTACCATTTGCTTTCTAGCATTGTTTTGTTTGGTGACTAGGCAGTTATCGTTTTATAATGGGAATGACATGTCGTATTGCATGAAAAGACACACAATTAATAATTTTGTCTGTCATTTCTGTAATGTCTCAAATCTTGCATCACGTTGAAACTCACTTGCGTTTATTAGTATAAGTTCCTCAATCATAATATGTTTCTTAAAAGAGCACAAGTGTATTTTATTTCATTCAACAACCTAAGTTCTCTTCCCAATCTCTATGACATTCCTAATCAGTAGCAGATCCGAAGACATTACAAAAGGAAAAAGAAAACAAAAAGAAAAAAAAGAAAACTAGAAAACTAAATCATAAAACTTTCAGATTATTCATCGAACGGAAGGACTCCATCCAATTGATTCATCAGTTTGCATCTGCAATTTTACACATCAAAAAGAAACCAAAAATTAGCTAGCACAAAAGAAAAAAAAAAAAAAAGCTAAGGATATTGCTGAAATAATTAGATTTTTGAATGTTACATAAAAAAAAAATGTAACATTATAGCTAAAGAAGTATTGGAAAGGAAATAAAGAACGGACCACAAGAGAGCGATGGAATATTGCAAAGGGAGGGAAGCCTGGAGGCGATACGGAGAGCGTTGCAGACACAGTCATGATCGACGGCTTGGAGGGCAGAGCAACATTGGACGCTAGGCATAGGATTGGGTGAGCCAGGCACTACAAATTGCGCGCAAACGCTGAGGTTGCTCAGGTGAGAGGAGCAGGCCGGCTGCGGCTGAGCCTCAGCAGTCTCGCTCTGTTGGGCCACCAGAATTGTGATGATGGCGAGGAGGACAAGCAGACCAGCTTGGTGGCAAACTGAATTGTGGGATGCCATGAGAAGGACTTAATGCTAAATGCTAATTAAGTTGTTGTAATAGCTAGTGAACACCACTACTACTACTAGTATTAGTACTGCTTCTGCTTCTGTTAGTGTGCAGTAAAGATGTTCTCTTGTGGCTTCCCTTTTTTATACAGTGGCTTTGGTTGAGGTTTTGCATGAGTCACCTAAGTTGGAGTTTTGAGCTCATTTAGTTTTTGTGTTTGGTGTGTGGCAAGTCAGGATGACAGTAAAATTTTCATGTTAAAAAAAGAAGGCAATCACCTTTTTTGCCCCCATGAAGGTCATACAATTTGTCAACACCTTTGCCCATTAGGAAAACATGGATCAAGATGATATCTACTTCATTATAAAAAATAAAAAGAATAAGTTGGAAGACTTTGTCCTATTTATTTCAATGTTGAGAATTTTGTTGAGCAGCCCAAGGACTTGATGGTAATGAATCATCATTAGTAATAGCTAGCAATCTTTTATCAATTATTTTAAAAAGTGATTTAATTATATCAGTATTGGAGTTTTATAGGTGGATTTAATGAGAAGGAACATAACAAATACAACTTGTAAGAATTGCAATCAAAATATGGTCATGTAATTTGTGCTCAAATTTTACAGGCTAAGTAGTGATCAAAATGAAAAATACGTAATAAAAAAAAACAAATAAAAGAATAAATTAGTTGGAAACTTCATGAATTGCATATATTGAATGTAAATGAATGTGCATACACAATTAACCGCTGACATATAACAAAAAAGAATCATAAAGTATATCTGAAGGACAAAAGAACTTCAGAAAAATGCAAACAACATAAACACAAATTTTAGGCATCAAATTCCATAAAAAAATTAGTGACCAAAAAATAGTTCTTTTTTTTTTTTTCCCTTTTTCCTAGGAAGTTTTTGCTATATGTTAATCAGAAACAGCAGGGGCTGTCCAATACTTCTTTACAGCAAATAAAAGTTTCTCCCTCTCAAGAGGCCCTTCTTCATGGTCCACAATTTTGCTTTCCCATTCCATTGCATCGGTTATCCTTTTAATCTTCACCAACACATCCACGTCATCTCTGAAGATTACACTCCCCTCTGGCCTCAAAATCCTATCCATCTCTAGCAATAAGTCTTCCATTTCACACCTGTTAAATAACTCAACAAAACATATAAAAATCAGAAACATCAATGGTAACATAATAACCAAAAAAAAAATAATAATAATAATAAATGAATAAGGGTGACTTGCCTATCCATGTAGAGACTAATCACTGAATCTGCGTGAATGAGGTCATAAGTTCTAGGATAAGTAGACATTGCTTGACACCTGAAATAAATAAATAAAAATGCTTTTGATCATAAACATCAAACCTTAAATATATATGTATAGATACAAAAAACACTTTGAAAAAACACAAGTGTTAAGCACCACAACTAATAAAAAATGGACCCATATTCTATTAGCATGTAGTGTCTAACACTGTTGGTGCCACATCGCATTGTTCGTATGGACATAAGCTCATCATTTGGACAAATTGTTAGACTTACCAGTTCTGATACGTTCCAATTAGACCTCGTTCATAGATAACACCAAGTGTATTAACCTTAACATCCACAGGAACCACATTCATGACCCAAACAGGGAGATCGACTAGTGCTGCAGCAAATCCTCCCAAGTATGCATTCATGTCTAGAATGTTCCGGTACCTTCCTGGTCGACCAAGCATGTTGTTCACTGACTTATAATGGGACAACCTTTTCTTCCATAGTTCTGAATCTTGTTGAAAAATCTCTGCCGTAACACCTTTCACTGTTCCTTGACTAATCCTTGGTGGGACTGAATTTAGTCTGTCTGGCCATTTTGGAAGTTCTCCACCGGCATTTTCTTCTTGGTTGGAGACCTCCGGCAATGGGGTCAAACAAATCTCCATCTTGGTGTACCTGAAAAATAGTTAAGATCGATTGATGAGCAATAATTCACGTTTACATGTATGTCACGTCAGTTAATATTAAAATGTTGGTAGACAAAAAACACGTGATGGGCGCAAACCAAGCTCTATCAGGGTCCTGATCAGCGGTGCAGAATGGAGGATTTTGGCCGGCGCTATGTTGTACTTTGCAACTTATATGGTTAATGGGCTTTTGCCAAATGGCAATGTCGTCCTTCTCGACCAATTTTTTCCAGCAAAGGCTCTGGGCAACTTCCTCAATAATACTCTGCTCATCACTCAAATCCTCCTTTGTTCTCTGCCACCCTTTCCAATGTTTCTTCCAATTGATTGGTGGGCCCGACAGGATCCAGTACCCACCTGGTCTTAGAACGCGGTCTACTTCCATCAAATAAATTCCATCTGCAGAGTGACATAAAGATTAAACAAAACTACGCAAATCACTTCTCAATACAATTTCTTGTAAAGGGCTCCTACAATAGAACATGTATTTGACCTCTAAAAATAGGTCTTGTCATTTTAACCGATGATTCGACTTTATAAGAGTTTAATCTGCAAATGTATACGCACGACACAAAACTATTTTCAATCATAAACAAAACCGTTGAAATATTAATTCAACGATGAAAATAACAAAATCTACCCGTATGATCAAAATGCCTATTTTACCATAAGTTTTGCCTTTCTTCTAGTTCATTAAAATTTTAAGTATGGATTGCATTGTATGTGGCAGGTATATAGAGTATGTTTGAAAAATAAGTTAAAACTTATTAGTTTCAACTGTTTATTGTGTGAAACTCTTATATGCTATAATATATAAAAAAAAATACACTACATATGTTAGAGTTCTAACTTGCTTCCTAAACATTCTCATAATTGGCTTAATTAAGACCAAGTTGAACTTGATTAGAGATGATCACAAAGTGATAATTACTGAATGTGCGTACCAAATTGGCCCCAAGGAATGAGGCATCGAGAGCAATGGGCCATGTCAAAAGCTCTAGAAGGGTAAGGAAGGCGCTTTGATGCAAGAACTCCTATTAAAGCTGGCACTCCTCTTTCAAGAGCAAATTGGACTTGGGCTTCATGAGTGTCTCTTGGCGCGAACGACATCGTTAGGATGTTTCGTGACAGAAGGTAAGCTCCCCAGCTTGCAACCTGCACTAGATATCATAAATCAGATAATTTTTTAATTAAAAAAATCAGATAATTTCTTCTTTTCTTTATAATTGTTATTATTGTAATCTGGTTATTCCTCTATTCATTTCTTCCGTCGTTGAGATGTGCTTCAGAAAGCAATTACTAAGGTTGACCATGTTATTATTTATTAATACTAAATGTACGGCCCGATATTAATTACTTTGTTTACTTGGAAAGGACAAATGCAAGTACCACAAAAAAACATGAAAAACTCTAATCTGTCAGACAAGATTGTGCGCCTCATCTAATAGGACCTATCATTTTCGGTGATAAACCAACCGAATTATATAATATGAGTTCATTTTTATGCCTTTTAGTTATGCTCTAATTAAATTTTGACATATAAATGATTTTCTTAATTATTCTCACGCACAGACCAGAACATCACAAACAACAACACAAATAATAAGAAAGGGCTTCTCTTTTCCTTTTTTTTTTTGGCCTGCAAAATTTAAAATAAAAGCAGGTATTTTGGATGCTCTTCTTACTATTCCAATTTAAAAAAAAAAAAAAAAAGAGTTATTTTTATTCTAGCTGAAACATGATTAACTGTTTATTTTGTGCAAGAAATGAAGCCTGAAAAATAGTTGGCCATTGAGATTTTTAATGGATAATTTTTTAACGTGTCCTAATTAGTCGGCAAATAGTATTTATAATACTAATTTCAACTTTCAGAATTCAGTCTTCCTTATTTCAATTTATCAAATCACCTCCACTAGATCCAATAGAATTTTATCCCCATAATGCGCTGATGTGTAGGTCGTTTAATATAAAAATCCAGATAATCGCGTTTATTATTTAACGAGCCACAAAAAAAAAAAAAAATCACTAGATACCGTATGTCATTTGATAAGAAACATTATTGGCTGCCATATAACGCAAAGCCGGACACCCAAGAGGAATTTTTTACGAGAGAGAACAAAATTGACTAGAAAAAATAATATAAAAAATCAGCACATCGTAGAATAAATAAATAAAGAAGAGCACGCTAAATTATGAAATAAGTGGTGCGGGCGCACATATATTATATGATATATAATATTATTGGTGCTGGAACTTTCAATATATAGTATATAATATTTTATAGCATATATATAATACCGTACCCTCTCCGAACGTATCAAACCATTACATGCAAATTTCGTGATTTCGTGATTGAGATCAGGAGTGGAGGCAGAAAAGTTAACAGAGGTTTAATATTATCAAGAAAAATTAAATAAAAGAAGTCTACGTAGATTTTAAGGGTGGAATATAATTTTTATAATATTTTATATATAATATTGAAAAAAAAAAAGTTTAAAAAGAGTCGTTCTTGGATAACTCCGCCCCTATTAAAATCTAGATTTCCTAAAAACTTTTTCTCATTCGGGCCTTAATGAACGTTGATTAGAATCTTGATTTATTTTCCACTTCAAACTTCCCATAACTGGTCATACCAACAAATATAAACCTTCCAAGTTTTAATTTCTGCTATTGTAAGATTCCTTGCCATATACAAACACGAATCTTTGTAAATAACGTATAAACATCATTAGCGTTTTGTACACGCTACAATTACAATTTATCATGCTGAGACGTTATAAACGTCCTATACACTCCGGTCACAAAAATCACCTTTTAATCAAATAAACGTCCTATAGTTGACTCTAACCATCTGTTTAGCATCTAGGTCATATAAAACTCTCAGCAACCACATATTTCAGTTCTAACCCTCTTCCAAACACTATCCCAAACGCTAGTCTAATTTAATTAGATTTTTAACATAAATAATAAAAAAAAGAACACGTACACGTTATTTTTCTTCCTATCTAGGTTATGTATATTCCTTCTTTACTTCATAGCTTATAGTGGAAAAATTCAAACTAAGCATCGCCATTCCCAGAAAACCAACTAAAGAGAGCATATATTTGGTTAGATATCAATTTTCCTACTTCCTTTTAATAAAGCAATATGAATAGCAATCAACAAATCAGAGAATTAAGTCACAACTAGGAAAGTAATTAATTAATTGATGTGAATAGCTGTTATTCTAGCACTTACCCCACAGCCCGTATCAATGGCGGTCCGAATAGAGCCGTCCTTGATATTGATCAACTTCCCAATATTATCAATATACGCATCAGCACCGTTGGGAAACATGGTCCCACCTCCGGGAAACCTGAACCGGTCCCCTTCAAACCTGATCCAATTCTGCACCGCCTTCTCCACCGTCAATTCCTTGTGCGGCACGTTGGCGTACCACGCCAGATCCCTGCTCCTCGGCCAGGGGAATGGGTTGCGGTACCCGTGCGGGGCCGGCACGCGGCACTTGAGGACCTCGCTCTTCTCCGGACAGTGCCGCTCCCTGTACACCAGCCTGTCCCGGCTGAACTTCAGCGACCGCTTCGAGTCCTCGCACGGCGTGTACTCGCCGTACTTCGCATCGCACGGCGGGTACGATGCCGTAACCGGAGACGAAGACGAGTAGTTGAGAGAGTGGTGAGTCAAGAAGTCGAGTTCTAATTGGGGTGGTTGTGGTGATGAGAATGCGACGACGTCGTTTCTGTTGCATGCGGAGGAGATGGCGGCGGCGGTGTCGGTGCCGCCGTGTTGCCAGAGGCCGAGAAAGTAGGAGGAGATGCAGAGGAAGAGGATGAGTGGTAAGGTGTAGAAGTTCGAGAGTTTCCATGGGGAGAAGAACAAGGACATGGCTGTTGTGTTAGGCTTTGAGGGCTTATTGGTGGCCATATTGTTTGTGTGTGTTTTGGTGACTTTTCTTTGTATTTAAGGATTGAAATTGAAAGCTTTGAGGAAGGTTAGATTAAAGGAATTAGGACAGATTAGAGGCAGGTTCAATTAGGGAAATATTATAGGTGATGTATTGGGGGTGAGTTGGTCCTGTGGGTGGTGTGCAATTTTGTATTGAATATGGGAGGAAATATTATTTTTTTTTTTAGTAATTACTTTAAATGAATATGGTCTCGAAATGGGAAGAGAGAGAACTAGAGAGAGAATATTAATGGCATAAAAATGGAATTATTAGAGTTATTACGGGAAGAAAGGGATGTAATGATAGAAATTTCTTCATATACTGAGATTCGCGATATTCAATTCAACCCTCCAAAAGATGAAGGGCCACGATACTCTTACGATTTTCATTTTTTTAGGTCAATACTTGGTTTTAAATCTAGGTTCTTTTTTTTTTCTAATTAAATCTTGCTTTCTTGAATTAGTTGTATTAATTTACTTTTTTCTATTCTTATTTTCCCATGTATATTACGATCAATTCTTCTGTAATTACACAAAGATGCTCTTTTTTTTTTCACAACGATAATTTTATATCATGAAGGAAGTCAAAAGGGTCAGTTTATGAAGTGGGAATTAATAGAAATATTAATCAGGACAAATGACGTACTCATGTCCTAAAAATGTTTTATAAAAGAGCAGTTTTAAATAGTTTTATTGTGGGTCCCATATGGTGGGGCCACTTTATATAAGGGCCTGGGCCATAACACAAAGAGCTGAAAAGAGTTTTTCTTTATAGAATTAGTGGATTGGCACATGAAAAAGCTCCCCTATCGAACGGACCACGTAGACAAAAAGATTCCAAACTGAACCAATCACTCCTCCGTACAAGCTGCAAATAACGTTATGGATCTTTCTCATCTACGGTAACATACGGATAAAACACGTTTTTAGTAATTAAATTTGGTTCAAATTATTATTTTAATAAATCTAACAGAAAAAATAGTCATGTGAGTCTGTTTGGTTAATAGATTCAAATTAATGATTTGATTTGAGTTAATGTGATTTAAATTAGGATTTGAGTTGGTGATTTGAATTGTTATATAAATTGACGTTTAGATATGTATTTAAGTTTGAATTTGAGTATAAAATAAAATTAAAATTTGTATTTGGAGAGGTTGTGAAAATAGTTTTTAATTTATCAACAAATCTAATAAAATCTTAATGTTAATGATCATAAAAAATATGCAATATGGATCTTAATTCATTTATCTCTTCATTAGAAACACAATGAAAAAAGAATTATCTCAATTTGATAACAAATGAAGAAGTTATGATTTTTTTCTTCAAATATAGGAGAGAGAATTTTAGTTTTTACTGTAGCAGAAATATCCGAGTATAAAAAGTTTAGACGAGTAAGAACTTTGAAAACTTAGATTTTTGATACTCAAAAGATTCAGATTTTGGGGAAAACTAACACATATCCAAAGGATTTTTAATATTCGAATTCAAATTTAAATCCAAATAATCTAAAAGTTCTCGAAACAAACGAAACTGTAAGTTATTTTTCAAGTTTTCATCATAAAAATCATCTAATATTGTCGCAGCCATTTTTGGCACGATGTTGTTATTTCAATTTTATTTGTTTTGATTGTTTTTATTATGCAAATTTTTATGGTAAGAAATTTACTTTTGCTGTAACTGTAAAAACTCCCTTTTGAGGTTTGGACTGAACTTTATAGTTGTGATCTTATTTTCCCGCTTAAAAAGTAATTTTATAACACTCATGTCAAATCGTAGTTTGTCGAAAAATTGAAGTTCATATATAAAATCAACTATTAAAAAAAAGATAGAACATCCACGTATTATAAAAAAGGAGACGTTTCATTTGCAAGGAGCACTATAATTACACTTCATATAAATACATGTTAAAAAACATATAAACGGATAAGTTATTCAAAACTAAAATCAAAACATTTTTTAATATAAAAAATACAAATATACTTTCCCTAATAATTCGAGGTAGAACGTATATTTTTGCATCATATGATTTATCGGGTATTGATTCGACATTATCCCAAGATTTTATAAAACAATCTGATTTTAGATTTAGTCTAATTAATTTTGTTTTAATTTATAATTTAATAATCATGATTAGTCACAAATTGGTGTCCAAGCGTGACAACAAGTAAAAAGAGGCAACATATAATTATGATTTCTTGCAAACACCATGCACACAAAATTGTGATTGATAACAATGGCAATGGCCCCACATTCCACATGGGTTATAGAACACATAAGGTCTAGAACTAGTCACTCAATTTGAAAAAAGAAAGATACAATCTAATAAAACTCAGACGTGGGAACTTGTCACTCTCCATTTTCCGCCTAAAAACAGAATATATGGTCCTGCAAACTCATGGGGATTACTTTGCTTGAAATTTGATGCAATGAAGGGGATATTATACTTTTTTATGTTTTTGAGATACTATACGTGAACTATAGACCATGCTATGTTGCCCATCCAAACGTCTTAAGTATTATATGAAAAGTAACTCGTCCCAAAACCAGAAGTCACTCACTAAATGAAAAGTTTATTTTTAAAATTTGGGAAAAAAATATTCTAAGCGTTCTGAAAAATATATATTTGCATCGAAATCTTTTAAAGTCAACAAAAATAAATAAATGATAACATACAAACTTAAAAACATTTCACATATAAATATTATCACTCATGAACACCAAACACAGTTTGAAAATCAATTTTGAAAACAATTGATATGTCTAGAGCAATAGTATCACAGCTATGGGAATCTGCACCCTTTGCATTGGCTCCTGGGTTAGGCATTAGAAAAAAAGGAGGAGGAGGAAGAAGAAGAAGAAGAAGAAGAAGAAGAAGAAGTATCACGGTGCACTTTTTTTTTTTTTTGGTACGTACCAAAATTTCAAGTTAAGGAGTATATTATTGTGATTTATACACATAAAGAGAAAAAAAATAGGCATTTTTCAAATGGACTTAATTAAAACATATGGATAAGTGTCACGCCCCGGAGTACGGGAGGTGACGTGGTAGATTATTTAAATTAATTAAAAGAGAATTTAATTAAAATCCAGAGTTTAATGGATTGAATTAAGTATAAAATGTGAGCTGAATTAAAACACTTTATAAAGAGTTCATATACATTAGACAATTTAAAACATTAAACGAATAAATATTAAAATAATAAAGCCGTGAGTATGAGTCCCACAGACCCACAACTTGTGCACACACATGGTACTGACAATATCATAAATACAATCACAGTCCAGGATACAAATAAAGTTAAATCTTACATGCCTTGATTAAATAATACAAAATATAAATCAATCCTCCTATTGCTCCTGAGTTCGATCCGAAGAATCCTCTCCAAACCTAAATGGGAAACCACCTAGAAGGGAAAATTTAAAACAAATAAAACGTGAGCGAAAGGCTCAGTAGGACTATGTTTTATAAAATAATTTAATTTAGAGGAACATTTCATTATTCAGGAATTATTTAAAAGAAACCTTAAATAAATAAATAGATAAGTAAATAAACAATTTTAAGTAAAACCATTCTTACCCAGAATAGTTTACTTAGATAACCAGAAATATCATTTTCTCTTTCCTAGGCAAACCATAGTATCACCACCGTAGTGGCCCAGCTGGGTTTCGGGACCTGCCCCCAAGGTCGATTGCTACACGACCCGATTTCTGATATGGCATCATGCTTATGTGTTTATTATCATCATCATTCAAAACCCAATTACCGAGTGTTGTCATTTACATTCATTATAAAGTTCATTTCAGATCACGGTATATTAAAATATAACCGATAAATTTATTTTCAAACAACCGTTGAAAACATTTTAATAGAAATCCCTTTCAAAGCCAAATCATTTCAAAACCAGGCTACCAAAGAAGTGGGGTAGAAGTCCTACCTCAACACTCGTGCCGGTGCCCCACACCGTAATCTTGGTCCGCTATACGTTAGCTCCGTAGAACCACGAACGATCCTAGATACAAACTAAGTCGATCAATATCTAGTTCGAGACTTTTTATGTTACTAAACTATTTCATGATGTCCTAGTGTGCCATTTGTACCTTTAAAATCATCTTATAAGGTTGAAATTTAAATCAGGGTTCAAAACAGTGAAAACAGGTAAAAATCACAAAAATTTCCATGCCTCGGTCGGCCTGCCGGACTCCCTGCTTCGGCTTGCCGAACTGCACAGTTGGGCCTGCCGGAAGCAAAGTTTGGTCGGCCGAACAATTTCCAGGTTCGACCTGCCGAACTGAAGAACACCGGCCTGCCGACCCCTGTTTCGGTCTGCCGAACACGCACTTCGCCCTGCCGAACTGGAAAAACTCAGAAATTCCAGCCACGGGTTTTGATTTCCCCAAAACCCAAATCTTGATTCTAACCTGTTTTTCTCAAATCTCAGGCATAGAAAACATTCATAGATGATAGAAAAACATATTTAGATACTTTAAAACTCATTTAAACAAGATTCAAACACAAAAATCCCGAAAATCCGAAAATAGGAAAAATTGAGGAAAAATGAAAAATCTTGAATTCAATCCATTTTTCTCCAATCTAAGCTTAGATTCTAGTTGTTCTAAGTTCACTTAACTCAAATCCATGGTTTTCTGAGCTTAAACAAACCTAGATTTCAAAAATGTATAAAATTGAAAATTTTGAAAAAAGTTTAGAAATTTCAAATCTAACCCCGAATCGAAGCTTCAATCCGTGAATCTCGGTTGCTAAATCACGTCCCCGAGCTTCCTCCTTGCTAACCCGAAGCTTGGATTCGAAATGGGGTTTAAAAATTTTGAGAGAGATAGAGAGAGAGAGAGGGTGCCGAGAGAGATCAAGAGAAAGAGAGAGAGAGAGGGTGCCGTGAGAGTGAGGAGAGAGAGAAAGGGGAAGGGAATAAATAGAGAAAATCGGTGGGCGGTTTTACTGTACGAAAACCATGTGTCGCCCACGGTTTTGCAAAACGGAGTATTTTTAACATTTTACAAATTGTTGTGTTTTAAAACTTAAAACATCATTTTAAAACAATAAGAAATCATTTGAATGCATCAATTTAACAAAACGACCAAAAATTCAAAATCCAACCAAATAATCTAATTAATGTTAAAACATTAATTATGGTACACTAATTCATCATTTATATTACATTAACATTAAATAAATTTCGGGGCGTTACAATAAGTTATTACAATCAATTGCATTACACAATTAGATAAACAAAGTGTACATGTGTTGATCTTACTGGCATAAAGCAACCAAGAAACGTCCTTTTAATCAGTGACGGAGCCAAAAAAAATTTGTTAATAGGGCTCATAGCCAAAATGAAAATTACTACAAACTATAAAATTAACTTATATATATATATATATTTAGTGGTGTGATATGTGTATATTACATAATACGATGTATGTTTATATACATAAGTTTTTTTAAAAAAAAAAAAAAAATTGAGCCCTATTGGGCCCTGGGTGGCTTTCTGATTACATATATAAACACCTCCTGATACTAAATCTGTTTATTATTTTTTAGAGTAATTAGCAACTAGTCCTAGCCGTTGATTAAAGATAAGAAACAAAGACTCTCAAAACCCTAACGTAACAACCAAGGCGTCTCATATTAAATGATAAGCAAAACCATATTCATCGATCTCAAATATATACAACTTTTCTGAAGAAAAAATATACAAGATTGTGGACTTTGCTGCTTAACCAAGTTGAGAAGCAATGATATTGATTAAAATTCAAATGTGCAAAAACTTGAATTAGTATGATCAAGTTAACCAATATTAAATATCTCTTATCTCAGTCGGGGACTGTAATGACCCATCATTTGATATTTATTATTTTATCTAAACTTCTTCCACGTACATTGTAGACGGTTCAGTCACGCTTGGTGCCACGAAATGATTCTAATGGGACGTCAAAATTATTTAGTTCTTATTTAGTACTTTGTGTTCAATAATTATTGCATGACCAAATAAGCGGAAGTAAACCAAGTAGTCTTATAGGAAGAAATGTGAAAGTAAGGCTGCAAGTGTCCAGACCGAGAATTCATTAAAAATGGAGTCTTGCTTCAGCTCCACGCATGCAAGGTCCTAAAAGTGCTAAGCGTGCGAACTATTCTGTCCAAAATATTTTTGATCTTCTCATCCATTGTAATCAGCTCTTGACTTCAAATTTAGCCTCAATAGGTATTCTTAAGAATTCTATCTAGATTAATCTGTATTTCCCCTAGAACACTCTGTCTCCAAGCCCCTTTACTAGGTTGGGAAAGTGCTTTGATTTGCCCGTTCCAAATAGTGATGATGCTGCACATTTAGATATAAGTGACAAACTTTGCATCTAATAAAATATAATGAATCCTTCTTAAACCAAGTCAAATGTGAGACGGTTTACCTTTTTGGGCAGTCACTTAACTTTCTTAAACATCATTTCTTAAACATTAATCTTACTTACTTAGTAAGAAAAATACTAAAATAAAAATTTTTCAACATCCTTTTAAACATTCTTAAAAAGTGTTGCGACTTCTGTCGCAATTTAAATTCAGACATTGCTCAATACTTGACTTTAAAACTATTTCAAATTGTTCCTTAAAACTTAATAAGAAACATTTCTTAACTTTGCTTTTCTTAAATCTTTGAAAATACTACATCAAATAGTGGAAAAACATTTTCTTTGAACAGCAGAAATATACTGTAGTGTTATTCATACTAAAATCTTTGCATCTGTCCTCCACAGCACCAAGCTCTTTAAACAGGTCCTAATAGTCACCGTAGGACTACCTACAGCATAAAGGAGCTTTAATGAGCTTTCGCTCAGTAAGTTCAAGCATAAGCTCACAAATCATTTTAATATGCTTTATAAGCTTTTCTCTTAAAACATTTTTCATAAACATTTTTTATAAAACATTTCTTAAACGTTTTTCTTTAAAACATCCTTCATAAACCTTCTTTTGTAAACGTAAAAATGTTTTTCATAAACATTTATCATAAAACATTTCCTAGAATGTTTTTCATAAATATAATACATAAACATTTCATTACAAGGAATATAGGCAAAATCAAAATACATGATTCCGTTTATGCTCAATTATAAACTTTCAATTATGGGCATCTTATGATCATTTACTTTAACTTTTCATCTTTGTTCCTTAACTTTCCTTGTCTTATAAACTTTAGTGTTCGTACTAACATCATTAATTATGAGATCATAAACATGATGCTTCCCTTATAGAAGACTTAAGACCATCAAACCCCCAAAGTCATAACTTTAACTTTGCTTGTGTATCTCACATCAAGGAGGTCATAATTTTAACCTTACTTGTGTACCTCACATTAAGGAGGCTGGTACGACACTTTCTTTTTATCTTTATTTTACATTCTTATTAACTTTAGTAAGCATATCAAATGCTAACACATCATATGAAAATACATTTGCAAATCATAACTTGTACTCTTTAATACATTGTGCATTTCACATGCAAACATACTTTAAGAATAATAATTGCAAATACATTGCAAACCTTACTTGATCTTTTAAACTTTATGCATACTATATGCTATCGTGCTTTAAACATAATAGTTGTAAATATATTGCAAATCTTGATTTAAATTTAAAAAATTTTGCATAACAAATACAAACATACTTTAAAAACAACTTGCATAACAATTGCAAACACATGTGCAAAGATATAAATATAAGCATTTGAAAATCATTTACTTTATGCTGTAGGTGAAGTTTGAACTTACCTGTCTATAGCTCTAACGTTCCTGTTTTCTTTCTTTTTCTTTCATTAGTCGGCCTTTGTGTCCTGATCATACGACAACTTACTTGTTAATTAACTTTTCATATTATCAATCTACTCGATTGACAATAGAACTTAATCATTAAACATGCATTCCTTTTTCTTTTTTTTTTACATAACTTGTACCCTATCAGTTTACCTTTCTCTTTACTTAACTCTGTAACCCATCGGGTTACCTATTCTTTTACTTAATTTTGTAACCCATCGGGTTACTTTTCTTTTACTTGAACATCCCTTATTAAATTTCCGGTCTCATGTGACAGTTTCATTACTTAACATATTACAAAACATTTTTTATCTAAGAACATTTTACTAACTTGGAGTGTTTGACTCAGTTTTAGCTGTTTTTTTAAAAATGACGTTTTTACCTTAACAGGTTTTTCATCAACTCCATAACTTGTTAAACCTTTTGCTTTACTTTTCCTCTTTTTTTTTTTACATGTTATGAAAAAAATCCAACTAAGGGGCATTCTCCAACATCGGGCGTTTCGGGCCGTTTTGGCCTTTTTTGCAAAATGACCATTTTGCCCTTGACGGGTCTTTAAAAAACTTTTGGAACCCGTTTTTAAAAACATCATACATTTCTTTACTTCTCATAAAATTACTGAAAACAAAAACAATGGTTTTTCTTTCAATTAAATCTATTTTGTCAAAACTTTACAGTTTTGACACATAACGCAAAGATCGTGACATTTTTGCCCTTAACATTTCTCACTGCCTACAGAAATGTAGGAACCCAATTTCCTCAGTGAAAACTTAGTTTCACACAATTTTATAGTTTTGGTCCGATACACAAAAATCTTTATATTTTTACCCCCAGGACTAAAAGCAATCATTTTAATCCAAAATATTTATTTTTTTGTAAGTAATAAAACTTAAAAAAGCACCTTGGTCGAATTCAAAACTTTTCATAATGTTTCCATTTCATGAATTTGTGCTCAAAATTTCGTAAAATTCATAACTTCTCAACCGAGTAGAATTTTGACAAATTGTCTACATTATTTTAACAGTTTCGATGAGTTCTACAACTTTCATGTTTTAACTTTCCTTAAATTCCAACATTAAAGTGGACTTTTTGGTTGATTTTTAAATATGTCAAATTTTTTTAAAACTTTGCAATAGTCCTTTTGGAGTTTTACAAAACTTTGTTCACAAAAGTTGTTTCCCTTATTGTGTTAGGCCTTTAAGGCCCTCAAGACCTCATTCCTTTGAAACTAGTTAAATTTTACAAAGTTTAACAATTTCCTATTTTTAACCCTTACTTTCGTTCTTTCTTTCATCATTACCATCAATATAAAACATAAAATAATCATGTCATAATATCCATCTTATATGCCATAGCTCAGAACATACATCAAATACTTAGTAAGCATAATAAAACATAAACTTTTAAGGTTTGAGTTTAGAATTTTACCAAGGTATTCCTCAAGCTTTTAGATCTCCTCTTTGGTACTTGTTCTTGGCTTAAATTCCTTAACATAATCATAGCAAAAACTCCCTTAAAAACCCATCCATAACTTGGAAGAAAACCATTAAAATCCTTAGGGAAAAGGTTAGAATTTTTACCTTAAACCCCTTAACCTCCTTAAGAACACCGCTCTTGTTTCTTTGCATGCTTTCGAGGCTTGAATTTCATCAACATCTTGAGAAAGAAATGCCTAGGGAGGGACGGTTTTTGGTAGGGAAGAAATGGGAAAATTTTTCATAAAACCAAATCTTTTTAATTTTCAACAAGTCCTTGACTATTTAAAGTCACCACTCTAGGGACTTGTTTGCAAAGGAAAAATTGCCCAAAACATGTAGCACATTCTCCACCCTTGGAGTGTCCCCTGTTTTTTCTTTTCTTTCTTTCTTTCTTTTTTTTTTCTTTCTTTTTGGTGACTAGCCATGCTTAATTACCCTTAACCATCATTAAGGGTAAAGGTGGCAAGATTTGATTTTGCCACATCAAGAGGGTGTGCTGGCAATTTCTCATCCATTTGCGTGTCCCATGATAGGTTCCATATTTTTACATAGTACAATTTTTATACTGACATTATTTTTCTTATACAATCGGTATTCTTTTCTTTACAAGTCATAAGGTCCCACAACCTCCTATACTTATTTACATCCACCACATTATGTAATTCCTATACTGCTTAATTTTATACAATCCAAATTGATACCAACAGTTTTTTTCTTATACTGCCGGTACATTCTCTATACTATTATAAGCTTACACAGCATTCCTTACTCATTCATGTCCTCCAAACAGTATTATTTCTATACTGCATTAACTTTAAACAGTCTAATTTCTATACTATTTAACCTTAAATAGTCTAGTTTCTACACTGCATTACTTTTATAGTGTAATTTTTATACTGTATAACTTAATCAATGTACTTTCTTACATGGTATTATTTTAATATTGTATAATTTTTCATATTATTATACAATATTTTTCTTAAACTGTATTTTTGTCTTAATATTTATTGCAATATATTTTGTAATAGTTAAGCTTTTGGGCTTAATTTCATATCCTTTCTTTTTCGTATAAGACTCTGATATGATTTTTACCCTTAAAAATCTTATTTTGATTTTATAGTATTTATCATAAAAATTAGATTAAGCAATAATCCTTGTGACACATATTTATGCTTAACATAATTCTTAAATTATTGCATTTTAATATACTAAAAATACCCAAGTGTTATAATATGTGTCATCATGCTATTGGAACTTTGAAACTACCAGCTGCACCCCTTCGTCTATAATAAGTCTCCGGATTCACCATCGAATTTTAAAACGTACTTTTTTTTATATATAAAAATGTCAAGTCATCGTTTGATTTAACGTTAGGCACAACATTTAGAAATTAATGGATGCGCTTCACTCGAAATAAATTAGTAGGCCGCCAAAGCTCGGATATATCCTTTTCTTAGAGTAGTTTCTCAAAAGCTAGAAAATAAGATAAAGAAAGGGGGATAATGAATGCTAATTAATTTGCTTTAATTAATGGTTTGAAGAGATTGATGAATTTTCTCTCTCGTGGGCACGTGCTGGTCCATTAAAAAAAAAACCGTGTCAAGGTTTCAGAGTGAATTTAAGGACGTATTATATATTGAGAGGTATTTAAAGTTTAAAGGGTATATTAACATAAACAAAATAATTTAAGGAGATTTTCTAAAGCTTATCGTAAAACAAAATAGCATAGCCCGGTCATTCCCCATTAATTCCACTGTATATAGTGCAGCTAGTGCTAGTACATAATGTAATTGCACTAAACAATTCTGCCTTGTGAAACAAAACCTTCATTAAATGTTAAAACAAGTTGCATTCACCAAAGAGCCTAACAGAATGTAACAAAGGTGCAATATCAAAGAAGCAAAAGAAAAGAGATTTTGGTTTTGTTGTGCATGCTGCATACTGTTTTCAATTGATCGATCTGGTTATTATCCAAGTCATTTTCAACTAGCTAGGATGATATTGAAGAAATAAGGGCCCCATTTGATATTGTTTTTGGAGTTTTTGAAAATATTTTAGCACGTTTTTTACATAAAAATTTTAAAAATACTCTCGGTACTATTTTCAAAAATTCTTATTTTCTAAAACAAAACTATTTCACCTATTTTAAGGTTTTTTTTGTTTCCCCCCATTTTCTTTCCTTGATAAGATCTGCCTATTAAAGAGTGTTCGCTGAATTCACAAATTCAATCAATTAAGAACCCGAAGGAGACACTACTCCAAAAAAAAAAAAAAAAAAAAGGAAAAAGAAAAGAACCTAAAGGAGAGCAGAAACCGGGAATTATGAAACTGTACACGATCAAAGTCTAGAAAGAATGTGTTTGCAGAAACAACTAGAATGAAAAATTTGCAAAAATAATGTGCAAACATATATTCAGCTCTTGAGGTTACTTATTAGACAAGACCAAATGAAAGTTGAAATTTGTATGCTGTTGATAGGTCATCAATCTCAGCATCTTAGAGATGAGAAAATTGCAACAGTAATATTTTACTCAATTGTTACTAGCTTGGCGTAAGGAAATAGCCAAAATTAGCAGCATATCTGACTTGATAAAGAGATAACTATAAAACTATTTAAAATCCGAGAATAAGAGAGATTGTTTTTGTGAATGTAGTTGGAACTAATAAGTGAGAACTAAAATACTGTAACATGTGAGAGATTTATACAATATCACACTTTTGCTTTGCATTGTATCGTGTGAGAGTCTTATCCAATAGCAGTTGAAACTAATATGTTGAAACGACGTTCCCAAACTGTCACGCCCCGGAGTATGGGAGGTGACGTGGCGGAATACTTAGATTAATTAAAAGAGAATTTAATTAAAAATCGAGAGTTTGAGAATCAAATTAAATAAAAATTAAGAAGATTTTCCACCACATTTTATAAAAGAATTTATAAATATTAAACAAATAATAATAATTAAATAAAAACCGCGAATATGGGTTCCACAACCCACAACTTGTGCACACACATGGTTCTGACAATATCATAAATACAATTACAGTCCAAGTACAAATAAAGTTAAGTCTTACATGCCTTGATTAATAATACAGAATATAAATAAATTCTCCTATTGCTCCTGAGTTCGGTCTGAAGAATCTTCTCCAAACCTAAATGGGAAACCACCTAGAGGGGGGAAATTTAAAACAATAAAACGTGAGCGAAAGGCTCAGTAGGACTATGTTTTATAAAATAGTTTTATACAAAGAAACATAACATTATCAGGAGTTATACAAAAAAGGAACTTGAATAAATAAATAAATAAATTGAGTAGAACCGTTCTGACACAGAACAGTCTACTCGTCAAATCAAAACACCAGTTTACTTTTACCTAGGCAAACCATGAAATCACCACCGTAGTGGCCCAGCTGGGTTTCGGGACCTGCCCCCAAGGTCGATCGCCACACGACCCGATCTCTGATATGGCATCATGCCCATGTGTTTATTATCATTATCATTCAAAACCCAATTACCGAGTGTTGTCAATTACATTTATTATGAAGTTCATTTCATAATCACGGTATATTAAAATATAACCGATAAAATCATTTTCAAACAACCGTTGAAAACATTATGATAGAAATCATTTTCAAAGCCAAATCATTTCAAAACCAGGCTACCAAAGAAATAGGATAGAAGTCCTACCTCAATACTCGTGCCGGTACCCCACACCGTAATCCCGGTCCGCTATACGTTAGCTCCACGGAACCACGAACGATCCTAGATACAAACTAAGTCAATCAATATCTAGTTCGAGACATTCTATGTTACTAAATCATTTCATGATGTCCTAGTGTGCCATTTGTATCATTAAAATCATCCTATAAGGTTGGGATTTAAATCAGGGTTCAAAACAGTGAAAACGGGTAAAAATCACAAAATTTTCCATGCCTCGGTCGGCCTGCCGGACGCCCTGCTTCGGCCTGCCGAACTGCACAGTTCGGCCTGCCGGAAACAAGGTTCGGCCTGCCGAACATTTCCCCAGATTCGGCCTGCCAGTCGGAAGAACACCGGCCTGCCGATCATCACTCCGGCCTGCCGAACATGAACTTCGGCCTGCCGAACTGGGAAAACCCAGAAATCCCAGCCACGGGTTTCTCGATCCCCAAAATCCAAATCTTGTTTCTAACCTGTTTTTCTCAAATCCCAGGCATGAAAAACAACTATAGTTGATAGAAAAACATTCTAAAACATGTTTGGACTCATTTAAACAAGATTTAAACTCAAATCCTCAAAAATCCGAAAATGAGAAAAAGAGGAGAAAAATGAAAAATCTTGAATTCAATCCGTTTTTCTTCAATCTAAGCTTAGATTCTAGTTGTTCTAAGCTCATTTAACACAAATCCACGGTTTTCTAAGCTAAAACAAACTTAGATTTCAAAAACACACAAAATTGAAAATTTTGTAAAAAGTTTAGAAATTTCGAATCTAACCTCGAATCGAAGCTTCAATCCGCGTTCTCGGTTGCCGAATCACGTCCCCGAGCTTCCTCCTTGCTGTTTCGAAGCTTGGATTCGAATGTGGTTTCAAAATTTTTTGAAAGAGATTGAGAGAGAGTGAGCTGCCGAGAGAGAGAGAGAGAGTGAGCTGCCGAGAGAGAGAGAGAGAGAAGAGAGAGAATGAAACCGGGAGAGTGAGGAGAGAGAGAGGAAGGAAGGAAATAAATAGAGAAAATCGGTGGGCGGTTTTACTGTGCGAAAACCATGTGCCGCCCATGGTTTTGCAAAACGGAGTATTTTTAACATTTTACAAATTGTTGTGTTTTAAAACTCAAAACATCATTTTAAAACAATAAGAAATCATTTGAACACATCAATTTAACAAAACAACCAAAAACTCAAAATCCAACCAAATAATCTAATTAAAGTTAAAACTTTAATTATGGCACACCAATTCATCATTTACATTACATTAACCTTAAATAAATTTCGGGACGTTACAACTCTCCACCCCTAAAAGAAATTTCGTCCTCGAAATTTACAACTCATCTCAAAAACAAAACAAATGCGGATATAACTCCCGCATGCCCGACTCTAGTTCCCAAGTGGCTTCATCAACCCCGTGATGTTGCCACACGATCTTTACCAACGGTATCTCACGACGACGCAAGCTAATCACTTTCCGGTCGATGATCTGAATCGGCACTTCTTCGTACGTCGTATCCTCCTGAACTTGTACATCGCAAAACGATACTATCTTACCCTGCTCAGGTGGACACTTCCTAAGCATCGACACATGAAACACATCGTGCACATAAGAAAGTTCGGGCGGAAGATCAAGCCGATAAGCGACCACACCAACTCGCTGAGTGATCTCGAACGGCCCAATATACCTCGGCGCGAGCTTCCCACTCACTCCGAACCGCATAGTTCCCTTACGAGGCGACACCCTCAAGAGAACAAAATCTCCAACCGCGAACTCTAAGGGTCTACGTCTCCTATCTGCGTAGCTCTTTTGTCGACTCTGAGCTGCTCTCAACCGATCCCGAATCACCGCGACTTTCTCGTTGCTGTCACGAATCTCATCTGGCCCAAGAATAACTCTATCTTCCGGCTCGGCCCAACACACAGGTGATCGACACGGCCGCCCATACAATGCCTCAAATGGTGCCATACCGATACTCGCCTGATAACTGTTGTTGTACGCGAACTCTGCCAAATGCAAACATTGCTTCCAATTCCCGCCGAAGTCCAACGCACAAGCACGCAACATATCCTCGAGAACCTGGATAACCCTCTCAGACTGTCCATCAGTCTGAGGATGAAACGCCGTACTGAAGTTCAAATCCGTACCCAAAGCCTCCTGAAAACTCCTCCAGTACTTAGCATTAAACCTGGTGTCTCGATCAGAGGTGATGGATAAAGGAACTCCATGCAACCTCACAATGTTCTGCATATACAACTCCCCGAGAATCTCCCTCGAACACGTCGACCTAAACGGAATGAAATGCGCCGATTTCGTCAACCTATCGACCACAACCCAAACTGCATCGTGCCGTTGTTCCGTCCTCGGCAAACCTGTGAGAAAATCCATCGTCACATGCTCCCATTTCCACCCTGGAATAGGAAGCGGCTGAAGCTGACCTGCAGGCTTCTGATGCTCAGCTTTCACCTGGAGACACGTCGAACACTTGGCCACGTACTCACGAACATCTTTCTTCATACCTCTCCACCAATACTGCCTCTTCAAATCACGATACATCTTGGTGCTCCCCGGATGAATAGCAAACTGAGACCTATGAGCTTCGTCTAGAATGGCTTTCGTCACCTCGGCGATAACTGGAACTGCAAGACGCTCCCGAAAGTACAACGATCCATCTGCATGCACGCTCCATTCTTCAAACTGCTCCCCGTTCTGAATCCGCGACCAAATCCCCTGCAAATGCTGATCCTGCCACTGATTTTGCTTCACCATCCGAACAAGAGCTGGAGTCGCTTCCACATGATATAACGAAACTCGATCACCATCTTCACGATACAGTAGCCGATACTCACTCACTGTCGCATCCCTGCTCCAGTCCTCAAAAATCAAACAAGCGAGAATCCCTGAAGACTTCCTGCTAAGCGCGTCCGCTACCACATTAGCTTTCCCGGGATGATACTGCAACACGAAATCATAATCCTCCATGTACTCTACCCATCTGCGCTGCCTCAAATTGAGATCCCTTTGAGTGAACAAATGCCTCAAACTCTTGTGATCGGAGAAGACCTGAAACGATGCTCCATACAAGTAACATCTCCAAATCTTCAGCGCGTAGATCACCGCCGCAAGCTCTAAATCGTGAGTAGGATAATTCCGCTCGTGAGGTCGTAGCTGTCTCGATCCGTACGCAACTACACGCCCATGCTGCATCAACACGCATCCAAGTCCGCGCCCTGAAGCATCAGCATAAACCTCATACGGCTCACCACTGCTAGGAATAACTAATACTGGAGCTGAAGTCAACCGGTTCTTCAATTCCTGAAAAGCAGACTCACAATCTTCATCCCACTCAAACCTGACATTTTTCTTGATCAATCTCGTCAACGGAGCTGCAATCTTCGAAAAGTCCTTTACAAATTTCCTGTAATATCCAGCAAGACCTAAGAAGCTGCGAATCTCCGCTACATTCCTTGGTCGTTCCCACTCCAATATAGCTTCAATCTTGGACGGATCCACTGAAATACCATGCTCCGAGATGACATGACCCAGAAACTTGACCTCAGTCAACCAGAACTCACATTTTTCCCTCTTAGCATACAACTGGTGCTCCCGCAGAGTCTGAAGCACGATCCGAAGATGCTGCTCATGCTCCTCCCAAGTCTTAGAATACACAAGAATATCATCGATGAACACGATCACAAACTGATCCAGATACGGCCTAAATATCCTGTTCATCAAATCCATAAAAGCTGCTGGAGCATTTGTCAACCCAAAAGACATGACCAGAAACTCGAAGTGCCCATACCGAGTCCTAAAAGCTGTCTTGGGAATATCCTCTTCCTTGATCCTGAGCTGATGATAACCTGAACGCAAATCAATCTTTGAGAAGTATCGCGAACCTCCCAACTGATCAAATAGCTCATCAATCCTAGGCAAAGGATACTTGTTCTTCACCGTAACACGATTCAGCTGCCGATAATCCACACATAACCTGAGAGTCCCATCGTGCTTCTTAGCGAACAAAACTGGTGCTCCCCACGGAGATGTGCTATTCCGAATATATCCTTTATCAGCAAGCTCCTGAAGTTGCTTCCTCAATTCCTTCATTTCTGCTGGCGCCATCCGATAAGGTGCCATAGAAATCGGTGATGTCCCTGGAAACAACTCGATACCGAACTCAATCTCCCGATGCGGTGGTAACCCTGATAACTCGTCGGGGAAAACATCCTCGAACTCATCAACCACCGAAATCGCTACACTACTACTCGAAACATAGGGCTCGCAATCCAAGTTGGCAAGAAAAGCACAACAACCTAGATTCCTTCGCCCTCCTAGACACGACTTCATGAGACGCTCACTCATTAGCCAATCACCACCACCCTGGTAAGTGATTACCGTCCCCCTATCAGACACTAGGGTCACTTTTCTAAGTTGGCAGTCCACAACTGCACTATACCTGGACAACCAGTCCATCCCTAAAATCACATCATAGGAACTCATGGGGAGTATAATCAAATCACTTTTCAAAATCTCATCCCCAATCTTTATTTTACAGGATTTACACACACAATTTACACACACCCGCCCCAAGGGAGAAGTTATGACTAGGGGTTCATTAAACTCTTCTACTTCTAATCCCAAGGCATGTACAAAAGAACTCGAAATGAGAGAATGAGAGGCACCGGTATCAAATAAAACGCGAGCTAGAGATCTGGAAACCAAAATCATACCATCGACAACCGCGTTACCAGTCTGAGAATCTGACCCTCCAGATGCCATTGCATGAACCTGCACTGGCGCCTTTCCTTTTCCTCTACCGACATTGCTGGGTCCTGGATTACTCGGCCGATGCTGCTGAGATGGAGACGATTGCACGCTACCTGTACTCGGAGCTCTATACTGAGGAACACTACGCTGAAAATACTGCGGCTGCTGCCCCCGTGCCGGATATGAGAATTGCTGAGGAGAAAACTGCGGATACTGCAACTGCGGGTACTGCGGAGGTGGAGGTAGGGTCTGAGGCTGAGGCTGAGATGAACGACTGGCATCCTCCCCGGTCTGAGATCCAAGACGAGCACTCCTGATCGGGCAATTCCTCTTGATGTGTCCGGGCTGCTGACAGAAATGACAATGAAAGCTGTAGGGATTGCTGCGCCCGCTGCCAGACGAACTGCTACTGCCACTGGTCGCACCGCCTTGCTTGCCTTTCCCCGGAGCTGGACGACTACTAATGCTCTTCCTGCCACTCCTCTGCGGTCCTCCTGAAGCCTTGGCTCGGTCCTCACAATACTGCACGTAATCATTCTCCACGGAGATCGCCGATGACACAAGCTCTCCGAAACCCCTAAGCCGTAGAGCAACCAACTGCCGCCGAATAGGAGCCTTGAGCCCTTCCTGGAACTTGATGCATTTCTCGCGCTCTGATGCCACAGTTGATGGAGCAAACCTAGCTAACTCGTTAAACTTTGCCTCATACTCCCGAACTGATAGATCACCCTGCTGCAATCTATAAAACTCAGCTGCTTTCTGATCTCTATATCCTTGTGGAAAATACCGATCATATAATAGCTCCTCGAACTTGTCCCAACTGATATCGCCACCGCGCTCAAGACGCTTAGTTTGTTTCCACCAGGTGTTGGCGCCACCCTCGAGCTTATACGCCGCAAACTCCACACGATACTCCTCAGGCACACCAAGTGTATCTAGATGCTTCAAGATCGAATCCAACCAATACTCTGCTAGCTGCGGATGCCCATTGCCATCAAAAGTCGGAATAGACGCCCGCCGAAATTCCTTAAAGAAAGCATGCCGACTACCAACACTGGAGTCTTCCGGTCTAGCCCTGGCTGCCATCTGCCGGAAAGCCGCAAACATAGACCTCATCATGCTCTCATCATTTCCAAACTCGGCGTCAGCAGTCGAACGACGTCTAGGTGCCATTCTCTCACTTCTGAAAACAAAATTTGGACTGTCAGAGGTATTTCATTGTCAAACCTATGTGTGCACAATTCCCAAGGTTCATAACCTTGAGCTCTGATACCATTCTGTCACGCCCCGGAGTACGGGAGGTGACGTGGCGGAATACTTAGATTAATTAAAAGAGAATTTAATTAAAAATCGAGAGTTTGAGAATCAAATTAAATAAAAATTAAGAAGATTTTCCACCACATTTTATAAAAGAATTTATAAATATTAAACAAATAATAATAATTAAATAAAAACCGCGAATATGGGTTCCACAACCCACAACTTGTGCACATACATGGTTCTGACAATATCATAAATACAATTACAGTCCAAGTACAAATAAAGTTAAGTCTTACATGCCTTGATTAATAATACAGAATATAAATAAATTCTCCTATTGCTCCTGAGTTCGGTCCGAAGAATCTTCTCCAAACCTAAATGGGAAACCACCTAGAGGGGGGAAATTTAAAACAATAAAACGTGAGCGAAAGGCTCAGTAGGACTATGTTTTATAAAATAGTTTTATACAAAGAAACATAACATTATCAGGAGTTATACAAAAAGGGAACTTGAATAAATAAATAAATAAATTGAGTAGAACCGTTCTGACACAGAACAGTCTACTCGTCAAATCAAAACACCAGTTTACTTTTACCTAGGCAAACCATGAAATCACCACCGTAGTGGCCCAGCTGGGTTTCGGGACCTGCCCCCAAGGTCGATCGCCACACGACCCGATCTCTGATATGGCATCATGCCCATGTGTTTATTATCATTATCATTCAAAACCCAATTACCGAGTGTTGTCAATTACATTTATTATGAAGTTCATTTCATAATCACGGTATATTAAAATATAACCGATAAAATCATTTTCAAACAACCGTTGAAAACATTTTGATAGAAATCATTTTCAAAGCCAAATCATTTCAAAACCAGGCTACCAAAGAAATAGGATAGAAGTCCTACCTCAATACTCGTGCCGGTACCCCACACCGTAATCCCGGTCCGCTATACGTTAGCTCCACGGAACCACGAACGATCCTAGATACAAACTAAGTCAATCAATATCTAGTTCGAGACATTCTATGTTACTAAATCATTTCATGATGTCCTAGTGTGCCATTTGTATCATTAAAATCATCCTATAAGGTTGGGATTTAAATCAGGGTTCAAAACAGTGAAAACGGGTAAAAATCACAAAATTTTCCATGCCTCGGTCGGCCTGCCGGACGCCCTGCTTCGGCCTGCCGAACTGCACAGTTCGGCCTGCCGGAAACAAGGTTCGGCCTGCCGAACATTTCCCCAGATTCGGCCTGCCGGTCGGAAGAACACCGGCCTGCCGATCATCACTCCGGCCTGCCGAACATGAACTTCGGCCTGCCGAACTGGGAAAACCCAGAAATCCCAGCCACGGGTTTCTCGATCCCCAAAATCCAAATCTTGTTTCTAACCTGTTTTTCTCAAATCCCAGGCATGAAAAACAACTATAGTTGATAGAAAAACATTCTAAAACATGTTTGGACTCATTTAAACAAGATTTAAACTCAAATCCTCAAAAATCCGAAAATGAGAAAAAGAGGAGAAAAATGAAAAATCTTGAATTCAATCCGTTTTTCTTCAATCTAAGCTTAGATTCTAGTTGTTCTAAGCTCATTTAACACAAATCCACGGTTTTCTAAGCTAAAACAAACTTAGATTTCAAAAACACACAAAATTAAAAATTTTGTAAAAAGTTTAGAAATTTCGAATCTAACCTCGAATCGAAGCTTCAATCCGCGTTCTCGGTTGCCGAATCACGTCCCCGAGCTTCCTCCTTGCTGTTCCGAAGCTTGGATTCGAATGTGGTTTCAAATTTTTTTGAAAGAGATTGAGAGAGAGTGAGCTGCCGAGAGAGAGAGAGAGAGGAGAGAGAGAATGAAACCGGGAGAGTGAGGAGAGAGAGAGGAAGGAAGGAAATAAATAGAGAAAATCGGTGGGCGGTTTTACTGTGCGAAAACCATGTGCCGCCCACGGTTTTGCAAAACGGAGTATTTTTAACATTTTACAAATTGTGGTGTTTTAAAACTCAAAACATCATTTTAAAACAATAAGAAATCATTTGAACACATCAATTTAACAAAACAACCAAAAACTCAATATCCAACCAAATAATCTAATTAAAGTTAAAACTTTAATTATGGCACACCAATTCATCATTTACATTACATTAACCTTAAATAAATTTCGGGACGTTACACAAACACACTCAGAATCGTCTTTTAGAAGCTACCTTAATTCGAATTTGAATAAAAAGGAAAAGTGGACCAATGAGCTTCGCAAGATGCGGAAATTTGGAAAGGAGGAAATAAGAGATGATTCTCTCTTTAATTAATTCAAATCTGTTCGTATTTATCACTCCCGTTGTCATACACATTTTGCCAGTCCAACTGTGGCTGCAGATCATCACCAGAGAAGAGTTTTTATAATCTAGATAGTTATAACTTTGAAATAATTTTGTTCAGAAAGATAATTACATAAGCTAAGCCCAAATTATGGTTTCGTTTCATCTTACCTCCCAAATATTGAAAATTACTCACTGAAATGAACATATGTTTGTCAGTATATCGAATAAAGCAGATCGTTTTGGCCATAAAGTCAATAGTAATCATGTTAATGCTTTGGGCTACAGTTGGTATACGAATCGTTTACTAAAATTGAATTTACAAAATTGATCGTAACTTTGCCTCACAATTCCGGACAAAGTTGAAGTGAAACTTATGGCCTATTTCAATAGAAACTTGATCCCTGGATCCGCTTACACGTCTTGTTTTACAGCTATATCAAGAGTAACTTCACATATTAATTAATGTAAAACAAATAGTGAATTTGTTTGTCTTTTCTTGAATGCTCGATAGATTATTTGATAAGCCAAGTTTTTAATCCATGTTTTAGAATGCAGTTAAACAACATGTTATTTAATTGATCACGATAAATTAGATTTAATTTTGCAATTTCTGAATACATCAACATGACATGAGCGCGAAAGAGGTTGTTTTCCTTTTTAATAAGGTTTAAAATCATTTATTTTGACTTTTTGATCCCAGTCATAGGATGAATCTTGAAAAATATGAAAAATCTCATTCCAAACCATACATACAACTTTCACTGAAGGAATTTCTGTAAAAAGTGTTTGGGAGAGTAGTCTCTCACATGTTGCAATAATAAATTGCATTTTTACACTCCAAACTATTTTTTTTGCATAATGCACCCTGAATTTTTAATTTTGACAAAATACACATTAAATTTTAAAAGCATTAGCAATTGAGGTTTAATTGCTAAAAGTCATGGATGATTTTGGTTACAAGATTTGCAAGTTAGTTTTTTTAAGAGTAAAGCTCATCATTTTAAGAAAAAAATAGAAGTTTTGCATGTGAAAATAGCACTGAATGAAAATTAAAAGTAGCTTACGGACATCAATTGTCAATGATTTCAAAGTTAAGGGAGTATTTGCTAAGATTTAAAATTTAGAATGTATTATGCTAAAAATAAATGGTTCGGATGAAACAATACAATTTACTCCATGCTACAGTATACAAATATATGTATATATAGATATATATATATATGTATATTCTACAATATAAAGTTTTCACATGCTATAACATACGATTCAAACTCTAGACTTAAAAATTTTTCTCCTAAACACCCTACAAGTATGGAATTTTGTTTACTCACTTCAAATTGAGTATCGGTTTCCCTCAATTTCTTGCTAGGATTGAAGTCCTGTATTTTCCGTATTTAATTTCAACTAGAATTTCCCATAAGTTCAAATTCTAATTCATGAAATTGCGTGTAAGTTTTAACTGTGCTACACAAGTTGTGGATGAATCCGATCAAAACTTGCGGTCGAAATTGTTGTGCTGAGTCAGTGCCAAGCTCTAAATTCATAAATTTCCTCAATGTTGATCCGGAAGATGATTGGATGTGAATTATTAGCGGCCCTCATAATTTTCCTGTATTTTAAATCAAACCCTTATCAAATTTGATGGTTCAAGCATACTTTGTTTTTTTCCTGATTTTGGTAAGAAACTCGAAGACGGAAAAGTGCAAACGGGTCTAAAAATATCAATCATCAGTCTGTCTTTAGGAAATCTTGAAAAGTGTGTGTGTGTGTGTTTTTTTTTATTATTATTTTAAGTTTCTTCTTTCGGCAGCATGTTTTTATCAAGTAGTCACTTGATGTTTTCCAAGTATAAAAATTCTAATAATAGGGGAACAAAGAAATGGAAGAAAGTGTCCAATTGATTGAAGGTGAAAAACGAGTAAAGTTGAAAATTTGTGTCTCTTTTTATCAAATATGAGCATATCCAATTATTAATCTCCTAAATCATTACATTAGAAAGCATGATTAACGCCAATAAGAGTTAAAAATTACCCATGTGGAGAGTTATGTTCGACTCTTGACGTAACTAAATATTTGTAGCCTATTTAGGTTTGTAAAACCATTATCACAAAACATGCAACATTGTCACACTTAATAATCACAGATCATTACCACATTAAATTAAATAGTCGAGATTAAACATGGGATTTACTTCAATTAGATTTTCTATAACAACTAAATCTGATTAATTAGGATTGATTCTCGAAAAAAATCTCATTAATTTAGGTGGTCAGCAAGGATTGTAATTAATAAGTAATATACAGCCTTATATATAGTTTTTAGAATGATATAAAATAATCCCACCATAATTTATATCGGGATTGTCACAAAGATTTCTTTCCTACTATCTGGAAACCATATTGCACGCAAGTGATCATTAAGCCTGTCTTCTTAACGATCAAATGATTTTTATGGGTTTTAATTTTTATTTATTTTTAGTTTTAAAGGAAAATTTTTACCAATTATTATTTTTCAAAATCAGCCGAGTGTATAAACTGACATTAAATCCCCCAGTCCCAAACTCAAACAATAATAATAGTAATAATAAACTAACATTATCGAAGGAAAAATTCAGACATGCAACATGATTTTATCAGTCAGGTTGAAATATAAAAAAATTTAAATATTTTACAAATAGCAAAATTTAGAATCGTTGTGATAACTATTATTAATTATACTATTTCTAAAATATTCTAAAAACTGTTATATTTCTATTTGTATAATAAATATGCTATTTTAACTTATTATTTTTCTGAATGGCATTTTAACTTATTATTGAAGTTCCATAATGTGAAAAATATTATTCTAAAAGAAAATGGTACAAATAATATTTCGAGGTGCTTTCCGCAAATTTTTTTTTTTTCCCACGGCACGACCACAAAAATGTTTTACACGCTTAGTAATTACATGAATCCTCAAGTGGTGGATTATCATTTATCTCTTTTGATAAGTGCTAGTTGTACTTTCTTTCTCATTTTTTTTATACTCTTTTCAATTACTACTTGACATGTGGACTCTATTATATTATTTTTTGTTTAAATAATAATTTATAATGTTAGTGGATTTCACGTGTTAGCGGTAATTGAAGAGAGTATAAAAGAAATAAGAAAGAGAATATTGCTGACACTCCTTTCTCTCTTTTTTTTTTCGTTTTCCTCTTTTAAACATTTTCTAAGATACCAACTAAGATTAAGATTAATTCTCAAAAAAAAAAAAAAAGAGAAGTGAAGGCTAATTAATAGTAAGGCTTCATATTTATTGATCCAATTTTCTCAAAGAAGTGTAAAATTGTTCCATATTTCTCCCACACGCTCCCACAAAACGTGTGGAAGAATAAAGAAGGCTTTTTGTGTTTTTTTTTTTTTGATGGGTTTTATATTTTTATTTTTATTTTTTGAATTTTAAGATGGCATTTGGTTTTGGTACTCCCATCCGATTTCCTCACAAAAACACATATTCCATGCACACTCATAGACACGTCCTTTCAAAAAGCTCACTTTGTCCCTTTTCTCTTTCTTTAAACCCAAAGGCCGCCTATTTCCCTTTCCCTTCTAACTTCCCATGAAACAAAAATGGTTCATCTCTCCATCTTTCTTCATCTCCTTTGTCTCCTCCTTCTCTACCTTATAAATAAAACCCCAATATATATAATATATTCATTTTTGGTCATGTCTCTTTTTTGTTATAATTAAGTTCTACTAATTTCAGAATCAAGAAGATCAACCTATATATTAATTTTTTTCTTCCCTTGGAATTTTATGGGGACTGGTTTCTCTTCTTTAGCCATGTTAGAGATTGATGGAAGCTCTAGAACTTGTCTTTCTCCGACGTACTCGAAACCGCCAGGGCTCGGGGATTTGCCTGAGAATTGCGTCTCATCCGTTCTCAAGCACTTTGACCCACCTGAGATCTGCAAATTGGCGATGTTGAGCCGGGCTTTTCATAGCGCTTCTGCGGCCGATTTCACATGGGAATCAAAACTACCACCAAATTACAAGTTTCTTGTTGAGAAAATTCTTCATCAAGGGTCACCTCCAAATTACTATATTCCAAAAAAAGAGATTTACACCAAATTGTGTCAACCCAATCGCTTTGATGGTGGCACCAAACTAAGTCTTATTATTATTATTATTATTATTATTATTGCCCCTTAAAGACATAAAATCTTGATTTAAGTTTTGGGATTTGCCTCAATTAGTTAGTATGATGTCTAAATATATATTTTCGTGTATATCTAATTTCTTCGTATATATGTATTCATTGCCATTATGGATTTTACATCATGGTATTTTAGACGTAAATTTTTAGATATTTTGTGATAATAAAGATAATGAGTGATTGATATGTTGTTGTTGTTGTTTATCTACAATATTTAGGAAATGTGGTTGGATAAGAAGAGTGGGAAAATGTTTTTGTCGATTTCGTCAAAGGCATTGAGGATAACGGGAATAGATGATCGAAGATATTGGAACTACATTCCAACTGAGGAATCCAGGTGAGATTTTCAACTGAGATCTTCTTATATATATTTTTTTAATTATTCTTTCCTTCCTATATAGGTTTTGTTTTCGTGCAAGCATTTTCCTTTGAAATAATTTTAAATGATGCAAAAAAATAATAATAGTTTAATTATAATGACAAGGAAATTGAAGAAAAATAACTTAATTGATGCTTACACCCGTTCCATTCATGGGAATGCTCAAAAAAGAGAGTGAAAAAAAAAATCGATTTTGGTAAAATCGATAATATTTTCAATTTTTGTGGAATTTTTGTGTAAATGGATTAAGTTTTGTGGTCCTTAAGACTGTACCTTTGCTATATTAGGAAATGAAATTTGATCTTGAGAAATATCCTATTTCGTCAAAAATTTTGCAGCCAGAAGGTTTCCGGAAATTGGTAGATTCTTTCAAATTTTTTCATCATAAATTAGTGTTTTCAGTACTAAATTTTCGCGTTCTGGCAGTTTTTGTTTTCTCTAGTTTTCCATGCTGTGGTCAATAATATAATAAAAGTCAATAATTTTCTTGTGCTGAAAAAGGTACGAATATTAGCACCTAGCAAAGACATAATGGACTACGAAGACATATTCAAGGTGGGGGCCTTGGAAAATAGAAGATATATTCTAGCATAGTCTTTATTGAAGCTTATCCTAATTTTATTAATTTTAGCAAACAACTTGGCTTGGATTTAAAGCATTTGATTTTGATCTTATCCATATGCTTTGTAGATGCCTTGTGTAGTTCATCAACATCTTTCTTAACTAAGTAGCTTGTTGAGTGTTTTAGACTTTAATTCCTGAATTAAAAGGCAAAAATGCCATAAAAATAATAAATTAGGAATATTAGAACAAGTAATGACAAATTATTAACATGGGTTTTTTCTTTTTATTGTGTTAACAGATTCCAAACAGTGGCATATCTTCAACAAATTTGGTGGGTTGAAGTGTTAGGAGAGTTAGATTTTGAATTCCCACCAGGGAATTATAGCGTTTTTTTCAGATTGCAATTAGGCAAAGCTACAATTAAAAGATTTGGGAGACGGGGTTGTAATCTTGATCACGTTCATGGTTGGGACATAAAGCCTGCTCGGTTCCAGTTATCAACATCCAACGGCCAGAAATCCTTATCGGAATGTTATTTGCATGAGCCTGGGAGTTGGCTCCATTATCGTGTGGGTAATTTTGTTGTTGAAGGTGGACCCAACATGATGATCCCTATGAACATAAAGTTTTCAATGGTCCAGATTGATTGTACACACACCAAAGGTGGTCTTTGCTTAGACTCTGTTGATTTACCCAAGTGAGTTTAGGAAAAAGTTGTTAGAAGCATAGTTTAATCATGTGATGGCATAGAAGTATATAACAGCAATTGGTTTGATTTTTTTTTTTTTGTTTGGTGTGTGTAAATGATCGGTTTTGTTCATTTGAAGCACCTAAAGAAATGTTCATGTCCTCTTTGATCTTTATAATATATATATATATATACACACACACACACATATATATATATTCAATTTGTTAATTTTTTAAGCTGTCTTGCCAACTTCAACGTTCAGAAAGCCTATGCATAGCTATCATATGAGACTAGATCATGTTATTGGCATTCATACTTGATAGACGATGTTCATATTTAGCAGTGTAATTGATATATACATGTGTGTGTGTATTTATCTACATGTGTGTGTGTATTTATCTATATGTATATAATTTAAGTGGAGGGACAACTTTCACGATAGAAATTTAGGATAAACATATATTTGGACTTATATATATATATATATAAAAGATAGGACTGTATTTTCACAATATATATAAAAGTGAGAAACACAATATATCGTTTATTGAAGGTGACATTCGCCCTTAGGAGACAAAACACCAAGAATTTAATTATCTAACATTAATATCATTTCACCTCTACAACATAAGTGTAAATTATTTTTTCCTAATGATTTCTATATGTTACGTAGGAGTATAGGTCTCAGATGATCGTAGACTACATCAATATATACATGTTTATACAATAAACCCCGAATTTGAGAGACACGACATCTTGAACCAATAAATAGATGATATGAAGTCAAATGTGTTATGCTTAAATTTTCAATTATGCACTCTTTGAAAGGCATTATTCACACTATATAGTCTCTACTGAAGAACCCACCATTCAATAGCGATGGACAACCAACCAAAACTAATTAATAAATAGTATATCTTCTATCGCTGCTGTACTCCTTTAAGGTAGGGCAACCTGGTTTAATCATTCATCTTATTTCTTTTTCACTCTTTCAAGTTGTTGGAAAATCAAGTCAAATAACTCGAAAATAGGTTTGTAGAATTTGAAATTACCTTCGAAAGGCCAAAAGAAAAAGAGGCAACTATTTTCGTCTCCCCAAGGGACAAAATAGTAAAGAAGCCAATGTTTCTCTAAACATAAATGGGCCAGAGAAGGACTATTTATAATTCAATAAAATCAAGATTTCAATTGTTATCTTAACTTTTTAATAATGAGTTGAATTTAATTTTAATTTGCAGGATAAAATATTAAAAATACATTGATAATAGGATACAAATTGTTCTTAAATAATAATAAAAATTAGAAGACAACTCATTCACCTCATTAACTAATATTACAATAATTAATATAAATTACAGGCCCCTAATATTAATTTTTATAATTTGGAAAACTCGTTATTTACACACGTTAGCATTTCCGTCTCCTTGATATTATGAGAAATTGTAGTGTAGCCCAAAAAAATTTTTTTTTAAAAAAAAGTTGTTCTAATAACTTTAGTAAGTATTTGATTATTTTTAGATAATGATTAATTGATCTTGGTAATTCATTGATTGATTTTTTTGTTATAACACTATGTTTTGTTGATTAATTTTCAATTACGTAAATTGTTGAGTCATTAAAAATTATTGATTATTATCTTATTGTTGTGGACATAATCTGACTAAATCCTCCCATGACTTTCATACGTGGTGCAATTTGTAAATTTAAATTTCTTCTTTGTTAAGTTAACAGAAAGTTATTATTTTAATTTTAATAAAAAAGTATTCATCACCTTATTGACAATTTTTTGATAAGAAATTTGCTTTTCAGCCCTAAATATATTTAGGTGAAAAAAAATAATTTTGTCCATGTTTAACGGCTTCAAGAAATAGATTCTTAACATAAATACGTTCATTTTTGTCCAACAACAATATTATAGTAAAAATAAAGTAATGGTTGCAATAAGAAAAGGTATATATCACTTTTTGACAATATTTTCTATGAGAACCAATATATATATATATATATACACACACACACACCCTATTAGAAATTTGTTTTTGAGCCAGAAATCTGCATAAAAAATAATTTTGTCCATGTTTAACGAATTTAAAAAGTAGATTCTTAAAATAATTGCGTTCATAAATGTCCAACAACAACGTTATAGTAATAATAACGTATTGGTTGCATCAAATTCCATATATCAGATTTTTTAACAAGCGAGGCTAAGCGTGCGATTTATTTTCTAGTTTAAATCATAGATTAAATTATTTTGTTATAATATTTATTCTCATAAAAATTTAAATTTTTATTTAAATATTTTATTTAAATACTCGATCTAAATATGTTCGAAATCTTCTGCTTCATCCAAACCAAAACCGTGCCCAGTCGGTGATTCCAAAAGCTCCTCTCGTTCGTTCTTCGACTCTGTCTTGAGGTTTTTCGAATCCATTTTCTACTTTTCGTTAAACCGTACTTCTTTTTCCTTACCTTATATTCCAGCTTCTTATTTTGTTTGCTAATTTGGGTGTTCTTCCCGTGAATGCTTTTTTCTTTTTTCTTTTTCTTTTTTTTTTAATAGTGTTTTGGGGTTGTTTGTTTGACTCCCAATTTGCAACTTAATATTGATTTTTTTTTTTTTTTTTTTGGTTGCAGAAGCATCAGATTCATCTTGAAGATGCCTAAAGTGGATAATAGTGGTGATTTTATATACTGGCTTGGAAATGACATATCAACAAAGATTCTAAGCTATTTGGATGACCCATCTGATCTAGTCCGTGTTTCCTCTGTTTCAAGGCTTTGGCATCGATTTGGTAAGCCATTCTGTTAAAATCGTTAGCATTTTGGTAAAGGGTTTGTGTTAATTTTTATTTTTTCTATCTGCTGATTCTTATATCTCCAAGTGCATTTCAGATGCTCGAATGCTTTTTTTAATACTTTTGGTTTAATAATATTGACAAAATTCAAAGTTTGCAAAGGCCGGTTCTGATAATGGGGCAATTTGGGACAAACTTGTTTACTGGATTCAGAATGATTTATAAGTCAATTATGTCTATCTTTCAATTTTTTAATTTATTTTATTTTTTACTTGTTAGAAGTATTTCTTTAATTTTGCTAGAGACTTCGTTTCTTTCTGTTAACGAAAAATTAAATAAGAAAAATCAGATGTTCACTTGTTTTACTTCAATTTTTATATAGAAAATGGTGGATGAAATCTTAATATTATACCTCCCTTCTGTCACTATAAGCTGTGTTTTGTTAGGAGATTTGGAATGCATGACCTAGACTTGCAGACTCGTAAAATTCTGATGTTGATTCTCAGCGTTTTGCAGTTGCTGAAAATGGGATTTGTAGGCAACTTTGCTTCAAGAAGTTTCCTGAAATATCTAGCGCTGCTCGTGGCATTGAAGCAAACATCATGATAGAACTGTTAAAACTCGGTGGTGTTGGCATTAATTCTACCGAGTGGGAATTCCTTAAGAGGAAACACAGAATATATTCCTTCTTAGCACAAGGGCTTTCCCCTGTTACAGAAAAGATTGCATATCACTATCCATAAGTGCATCTAGCACTGACAATTACCCCACGGAAAGCATTTACGGTACTTCAGAACCGGGAGATCGGTTTGAGGATGGACCTTCATACTGGTCAAGTAGTGGTAAGAGTGACCCCAATATTCCTGAGACATTGCTTTACAAATTGATGGCCAAATTGTGTGTTGTTACTGAAATCCATGTTGAAATCCATGTTCAACCATTCGAAGGTTAATCCTGACTCTTATTTACATATATCATTTGTGGTTCTATGATATGTTTTTGTTCTTTAACTTTTCTCGCTTTAACTGAAGGAAAAACCATGTTTTTGCATATCAGCTTATTTTCAGTATGGCTTCCTAATACACTCATGTAAAGCTATCCGATTCAGAATTGGCTATCTCAAAAATCTAGTGGAATTGAAGGATGAGTTTCTAGATAATGCTGCTGTGACTCACCGATTGGAAGACAATAGATTCGTGTGGACATACACCTCACCTGAATTCCCAATGGCTCAGGTTTTGCTGAACTGTATAAATCATTTGTCTTTGTTTCAATTTCCCATTTGAGGAAGGCAAATAGAAGCTAATTGTTTTCTTTGCTTTTTTTTTTTTTAAAGTATTATGGTCCTTTCAAGTTTTAACATGAGACGAACCAAAAGTATGTATATACATGCAATCCGACTTTTTCCTCCTCTCTTTTATCTTATTTAAAGCTTATATGAATTTGGCTCTATGAAACAGGAAAATGTAAAGCAAGGAATCATGTGTAGACATGGGAGTTACTGCCACATTAGAATGTAAAATTAATTACTAGAAATGATGGTAAAAAGGTAAGTTAGGAGCCATTGATCACTGTTATTGTTTTTATCACTGTTATTGTTTTTATTACTGTTAGATTAGAATAAAAGATACATGACATATAACTAATGAATGAATTGAGGTGCAGGAAGTATATAATCAAATTCAAATTTGTGGTGATTCACTCTTGAACGAGTTACGCATATTGTTGAGTTTTTTGCTATGTTCTTTTTCGCTATATTCAATCCAAACGATACAAGGTGAGTTGAGTGCAATGTTTCTAAAGTAATTTCATAGAGTAACGGTAAGTATAATGACATCAGGTCCCTTCTGTTGGGTCCTCTCTTTTATAGGGATCAAATAAGGTTGTTACTCAAGTGGCTTTCACTCCTCTCCTCTCGTCACCTGATAGCCAAGCGTAGTAGTTGTGTAAGTCATAGAGACGTGTCTGCAAGTGAGTTCGTGAAGTCCGAAACTGATAGCATCATCATGAATTATCAGCGAGCAAGTAAACGACTAGTAAGTAGACTTCTGAAATTGTATCAGTGACTAACAACAAAGGAGCGACGAGTAATGGCTAGTGACTTACCACCATTAATAAAACCAAAATGTCACCAAGAAAACAACAAAGCCCCTTTAAGAACATGGTTCAAACCACAAAACACAGTTAGCAATTAAAATTCTACCAAAAACAGGACTCTACGAAAACTAAATATTATTTCAAACCACGTTATTTCTAACTATACGTTATTTCCAACTATGTTCTCCAACGAACTATTAATCCTATGAAAACCCAAAATAACCTGTCCTGGCTAAGGGGCTCATAAACGCAATAAGTAAACCAAGGAATCATGTTAATACGAAATCTGTTTGTTCTTGGGTTTTTGTCTGATAGATTACACTTGCAAAAGACTTGGCGACAAAAAAACCTCGGGGGAAAAAAGAAAACCAAGAAAAAAGAAGAGGAGGAGGCGATTGCTAATAAGCCTAGTGAACTGCGGAGAGTACAAGTGGGCCATGTCACAACAAATTCCATACTTAAAAAAAAAAAAAAAAAAAAAAAAAAAAAAAAAAAGGAGCCAAAGAAAAAAGGGTAAAGAAAACAGCTATCTCGAATGACCTGTACAAAGATATATGATGCCCCCCTAGTGCGGTCTGGAGGCCCAATAATTAACCCAAAGTTTGTTAGTCAAGCTTTCCAGCCATACCCCATGTTCTCGTCAAGATCACCGTTAAAATACACGTTTTCTGTGAAGTCACGGGCAATATCCTGAACAATATCGTCCTGCAAATGAAGATTCTGGTGCAGATCTGATGCTCTGTGGTGGAATCCGTTGTTACCACCGGCTGCAGAAGAGTCACTGTTCGAAGCAGCTTTGAAACTGTTGCTCCTGCTCGGTGCAGGTCCATTACTTCCTGCTACACTGGGAGTCGCTGCAGCCGGTGCAGCTGAAGTGTTGCCTCCAAAATTCATTCCATTCCTTGCCGCACCCCCATTGCTGTTAGCATTTGATCCAGCCAGAGACTGCGGTTGCACTCCTCCACTACCATTAGAAATCTCCTGCAGCAGTTGCTGGATCATCTGCTGATGCAAGGCCTGGTTGCCTTGAGCACTCTGCGGATGGTTTTGCTGGAGCATGTTATTAGCACTCATTGACCGCTGAGGCAGTTGTTGTGGCTGCTGCTGTGGTGATTGCGAAGGTAGCTGAGGGCTCGAATAGCCACTAACAGGTATGTGTGGCATTGATCCTGGTATTAAAGCAGCAGCCCCTTGGAAGGTTGATGATGGGCTCTGGTTCGAATTGTTAAAGGAAGATGAAGCCTCTTGCTGTAGACAATTGGGGTTTGAATTCATTGAATTCTGCCTCATGAGCAAATTCTGGTAATTAGTCAGTGCTAGAGCAGCTTGGGCTGAACCACTTAAAGCTCCTCGGTTAGCCATGTGATGATTGTTGTTCATTTGGTTATTTAGCCCAGGATGCAATGCCATCAGCTTATTCAGTGTGTTCCTGTCGGTTGGCACACCCTGAGCGCTTGCTAGCTGCTCCATTTCCTGCATCTTTTGCATTTGGAACTTCGCTGCGCTTGAATGTCGAGGATAATTCTTCAAGCCCTCTGCAAATTAGTCAGCAAAAGATCCAAGCAAATACTATTATTAAATTCAGATATAATTAAAAAAGGTGAAAGAACCAATTAAAGACTGAAAGATAAAGATCAAATATCAATTTGCACTGACGGAGACATAAAATAATCAAACATCATAACACAATAATAACTGTATTTTTTCACTTCAATTGGCCAAATAACAAAGGCAAAATGCGTTAAAGCGTGGAAAGAGCGTGATCTACTAAAGAAGAAAATAGCAGACGCTTCTTCCATAGAAGTTGCTCCATTTCTAAACTCAAATGATAACACCGTATCACAATGTTTCAGCTCCAAATTTAAGGTCACCTACTCAAGTCAAAAACTGATTTCGCTCGAGCCCAACTCAAGCAAATTCAGCTCAAAAAAATTGTAGTTTGCAAACTTGCATTTATCTTTAAGAAAGTTGCTGAATTCCTGAATCTGAGGGAAAAATATCTGACAAAGCACGTTGAAAGAATAGCTATAAAAACAATACAAAAACAGGCAAAAAGAATTTACCAATAGGCCCAGCTTTGTGCTCCCGGCAAAAATCAATCAAATCTTTCATGCTATTCACAACCTCAGAGATCTGTTTAAGGAGCAAACGATCATTAAGAAACTGCCGAGAAATAAGTGCAGCAGTTACTTATTTCCCACAAACACAGCGACAATGTACCTGCAAACATCTCACATATCTTTTGGAGAAACCCAAGTCATTCAGTGATTGTAACTCTAAACTCTTTGCCAGCTGTCGCCCAGCTGATAATACCCTGAAAGAAATACAAAATTTGAGTACAATCCTATTTGTATTGTTTAGAATCCTACCCTGTTTAATACAAGACTTAAGCTTATGACAAGATGACGTGTTAGACTCAACAGGCAGTGTCCTTGCTTACAGGCCTAAATCAAATAATTTTCTTTTAGATTCAATGGGCAATGTCCTTGTTTACAGGCAGTTCTCATTTGGTTAACTCACATATTGCTGTTCGTTTCTAGATCTTGCTGAGAAACCCCATCAGAGCCACTTTCAGCAATTGTAGATTGGCACTTCTGTGCAACCTGAACTAGCTGGTTCACCTACAAGAACAAAAAAAAAAAAAAAAGGTTTTAAATCAGAAACTATTAAGTAATAAAAACATCTCAAACATATCTGAATAAAAGAGAGTTAGAACTACTATATGAAACACTTCACAAAGACGAGAAAAGTTATCACAATCCATACCTGTGGAGCAACCAACCTACGGGGAAGAAGTTCTTCGTGGCGACGAGCACAAAATTCCCAAGATAGAATCTAGAAAAGCATAAAAACTGCTGGATGTGATCATATTGGGCATGAAAACTGATAGTTATTAGTGTGATATGTGAAAAAGCTTATTGACCTTCAAATCTTGTGTGAATATGATACGAAGTTGTCCCTCACGAACAACGCGAAGTTGCTCATATACACTTTCTTGTACCGCTTTTCCATACTCCAACATCATTATTCCAGACGGAAATCTACATTCATGTGGCAAGTCCAAAAATAAAAGCTCATCGATAACTCCACTGCCAAATTTTATCTCATTAAGCCTAGGTAGCACCTCAGAAGTTGCCTCTGGAAAGGATGTCCCAAAACCGTAATTAGGAAGATGCAATTGAAATAAATTAACGGAAGTCACCATAGCAACCAACGCTATGAGGCTAAATAAAAAGCTAACCATCACAAAACATGATCGTTCAAATGAGTTATCAAAAAAAGAGGACAAAACACTGAAGAACCTTCCTTATCAGCAGTTGCACTGTCATGGTATTGGAGTTGCCATATAAGAACATATAACACAAATTAAACGTTCTTGCAGTTGGAAAACAAGGGATCAAATCTACACAAGTTTCTTCTAGCTAGTTAAATTGTCTTACCAAAACCCCTTCCAGATTTAGAACCACAAATGTCACACTGCCATGCATCCTGAAGGGAAAAGGTTTACGTGTCAGAACCATTGATTTATGGTTTACAGAAGAAATATAATAACATAAGTAATTTAAGAATTTTATGATATGCATTAGCATATGGTTAAGCATAAATATGAAGTTTATGGTATAACGATTTTCCTTTCCTACTCTAAAAATAAAAACAGAGAGAGGAAGAAGAAGAATGAAACAGACCATAGCTGCCTGAGGGAAGACACCAAGCGCATGATGCCCAACATTTTCATATAAAGACAAACACCATCTTTTCTTAGCGCGAGGAGAGTAGTATTCAGCCACAAACTTCCTCCAGTAGGCAATAGTATTATCCTGCAAAATAAAAACCGCCAAAACCTAATTATCTAACAACATTAACTTTCATAATACCTAAACCAAATAGCAAAGTATGGTGGATTAATGACAAATAATATGCATGCTCAGAGACTAGGAGCAAATTTATCTATTAAAGATTAACAAAAACTTTATATAAAGAAGATACTCACAGCTGGTCTTTGCCGCTGATGATATAGATATTGCATCAGGCGTCGGGCACATACACCGCCATCATATGGGCGCTTCATTGCAGACACCGGTTGCATTGCCTGCTTTTGCAGTTGCTGCCTCAACTGCATCTGCTGCTGTTGCTGCTGCTGCTGTTGCTGCATGTGGGCTCTCTGCAACTGCGGCATAGACTGCAAAATCTGTTGTTGTTGGCGTAGTCTTTGCTGCTGAAGCAAGGCTTGTAACTGTGGATTACGGCCTTGGAACTGATCCTGTCTCTGCAGTAGCTGTTGTAACACCTGCTGCTGCAGAATATCTTCCTGCTTGATATCCAACCGAGGTTTCTTTTGCACCTGGCCCAAGTTATTTGGATCCTGAAGGAATGATCCAGGAAGCCTCGGACCCATAGGAAGTGACACTTGTCCAGTTTGTGACGTGGGTAATGAGGTAGCAGTTGATGCTCCTTGCTGGTGCTGCTGACTTTGCTGCACTTGCTGAGCATTCTGGTCCTGATGAGAGTTCTGCTGCACTACAGAAGATCCATCCATAACCGAAGACCCTGAGATGCTAATGTTATTGGATGAGAATGACATTGGAGATGCTGGTAAGCATAAATATGACTCTGTATTGATGCTTGCACTTCTCTGCAAATGAGGACCTCCCGAAAGTGCAGAATTTGCATCTGTGACCAAGGAACTTGCCCCAACACTTGGACCAGAATTTGCCACACTGCTCAACACTGCATTGTTCATGTCCCCGGAAACTGGACCCAGATTCGAACGCCCAGTTCCAGGAATTGAATTAGAAGAATTCGCGAAGGATGAGCTCAAGTGAGAGTTTACAACAGCCTGGGACTGCCCGTCTCCTTGAAAGAAAATTCCAGAACTTGAGGAAGATTGTGTTAGCCCTCCAGCCACCCGAGAAGGCACCATGGGAGGCACCCCCCCTTGACGGCCAGAGTCTAAATAGCTCTCCAGAGCCAGGCCTTACTAGTGTTTTTTACAATAATAAATATGCTCAAGCCACTGAACAATACAGAAGCAAAACCCGTATAAAAAAATCCCCAATAGAAAGCTCATAAGCACAACATGGCTAAGTAAATACAACTAATAAAAACTATTTTTGTAGCCACCAGTTCACCAAATCGCTAAAATTACCGATTAATGAAACATTTTTACAAATCTCAGAGCAACCAAACGACGAATAATACTTTATAATCTGTTTGAGCTTTCAACAATTTCTCGTATGGATCTAAAAATTAACTAAGGGAGCAACACCATTTGCAGTACAACCTCAGAATCTAAAAGTCAAAATGACAATAAGTTCTAGAAACGATCTCCAAGTACGTCAGACGCTAAAACAATAAGAAAGACCAAACCTTGGAGCACAGGACCCTTGATTTCCTAACATAACCCCGAAAGCCCTAATTTTTCTCCTAGCAAGCTATGAACATTAAACTAGCATTAGCATGAAGACCTAGTCACTTTCTCGAGGATCGAAGCCCAAATTAGCTCAATAAAACTTGTAATTAAACAAAAGAACAGAAATTTTAGCCAAAATTTTCTCATAATAACTAGAATCAAACTCCAAGATCAAACCCGAATCAACTCTTCCAACACAAAATCGCCAACAAAAATCCCCAACAAAATCCAGCTAAAAACTTAAAATTATCAAACTAACACTAGCTAAAGCTCAAATTAAACAGCTAAACGAAAAGATCGAGAAAACAAGAAACAATTGCAACGAATTCGAAAAGAAAACAAAAAGCAGTGAGCTTTTAAAGTGGCAGAGATCGATCGGAGCAGTCCAAGAGTAACAAGAAAAAAGAATTAGATTGCAAAGAAAAATAATTGGGGAAAAATTAGGAATTGAAACAATTATGAATGTGAGAGCTATACTAACCATAAAAATCGTGAGCTGAAAAAAGTGAAAAATGTTGCTTCAATTTTTTTCTTCTTTTCTTTTTTCGTCAAATTGCGAAAACCTGGAATTCATAGAGAGAGAAAAAGAGTTCCGATTGTTGATTATATACCCAGCGGGAATTGCAGAGTCGGAGTGACCAACTGCGTCGGTTACCCAGCCCTAAGGTCACCGGCTACAGCCGGTAAATCTCGAAACGTGTCGACAATCTGATAGAGTAACGTAGTCGGTGATGGATTGCGCAGTGAAGATTCAGAAATTGGGTTACGTGGCGTTATTTCATTTGTCGATTTCTAGGTACCCCTACATGCAAGGTGGACATTGAGGGCCGTACCGATTAGTCTCCTTAGAGGAGCGATGATCGAGTACATGTCACTGAAATCATGATCACCTAGGACTTAGTAGATTTAGTAATAAGATCGTGGGTATTTTGGTACTTTCGTAGAAGAGTAATGCTCTGGCTTAAAATGATTGGGTAGTTCCTTTGTGTTCCGACAGCGTGAGTGTAGGATTCGAGTTTGATCTTATAGGGTTAATTAGGATATAGACAGACCGTCGATTTGACACGTGCGAAGTAACTCGCACGAATAGAAACAAGGCCTCGTGCGCTTCTTTGCCATGAAATGTAATCAAAATTATTTCTTTTTTGAGGAAAATATCAAACTAATCTCTTTGTCCTTTTTTCTTTTCCTTTTGCCATTAATTTGTTTTTTTAATTTTTTATGCATGTATTTTTTAAATTTTACTATCAACAAAAATTATTTTTCAATTATTTTTTCTCTTTTTTGCTGAAATATGGGACCAACCTTTTTTTTCTTTCATTTTTCTTCATTTTTTTTGAGAAGTTTATTTTCTTATTGCCTGTTTGAAAATACGGTTTAGACTATAAATTATAGTTCAAACCATTTTCGCTTCAAATTTTAAGGAAAAACAATAATAAAAATAGTTTGAACTATTTTTCGTGATTGTAATCTTGTTCTTAAACACTTTATTAGTTGATTTAAAGCAATATAAACATCCCATCAAAAAAGGGTGGCATATAAATCTGTAACGAACTAAGGTTTCAGTTTTTCTTGTCCTTAAATTACAGTGTACTTTTCTTTTTTTCTTACCCAAGATGCAACATTGTGAAAATATCATGTTTCCGAATAAATAATAATAATCATTTGAATCGGAAACAGCTTTAATAATTTAAAAAAAAAAAGTAAAATATATGTTGTAGACTTCTACTATGCCGTACTTCTAATTCGTATTTCTATTTGATTTTTTTAGTGATTTTGTCTTCTCAAATACTAAACTAAAACCATTTTTAGTGTAGAAAAGTTGGTGTGAAGAAGTTTTGACATTGATGCCTTTGTTGTGGATTGAATTCTTTTAACTTGACAACCTATTTTATTTAAATATCACATTGATTCCTATGCAAACTTTTGGATTTCACACCCAAAAATAGTTAAATACAACAAAAATATATAAATATGGAATCCAAAAATACATTATATAATTACATAAAAAATGCATTTATAAATCTATACACGTATATGCTGTGATGCTGGTAATAATCAAACTCAGTGCCATGATATTTCTTGCTTACATTTATTTATCTGTTGTTATATTACCATTTTCTAATGGAAAACAAACGTAATTGAACATTTGGATTATTAAACAACACATTAGTCAGTGGTTACAAGACAAAAGATATTTTCAACTGCATTAGTTAATAATTTTTTTATTATTATTTAACTCTATCATTATCTTATTCACTTTTATTTTTGTCATTGATTACAATTAGGTGCCCACTAGTTGATTGGCTTGATTCGCGTTTAGGCAACTCCCTGCATTGACTATCATATCCGCCAACCTTAAAATTTTAGAAAAAATAAAAAATAAACTCATCGCATTATTATAAGTAATTGTATAATCTAATGTGGGCCGTCCGATGTGCCTTGTTCAATCTAGAAGCCAAACCTAGCAGCTTTATGCTAGTAACCTTCCATTTTTGTAGTGTTTTTTAATTATTATTTTATCCTAAAACTTTATTTTTATTGATACACAAATCAAATGTATTGATTAGTGTTGAACACGGCAACCCCTTATTATATACATACATACATATAAACATACACATGCATGTACGTATACATACATACATTTTCTTATCACACATATAGGGTGTTTGATATAGTGGTTAGAACCATTGGTTAGAAATATAAATACAGTAATATGTGAGAATTTTATACTATTCTTAACTAAAAAGTTGGTTAGAATCAACTTTAATAAACAGTCTAATATATATTTATATATGCGTATATCTTATCATTGAGAGATACATGTGTATGCATGTATAAACCTTTGGAAAAAAGAGCCTTGCTTTAAATTGGGAACAACAATGCGGGCCATCCGCCATGATAATATTTTATTTTGTTTTTATTTTTGGTATAATAATACATTTTATTTGTTGCTAATGCGATTTGAACCACTTGACGACCCCCCCTGCTTACTTTAAGTCCATGTTTTCGGGTTTGGTTGGTAAGCTTGGCCGATTATAAGCCTTCACTCAAAAGCGATTGTTTTAGAGTATCTTTTTCAATTTTAGAGAACATAAAGACAATTTAGTCTATGTTTGACATTTCGGTTAAAATTATTGGTTAACAAAACCAACGGTTTCAACTAACAAAAAATGTAAAGCTTTCTATAGTTACAATAAAAAAAACAAAAATATTGTTACAGTATAAAATTCTCACATGCTATAATTTTCAAACTAACATTTTTAGTTCTAACAGTCTCTTAGATACCTATCAAAATAGGATTATAAGCATTTTACTTCCCCCTAAACTTTTTAGGCCTGTTTGTTTTTGTTCCGAAAATTTTTAGAAATGTTTTTGCACATCTTTTGAGACAAATATTTAAAAAACACTCTCAGCATAATTCTCAAAGAATCTTTATTTTTCAAAACAAAAATATTTTCACCTATTTTAAAAAACAATACCAAACACCCCTTTTGTATTTCACACATTACTTGGGTTTTAAAAATTTGTGATTAACTCTTATAACTTGTCAGGTTTTGTAACATGACCTGAATTGAAAAAGCATTCAACAACATTCATGTGTGCCGTACAATTTTGATACTTTATTCTTATTAAATTTTCGTAGTTTGACAAGTTGCCTCTTGAAACTTTTTTTTTTTCAATAAATTGGCTGACTGAATTATTTATCGTATTACAAAAATTTCATAACCCTAAGTGCCAAAGACCTTTTTCTTAAAAAAAGAAAAAGAAAAAGAAAAAGAAGGAGACGAAGACGAAGAAGAAGAATTTAAACTGCAGATACCACAACTTCTGTAGTCACTTTGAAAGATAAGCTAATATTTTTGCCTGACCAATGGGCTGGACCTAAGTCCAGTCTCTGCAGTTATACGGGCTCATTTTGTAAGAAAGGAATTCAGGCAGAAATAACATTTTTTTAAAAGCAGGGTGTTTGGAAAAAAAAAAAAAGTGCTTGACATTGTAGTTAAAACCATTTGTTATCACTATAAACATTATAACATATGAAAACTTTAAATTATAACACTTTTTTTACTTTTATTATAGCATGTGAGAGTTTTATATTGTTTCTAACTGAAAAGTTTGTTAGAACCAACTTTACCAAACAGGCTGTAAATATATTTACAATATAAATAAATGCTATTTACATTGAATTAATTACTTTATAAAACTACTATTTACTACAAACATTTTTAAAATCTATTATTTATTACAATTAATTTAAGAAATACTATTTATTTTAATTATAGCTGTTTGGCAAAGTGGTTCTAACCAACTTTTCAATTAGAAACTGTGTGAAGCTTTCACATGTTACAGTAAAAGTAAAAAAGTTACAACAATATAAAGTTTTCACATGCTACAGTATTTACAATTCTAACAAATGGTTCTAACTACCATGCCAAACACCAGATTAATGTGCAAATAATTTATTTACCTCTTGTTTACACTGTGTAAATAGATTACATCATAAATTTGCTATTTACTACAAAAATATTTTCAAAACTTACTATTGGCTTAAAAATTTTCAAAATTATGTTATTTCCTTTATTCTCACAAAGGAATTTTTATAAATGAAAGGTTACTTCTTCTTTTCTTTTCTTTTTTTATAAATGTGAGTATGTTTAAGAACTTAAAACATATAACACGAGTGATATTGTAGTATAATTTTTTAAATATGACATAAATAAATATATTTTTTACAATATGACATGAATAAATTATTTTTTAAAAATATGGTATAATATGTAATTTTATCTTGTAAATTCTATAAATCGCTCAAAATAGGAATTCACTTCGGTCTGCTTGGCATATTGTCTGCCCAACCATGCGGCAGCCGCTTAGAGAATTACGTGAGTGGTTGCAGGCTTAAATGGCCCACGTGGATAGCGTTAAGTGTAAGTAAGTGCAATTTTTAGGCTACTGAATATAGGTAGCTGTTCTCTTCAATTGACTGGGGGAAGCTATAAATTAGTTATAAATTTGAGCTCTATTTTTATGAAGTGAATATATGGTCTGATGTGGTCATATGACCACCTAACAAAAAATAAGTTTAAGTAACCTTTATGTAACGGTGACCTAACTTGTTTAATTATATGTATTTATCGCACATTTAAACTTTAATTTCACGGATGAACATACTTTCAGTGCATTAAATCAAGAGTATAAATACAATGAAACATTTTGGTCCCTTAACACAGTACGAGTTTCTTTTTTGGAAATCATGATATTGGAAATTTTTCATTTTTATAAGTGTCATATGAATGAGTTATTTAGTAGGTAACCGAAATGAAGTGGTTATGTAAAGCCACACAATCGATTCGAAGTAAATGATTAATTTATCAAAATTATATAGGTGCTATTGTAAAAAAACAGAGAGTAAATATTTGTCATGTATCGCACTAAAATGGTCGTTACACAACTTTATTATGCCCAGGAATTTGATAATCGGACACATAATCCTTCTTATATATGACAAGTTGACTGCAGGTGGCATGAAAGCAGTTCCATGTATCATAATGCTAAGAAGCCCGTCGCTCTTCGTGCTCAACAAAATTTACTTTTTTTCTTCTTTTTTTTTGGGTGCAAAATATAGTAACTATTAGGGGGAGACATGAAATTACAAAGCCGTCGTTTAATGGGCCACCATCACCAAAGCTGTCGACGAAAGCCGAGGGAGGTTAGAATCGTCGGTGGCGTCGGTGGCGAACGACAGTGAGTAGAAGGGCGAGTTGGGATAGGAGAAAAAAAGGCAACAGAGGAGCGGAAGGCTGCGGAGAAAGAGGGAGAGGAAGGGCTGCTAGGGGGAGTGTCGGTCGGAGGAGATAAAGGAGATCCAGTGGCCAACGTTTGGGAGGGTCCAATGTGGTTTTTCTCACTCTCAATGCCGCAGAAGAGATGTACACCTTAACTGATTACCGGTGAGTAATGGGTTAGCAATTATAAGCACTGCCCTTTACCTCATCACAGCCATTGATTTACATATCAAGGGCCAAATTTAGCTAAGGCGAATCAATCCACCGGGTGTACAAAAGTGTTGCCCCTCAAAATAATATCATCAAAATAATTAGCATGTAACTACTATTTCATTTGGTTATTTTAAAACTATTTGAAAATCGTGTGAAATTTCAATTTTAACATCTAATTATCTAGCGTGTCATTTTTCAAACTTTTTTTCGAAACTGGCTTGAAGAGTTGAAATCAGAAACGGTTTAAAAAATATTAGGACGAGTGTTGTGTTTTTTTTAGTAGGAAGAAAAATTAGTAATTGAACAAGCACACGCCAACATCCACCGCCACGAATATTCGAACGCCCAACTTTCTCTTACCTCTTCTTTCTTACCTCCCAAACGTCCGGGAAAAAAAATAAAAATAAAGAAGAGAGGACATGAGCAAGAGTGTACTCTCCCCAAGTCCACTATCTCAGCTGAAAATCCCAACCCGATTTGGCGCCAGAACCAGCAGTGCCACAAAATTCTCACCAATCTCAGCTCGTCTCGACGACGATTCCAGAAGCACCAAACCCAATCCCCCAACTCAATCTCTCTGTCCTCCGCTTCACTCTCGGTAAATTCTCTCTCTCTCTCTCTCTCTCTATATATATATATATATATATATATATCTGAAGTGGGCTGATTTTGTGGCAATTGCAGAATTCCTGGGCTGGATGAATCGTACATGCCCAGATGGATTGGATATGGTTTTGGTTCACTTTTGGTTTTGAACCATTTTCTGGGTTCCAATTCCGCCACTGACAGTGCCTCTGCTCAGCTAGTTTGCACATTTAAAATATATATATATTTGTTATTATCTTTTTTGTTTGCTGTAAAACAACTGTGTCGTTTATTGTTGTGCATATGATGATCCCTACCCTTTTTGTTCATGCAGAGAACAGAGGCTTTGGGTCTTTCTTTAGCTGCATTTTCAATTGCACTTCCCTATCTCGGAAAAAAAATCTAAAGGTCAATAAAAGAAGAAATTGATTTTGTTTTGTTTTTGTTAAACTCTGAGATTCATGAAAAATGCGACATATTTGTAGGGTGCTACTCCAGTGGATCAAACGACAATCCTTGAAGGAAGTGAAAAATATTTGTGATGTCGGAGAATGTGTCAAATACTCAAAAGGAAGATTTGGCTTGGGCCACACACATCTTGCTTCGTAATACAAACACCACCGCCGTGGTAACAATTTTTTACAGGGTGTTTAGAAGGGTGGTGGGAACCAGTGGTAGGAACTACTTTTATTGTAGCATGTGAGAGTTTTTATACTATAACATATTTTTTTTATTGTTACTGTAGCATGTGAGAGCTTTATACTGTTCATAACTGAGATTGTGGTGGGAACTGAGTGGTTCCCACCAGTGCCAAACACCCCCTTAATCTGATAAAATTGTTTTTAGATATTTTAATCAGAATATAATAATCATTAATGTCTAAGAACCCGTTTGGTTTGAGTATTTGAATAGAGTATTTAATGAAGATTTAAATTTTTGTGAGAGAAAATACTGTAGTAAAATGATTCGAACCGTGATTTAAACTATGAAACAAACAGGCCTTAAAATGACGATAATAATTACTAATATTGCAGTTAAGTCAAGTCAAGGTGAATTGTGCGTACGTGGATATTGGAACAAACCAAATGATGTATCAAAAGCCGATTTACTAGATTGGTTTGGGAGACAGATTGAACAATTGGGCATTTCTGACTTCAAGGATACCCTTTACTTTCCTCAAATTTCAGGTAAACTGTCTGTTGCCTTCTTTTGTTTTGACGTCGTTTATTATGGATGCTGTCGTTTCTTGAAACTTATCGTCGTTTATTGTTTTCTTTAATTTCTGCGTCTCAGTTTTCAATTTTAAGTCGTTTCCAGGCTATGTGTTGTTTCTAGAATTGACGACGTCTAATTCTTCTTGTTTTTAAAGTTTTCTGTGGTTTTCCTTTGTCTTTTTGTTGCATTTTTTATTTTGCAATTTTTTTTGGATTTTGTCGTTTTCCAGATTGTTTTTTATTATTATATTTTTTTTTTGGCTCTTGTCGGTTTTCTTTTTCTTTTTAATTATTTTTCTGTTGTTGAAATTGCGTGTTCGTTGTTTTGTTGTCGTTAAACACGTAACGGATGTTTTAACAACTTCGTTTCGCTCCTTTTGTTCACTTTTACTGTTAATGTCGTTTTCCTTGTTGCTGTTTTCTAAGTTTTAAGTCGTTCCTCTTTATGTTTTCCACCTGCCATAATTTTCAATGTTATTGTTGCTTTCAAATTTCGTCGTTTCCCCCTAAAAAAAGAAAAATCGTCGTTTTCTCTTAAAAATTGTCGTTCTCAGATGTCTTTTTTCGTGTCGTCAATTACCCATTATTGCCTTTTTCAATTTTATGTTGTTTTTTCTTAAAACATACAAATTACTGTTTCGCTGTAATCTTCTCTTTTACTGTCGTTTAGTATATGATCATCAATTTATGCTCATTGGCGTTTTCTATGTTTAATGCCGCTTTAGAGTTTGCCGTCGTTTTTTTTTTGCCCTAATTTTTTTGGTCGTGTTCTTATTTATTGTGGTTTTTGTGTCCTACGTCGCTTCAAGTTTCTGCTGGTTGTTCTCGTTTTTTGTTGTTTTTATTGTATGTCGTTTAACATTTTTATTGCCTTTTCTGTTTTGCATGTCGTTTTAGCTTTTTTTATGAAAATATGTCGTTTTTAGCTTGTGATCCTTGTATTTCGTTCACTGGCTGTTGCTACTTTTATATTCTTGTCTCGTTATTTCAAGTTGTTCTGGTCGCAAATATTGCCCTTTTTTTGGTAACCCTCCTTTTCTAGCTTAACTCCTTTACAAAGATTGTCGCTTTTTAATTTAACGTCTTATGTTAGTTTATGTCGTTTTCGTTTCTTTGTCGCCTTTAAAAAATTGGTTGTTGTCGTAACTTCCCGTTTCTGTACTTTTTTCATTATTGCTGAATTGTGGTGCTTAAATTATTAGTTGTTTGACAACGCAATTAGAACCAAAAGTTGAAACTAAGTTATTGTAATATGTAAGAGCTTATTTTGTAGCAGTTGTAATTATAGGGTGTTTGGGGGAGTAGTTTAAACCATCAATTTGGTTTGAGAGTTTTACACTATAGCCTTTTATTGAAGCATATTAGAATTTTACACTATTTACAATTTGAACTATTGGTTTGAACTGCTCTTTCTATAGTTGAAATGACGTCGACAAATGCTCTTAACGGCTAAAATGGAACTTTATTACATGTTGATTCTTCCTATAAATTTTATTTTATTTTATTATTTTTAATGTTTTCAGATTCTGGCCTCTGGGATATTCTTCCCAAGGGGACTCGTTCTCTCCTAGTACAACCAGTGCCACAAGTCCCCAACTCGAAAAGGGAGAAAGCCATGGAAACCAATCAAGGATTTATCTTGGTGGCTTCTACTATTAGCTATGCATATAGCGAAATGAGTCTTGTATACTCATCAATTTTTCAGCTCCATAAACCAAGAGGCTGTCAGATTTTACATCTTTGTCTTATGAAATTTCATGTATTAACATTTTCTGGGATTCCGAGGAATGATAATATAATGCTGCTACGTTATAGTCTTCTAAAATAGTATTTTTGCCTCTTGTGAGCAAGCCACAAAAACCTTTTTTTTTTTTTTTAGATTGTGAATATTGAAATGGTATAATGGATAAGTTTTCTTAAGGATGGAGATAATCTTCTTTGTTAGACTACAAAACTAAATGAAAATATCTTGTATTGTTCAAGGTTGGAGACTTGAACTCGAATCAACACTGTGAGAAAACATGCAAGTCCCTCAGACTCAGCTTCAGAAAAGCATAATTCAATTAAAGTAACTGACTCAAGAACTAACAAAATGGTTCCTCCTCTTGGATTTTCGTTATTGCAGGATGGAGATGGTTGCTCCATTGGATCAATAATGGGGAGTAGAGTTCACATGGAGGAGAGTGATCTGACCAAAAGCGTTAGGAGTTCTACAAAAATTTCTCCAAGCCGTACACCAGGTTCTGCCGTAAAAGGAAAAAAGAGGAAAAGCAGTCTCTTGACTGTAATATGAAGCAAAGCAGATTCCTCAAGAAATTATGAAATGAGAACTTGATGTGATTTGTTGGTTACCTTGAGACGCACAACTCTTCGAATAGCTAAGATGAGCCCTGGCATCAGACATTGCACGTCGATGATATCGTGTTTGAGTGAGTAAACCTGTGCATGAACAGCAATGCTCATCGATCAGATTGCTAAGCTAACAAAATTGCTCCAGGAAGTGATTTTCAAAGCAAGAAGAATGCCCCAAAAGCTGACCTCTCCTGGGCCAGAGAAGTAGACGGTTGTACTGGAGGGAAGCCCTGGCAGGACTAAACTATGCACGCGAACCCCATCTTCTCCAAGAACTTGACCCCTTGCCTTTGCGGATTAAAAGCAATAATGATTTTGAGGCATCAAATGGCACTAATATGAAGTGAATTCATAGTTCAGATAACTCTGTTTACCAAAACATCTGTCGAAATATCCTCTCTATTGTAGATCTGCCCAAGGTTGGAGAGATTGTTGGCTATTTGGGATGCATCTGCAGATGGAAGATCCTGCCATTAAAACCACAAACTTAAGATACATAATCTTGATTATTCAGCAGAAGTTTGTTTTGTTAAAAAGCAAGCATGTGTCAATGTCAGGAATAATAAATGTTATTGCAACCTGTATTTTCAAACATAACAAGAGGCACAGAATTTATAAGTTACCGTTGCACTTTCCCTTGATTCTACAATTTCTACATTCTTGTAATGGAAGGAAGCTGAAATTGCAGCTTGTTGAAGGAGTATTGATCCAATGGACAGAGTCGGCGCAACAAGACAGCCCTGGTATTAATTATAGCAAGCTCAAATTAAATGCAAAAGAAGAAGAAGATGAAGAAATGGAAAAAATGGTTGGTTGAAATATTAATTTTAATTTATGAGAGCCACTAGATGCATACGAAAAGGACAATTCAAATTGTAACAACATTATGAGCTTTCTCACCCTGCAGTGCTCACCATGCTGGCTTTCTCACAGAAAGCTGACAATGCTGATACCGTTTCTAGTTTAATTCTAGGCACATAAACCACACTGTTCATGCCAAATGCTATTGCCTAACACATTAAACGAGCCAAAAACAATTAGTCCATGTTTGGTGTTCACTTTAAAATTCTCTTCTGTTACTCTCAGAAAATGTAAACAATATATGAATGATTAAGCCAAAGGTATGATTTTTACCTGCTTCACATTGTCATATACTTTGGAAGGTTCAGTGAAATCAACTACCACTCCCGTCGATTTTGACTGCAAAAAAAATTCATAAATTAAGAACAAAAAATGTCAATGTTGTTTGCATAAGTTGAGGAAAAGGGGGTCTTAGTTAATTACCTGAGAGATGGAGCCTAAGACCATTGTGAGATCATTCATTATGGGTATTTCAAGAGGCTCTGCCATGTCACATACCTAATTTTTATAGACAAAAACATAGAATTAGAAATGTAATTAAGAAACTATGGATTAGCATTAATGAAGTAAGACCAGATAAAGAAGACCTTACCATGCCAATATCTTCCCCTACTTGATAAGAGTCCACAGCACCAGCCACTTCCATTCCTCTGGCTTTAGTCACTGCAATCACAGCAGCCCTTCCTATTTCCTTGGCTGCTCCATTTATAATGACCTAAAATAATGACATCCCAAAACACACAAATATCAAATTTAAGTTTTTCTCATATATATTCTTAAATATATATATATATTCTTAGGCATATCACGAGAACCTTGATATTGCTTTGAGAGGGCTGTGCTGTGCAAAAGATGGAGGCCGGTTTCGACTTAATCCGTCGATTATTTTTTATGACAATGGGGTGGAATTGGCAGCTCAAGGCTGCCATGGCTACTCGGAGCTTTTTTCTTAAACTGTTTAAGGGTTGAGAAAAGTGTATACGAAAAGAAGATAAGTTTTATCTTCTCATGACCATGTGATAGTTTGGTATCTTTTAGGTTCAGATAAGGTTTATGTGTTTGTTAACTGCCTTGTCTTATTCTTGTGGGAATATTTCTGCGACAAATTAACAGGTAGATTTGTTTACTTGTTTTTGTCTCTTTGTTAAATTTAGTTTATTTTTTCCACATCTAGATTATAATTTTTTTTTTTTTGTTGGGGGGGGGGGGGGGGGGGGGGGTTGGATGGTAATGTGAGAATTATTTTTAAATTTTACCAAAAAAAATTATTTTTTAATTTGTTTTCCTAAATCATGAGTACAATAGGTTTCTTTTGGCCGGATCTTTGTTTATGTTTCCCTTAAGGCTTTTATTTTGGGTGATTTTTTTCCCCGATGAAAATAACATTCATTAACACATATATTGTTGAAGAGAGAACTATTTCTAAACAAGTCCTCCGAAGACGAACAAAGGGAAAAAAAAATGAAGGGTCTTGTTTATCATTATGTAAATTAGGCAAAGGAAATCAAACGGAAACCCTGATACATAGAACCTTGTTTATTTCAAATCATGCAATATATATATTTTTTATTTTTTGTTAAAAAGATATTTTGTTTTCATTTGACTTTGGGGTTGGGCAATTTCAGGTACTCTATAGTTTGGTATAAAATTACAGTCCGGCTATACCTATAATGAAAGAAAAAAAAAAATTGCAAGTAGAGGCTTTAGATGTACGGACAGTCAACAACACATGAAATGTAAAGCTAGACCACAACACAAATCGTGTACATCCTAAAATTTGAGCTAATTGACTTGATTTGATGCTTTTAATAAGATTGTTGACTAAGACTTCTTTAAATAAATTAGTTAAACTATGTTAATTTCCAACTTCCCCGCTGTAGTTTTCCAGCGAAACATTAACATTATATTTTCTGTAGTGGAGATGAACTAAGAGTAAGTCTTTGATCTCCGTTGACTTTGAGACACTTGTTAATGGCATTTATATCTGAAAAGGTAAAATTAATAATACGCTAACAAAAATAAATAAATTTTATGGCTTGTATAACCAACTCATAATATATTGATTTTATTATTTTATGTAAAGGAAGTACATATATATACATTACATATATATATATATTGCAAACTTGAGGGGAGAATAAAGGGATTCATTCACCTCTTGGGCCTTCTGTAAATTAAGTTGTCCTGTAAGTTTTCCTTTATATGGTCCTGCAAATTCATCCAAAACGTCGGCAATATGTAAACTGTTTTATTTATATATTTAATGTTAGAATATATAGTCGGTGAAAAGCTGAAAACTACGCATCTTATGGGATAATGCACCACATAATTGGTATTAGAAAATTGACCATTTTTTTGTCACTCTTAGTGGGCGTAATCACTGAAAGAATATTCTAATATCCTTCTCAATTGGTCACATTCGTGGTTTGGATTTAGAACCCACTCAAAGAGCAAGCTTCCAAGCAGATAAGAAAATCCAAAAAAAAAGGAAAAAAAAAAAGGGTTCATTACATAGATTTTAATATGTGGCATAGTTCAACTAACTAAAAAGATAAAGAATAAGAAAAAACAATAGTTGTTGTTTGTTTTATTGGTTGAAACTATAGTTTTGTTGTCGTGTTTTCTCTTACAAAAATGAGTAGATTTGACAAATAAGTTTAAACTTAAAACTCTTACAATGTAATATATTTTTGCTTTATACTTTAACATGTCAGAGTTTTTACTATTTACGATTCAAACTTACGAGTTTGAACTCATTTGCCAATTGCAAAATAAATTTCTGTTCAAACTGATCAACAACGGCCACTATTAGATACAATACTCTTCGTAGTTTATGCCGACTAATTAACCACCAAATTAGTTCCTTGTATTAATGGAGATAGGAGAGGAAATTATACAAACAATGACAGGGAGATTAGATAAGATTCGTTGTTGACTTGAATTTGAGCAGTATCTATGCAAAACCAAATGGCTCATATTAAAGGTTAGATAGCCTTAAGATTTTGTCAAGTGATGACAAGCTGGCAGGGCATTACATATAAGAATGATTAACATGCAAAAACAAAACAAGTAATTATGTTACTCTTTTTATTTTTCAAAAAAAATATTCCTAATATTGGGTTTTTTTTTTCTCAATTCATATATATATATATATATATATATATATCTATATATGTATATTATCACAACCCGCCTTTTTGGGCTGTAAAAAACCTTTTACTTACGTACTTATATGCAAAATTTAGGAATTTTTTTTCCTACATATAGTTATTAATATCTTTGGAAACACAATATATATGCATATATTTACTTAACATATTTGCTTGTACATATACTGATTTTAGCAACTTTCGACATACAAACATATACATATATTTACATAAGCAACCTTTCTTTTACAATACTGTTTACTAAATATTACATTTCAAAATAACTTAAAATATATTACAGCGGAAACATACTGCGGCGGAATCCATACCCATTTTACACATTATTCATCCCTTTGCCAGCTCATCTGCGAAATCATTCTGACCTTCTTGTCGAAATACCTACAGAATAAAATACTTAGTGAGCTTATGCCCAGTACGTTCCAATACAACTTACATGCACATTCAATACAATGCGTGACCTAGTTATGCTTTCTTATGATTATTCTTTACCCTTTTCATTTCTTATTTTTTACTAGGGCCTAAGTGCTCATACTATTGCACACATAGGTCTACGTAACACCGTGATTATTCTATATCCTTAAACTCTTCTTGAGTCAGGAGTCGGTATGATACTTTTCTTAACTTTTGATGATATATTTACCAGTCTACTTATTATGGTTATCATACCATACATGAAGTGATAATCGCATGTTACACACGAAACATAAATTCTCTTATACAACATAGGACACATAGGTACATACTTCATAAACACACAAAAATACATTAATATGCACATAGGTACATGATATAATATACACACAGGTGCATGTCATAATATACACACAGGTACATGTCATAATATATACATAGGTACATGTCATAATATATACACAGGTATTTATTCTGTATACTCACAGATATATACTAATGTACTTATAGGTATTCATATTATAGCATACACACAGGTATACACCTTGATATACACACAGATATACATATATATATATATATTTCATATTCTATACCTACAATTTCATACTGTAGGTAGGATGAGAACTTACTTGATTCGAATATTGGGCAACTCAACCTCGGTTTCCTCTTTCTTAGACTTCTAGGATCCTATTGGCCAATTACAAAGTTATTAGCCAAATTTCACTATGTTTCAATACAAAATGTTTGTTAATTAATAAATTGAGTTGCATAACTGTATACAACTTCGAAAACCACTGGTTTTACTTACACTCATCTTACCTTACCCTATCGTCTCTACTGAAGGGTGGAAATCTTTCTAATCATTCTTTTTCCCATTTAGGGACGTTTTAGGACAATTCGGTTTACTTGGGAAAAAATAATGATTTTGCCCCCAGTGGTCTTCTAACTTCCCGAGCTCGATTTCGCAATGCTAACGAAAATAACTACGTACTAATTTAAAAATAATACCCTAATAGGTCGGATCTCCTTATTTCACTTCTATGTCCCATTTTAGTAAAACTTTACACTTTAGTTCCTTAACTGAAAATTTTGACAATTTTATCCTTGAGACCGAAATTAATCTTTTTAAACCATAATTTCTCATTTTTCACAAGGATCACTTTTGCTCAAAGTACCATATTCAAAATCCTTTGGAAAAATGACATTTTTTGCCCTTTAAATTTTTTTTTCAATTTTAACAGATTCTTGAAAAATTAAAATCTCACAAACAGTTGAGATTTTCAACGATCTGTTCATGTTATTTAACAATTTTGTCGAGATCTACAACTTTCGTGTTTTAACTTTTTCAAAATTCTAACTGCACAGTTTCTTACAATTTGGTCCCTAGGTTATTTTTGTAAAAATATGTTTCAAAACTGCCTTCTAGCCACTGTATAGGCAGATCCAACCTTTACCCAAACCATTTTCATGCCCAAGTCGCATTTTTTTTTACAAAACTACCTAAAAGTTCACAAAACTATCCCTTTTTCACTAAATGCCATTTTTTTCATTTTCAAACCCAATTTTAACTACAACTTCCACATAACCATGAGATTAAGAAAATTAAATCATAACTTACATAAAAAGAATTACATGCCTCTTGAAACAACCACTTAAACATAAAAGCAAATAAACTTTAAATTTGAAAACAAATTGAACTTACCAAAGAAAGATTTGTGAACTCAAATTTTTCAAGTGCTTCCTTGAGGTTCCTAAGCATGATTTACACAAGAGACATGCTTATCAAAATCCCCTTCTAAAACCATTAAAACCCTAAGAAAATCCAAGAAAAGTTTGGATTTCTTACCTCAAAATTGATAAAACCCTTTAAGCTTTTCTTCTTGGATCTTGTTTGGGGCTAATTTGCAAAGGTTTGGGTTTGAGAAAGTTTTTGGAAGAAAACTTCTATGGTGGTCGTGGGGTTGGGAAGAAGAGAACAATTTTTTTTTGGCTAAGTTCAACATTAAATGCATGCTTATCCCTTTAAGTGACTCATCAAGTAACCCATTGGGTTACTAGGTGTCTTAATGGGATTGGGCCACCTTTCATGGCATGGTGGCCTAATGAAATCCAATTGGGTGTCCACTTGGTGGGCCTCAAAAATTTACACTGTGTAATTTTTCACCACATAGTATTTTTCTTATACTGTCATAAAAAATCAGTGCATAACATATCCTTAGACTGTATAAAATATTTTACTTACCTTTGGTTTACCTTTGGAGGCCAAACATAACTTTTCCCCTATTTGTGTTTTCACTTAGCAGTATATTTATACTGCTTCGGCCTCATTTTCACACTGAGTTAGGGTTTTGGTGGACTCTATGTCTTATTATATTCTAATTAGCCATTCGTTTATATCACAATGTTACAATTAATTGTGATATAAAATTTATTTTATAAATATTATTTACAATTTTTTGAGTATTTAAACTCATAAAATCTGTATTAAAAATATCCAATATTACATCACATTCACAATGAAAATTTCAGTTAATACCGTTTATTTATACACTGTCACAGTTTTTACAAAAATAACAAATTTTAAAGGTAAATTCATTAATTAAACCTAATTAAATATTAAATTTTATTAATGAATTTTTTCTAGCCATTACATAAGCACACACACTAGAAAGCGGACCAATCCATACCACCGAAGACTTTGTCATGACATTATACCAACATGCTTGATTCTCTCTCCCTCTATCCGACCCCTTGCATTTTTATTTTTATTTTTGGTCCATTTATTAAAAGATTTCAAAATAATTTTGCCACTGCCAAGAAGCTTTTGGAACAGACAAGTTAAGTAGACCTAGAATTTAAATGTATTTATTGGTTTTTCTGAATTTGACAGCGGACCGATAAATGTAGTTGATGTTTGCAATTGGAAGCAAAATCAGGCTGATGTATGCCTGACTTTTAATACCAAACAGAAAAAAAGAAGAAGAAGAAGAAGGAATTGCGTGTCAACCGTGGCAAAGCAAGAACAAAACTTTTGCCTTACGTATGAAGCATATAGATTTAGCCAATGGCCAAGCAATAGGTGCAAAAATACGGTGCCCCATCATTTTCTTGGGGGGCCTTTTTCCACAGAGAAAAAAACAAATTGGACAATTACAAAAGAAACGAGCTAATAATATTTAATACTTCATATATACATACATACATACATATATATATATATGTATATATAATTTCCACGGCTATATACTGAAAGCCAAAAAGAAAATAATCAGCTTTTATTTCCTTTTGTGATTCTAATATAAAACAAAGTGCATTTTCAACATGGTGATAATAGAATATTTATTCATTTTCCTTTACATAAGTTGTTTCCTTTTGTCTACCGACACTTTTAACAGAATAAGTTTATTTAGAAGGAATATCATTCCATTGTCCTATCTTTTATATATATACATACATACATATATATATATATATATATATATATATAAAATAGTATGTTATGTTTGAACAAATTTCCTTGTCTTTGAATCTTTGATCACTGTCTCTAATCTTCATCGGTTGAATTATCCTTTTCATAATTAAAGAAAAAACAGGCTAATAAAAGGACCTTCCACCCAACTACTGGTCCTCAAAATCAAAATTATTTATAGTTAGGACTTCAATGAGCTTAATTAACATAAACGTGTGCCATGTACCCTTCTCTTTTTCTTCCAAATATTTGACTGAAAACTATATGGGCAAATGTATAATCAAATATTAATGATTGATGTGCTCATACGTAAGGTAATAACAACCATATATAACTTAAAATGTTATGGGTTTTTTTTTAATGATCCCAACAAAAAAGAAACAATTAACTTTTCATTAGGAAATAACTTAACATTAAGTTTCACTTTTAGTTAAAAGGTAGGAATACTTAACTACTCATTCCGAGTTGCAAAACAAATACTAGTCTTTTGGACTTCAAAATCCACGTGCCTCAAGGTAATTCGGAAGAGCACCAACCTAGGGTTTGCATTGTGGGCCCGTGGGACCAAAACGACACAACTTTTTTTCGGGTAATTCCTACGACATTTTTGAAGAGTCAATGATTACTTTGTTGGGTAATAGAAGACATGTTATTAGGTATTTTACAAGTATTTGCATGAAGATCACAAAGCCATCAAGATCTAAGGCCACATGATAGTACGACCCAATTCTACACAACTTGATAATTTTGTATGTAAAACTCCATATAACCGATCTTATATATGTATGTATGTACGTGTTAGTTTCGATCCTATTGGTAGATATCCTAATTAATTAATTATTACAAGAAAAATGAAAAAAAAAAAAAAATTCAACAGCTAGGTGCGCAAGAAAATGAGGAATGTCCCACGTACGCAAGGTCAAGTACAAAGTAAGGACTGGTCCATGGTATTTCTCTCTCTAGATCTCTCAAATAATTTTATTTTTTTAAACCTAATTTACGTACCGATCATCTGTAAATTGAAAGTAAGACCATCTTTAGCAGGAAGAAGGCGAGAAATAGTTAGGGATTTGGACATGTCGAATAATGCTATTTAATAAATGATGCAAAAAGTAGTTGCATTAAAAGCTATGTACAATAGATAGTAATCCAAATTTATTATAAGTTGCATTCTTGGCATTCATTAATTGCAAGTTTTCTGTTTTGTGAATTTTGTTTAAAACAGGATTAGATCTGCTCAAATACCCTTTTTAATCTTGAAATTGGCAAGAATTAGATTTATTCATGATATTATCAACTTCATTTATAATGTTAAAGATGATAGTTAATGTGACTGTTGAATATCTCTAGAAGCATATAAATAGCCCTTTGCTTCTACCTAAATTAAAATGTTCTTCTAGTCTCTGAAAGGCTGCAATAATAATTCAACGATTCTTTTTTTTTTTTGGCTGAAAAATAATTCTACAAACTTTATTTACAGGTACAAATCCTTCCAAAATTTTGGACCATATATATAAACAGAACAGGTGTAAAAAAAAGAAAAAAAAGAAAAGGAGAGAGAAGAAAAGTGAAAACCCATGGGAATTTCCATAAAACCACTAGCACAAGATATCCAGTTTAAACCCATTTTTTATTATTAAAAAATTGGTCGGTACCTTGTCCCCCAATCGAAAAATAAAAATAAAATGAAAAAATACAAAAAAGTCCCTCGAAGCCAACTACCGGGAACCATATAATCGAAAATATCAAACAATAATCCAAAACAATATGTTTAAAAAAATAACTTGTCTTTGCCGAAAGCATTACTTTAATTATAAAGAAAATTATTGGAATAATTTGTCATTAGACGAACCATTACATTCACAACAACCGCCCCCAGCCAATATAGGTTGCACCGTTTCCATCGAATTACGTAACACACAGAATCCCAAACTGCTCCTCACACGAATCTCACGTGGCGACGACTTACTGTCCTTTCCCCTCTAGAAAGCACCCACGCGCACTCGTGTCGGTCGCACGTGTCAAAGTGTCGGTGGGCTTTGTAAGAGAGAGCTAGTTTAAACCCTTTTTTTTTTTTTTTTGTATTTTTAAATTTAGAGACAGACAGAGGCGAGTCTCTAGATTTTCGGTACAATCGTTAAACATGCCACAGATAGCCACGTGTCAAGTCTGGAGTGTGACGTAAGCACGTCGCATTTCTTCCTTGATTTTCATGGAGAACTTTTACGTGGTCCAGTTTGGCTGTGTAGGACTACATATACGCTGCAAAAATCAACCACAAAAATGTTTTTTTTTCCTTTTTTGGTAATAAATAAATTTTTTTTGAATAACTGATCGCGTCCTTGATTTTTGTACATTTGTGGCAACTGTTTTTCTTGTCACAAACATAATGTGTGACAACTGTTTACGAGCTACAAGAGATTAAAATATATATATATATATATATATCCAAACGAAGGAAAGAAAAAATGAAAGCCTGAAATATAGATAGTGGTCTGGAAATTTCACTTTTTAATTACAATGAAACAAAAGAAGGAAAAAAATAGAAAATAATGGGTTATTCTAGCCTTTGGAGAAATATGGACAATTAATAGTTGAAGACAAGAGCAACCCCACAAAAGGAAGAGCCACTTTGGCGGCTTTATTCTTGTCTTGTAAGCACCAGTGCACTAGCACACAAAAAGTTATGGGCAATAAGTATTAGTATTATTATTGTTTTTTCCTTGAAATAATTGGTATTTTCTTCTAGGAAAATTTTTATCTAATGTTGCATAATGTTGATACTTTCAATAATGTCTATGGCAAAACCATTTAGCCCTTGAAACCATTGGTCTGATTTGCACTACACCTACATATCCTAGTGGCTCATGGAAATGGAGCCCAAAAGGCACCTTTAATGATGATAAATACCATTATAGAAAATTGATTGCTTATGCAAGCTCAAGTCTTAATCTGACCCATAAATTTGAATTATGCATATATGATAAGAACCTAGTTAAACAACCCTAAGAAGGATGAAGTAAGCATTGATCATATTTTAGGAAGAAATTAAAAAGAACGAAATTAATTCAATCAAGAAAGGAAATAAACAAATGTTTGGAATAGAATCTATTTTGTAAGATAGTAACATTTTCATTTTTTTTCTTCAAACCATTGATGAATGCCTTCTGCTAACAGGCATGATTATAAACCTTATAAGGGAATATGTATGCATTATTTATGTCAAAATTCTATAGTTAAGACGTGATTGTGATGTATTAACGTTTAATGAAGTGCAATAATGCGCTTGTCACGATCATAACAACTATTTTAGTCCCTGAATTATTTAAGAGCTATGAAACTATTAACTATCTGTTTGGAAGGATGATGGGAACCATGGGTTAGAACTATTTTTACTGTAGCATATAAGAGCTTTACACTATAACAATGTTTTTATTGTTACTGTAGTATGTAAAAGCTTTACACTGTTCATGACTGAGTTTGGGGTGGAAACCATAGTTCCCACCATTTAACCAAACAGTCGGTAAAATAGTGAAAATAAATCCATGTTGACATTATTAAAAAAATACAGAAGTTGACGTTGAGAACTCATAACTGAAAATAAGAAAATTATTAATTAGTTATGTAACATTCTCAAGGCAAATAAGTACGAGTGATTTTTTTTTTTACTATTTAAAACACACTCATATTTACTTTATTAATTTATTTCCAATGCAAAAAATATAATAATAAGTATGAGTGGTTTTTTTTTTCTCACAAGATGATTCTCGCAAACGAAATCCACTGATTTTTATCTGACACGCCACGCTTATTGCTTGGTACTGTTTCAAGTGTAACTCAAATAATTAATTTTTTATCTTTTTTTTTTTTTTAAAGGATAAAATGTTGGTATACGGACTGATTTCCTGTTGGAAACGTGAGTTATATGTTGCTATGAATAAAGAACGACATATTTCATATATTACCTGGAGGCCGAGCATAAAAAGGGGGCAAAAAAGGAGATAGAAAAACTTTAAACTTTTTTATTTCTATTTTGTGATGAAATTATCGACATCTCCAATGCAGTTCTATATTAATCTGTTAATCTTAAATTTAACATTTAAAAGTAAAACAATTCATTAATATAATATTATATTTGATGTCAAGTTTGTTATATGTTAAATTTGATAGCAAATTTATTACCAAGTTTGACATAATGATAAATTTGGTCTTGTTAGTTGATAAATTGAATTTTTTAATAATTACAACATTTTTACTTTTTATTATTTTTTTTATAAATTTAAAAAGCTTAATAATTACGACAAAATAAAAATATGACATTTAAAATAATATTATGTAATAGAATACAAAATATAATAGCATATCAAACATATGCTATTTTTATATTTTTTTAACTACGAATATGATAATAACATTGATTTTTGTGCTGGAGATGATGCAAGTAGCATAGTTGAAAAAAAAAGTCGACATGTGATGTGAAAATTCGCAAGATTTTTTTTTTGACATATCGTATCATATAATTTCTATAGCGGTCAAGCAAAGCCAAGATTATTATTTAGCATGTTTGAAAATGCAAAACTATAGAAAGAAAACATATTTAAAACAGTTAAAAATAAACGCGTCCAAAAAGACAGATTTTTTTTTTCTTTTTTACATAACACAGTTAGGAGTAGGTTGTTCATGGTCGCTTTTAATCAGTCAATATAAAGGAAAAAACCACCAATCAAATGAAAAAAAAAAAGTTTATTGCTTTTGTTATGTTAGGAAGGTTTGAAGTTTTTAAGAGAAGCCAAAAATAAAAACTTCGTGTATTTTAAAAGTGTGGTTAGAATTGAAATATTTGAACTGAAAAATATAACATATGTCATAACTTAATTTTTTTATTATTATTGTAACATATAAAAGCTTTATATTGTAGCAATTAAAAGTTTTTTAAGAGAAAATAAAAAGTTTAAGTTAGAACTAAATTGATCGGTTTAAACTCATAATAAAATAATACTATCACATAAACAGTTTTATGATATTGTAAATTTAATTATTAAAATTTTTAAGAACTTTAACATTTAGAATATTATTTGAATATTAAAACATAATACAAATAGAAGGATAGCATGTATGAAAAACATTAAAAAATGAATTATCAATTTAAAAAATAGATAAACAAATTTTTTGTCTGTTTAAAATATTTAAAATCGCTAATATGAAAGAGAAATTTCAAACCAATTAAATCAAATTAATTAAAAACAGAAATCAATTGATTTATTTGGTTTGATCAGTTTCCGCAATTTTGTCAATTCTTTTAAAAAATTATGGCTTCTGAGAAAGGAAAAGAGGAGGAGAAAAAGAAAAAACAAAAATTTTCAAAAAAAAAAAAAAAACTCGGTTTATAGCTATACGGACTTACCAGTAACTCCCCATGGCTAGTTATTTAACCATACAAACTAACACAGAGTTAGCGCCGCATAACCTCAGCATGATCTGCCACGTGTTCAATCAACCTCCTGCAATTAAAATGAGAATGATTGCTCGCTATCCAATTGACAAAACTACCCGCAAACAGAACACGTGGATACAATCTAAGCCTGTACGTTACGGTCTGACCTACCGTAAAGTACCGGAACATACTCCATAGTTCCGTAAGGGAAAACTTCGATTATATTTTAACCGTTAATTAGAGCATTGGCGGCTCTTGTAGTCACCTTCTTTTTTTATAAAAACCTTTTTTTGGAAAATTTTATTTTTTAAATCGACTATTATTCATAATAATGTAGAGGGTAATTGTGTGCTTATAATTCATTATTAATTTATGTATAAATAAGAAGGTCCCAACAAGCTCAGCTAGCTGGCCACTCGTTTTTATATTAAAATTTCACTTTTTCTTCTTTCTCTTCCTCTCCGTGTTTTCCAGAAACAAGAATTAGAGAGAGAGAGAAAGAGAGAATTTTGTCGCCTTGGATTCTCATTTCCATTGTAGAAAAATCACAGCTTTCAGATTATTGGGTCTCACAATTTTCTGGGGAAGACTTTTTTTTTAAATCCAAGGAATTTTTTTTTTTTTGAGCAATTTGGTCCACATTTGGCTTTAAAGATCTGAGCTTTGAGGTCGGGCAAGTTTCTGGGTTTCATCAAACTATCCGAACGAGTTCGGTAGTTTTTTTTTTTTTTTTCCTTTTTTGTTTTTCTACATTGATGGGTTTGGTTTTGGCTTTCTCGAAACGCCATTGATTCGACAAAGAACAGGAAAAAAGAGGAAAGCCCCTGTTTCTCTCTCTCTGGTATTTCGTGTTTCTATTTTATCTCTCTACAGTCCCTTCTCTCTCTTGCGATTTGACTCGTGTAATGCTGGAGTCAGAGGCTTTTAAAGCAGTGTCTAGCGGCTTCTCCTCCAATTCCGTATCTCAGATTCACGAACAAAAGTCCTCAAAGATCTGAGATTTTTTTTCCCTTTTTAGTTCTGTACAAATTCTCAGCACAAAAACGAAAGATGATGAAGATGAGGACCAAAACGACAGGAATTTCTCAGATAAACGGCGGGTCAGCCGGCGGCGGAGCAGAGTCAACGCCGTCGGAGTGGGAGATGAGACCTGGAGGAATGCTGGTCCAGAAGCGCAGCGACTCCGATCACACCTCAGCTCCTCCGCCGACAATCAGGGTCAGGGTCAAGTACGGGTCAATCTACCACGAAATCCATATCAGTTCTCAAGCCACATTCGGTAAGTTTCAATTTTTCATTAGCACAATTGGTCAAGGAATTAAGGTTTTTGTTTTGGGTGTTTGATTTTTTTTTTTTTTTTATTGATCGATTGATTGCAGGAGAATTGAAGAAAATGCTGGTGGGTCCGACGGGTTTGCACCACCAAGATCAGAAGCTGATATACAAAGACAAGGAGAGGGATTCCAAAGCTTTTTTGGACATTTCAGGTGTGAAGGACCGGTCGAAGATCGTCTTGGTTGAAGACCCGCTTAGCCAGGAGAAGAGGTACCTCGAGATGCGGCGGAATGCGAAGATGGAGAAGGCGTCGAAGTCCATCTCCGAGATCAGCTTGGAACTTGATAGGCTTGCCGGCAGGGTAATATTTTTGTTGCGGTTTTGAATGTGTCAAGTTTTCTGTTTTTTGCTTTTTTTTTTTTTTTTTTTGGGTCATTGATCTTTAGTTGTGGGGAAAAAAAATGTCAGGTTTCGGCTCTTGAATCGGTTATTACTAAAGGCGGTAAAGTCGCGGAAACTGATGTGCTTAATCTGATTGAGCTGTTGATGAATGAACTGCTTAAATTGGACGGAATAACGGCGGATGGAGATGTGAAATTGCAGAGGAAAATGCAGGTAACTTGGACTTTATTTTTGGAATTCCAAGTTGTTGAATTTGATCGAAACTTGAATAAGATATATATTTGTGTTGAGCTTTATATGTCCATTTTACTATTTACTCACTGAGTACTATTATTAATGATGGTTCTTGAAGGTGAAGAGAGTTCAAAAGTATGTAGAAACTCTTGACATGTTGAAAATCAAGAACTCCATGCCTGCGAGCAATGGAGTTCATACCCCAATGCAAGTTCAACAAAGGCTGTCTGCCAATGGGCATAAACAAACACCACCAACAAACCAAGAGCCGCAGCAACCAAGGCATTTTTACTCCAATGGAAACAAGCCAAGAACAATTCAAGAGCAGGAAGCCAGGAGTTCGTATGGGAATTCGCCAAGGAGCTCGCTTGGGAACTCGCCGAGGAGCTCGGTTGGGAACTCGCCAACGCATCAGCAACCTCAGCCGCTGCCGCCTTCTAGGCATTCCACATCAGGGGCTGCAGTTGTCATTACCACGAATTGGGAAACATTCGATTCTGCCCCGGTTGCATCTCCGCCATCGGTCCCAACCTCTTCAACATTCACATCTGCCCCTGCGGCCAATAAGCCGGTCCAGCCTAGATTCACTTGGGATCTTCTCTGAGTTTAGCCATTAAAACAAAAAAACCACGTCTTTTGTTTTTGTGTGTGTGGGGATGTGTTTTGGGTTTGTCTCCTGTTGGTTTGCTATTCCCTCCTTGTCATTCTTTTCTGTATTTAGCAAATGTTTTAGGACCCCTTTTACTCTGCTCGTGATTATCTATTCCTCAGAAATAAATGGGGTTTTTCACTATAAGAGTGATTGTTATTCTTCTCAATCCATCCTTTTGAATTTCACAAGGTTTTTTTTTTTTTTTTTTTTTTGATAGTGATTGAATTGTCAATTTGTAGATTTGATACTTCGACAAATATTAGGAATTTTGCAGATGTGAAGGTGCTAAGGTGTATTCTGGAATTCCTGCAATCAAATATTATGAAAGAAAAAAAAATCTGTTACACCATCTCTCTTTCTGCATCTTTCTCTAAGGTTGTGGAGGTAAAAAAGGTCAACAAATCATGTTATAGGTGTTTGGAAGTTCTAAGCAAATTTGAGTTTTTGGGTTAAAAAAAGTGACCAAGTTTGAAGCATTTCTACACAACAGAAGTGCTTGATAAAAATTATTGCTCTATATTATACCTTTTTTTTTTGTTTGAATCTCTATATTATACCTTGCTTCCTGGGGGGACTACAAAATGACAAAAAGAGGGGCATAGATAATCGGGATTTCAGAAATCAAAATAACCAACCTCTCCAATGATATAACAACAGGTGGCGATAAAGTATTGGAGATGATATCATAACATGGATTAGCTTAAAGCCTTTTTAGGAAATGTTCTTTGGAGTGTGACTATCATTTTGGTAACTCCACTTTCCAAATTCAGAATGCTTTTCTCTTTCTTCGTACTTAAGGAAAGGTTTTTTGGGGACACTCCCACGACCCAAAAAACAATTTTCAAGAAAGTTTTTGGGGCTATAATGATAGCATATAGGTATAAATTTGGATATCCAATCTCTTGTTATCATTTTGCCTGAAAAAACTCATAGATCATAATGGGATTTACTTGAAACAACCACGTAAAATTTGAAAGACTTCAAAAAGTCCTTTTTTGGGTTTTTTTTCCAGTTAATTTCACTACCAATTGTCTTAAAACTTGTTATGGAATACGAACACTTGTTTTCATTTTAAGTTAGTTTGTTAGCTCTCTCTTTTATTGGACAAACTACTTGCAACAGAAGCCTTAGAGATCAGGCACATTCTCTTTTCCTGCAAGAGATTGAATTGATTAATCTCTCTAGATAGTCAGTTATAAGTTAAATTATATATTTTTCTTTGAGCTAAATATGGCACTTTTTTGACGAGTGTCCAAAGAAAAGAAGGTGATGGTATTTCTATTCTCCAATTAGGATCAAATACTTACTATGGCCGTCACCATATGAGAACACCAGACAATAATGATTAATTTCTCAAAGAAAAATATAACCAATTATATCAGACAACCACGTACAAAAAGGTCATCACCGTATAAAAGCACACGTTTCATTGATTAAGTAATGTATTATTATTATATTATATATAACGGAATCAAAATGTACCAAAGAGATCTCTAGCTTTAGCTTTTGTTAGAATAATAATTATAAAAGAAGGGTGAGAATAAAAGGTGAATATAAAAATGTACTGCACCAAAGTAAGAAAAGGGTCAGGCTAGGAATGCTGGAGCATACTTAGTCGCATCTTAAAAGGTAAATGTTTACTGTTCATGAGACGCTAAGAACATTCATGTCTAGTATTTTTGACCAAGGACAGCCTCATAAAACACATGATGTTATTGTTTTGAAGAGAAAAAAAGGGGAAATTTTTGTAAGAACTTTTATCAGCCGTGTAAGTTTTGAGATCATCCAATATGTTTAAAATATGTTTTTTTTTATATAAATTAGATAGTTAAAAAATAAATACCCACTAATGACTTTTTTTTTTTCTATCAACAAAACTGTCAAAAGAAAAAGAGATATTATGTTATGCACAGAATATTAATTAGCTTTTTGATGGCAACCAACTACTGCCTCAATATTTCAGCTGGATGAAATTTAATGCATGGATTTTTGGGATAGAAGAAATTAGAATTAAATAGTACTCTTTGTTTTCGAAACTGAAGCCAGTCAGTGGATAATGACCCAAATCATGAAACTACTTGAACTTGTGAAAAAAATTGCTTGCAGTGCTTGGAATGTTGATTGCGAAAGGACAAACGTTTTGTGATTTTATGTGCAGTTTGTTCTCTCTGGAGGTTGCTATATTACTTGTGAGAACCCAAAAAAAAAAAAAAAAAAAGAATGATAAGTATATGTTTTTTAGCTTTTAAATTTACAGAAAAAAAATAATTTTGAATGGATTTAACAGTTTTAAAATTGGCAGTATCAATGAGGGTCCATATCAAATAAGTCGCTGAAAAAAATATTACATTTTAACAAAGATTAAAAAAAGTCAACAAGTAAATGTTAAATGGTAAAAAAAAAAAAAAAGAACACCTTGTTTTCTTTAAATTTGACTGCTAAAATGTTTAGCCCTTTCGATAGGTTTTTTTTTTTTTAATACCCACCAGAGAAATTGCCAAAGAAAAGATGGGGTAAGAGCAAAAGTCATTAGACTTGCCTTTTCAACCGATAGGCTTGCTAATAGAAGAATTAAAACTTTTCCTTTTTGAAAGTACTACAATAGTTAAAACTAGCTAGGTAAAGATGGTGACTTACAAATTCTTATCCACATTTTGGGCAATTTGAAGAAAAGTTCAATAAAGAAAATAATGGAAAGTCAATCATTATGACACCGGCGAGTGAAATTTTAGAATAATCCTTGATGCGTTACTGTAATTTCCTTTGCCTTCTGTATTTCAATGCAAATTGAGCGAGCATAGGTAATTACTTTTGACAGCTCCTATCAAGTTCAAAGCTAAAAAGGGGGAAATATGTAGGAAAACAAATTTACTGGAATATTCTCAGTCCGGCTGTGAGTCTGGGTCTATGGCGGGCCGGGGCTAAGGCTTTAGCCCATAACATATGAGTAACTGTATTCTAATTCAAATGGTTACACACACTAATACCGATGAGAGTCATCTCATTGCACAAGAACATCTAACCCCTGTTATCAACCGGTTTCACCAGTAAATTCTAATCAAATACAATGTATGTCGAGTTCTGTGAAGAAAAATAGACAAGGCATACTAACAATCGAGCATCGATATGACCATTTCAATAGTTCCACTTCAAAACTCCGATCGATTGAGGCTAAGGGACTTGTATCACAACAATCACTGTACTTTCATGAAGGATGGGTTAGCTAGAGAGATCATGATCCATTTTTTTAAGAGAATTTTAAAACATTATTTTAACATGATAGAAATAAGAAAATGATGTCTTTATAATTCCTTCCTAATTCTCTGGTGCCATTAACCAAAGATAATTCTTTTGAATACAATTTGCAAGTTGTTATTAATCTTATTTTTGTAGGATAATTTATTTTTATTTAATTATTTTAAATCAAAGATATTTACTGTTTTTAGTTAATATATTATCAATGTTAGTAGGTCTCACAACATAATACCAACTGATAAAGAATAGTTATTATTAATAGTACTATTTAGTATGAACGTGGTTCGCAAGCATTTCCTTATTATTTATACTTTTATAATAGCAAACCCTCCGGGAAAAGTTTTGCAATAAACGACTTACGTTTGGAACTTATTTGCTTTAGTCCCAAAAAAAGGCATGACGTTCACAAATGATAGTAAATATACACCGTTCATTTTAATGTTAGCTTAAAGTAAAATAAACAAAATCTCTCTCTCTCTCAATTATAATTTTAAATTTATATATTCACATGATAATATTAAATAAATAAAAAAATTTACACCAAAAAAATCATTGGTTAATAATTAGATAATACTTACAAGTTTAGGTTTTTCCATCAAATAATTAAGAAATAATAATCTAAGTTAACGGATTCTATGACGTCCGTAAGGGGCGTTACAGTTATATAGAGAGAGAGATTTTGTTTATTTTACTTTAAGCTAACATTAAAATGAACGGCGTATATTTACTATCATTTGTGAACGTCATGCCTTTTTTTGGGACTAAAGCAAATAAGTTCCAAACGCAAGTCGTTTATTGCAAAACTTTTTTCCGGAGGGTTTGCTATTATAAAAGTATAAATAATAAGGAAAATGCTTGCGAACCACGTCCATGCTAAATTAATAAACAAAATCTCTCTCTCTCTCTCTCTCTATATATATATACACACACACTAGCATATAAACATGTTTTGCACCTGTTTTACGAAATAATGGTCGTTGTAATATAATCAATTAACTTTTTTGAAGTACTAATGAATTAACTGCTAGATGATATAGTTCTTAAAAAAAATTAATAGTACATTATTTTTTGATATATAATTAAATCATTTTTTATTTTTTGATATATAATTAAATAATTTTTTCTCTAACTACTCTTCTGGAGTTATGGTTTTTTGAACGCTTCTTAACAATCTCATTCCTAATTAGTTAAAGGCCAAAATTCTAATTATATCAATTGACACAATTAATATATCAATTTGTTGTTTTTCTTGAACTCAAAAAAGAAAAACAAAAAGAAACCAAAATTAGATTGAAATGTAAATCATAGACTAACTAAAAACTCGTTTTATATATTGTTCTCTATTTATTATTAGTTCATTTTTTTTTCTACACTTTCTTTCTTCCAGTATTTTCCATACTTTTTTCCAATATCTCAATCATTTTAAACATATTTTTTCTTCGTACTATTTTTACTTTTTTTTTTATTTTCTCCTGCCTCATAATTTATCTTCTCATTTTCACTCCATATTTTATGCTGAATTTGTCTACGTGTTGTTTGTTTTGTCAAGTTACGTGTACAAAAGATGAAACACAACAGCAGTAAACCGCTTCCAAAAGTATTTATGCAGCAGAAACCAGCCAAGCAGCCATGTTCATCGTGCCTTATATATATATATATATATTATAGGAGAATATATATATATATAATGATATTTTTTAGTATGGGATTTCTTCCTTAATCCATCCCATGTGTATCACCTAGTGCCAGCACAATCGGCCTAAAATAAACAGAAACTCGATTTTTTAAACCAACCGTATCGAAAACCAAATGATTTGCCAAAGAAAAAAAAAAAAAAAAAAAAAAAAGACTCATCGTCTTCTTTGAGAAACCATGTGTCGTTTATTGAGTACGGTTCACTTGAAAACGACATGATTTTGCCAGAAAAGTAAACTAAGCGTCGTTCACTTTCTAAATACCAGAGAATTGCCTGCATTTCTTCTTCTTGCCTCCTTTCTGCAATTCTGAACCCTCCGTTAATTTTGAAAACAACTTGTCGTTTGAACTATTAATCGAAAAAACTACTTCTCTATCTGTAGTTTTTTTTTTTTTAAAAGCAACCGATATAAAAAACACGTCTAGGTGTAGATTTCTCAAAGACGACATGATTTCAGCGTGAAAGATAAACGACATGCCGTTCTGGATTTCCCGTATAAGAGGCCATGAGTTCCCATTCGGTTTAAAAAAGCTACATATCGTTTAATTTCATGTCAATTTTCAAACGACAATAAATTATGCACGCCGCTAAGAGTAGGAAGAGGTTATACTGTTCTTGCAAAAGAGTTCTATATCAACCACTTGACGTTTGTTATATATCTACCCTCTCAAACACGTCCGCTTGATGCTGGTACCGCAAACGACATGGTTGTTTGCAGATATATAAGGGACATGTCGTTCAGGTTTTATAATAACAGAGACTTCGGTTTGCAATTTGCTTTTGGTTTGAACAATAACAATTATTGTTGTTATTATTATTATTTTTTTGGGAGAAGATATACTTTTTGGGAAGAACAAGATACTCGACTGTACCTAGCCTTTCAAATTTTTCAAAAAGCTACACGCAGGTTAGATTAACAAGAATGTCGTGTCGTTGCTCCAAACTACTATTTTGTTAGAATATAATTGTCCTTTATTTGACATAAACAAACAAAAATTATTCATTTTCACCTCATAAAGTTAAAACCCTAATACTCACAAAACTATAAGCCTTAATTTAGTTTGTAATGTATTTTTTAGATTATGTCTTACTATTTTTATTAGTAACAAGATTATAAACCTATAAGATTAAATAGAATTGCTTTAAACAAACATGTTCAGATGTCGCTTTCTTGAAAACGGCATGATTTAAAACAGAATAAAAGGAATATTAGTTTTTAAAATTAGTATGTAAAAGAAAAATATCATTTTTAGCATATCAAGTTGATTTTTTTGTACACAAGACCTGTTTTGGTCCTCTTTTTTTTTTTTTTTTTCTCTTTTTTATTTTTCCAGTCTGAATTTAAGGCAAAAATTACTGAAATATTATTTACTAACATTTTTTATATTTTTTTAATTTGAATATATTAAAGAAGAGGTGAAAAGATATAAATCATATTTCATGTAAAAAAGAGGCTTCAAGGTATCCAATAATATTTCTAAAACATGAGAATGTAGTTTTAATATTATTAAAATAGAGGATACATTCATAAGTATAAAAAATATGTACTAAAACGACCTTTTCCCCTACGTTTATGACATCAGCTACCTGAATTTCATGATAATTATGAAAAATATGCTTTAAAACGACCTTTTTCGTTGTTTAAAACTACTTGAATTCCGTTTTTCGAAAACATGTCGTTAAATTGCTCTTAAATTTTCAAACAACATGGAAAGCAACACGTTATTTAAATTCACATAAACGACATATCGTTTGTTTTTTAAAAGCTGCCGTTTATCAGGAAAACAAAATCAATTCCCGGGGGCTTTTCAAGAAACATAAACGACATGCAGTTCTGGGTTTCTAAATTTGGAGACGAGTTCCTTCGGTTTCGAGGTAGCAACATGTCGTTCAGGTACACGTCAATTTTGTAACTACGTAGAAGATATGTCGTTTTAGATCGCCTTAAAAGATGTGTCGTTTTAGATCAGTATTGTTTATTTGGGAAAGAATTTTTATCATTTTTTTATTTTTTATTTTTTTGAAGATTCAAATCTTTATCTTTAGGTGAAGCTAAGTGTGCATTTCCTACTTAGACTATGCCTACAACCACGACTTGCTATCATTTTACTAACATGTATTATTTGAACATTATATCACCTTGACATAATTACTTTATTAAGAAAATTTTATGAAGATACCTCGCCGTTTATCATTTTAATAAAACGATGTAATAATATAGAATTATGATATTTATTATTATTTTTTTTCATGCAGCATTACTAATAAAAAGTACCAGATACAGATACAGAAGAGTTCTTTTTTTCCTCCTTTTTGTTTTTTTCTTTCGAGAAAGCCTACTATAGAGTTTGAACTCTACAAAAGTAGAGTGCAAAAAAAAGAAGCTTTTTACGGTGACATCTTTGGTATTATGTTAGTTATGAGAATGAATATCATTTTTGGCAATATTATACAACGAAAAAAAGTTATCCTCAAAATTTAGCAACAAATTAAGTCCAAAGACAACTATAGTAACTTAATATAAACTAAAACAGAAACTCATGATATCTCAGTACACACACAGTATGAACTTAAAGAAAAAAACAACCACTGTGCTACATGCAAATTATAGAGTAAGCGCAAAAGTTTTTTTTTCCCTCGTTTTTTTTTTTTTTCTGTTTTTTGTTTGAATCATGAAAAAGCTTGTAATACTAGGCATATAGCCAGCCCAAACTATTAATTCAAGAAATCTGGGGCCATAAAGCACTGCAACATCCAAGAAAACAGAAATTGCATTTTGAGCTCTATTAATCTAGACGGGGCCACACAAAAAAAGAAAAAAAAGAAAAAAAAAAGAGGGAAAATAAAATTCAACCAAGTAATCGTTACCAACAAGAAATGTGTTAAGATTTCTCGACTGGAATTCAAAGAGCCTGACCATCTTATCGTCTCTTTTCTTACTGTATACATGTTCCTTCCTTTCAAAGAAACCATTATCGGATCACAAGCATGACGTCAAACGCGTGTTTGTAAATGCCGACATCTTATTTCTTTCGTGCATAGATTTTTCAAAGGCACCTAACGAGCCAAAATTCATGAGTAAGAAATAATATGAACAAAAATATTATTTTAAAGAATCATGAAAAGTCATTTTGTTTGATGTATATGTGTTTCAGAACACATGTTCGTTGCCGACTCTATTACTCAATTAAGTCTAAAGTGTACAGTTTCAAACTCGTGACCATTACTGTAAGTCCATAAAGTGCTCAATTATTATTATTATTATTTTTTTGCAATTCATGCTTAGCTTACTCACATAATTATAGCGGGGACTTCTATTGTGATATCGAAAAAATAATCTATTATTACGTATTTTTTTTCAGTCATCATATTTGCATAAAAGGTTATTTTTATTAGATTGAATGGTCGAAAACAAAGTCATATTGATGGAATCTGCATAATAAAAAGGCCAAATTATAAAGACTGAGAGTGAGTGATGGCCTTTTCAATATATATAGCTAGCCGGCAATAATGACTAATACTACTACCCCGAGCAAAGCTTCTCATTGCCAGCTTTTAAATTTTTGAAATATATTGGTCGCTTATTCGCTTTGAAACAATCAGTGTCAAGTGATACAAATGGGGCACTACCCTTGGTGAAACCCTACGGAAAGGGATTGAAACCAAACTATATTCCATATATAATACTGTTTGCCAGCTCTCTATGCAAATGGTAAAAGAGAGAAAAAAAGTCTTTTTTTTAGGCTATCCATCGTGTGTTTCCAATGTTCATAACATGGTGCTCCATCGTGTAATTATATTGGCACGAAAGCGATTGGTCACGGAATTGCATGCATATTGTGTATGCAAATATATATAAATATATACGTATTATATATACACACAAAAATGCATATATGTATGTATAGCATATGCTACAATGCGATATTCCCGAACTCCGTGCAAAGTCAATTTTTCTATTATCTTGTCCGAAAATAAGTATGACTTATCTCAATGACCCACAGATTTACCCTAGACAAAATCCGTGATGCATGATTTTACTCGTGAAATATAGATATCCTTGGGGTTTTCCTCAAACTCAAACGATAAAGAAAAAAAATTGTTGAAAAGAAATTAAGAACCCTTTTCAAAGGTTGTCATGATACTATGGGCACACTCAAGCTACACAATGTAACTTTAAACTCAGATTATTAAAAGTTTGGTAGGTATGACATTATGTTGTTACATTCACATAATCTTCAAGTTGGTTAGTAAGACTTCTATTCTGTCTACTTTTGTTGTTTGAAAGGTAAAAGATTATAGGCAATTTTTCTAGTGCAAACATAAATAGACAGAGTCTATTTGGAAACAAGATATTAGAATTTGTAGTTAGAATTTAAAAATTATAGTATACGAGAGATTTACACTATAGCAAATTTTTGTTTTTTCACTATAGTATGTGAAAGCTTTACACTGCAGCAGATGAAACTTTTTAGTTTAAATAGATTTCCCAAACAAAGGCATGTTTATCGGTAGACATCTCTCTTTTAGTTAGCAATTAAATTTGCAAAAAAAAAAGGAATTTTAACTAATCTTAACGATTTCAAAACGTGCACTACTTGTGGAGTTTCTGTTGAGAAAATCTCACATCAGTTGTGAAAGAGATTGGTGGTTAGTCTATAAGTGGAAGGAAAGCCTCACCTGTTGAGCTAACTTTTAGGGTTGAGAAGGCACAAAACCATCCAACATTGATATCAAAGATAGGTCAGCCAACAAGTCTCATCCCAATCAGGGAAAACTGGTCTATGGTTATCCGACACAGAGTTGGTTGTAGAAGAGGCTAGTGGTCATTTTATAAGTGTAAGAGAAAGCTCCACTCTTTGAGCTAACTTTTTGGGTTGAGCAAGCTCAATACCACCTAATAATTTCTCCCCGAAGAAGTCTCGAAGATTATTAGGCTGTTTAAAACTTCAGTTGTAATTGATATTTTAAGTTTAAGACCTATAGAATGTGAGAGCATGTAAGAGCTTTACATTGTGTTATTTTTACTTTTTACTTTTTACAATATTTGCTAAGAGCATTATACTATTCATAATTAAAATTGATAAGTTGAAACGGAAGTTCTAATCAGGGTTTATATATATATTCACGTGAGGGAGCAAAATTTCAAAGGGCGTTCAAGTAGTACCATTAGAAACAGTGTCTAGTTGTGGAATCAGTGTAAAACCTTGTGTTCTAGATCATGTGGGTCGGTAGGATTTATACATACAAGGCCAATCTGATTAATATCATGAAGACTCATTCGAAACCAAAAGTTGGAACAAATTTTCTCGCACACTTATCAACTTTTCATTAGTAAATAAGGAGGCCCAAGTTGACACGGAATCTAGGCCCATGTGGAGAGCAAAAGTTTGTCCTGAAAACGGCTGACGGCCGAGCCTAGATCTCGCCGGCATTTTGGATATTCCTTTTAGGTTCGGAGTCGTTTCATATCCGAGCCTGTAGCTTCGGGTCCCTATTGCTTGAATGAGCCGTCTATGTCTCCATGGGAGGATGCTAGTGCCTTTGTTGTTGCCATTATCCCCGTACGAACGACACCCACTACCCAAATTCTCCTTCTTTGTCCTTTTCTGATCTCTTCTTTCATTTGATTAATGTGGTCCCACAATTTTGAAAATGACCAAATATTATCACATTACTATTCACTTTCCTGTATGCTTTTCTCAGAGCAATATCCTATTCTTTCTTACTTTTAGCATCCTAAGATTATCTTCTTCTTATTTTTTACGCTTTTCTTGTTAGGTATTTATCTTTTTAAACTGACACTAAAACAAATTTTTTATGTTTTGTATAATGATCGCCAAGACGTTCTTGTGATTACCAACAGCTGTTGGATAACGTTAGGATAATGCAGTTATGTCTTTAATAGTGCTTGTTTCATTATCTTCTTGGGTTAATCTTTTCGTGTGCAAAATAATTCCTATTTTTTAAGATGTTTTCGTATTTCCTAAGGAATTGGTGGTTTAATGGGCACGCAATTTGCATGTCTTTATATTAGAACGAGTGCATTATAAGACTATTCTTTGTGTAGTGGATCAATACAAATCCTTTGCCTCTTCTTATCTCTTCACTTAATTTAAACACGTACATTCCTTTTAATTTTACTATTTAAATAAAAATTATAATTAATATATTCAATAGCCTAATACTGTTGAACTCGACTATAGTTACACGCAAAAAAGTGAAAAATGTCCCGTCTAAGAGAAAGCGGGTACACATTCAATATTCATCAACACTTGGAAAGATAAACACAACTATATATATGTATATGTATATGTATATGTGTATATATTATTTTACTCTATTCATTTCATGGCAGGCACAAAGTGAAATTCAAATTGCCCACAAATGTAGAAAACGTCACAAGAGAGCGCTGCCAAGCCGACGTGATAATATATGACTTTGCACGCACATACTACGTGTTAACCATTACCTTTATTTGTCGCCTTTTTGGACATAAGAAGTGTTTTACCTTTCCTTACTTTTCTTCTTTTCCCCCTACTAGATATACAAACATAAAAAAAAAATATATATATATATATATATATATATATATTCAAAAGAGAAGAAAAAAAAGAAAGTTAAGCTCTTTGAAGTAGTGATGATGCAGCTGACTTTAGTTCTTTTTTTAAGCTTTGATTTGAAACTCAAACTAAAGCCACTAGGCGGGTATAATACAATGCACAAAGAAAATTATAATGTCGGCGCGTGATTCTGGAACGTTCAGCCGCAGCCGTGGGATAGGAGGCACCTTACCACATATAAGGCTTTGTTCGACGGGACTTTTGAAAACCTATGGTGTTTTATTCTTATTTAGGCATTTACATTTTAAATATCAGTTTAAAATCACTATTTAAACTTACACAGTTTATAACTCACAGTTTAAACCATAAATTTCTAAACCAGTCTATTCCAAACCTATGCTCCAAGTGAACTCTAGGCTTTTAAAAAAGCTTCCAATCAAAGTCATAAAATGTGACGCTTCAAAAAGTTCTTCCAGATAGACTTTTGAAATTTGTATAAGAGTTTTAATAAGGCATTGTAAATTTTATTGAAACATTTTTATTAGATTGAAAAATTTTAAAATAATTTTGACGCACTTAAATTCTTTTAAAAATATTCCAAAAACTTATTAAAAAATAATAGTTCATACTAAAAGCACAAGCAATAATACTTTCAAACATGCTCATAATATACATACATACATACACACACATACGTGCTAAATATTGGGACATATTTTTGATGATTATGAGATGTTAAAGGTGTTAAGAAAGTAAGTTAAAACTCAAATATTATACTACCTAAAAATTTTATATTGTTGCATTTTTTTTTACTTTGTAACATATAGACAATTAGAACTAAAAAAATTCTAACTTGCTTCGTTTTGAGAAGGATCAGAATAAGGGCGGGGCGGCAGCTAAGCATGAACTCTTAACCAACAACGTAATCTCACAAGGTCGTGGACTTCAATGCTGACGCACTTTGAGTGGTCGCTCACGTGTGCAAGCTTTACTAATTAAATATACCCCCACTAAATTGCTTGCCTTTTAAGAAGGGTCGTGTTGGGATCTCCACCACTAGTCTTGTGGCTCATGGAAATGAGCTATGGGTTTTTAGTTCTTCGTGACGCTGTGGAAATTGACCGTATATATAATTAATGTTTGCCTGTTAAAGGGATATTTATCTTGTTTCTAGAAACCGGAAGTATTTTTTTTTTTTTGTATTAGAATAAAAGTAGATTAGATATATGTTTTTATTGTACAACGACGGTATTCTTTAAATTTCTAAATTGTTCCAATATCACGTGTCCCTTAATTGTTCTCAATTGATCATCTATGCTAGTGCTCTGAAATATATCATCCAACTTAAGATCAATAATATAGTATGGAAAGAGATTAAAATATCCTCTTTAATTGGAAAGCAAAAAATTGAGTCTTTCCAATTAAAGAGGATATTTTAAAGAATGCATTAATATAAAGAAAAAGGATATATGAATAAAGATTGACGTGTCTTTATACTAATTTACACAGCCCTTGTTAGGTTCTCGAAAGTAATTGAATTATCGAAGTGTCAAACTCCTTCTCTTGGAATTAAAAGATCCGAGTCTTTCCAAATTACCAACTAGACCATGAGATGCTAGCGAGAGGCTAAAGCTTATTTTAACAGGCACACACACTTATACATGTATACACATATATACATGCATATATGATACATATATGTATGTATATATCGAGTATCGTGAATAATTTCAAGGTTGGTCTTAGCGGTCCTTAAAAGGTAGTTATAGTTTATAAACAGAATGATTGGTAAAGAATTAATAGGCACTTTTAAGCGAACTTAAAGGACAAGAACTTTTTGAAAGATTTGAGTCTTGCAACAGTGCATAAAATGTATCAAAGATCAATAATTGCATTCTTGCTCCAAAAAGACAGAAATTGTTGCTTCATGGTTCTTGAGAAATTATCGGAGTTGCTATTTTAAGAAAGAAATTAAACAACTACTCTAGAGAAGAAAAAGTCATTAAGGGGAAGGATTTGAATATGAGAAATTCTTTTCGGTTGCTTTATTTCGTTTGGTTTATTTTTGGTTTAAGTCTTACTTTATTTTTCTTTAGTTTTTTTTTTTACGTTTTTAGTTTTTGTATATATATATATTCGTTTTTTTTTTTACGTTTTTAGTTTTTGTGAATATATATATATATATATATATATATATATATATTCGTTATTCTTCTCCAAAATTATTTCTATGAGTGGATATTTTAGGGCGTGAGTTGGCTTCTAATCACCTAGGGTGCTGACACGTGAGTTGGCTACCATAGGCATTGATCTCTTTGATCTATATATACATTTTTTACACATTAACTCTGAAAAAAAAAAGAAAGACAAATATAATTGTTTACGCATGATTTGCAGCGCTATCGTGCATGATTGATATTTCGTTATCTCCAACATGAGAAAAATTAGAAAAAAAATATAAAAGACAGCAAAATAGTCAATATCTAATCTCCAATAATCATATTCTGGTCTCAGTTGCTTTATAGCTTGTCAATTTTATATTCCTATTCTTCCACCTCAAGACGGATGGTTATGACTTGATATATATATATATATATATATATATATATTGATCACTTCTTTAATGGATTTTATTGACCGTCTTCTTTGTTCCTTAGCTCATTCGGCCACTCATTACTGCTTAAAATACAGAAATTCAGTTCTATCTCACATATTTATTTGAATTTGGTTATCTGGAACTCATATTAAATAAGTTGGTTGATTAATTATATTCCGTTATATATCATAATGAGATGAAACTATCTTTTCAATAATGACGCTAATTCTCTGGCTTATGTGACGGTTATTAACGGGTAACGAATATTATTTCCATTCCTTAAATATTAATCTTCCTTTTTCCCCATGTGAAAGGGACTTGGATTTGTATTCATGTACCTTTGGTACTCGCAAAAGATATCAAATCATGTGTCAACCAGGTAAAAATGCATGGATGATTGCATCATAAGTACATATTCCATGCACTGATTATTATAAAATCTGGATTATAAAATATGCTATGGTGACATAATTGGTAATTTCTTTAGTAAGAACCAAAAAAGATATTTGCTTGTGAGTATCTATCTTTCAACTTATATATTTGAAAAAAAAAATAATTTTGATTAGATTTAACAACTTTAAAACGTGCACCACCAATAGAGCTCTCACCAGACAAGGCTCGACATAGTTACATATATATATTTTTTTGTTTTGGAAAAGCAAGCTAGAATGCTAGATAGGGTAAACGTCTTAGTTCGGGTTAAAATTTAAAAGTATAAACCGTGGGGCTCCCCAATCTATATGTAAATTGATTTAATGCTTTTGTTGTACTTATTTCAAATTGTTGCTTAAGATGTATTTCTCCACCAATTCCTCCTGAAAAGAAGGAGCACAATGCAAAGCCTAAAGAAAGAAAGAAAGGAAAGAAAAGAAAGGAGGGAAAAAAAAGAATCTGTACCCACTAAAGAGAGCAAAAAAAAAAAAAAAAAAAAGAATCGAAAATTGGTCAAAGATTCTGATAAATTTGAGTGTATGATGAGAGGAAAAGATGGTCTTTGCCTTTTCATGGTGTCCAAGAGGCCCATGTTGACACGGAATCGCGGCCATTCAATATTGTCAAGGAAGCAAAAACATTTGACCCGCCACTTCAACTTTGGCTAACCAACTCTTTATGGGCTATTTGGAAACTGAGTATTACAAAAAAAAAAAAAAAAAAAAAAGAAGAAGCTTAAGTTCGTATTGTAATTATAATTTAAATTTTATGAGAAAAAAATATTGTAGTGACATAAGTTTGAACTAAAATTTTTTTCAAATAGGGTTTTGTTTAGTAACCTAGTTGAAATTTTTTTGTTTCAAATAATTTTTAATAGCTACAGTATAAAACTCTCACATACTATAGTCTAAGGTAAAATTTTGTTATAGTGTAAAGCTCTTACATGCTTCAGTGTCTTAGTTTCGACTTGTTAAACGGAAGATTATTTCTTAAGAGTAATATTAGCTATATTAGTTCTAATTATATTTTTTAAACTAATTTTTGAGTTGTTATAAACTTCTACCAATAAAAAGAATGATGAAATTAGTATAAGAAAATGCGATGCCCTCCTAAAAATTGTTCTTTTTGTAGTAACCAGATTATTACCCAATCAGCCCTAGTTCTTGTAACGTACGGTGACCGCGGCTATTCCACCAGTAACGTCACTTGCCGTAATTTGTAAACTACCAGGACAAACGGCCAATTTGCAGTCACGACTCGTGATCATTTAGTCCTGCCTGCCTCTTCCTTTTTTTTTTTTTTTTTGAAAATTAAGGAGTTTACACACAGAGGAGTTAATAAGTTAATGATCTTAATTGATCACTGCATTCTTGACTCCTTTTTTATGAATATAATTAACAATGATGAAATTCACAATAGGACCATAATTGGTCAAGTTGTACATTGTATTCTCAAGGAGCTCTTATTTTTTGTGAGTAAGAATACATGAAACTACTAGTCATGATAATTGATAGTTAATAACGAGTCATGATTAGTAATGAGTAATTAAGCATATATGAAACAACTAGTCATGATAAGTAAGCATTGTTACTTATAAAAAGATTCAAGTATATATTAAAATTAACTATATACTTATTTGTGCAGCCTTAAGAAAATGAACTGTAAGATGATTAGAAAAACTACATTTATTACAATTATTTTTAAAGAAATAAAAACCAAATTATACTTGTGACATTATTTTTGTGATTAGGCTTGGCAACAGCTAAGAGCTCTCCCCATGATATGATTGATACATCATACATATAAATCTACATGTCTTGTCAATTTTTTTGCAAAGTTTTTTTAAGGGTTATTTTGAAAAGTTTCGGCTAAACGGCATCTAGCTTTCTCTCTCTCTCTCTCCCTCTCTCTTTTATTTTTCTTTATAACATAGCTATTTTTATTTTATTTAATTATTAAAGTTATTCAGCTAAATGGTATATACATATGTATGGCTAGCCAGCTATTTTTCCTTTGCAGCACATTACCGATTTTGACTTAGATGGTCGGTATGCGTCATTGTCGAATTATTGGAAGGTTCATTTTGCAATTTAGACAAATGAAAATGAACATGTGCAGAACCATCTCGGCCATATAAATATAGATTCCTTGTAAATATAACTAATCTAATTGATATCTCGATCGGAGAGTGAATCACTAATAAGCTGACGAAGATACAATGTAATTAACTAAAGAGTATAAAGAGTGCTTAATTATAGCATTAAGTAGTATAGATTACACACCATATCAATGACCTTGCAGAACGAAATTGGGACAACGTGCAAAACGAAATTGCAAAAACTAAAAAGCTTGTTGCGTAAGAGCATCTCTAATGTAATGCTAAATTGGTAATCTAATTACAAATTTAGAATTTGAGTGTAAAAAAGCACTCTTTAATACAAAGTCATTTTAATGCTAATTTGCTACAAAGTTTAGCATATAGTAAATTTGACATTTGATTCCTATTAGCCGTTGGTAGATTAACTTTTTTTTGCTTTAACAATTACAATATTTTTACATTTTAATTATATTTAATATTAAAAGTTTATTTTTATAAGTTTTAAGGTTTAATAATTATAACAAAATGTAAATATGACATTTTAAATAGCATTATGCATTAAAAGAATACATCAAATATGATATCTTTATACTTTTTAACAACAAATAATATTAACATTAGTATTTATATTGCAGATGGTGTAACATAACTTTTACGGATAAAAATTGAGAGTTATATTTAAATTATATAGGTGGTGACTTTCACCAGTGACAAGTTCCGTGATGTGAGACTCAAAGCGTGTGTGTGTATTGCTTTGGTGAGCCCATTGTCTTCTTTAAAGATAAAACGTGGTCCCAAATACTATTGGATATCTTCTTTCAAGTTAATTTCAACCATCGATAAATGTCGATGGATAATTAGATTTATCACGTACAAGTACTTTCTTTTTCCCTTATAGGGTCAACAAAAAACTAACTTTTTGTATTAAAGTAAGTGAACTGTCACAAGATTTAAGTTTTGATTTGCTCAGTTCTTTGATTGTCAATTGCATGGTCTTAGTCTGTTAGAGGAGGTGAAGATGTGTTTCATTTTCTCCCATTTTAACACGCAGTACAATTATAATACTACACAAGGTACAAGCAAAATCACATGATAACAAGTGGCCAGTTTGGTCATAGATTTTAAAAAAACGTTTGAATAAAAATTTAATTGTGCAAAAACAACACTATAACTAACAAGTTTAAATTTTGATTGAATTTATAAAACAAGCTAGACATAAATCTAATTGCATATGTATGTATATATATATATATGTATATATAAGGGCTTCCCTTTAGAATGGCTCTCATTACAAATTAGTTGAACTTGTACTTTCAAGCCAACGAGATTAGGTACATACAAAGAAAAAAAAAACCTAATATAAGACCAAACAAAAAAAATCTTTGGACCCTTTTTTATTTTCGAGGTAGATATTATCTTCAACAAAATAATAGACTTAAACAAAAAACAACAAAATCAAAAACTTTGCTTATGTTCAGTTAAAATGAATACATATCCATTAATGACTATGAGTGAGGTGGTTTTAATTCAAACAATGCAAAGCGTTTGAATTTTCAAAAAAATATTAAAAAAAAAAAAGGACAGACGACCAAACCATTAGTTCCTCTCTGCCGTGCATGTCGTCCTTCAAGCGTGGGACAGTGTGACAATGAGCATGTACATGCTTGCTCAGAATGTCACATGTAATGCTCTATAAAAGTTGCTCTCGCCAACAAGTTGCCGCTTTTATTCCAATTACATTAACAAGTACAAAATCAGCTTCGCTTTTTGTTTTCTGAAAATATTGGTAAAATTCTGTTTCCTTCAATAGTCTTTGGAGAATTTATATGTGTAGCTTAAAATGCACATTCTTAGGTCTTTATAATTCCAATATGTAGAGAATATTTTATAATAGTTTTAACAGTCCTTTGGAGAATGACATGGACTTCAACACAAGATATGACGTTAACGGCTGCGAAATATCCATTCTTCCAAGTCTTTGCAGCTTTTGAATCACACCTTTGATCGCACTCAGGCAAATTTTTTTCCTAATCATGCATTATTTGATAATTAAACACTAATTAATTAATTTAATTAATGATGCATCTTGATCAATTTAATAATATAGCTGGTCACATGTGAATAGGCTTAGCTAGGTTAACTACTGATGATCATTTGATTAGTTATAGTTGACAGACTAGCTAAATTAACGGCTTCGAATCTATAATTAGACTAATTAATAAATACTAATATTAGTGAAACAAAGTTAGTAATAAACGTGGTCATGTTTTGTAATTAGTTGGAATCCTGGACCAGCTTGTTAGCATAATATTTTTGTGTCCACAGTTTTGAAAATCTTCTAGCTGTATTAGCACATGCTTTCTATACGATCTTCACATGACATGTGAGTTAGTTTATGAAAAAGATAAACTAATTTATGAAAGACATTTTATAAAATAAAATGATGATTGCTAAAAAATGGAAACCTATAGTGCAGGTGTTTATTTAAAATAAATAATAATAATAATAATTGCCAATGATTTTAAAAATCCATATATTTCATATTGCTAACATAATTGACAAAATTTTCCTAAAACACGTTTGTATAAGTAAATATAAAAAATGATAATTATAGACATAATCTTACGGTACCTCTATAAACTTTCTAATCTAAAAATGATCTAGAGTTTTGAACTCCTGTTTATAAAATATATCTAATATAAGCATGATCTATTAATTTCTTCTCGTGAGACTTTGCAAATATAACATTCAAAAAATGAAACTTTCAGACTTAGTCTAATGTAATTCTATGATCACATCTATTAAGGTAGAAGTGTGGAGTTAAATTCAAGAAATTAACAATATCTCACAAAAAAAAAAATCGTTAAATAAAAACATTCAACCAGCCTAATTTCTCATGATAACTTTGCATAACATTTAAAAGTGAATCGTATGCGTAAAAATCTCATAAGAGAATCATCAAACATACATGGGCCAATCAAATTTGCCAATGAAAGAACAAAAGAAAAAAAAAGGAAAAGCATATATATATATATATATATATATATAAGAGGAAAAACTTGCACATAAAAACAAGTGGACCGTGCATGCACCAAACCAAATCTTGGAGAATTTGTTTATGCGTGCGCAGCCTCGTTAACATCCATGCATGCAGACCATATATATATATATATATATATATGTACACCTGTATACATATATACACATGCAATCATTAATCTTACATGATAAGGCAATCTTAGTACTACGCTTCTTATATTTTTACAGTATATAAAAAAGCTATGTGCAACGTAATCATTACCTTCTCTGCAAACAATGTTGTGCAGTGTGTACCTTAATTCGCATACATATATATATATATATATATATATAAAGAGAGAGAGAGAGAGAGAGAGAGAGCTAGCTGCATGAATTGCGCCATTCTTATTTAGTAGCTCCAATGCACTTCTCACGGTCTATCTGTCTCGTACGTGCTCTAAGCATGAAGTGTGGTAGTATGAGGATTTTATATTGCGTTTTTAATTTCGAATTATGACATACATTTCTCAATTAGTAGTTAAGCAGACGGTTGAATGGTGATATTTTATATTATTCTTAATTATTATCATGGTCAACTATTTATTAATATTCTTAATTTTGTCAGTGTTGACATCATCACATTCGTCATAATTTTATTATTATGATTTTTTCTATAATATTCATATTTTTACCAATTTCTTTACGTTGTTTTTATTTATTTTCCCCTTTCTTTTATGTACTTGATTATTGTTTATTAATTATTCTTTTTGAAGTTGCAAACATGGATTAGCTGGAATTTTCTTCTTGAGCTTTTTTATAAATTGGTACAAATTGGTACTCATTGGCCTGTTAGCTTGATATATATGGGACGGCCGCCGCAGTCTCTATAAATAATGTATAACATTAATTTGACCAATTTTTGGCCATAAAAAAATAGTGGACTTCGCTCAGGTCAACGTAATTCATGGATGTCATGAGCTTCACTTACATGCGATTAATGCAATTTACCACATTAACCTTGAATATGAGATCCTTGATTCAAAACTCTGAAAAAGTGTTTGACAAAATCAGTTGTAATAAAAAAATTTAGTTATTATAGTGCAAAACTTTTATATATTATAATTATCATAAAAAGTGAGCTGCTGTATAAAGCTTTCACGTATTATAGTTTTTAGTTTCAAAAACTTTAGTTTTAACCATACCTCCAAAACATCTTATAACCATTTATATATAAAGTTAATAAAAACTACATGAATCAATTCACAATCTATCAATTAAAAGAGTAATCTAGTGGTTACAGAATAGCCTAGTGGTAAATTCACACATAAATTGATCAAAAATATAGAGTTTAAATCTCCAACCTTAAGTTCAATATAAAAAAAAATTAAAAGGGTAATTTAGAAATTTGAAATCCTTAATAATGATAGCTCAAATTTTACGTAATTCTGCATAATAAAGTGTTAGCTTTGAAGTCCGTTGAGACCTTTTGGTTTTGCCAAAAAGAAAATCCTTTATATAATAGTCGTAGGAACGATATTGACTGTCAAAATACATTCTGCAATCCCTTCTCTACTAGTTTTTTTTTTTTTTGCCCTTTTAAATAACGGTATGTTAATTTATTTAATTCGTGTATATACAAGACGCGGTTTATTGTAATATTGCACGCTTCTTTGTACTATGTGCAATTTTTTTTTTTTTTTTGCCTTGGACTCTGTAATGTTGCACGCTTGTGTGTGCTGTGTCCACTTGTTTTTTTCCCTTCACTCTGAATACATACGTATTATTTATATATATATAAATATATAAATACACAAAAATACAAATATATAGATCTATATATATCAGTTTCTTTTTCATTAAATTAGTACTCCAACTCACCTGATATGTACATGAGGTTAAGAACTAGTGTCGAAGTAATGGTATGATTGATGAGTGTCCACATTAGAATAATTAGTACACTGTATAAAATAAAAATGTTGTTACTTATGAATCATACTCCTAAAATTTGATGAGATGAAAGAAAAAAAAAAAAAACACAAAACAAAACTTGGCCTTTGTGCTGGAGAAGACACCTGCCTAACACAACTTTTGAGATTTTTTATTTTGCCATATTTTTTTAAATGTTAATTATACTTTTTCTTCAAGGAAAAAGAATTATAATTATGCCTTATTGAAAATCTAAGACATATTAGTTTATATTTATTTTTAAAAAAAATATTTCCGCATAATAATTAAAATAGATAACCATGTTTCATGTAAGTTACTATTTCTATTTTTTTTCCTCGTGCTCCTATTGAAAAAAGTTTCCCACCCGGCCACCTATTTTATGATAGAATTTCCCCAAACTCATGCCCTAATTAAAGAAATAAGCGCGCGCTTAGGAGTACTATTAGTACGATTTATATTAATTATCCTTTCCCTTATGTATCGAATAACGTACTTGGGATCCATGTTGACTATATATATAAAAATAATTTTTGTAAATTTTTACTTTCAGATGAATCTCAACATTGTGTTTCATACCTTTTTTTTTTTAAACAATCTCGTATTATGTGGTGCGCAACTCACGATGAGAAATTACCATTTGTTTGGCGAATGTTAAATGTCAAATCATTAAACAAATCAAACCCAAAAGTCAACACAAATCACGCTTAAAAAATGAAAAAAAGATCGAAGCTCACTGTTGTCGTATTGTAAAATTTTCTCTCTCTCAAAAATTTATTTTCTGATCAACATAGATTATCATGATTTTTTTTGTTTGTTTTGGAGGAGGGACTTCGTGCATATATATATTGGATTTTTAAAAGTTCCACAAGATAGATTTTCGGATCTCCTGTAAGTTTTGCCGGGCAAAAAGAAAAAAAAAATTCTATGAATATGTGAGTATACATATATATTTATCAAAGAGTCTTAGTCAATGCTATGATAAACATTGATAAATCATTTCTCTCCGTTTTTTTTTTTTTGGGTGCCTGCGGCTGCGGTAATTTTCTTTATTTTTGACACGCATCGATTTTAATTCACATTTAAAATGCAACCTGCGCACTGCAGAACAACTATATTACTTTTACAAGACTTTCTTCTTTTTATTTTTATTTTTTGGGTGAAATCTGTGTTTAATATCTTGCTTACCCTAAAAAAAAAAAAAAAAACCCTTTCTTAATTAGCATTGACTAGAGTGCACAGGAAAGAATCTAATTCGAATACAGAAAACATGACCATATATATACCTCGTAAATTTAATTTCCCAGTCATTACTCAGTTTGATATTCCCAAATTCCAAGACTAGTTTCCTCCATACTCCCCATTAAATCATGCAGTGACATGGAAAAAAAAAAATCTTTCTAGATCAGTAGTGTCTGGAGTACACCTTGTAATTAAGCTTCTTGTTGACTGATTTTAAGGATTTTCTGCAAGTCGTATGATGCAAGTTGCATTCGTCATGATCTTTGTGGTTATCAGTATATATTCCCTCGGAAAAAGACATATTCCAATATTTAAGTTATATGCAAATTTTGGCCTAGTACTATATTCTAAATTACTTAAAATTTTTGTTAATGTCAATTTTAACATATTTAAACACAAAATTAAGGTAAAAGAATGCATTGAATCATGTGTAACTAGAAGCTCATGAGACCAGGTCGTTATTGCGTGCAGCCGGCCATTTTTACCGACTACCGTTCTAGTAAGTTAGAACACAGCCAATTGAGACAACTAAATAGTTGTTGCAATGTTAACTGTCATATATAAACATTCTATATAGAAGTCAATATATATATATATATATATATATCCAAATATATTGATGACTTTTTCATTATAGCTGTTATGATGTAGACAAAGTTTTACCATATAAACAACATTAATTACATTTGAAAAACTCTATTTTGTGTTCCTATTTATGCCATTGGCTGTGATAATAAGTATGGTCACATATATATTCGATTGTGATTGCCTCATAATTATGTGCTTCGAGTCTTCGACATGAGAGTTAAGAGATGGTGTGTTTATTTAATACCGACCATTGATGAAGACATAAATCTATAATAGTTTTTCGTGTTTCATAGTACTAGATCCATCGGCATGTAAATTGCAACTAATTAAACAATGAAAGATAATCGTAATGTTAGTTTATTACCAAAAAAAAAATTCCAAAAATGATATTACGAGGGCATTTGAAAACAGGATTCTATCCAAAAGTTTGAACTAAAATAATACAGTAGCTAATTGTAAAGAAAAACACTGTAAAAAAACTGACGTGTGTTTTCAAAGGCATTCCACAACGGTATATAAATAAAAGTGATTTACCATTATCTTTCGTGCTTTTCGAGACAGAAAGCACCCCAAAAGAAACTGGGGATTACTCATTTAAACGAGGTAATGCATCACTAATTCTTGTTTTTATTTTTATTTATTTTTGTTTTCAGAAACATCTTAGGCCTAGCTTCTGTTATTTTTACTAATTAAAGGTATCTGTTTGCTTTTTCAGGGGAAGAAAAAAAGGAAGAAAAGCAGCTCTTGATGCGTTTAGTAAAGTTTCTATTTCTGCTTCTTTAATCGAAAAAGCAATAACTATAAGTGGAAAGTGCAAGTGGTTACAAAATAAATTAGAGTACTGTTTTGCAAAAGAAGCTTTTAACGAATATATAAGAAAATTGTTTTTAAAAAAAGGTAATTTATCTATTTATTTTTGCTGAAGAAGTATATTAAAGGTTTTAATTGGCAACATATTTATGTTTTTGCAAGGAAAAAACATTAATCTACACGATATTGTTGTTATTGTTATTATTATTACTATTATTTTTTTGGCTTAGACATCTAAACTATCTTATTTTTGCTTCTAACTCATCCTTTCACGATCTCTTTATTGTTCAGTCAATTTGCTTTACCACATCAGCCTTTTGGCTAGAAAAAGAAAAGAAAAAAGAATAAAGCTACACTAACGTTTACCATATAAAAATGTTAGTTGTTCCATATTTAGCTTTGTTTGAACTTCTATAAATTTTCTTTTTTTTTTTTTTTTTGTGGGGTGGGGGGGTTCTATATTTGGATAAGAATACAATTTCTTACACTTATTTTTAGTTTTCCTTGCAAGTTATGCATGTGTCAAACAGAAGGATTGAAATCACAAAGAAAGAGAAAAAAAAATGACAAAAATAGAGTCCTTTAATGAAGGAATTATAAGCTTGGATTGCTTGGTGAGTTTTGGATACAAAACAAGGAAATGGTGGTTAGTACTTGGTACTCCTTTATTTCCCCTATGATCAGTTTCGTACTTCCTATGATATCCAACATTATACATTATTTGACATTGAATATCACAAGTACCAACCGAAAAAGACCATCCACGTACATTACTATAGCTCTCCCCGAGAACAACATATTCTAACCACCAAGTATTTCTTTTTGGGTTAATTAAAAAAAAAAAAAGAAAAAGAAAAAATAGATTAAAAAAAAGGAGATAAAGACAAGCCCTACTCTCTTTATACACCTTATGACCAATAAAAAAAGAAAATAAAAAAAACCCATTAAATTAATTAATCAAACGGGTGAATTATTATCGCAACCTAAATCACCAAATGTACGGTATGAACCACAGCAAGAACAATCGTGGTCGTCGTCGTCATCATCACCACCATCTTCTCCCTTGATTTCAGCCTTAACTGCCTTCTGCTCCTCTTCGCTGCCATCATAATCACAAGCACAATCATGATCATGATGATGATCAACAGCCGAATTAGAATTAGCCCCAGTTAGGACCAAAGCTCTCTTCGCTTCCGAGTCCCAATCTGTGACACCCAAAACCACCAACATGGTCAAAGCACAACACCACTGCGCCGCCAGCAGCCCAAACCAAAGCCCTTTGAAATCAAACCCCAAAAAGAAAGCCAAAACCAAAGCCACAGGCATTCCGACCATGTAGAAACACCCCAAATTTATGTTCGCGCCCACCTTCGGCCTCGCCGTGCCCCTCAGCACTCCGCAGCCCGTCGTTTGAGGGCAGTTCCCCAGCTCGCAGAGGCCGATTATCGGCAAAACCGACGACGTCAACGACATAATCTCCTTATCCAGTGTGAACATTCTCGCCCACACTTTTCTTACAGACACCGCAAAAACCAGCGCGGTAAGTCCCAACACCGCGCTGCAGAGTAGTCCCACATAGGCTGCGTATTTTGCTCTCTTGGGCCGGTTCGCGCCGAGCTCGTTGCTGACTCTCGTCGAGACGCTGAAGCTTAAAGAGGAAGGAAAGATGTAGATTAAAGCCGTGGTTTGGATTAAAATCCCCATTGAAGCGACGGTGGCTCTCGGGTTTAAGAGTAGGCCGCAGAGCAGAATCATAATCTCGTACCACCACCATTCAAGGCACACCGAAATGCAGCTCGGAATGGCTAAACCTACCAGGGCTCTCCACTGCTTAAAACAGTCTGTGGAAATTCCCGGCCATGTGTTTTTGTGAACTCCGGAGACGAGGATGTAGAGGATTAAGGAGGCTACGAGGTTGAAGTTGGTGATGACCCCACTGAGGGCGACGCCTTGGATTCCTAAATTGAGTCGAGAGACGAGGAGATGGTTGATTGGGATGTGGAGGAGGATTGACAGAGCAGCGCAGTAAGTGAGAGGCAGAGTAATGGATTGTGTTCGGAGGTAGATTCTGAGAGGGTGAAGAAAGGACTGAGCGAGGAGGTCCGGGAGGGAGAAGAGGAGGTAGGATTGGGCTTCGGCGGCGATGGCGGCATCTTGGCCGCAGAGGAGGAGGATTTTCTTCATGTTGAGCCAGAGGAGGGAGATTGGGATTGAGGCTAAGGTTAGGAGCAGGACCGTTCTTTGTAAGGAGAGGCCGATGAGGGTGTTCTTTTTGGCACCGAATGCCTGGCCGCAGATGGGCTCCATTCCCATCGCGAGGCCGGAGAGGATGGAGTAGCCGGTGATGTTGGCGAAGCCAATGGCAAGGGAACCGCCGGCTAAGGCCAGCTCCCCTAGGCGGCCGAGGAAGAGCATGGAGATCATTGAGCGGGAGTAGAGTAATAGTCCTGTTAGTATCATGGGGAGAGCTATTTTGGATATGGAGCTGGCCTCTTCTAAAAAGCTGGATTTCTGAAGTTCTTGTGTTGTTGCGATTGTTATAGCAACCTCTTTGTTATCGTCTTGTTTGTTGATTGAGGGGAAAGGGAAGTCATCTTCTTTTGGCGATGACGAATCGCATTTGTTAAGAAGAGGAGACGAGAGCTGACACATTGTGTTGTGTTATGAAAAAGAACAAGAATAAGAATAGGAATAAGAATGCAAAGTAGAGACAGAGAAGGAATTGTGAGTTAGTGGGGGGTTTTAGAAGCAGCGTTTGAGGGGCTTTTATAGGCAACTCTTGGGGAAGCCTTTGGAGTTTTTTTAAGGAACTTTTTGGAACGACTTTTATGGATTATTATACTCAGAAGGCTATGAGGGGTTGCCTGTTTAGCGTACAGAATTTGGAATAAGAACTAAGATCTATATATATACACACACACACATGTGATTCAACGCTTTATATTAGAGTGTAACATTCAAATTATAAAAAAAAAAAAAAAAAAAAAAAAGATAGCTCTATGCTGGTGAAGTACAAGGGAGGTTAAAATGAGAGTCAAAGGTTTTTTTTTTTTTTTTGGTGTATTATCGTTAAGAAGCTACTGTAGGCGGTGGAGACTTTGTCAATACAAGAAGAGACAAAATACGCTTGGCTTGGAGGGTTATGTAATGGGCCGAATTAAGAATGCCTCCAAAAGCCCGTCCACGGCCCATGAATGTTGTCTTTGGCAAATGGGAGTTTCCAAAGATGACAAGTTCATAGAGATTAATGCAACATCGCAATTGCCAACTCAAAAAGTTTGTCTTTGTTGTATGCTTTTAGACGGCTCAAAATTGCAAGTGTTTTTAAAAACAAAACAAAGCAAAACAGTTTTCTGTCTCATGGGTCAGTCCAAAGAAGGCCGACATTATTCATGCGCCCCCACCCCACCCTTGCGAGCCTCCTGGGGATGCCAATGCCTTCATAAACAGAGTATTCAAGTATCCACCTACATGTTTTGAGATCACAACAATTGAGAAAAAAGCCACTGCCTTTAAGAAAGTTGAACTTGTTAATTTATATGTCGATTAATTAGTATATATTAGGAACTATATACATATACATACATATATATACATTCATATACATATATATATGTATGTATGTGTGTGTATATATATAACTATGAGGCACCAATTTGAAAATGAGTTTAGGGCCAAAGGGGATTTTTATTAATCTGCCGTAGCTACAGGGACCCTTTCGGCAATTCAAAGGTTAGGAAATTTGGATGTTGTTTGTGTCGCCCGAGAACAAGAGACAATACATGGATTCAGGGGGTCCAATTGGTTCAAAGTTCAATTCAAACCCAGTACAAAACTTTGGGATATTCTTTATATATATATATATATATAAAAGAAAAGAAAAGAAGGGTTCTTTGAAGTCATCCTTTAAACAATTTCATTGGTCCTAGAAGTCTGTAGTGGTGTAGAGAGAGACTGCCAAGTGGATGGCCGTTGTAGTTCCACGCCAAAGTGTGTTGGTCTTTTAATTTGGACAAGAGGATAATTGGACCCTTTTTTTACAACCCCAAAAAATTAAACGTAAAATAAAAAATAAAAGGTGAGAAATTGAACCTCTTTATGGCAAAGGGCATGAGCCCACAGGAAGGACACCATTTTGTCTCCAAATTTTATATAGAGACAAAATTAATGTTAGTCACAAAAACGTGTGCAAATTTCCACATGCTTATTATTACTTTTCACTTTGCCCCATAAGTTTTTTAGTCCCCATTACATTTCGGAAAATATATAAACTTTTTGCCTTTTTCTTTTTTGATGTTCATAAATCAAGTTTATCAGTAATACCGCCACTTATGTTAGGGATTTTACATTTATATTTCGTCAAACTTTGTTGTTAAACTTTCGGTGGAATGTTCTACGTGTGTTTGAAGGCTTGGAAATACCATAATTGACGACAAAGGAATCCTATTATAAGTTAAGAGTGAAAGTGATTAATCGGAACAAAGAGAATGACATAATTACCAAAAAAAAAAAAAGGAAAATCTAAGACAAAGAATTAAAGAGATGAACCACTACATTAAATAAGAATGGCGACATAAATAATTAAAAAAAAAAACTAACAAGGATTAACATAAAATCATCAAAATAAGACAATTTTAAAAGTTTATTTTATCATAATGTTTTAAATTTAAACAATATAAATCTTTCATGTATTATAACGTTTTAAACCAAAGCACTTGGACCTAATCGCTAAATCAAAATTATCTACACAGGAGAAAGTTTCATAATAGTCGGTCCGACATCGACTAAATTTTGGGGAAAAAGATGTTAGGTGCAACATAATGAATCACGCGCCCTTCAAAAAAACGTAATGAATCACGCTTACAACCGACGTGCCCACAAATGTCATGCTCCCGCTAATATATATATATATATACACACACACACGCACACACAAACACAAACATATATATATATATATATATATATAATAAAAAGTTATCGGACTGGTTCAGAGATGTGGCAAAAACTCTTTTCCCTTCTTTTATAAATTGACCAATATGAAAAGACGTTTTCTATCTCTTAATATATTTGTAATGAATTAAAAACATGCATAATCTTCTTAAATTACATTCCGCTTCCCACGCTAAAAGGGAAATTAAAAGGAGCGGAAAAGAAAGAGTGAACGCGTGACTAAATTTTTGTTCTCTTCTTCTTTTACTTTGTGACTCAAAATATCTGAAAGAAGCCGACTAAATACATTAAATTAATTAATCAAGATAAACCTATGCATTTCAAGTTTTGGAGGAAAGATCATTTGAGCTTGCTTTGCATGAGGATCTGTGATATACCAATAATGGTCAGCCATTACGTCATAATTAGCCATTATCCTAACTAGGAAGAATAAAAAGAATTGGTCATGATCATCGATGGTGGAGCTGATTATAAGTGAGTCAAGGCAACATTACTGCACGTCATTCACACGATAGTTGTATTTCATTTTACATTATAATTGTTAAGAGAGTTTTATACTGTAAACTTTAACGTGCCAAACAAAAGATTAATATTTACCTTCAAAATTTTTTGTAAACTTCTACTTATACGTCCATTTATAAAAAAAATTAACAATGTCCTCTTAAATAAATAATTAAAAAATATAATCATATTTTAAGAAAAATTTCAATTTAATACCTTTTATTATAGCAAAATTTAAGTTTAATATTTTATGTTTTAAAATATTTAATATCGATATCTTAAAATCTTTTTTTAATATCCAAGAGTATTTTTGAAATAAAAAAAAGACTCTAATTATAAAAGAATCAATTGACCCAAAAATTTTAATAAAAAAATAATTTTAAAACCTTTATAACACAAAAAGGGGAAAACAAAAAGAATGCCCATCAGAAATCTGCCGCCATCTAGTCCGAGTATGAGCTCGCCGTTGCGTTGACCGTAATAGGAAGTTCCGTCGTCTTCCATCGCGAAAGGTCGTTGGTGCCCCACCCTCTAATTTGGGTCCAACCTCAAATCCGATATTAGTAATCCTGCTTTTCCAAACAACCATCGTGGAATAGGTCGGAGTTATCGAAAGGGGTGGCTACAGTACAAGAAGTACTTGGAAACAAGGAGAGAGTGGTTCAGTGGAGATGGGTACGAGATAATGTGTTTGCAGGAGAAGGGATAGGCTGGGAAGATCAAGGCAACTTGAATGGTTTATTTATATATATATATATTCTTTTCCCCTTATTTTGATATTTTTTAAAAAAAAATCTGTGTTTTGTAAGTAAATAGATTTGCCAATTTCAATACGATTTTTTGTTACCCATATGGAAGAAGATTTGGGTTTTCTTGTACAAGTTTTAATTTTTCATTTGTTCAGATCAGTATTAGAGAAGTGATAGCTGGCCATTGTATTATGGTTTTGGGTTTGTTCGATTGATTGTGCGTTTGTTCATTTTCATTCGTCATGGTTTTCAGTGGATGATGGTGAGGAAAGTACTGACCTCGATGTTGAACATGAAGGAGAAGCTGCAAATTTTTTCCTCTTTTTTTTTTTTTTTTTTTTTTTTTTTTTTTTTCCTGTTGCTCTTTTTTGGGTTCAAAGATAAACATTATTATTTTTAAAATATTATTTGGTCCAAATTATTTTTGGGTGAACTGATTCTGTTGTACAATAAAAACATTTGGGTCTCGTCTTGTCTCAAAATAAGCCTCTGGATATTAAAAGAAGATTTTTAAAAAATTTAAGGTATTAATATCAAATATTTTAAAATATAAGATATCAAACTTAAATTTTTTTATAATAAAAGGTACTAAATTAAAATTTTTCTTATATTTTAAATTAACAAAAAATTACTTCCATTTTCGTAACTCCACACCCTGATTAGCACATACTCTTTGTTAAAAAAGGAAAAAGAAAAAAGGAAAAATTTTAACGAACTTATTTTTCTTCATATTTCGATGAAGCTTCCACCCTGGTTGCGGTTAATATTACTTGTTAAAACCAAGCACATCAACCCTTGTACAAACCGCTTTTAACTATAAAAACTTCCTAGTCTATCTTATCCTTTGTCTTATTAGATGGACCCAGCCAGCTTCATCCAGAAAGTCCTAAGTAGATCCGATAAGCTTAATGAAGCAATATATATATATATATATATATATATATATATGCGCGGGCGCGTGTCATTACTAAATCTACACATAAATCCATTAAAAGATTGACATATATCTCTAATCCCGTGGGGAAAAAAAGAATCCAATAAATTCTTTCTTGCACAATTGGCCATGAGGATAAAGATTTGATTAGTATCTTTTATTACGGTTATGTGAGTCACGTGCATGGGGTCAAAAAAGGCGATGAGAATTTCAAAGATTAACTTCATTAAAGTTTCAGTACCAACATTCTTGTCAGTTTAAACTAATCTGAAAACTAAAAACTTGGTGTCCTAATCTAGGAAGAGAAGCATCTTTTTTTTTTTTTTTTGGTTCAACTTTTGTCGGCTGCGTTAAAGCCATTTTTCAACGCTACTCTGTAGATTGTCCACTTTACCGAAAGTCATTTCGCATTTTGTTTTTGGCAAAGAGGAAAGAGGAAAGACAGGATTATAAACTAGTGGCGGAGTTGTTCGTGTGGGGTCTTTCGGCCGTTGGTAGTTTCACATGTGCGACTAAAATTTGACACTTATCGGTTTGAATTTCAGTTAGTTAATAATTTCAAATCTAAATTTAGTCAAGGTCATTATTATCATATATATATATATATATATATATATACACATACACACACAATATTTGTGGATATATATATCGTCTTTTTGCCGTGCCAAGACATAAAGTTCACTGTGGTTTGCAATATAATTAATCACGTAATTATGTTCTAGTGAGTGCATAAATGAGGAAAGTTCAATTAGTTATAGGGCATTTAGTTCAAAAGTTATAGCATATGAGAGTTTTATATTATAGTAGTTTTTTACTTTACACTGTAGTATATAAGACTTTATATTATTATTGGTTTAAACCAGTTTGCCAAACAGAAGTTAAACTAATACTGCTAAGACTTCTATTCTAATATTAACTCATATTTTTGGGTGTCAAACACATTTTGTGAAAACCATTTCTAACCTTAGTGTTGAGATGATCATCTAGAGTTTAAATCCCAAGGCCAATTGAAAGAAAAAAAAATTAATGTATAAAATTTGATATTAAAGTTGATAAATTAAACAATATTAATTTTTTTTCCTTCATGGACTTTTTTTTATTCTTATATATAATTGGTAAACCTTTCTAATCCGCCATTTGCAGCAGAATCATACTACTATACGGAATAGCATCATGCATGATGTTATAGTGTCGGTTAAATATTTGTTTAATTTATAATTTTTCATGGAGCCGAGATGCAATCTAACTTTTTCAAACGATAAGTGATCAATAAAAACAGATCAGTTGATAGACTGTACATAAAATGATTTCATAAAATATGGATGAGTACTATATATATAAAATAAAATATTGATCGACGGAGATTTCATAAATTATTATTCCCACCAACATGCTTTTAATCGAGAGCACGCAGAACGCCTATATGATTCATGCATTATGCATATTGTTGGAATTAAAACATGAAACGCAGCGGAAGAAACAGATCATTGACAAACAAAAATTTTCTGAAAACTTTGTTCATTGGGAATAGATATATAATTTTAATTACAGAAAGCTTTAGGAATTTTTTTACTAACATTTTGAAGACTATCAGGGTATCCTAGCTTTCCTCTTTGACACCACGATCTTCCAAACCAGGCCTCCACACCAATGGAAAGACGAGTGGGCGTCAAACTGCAAGAATGAATTTTCCTCACACTTTTCTGAATCTTCTATGTACTCAACACATGAGATAGCAGACTTTTTTCTTTAGAGAAGAACTCTCAGTTTTTCTCTCTAAAAATTATGTGAATCAAAAATTACTGAGATAACTGTTATCTCTCCCTTTTTATAACTGAGCTATTAGTAATTTTTCTTTCCCCTTTCTTTTCCTTTCTTTTTTCTTCTTTTTTTTTTCCGTTTTACTTGTTACCCGAATTGTTTATGCGATCAACACACACACACATGCATATGTATATTTAAGTTGCCGTGAAAAGAAGAAACTTGCCTTTTTTTTCCTTTTTTTTGACAAGATTCGGTCATATATATATGTGTGTGTGTGTGGGGAAAGCGTGAAACTGAGTTCACGCCTTTCCCCTTTTTTTTATAATATTATATTAATATATATATATTAATATATTATAAAATCTTTTATATATATAAAAAGATTTGGTTCAAAACCATATATATATATAAAACTCAATTCAAAAATAAATCACATTTATTTAAGAATAGATTTTAACCATAATCAATTAATTAACTAATGCTCAGTTAAATGTGATAACATTTATCACATTACATTATGTGTCACAGAGAACATTTTTCTGTGTCACGTTAATAATTCAAGTGTGAAAAATTAATTCAGAATTTAAAAATTCTAAATTAAACATGTATGATTTATTTTATGCAAAATCCAATATAGTGTTACAGAGGTGGTATTGGGGACCTATGGACCTATAACCCAAGCTCCAATAAATTTGACATTTAATCAAACTCTTTAATTAATGTGCCAAATTTATTAGTTTCAGTGTTACTCCACTAAAAACCTAAAACTGAACTCTTGAGATTATAGTAAAATTACTCAAAGAAAATTAGCGAGTAGTCCATTGATATAATCATTACATATAAGTCAGTCCTCCATAAATAGTTCATAATAAGAGCTAGGTTCAATTTCCGTTCACCTCTCTTATTACATATTTATCCTTGAGTTCCAATAATTCTCTAATGAACAATTAATTCATAATCTTATTATGAACGAGCGCTCTATTGTTCAAACCTTGAATTATCACTCAAGAGAACTATTTTTCTAACTTCCATAGGGAAGGAATGGATTCCATATCTGTATAATATTATTCCCAGCCATTTATTACTTTATGTTTCCAAGATGCTAAGTTATAATCTGTGCTTAGACAAATCTTACCATGCAAGTCAAAAAACATAATGTAATAAATAGGAGTCTAATAAATACTCAGGATTAAGACTGTCAAATATATGATCATCATAGTGATAAATTTGAATACTCTATTTGTAACGGATGATTATTAGATATTCATAATTTATCTGGTCCAGTCCTATATAATCTCATTATATAAAGTACCTCCAACCCAATGTCTCTATATTAATAGTCCGGATAATGACTATTTCATTTTAGATGAGATTGGACCGCACTTGTAATTTTTAATTAAAGATCCCAAACTTTAATTAATTATTACGGACTATTTAGATTATTATCTATAAATTTTATCCCAAAGCAAATAACACTTATATGCTAAATTTATAGTCACATAAATAATCATGGAATTTTCTTGATGTTTATAAATGTATTCATAATACATATAATCAACCAAAATAATAATAAATGCCATTTTATTTATTTATTAACAATATGTACAATGTCACAGCTTTTAGGGCACCAAACCCAACAATCTCCCACTTGCCCTAAAGCAGGTGAGACATGTCTCTAAGACCTAAGCCTTCCAAGTGTCCCTCAAAGCTCTTTGCAGGTAACGTCTTGGTGAAAGGGTCGGCAAGGTTGTTTTCCGACGCTATCTTCACAACTTCCACATCGTCTCGGTGCACTATCTCTCTAATCAAATGATATTTTCTTTCTATATGCTTTCCTCTTTTGTGGCTTCTAGGTTCTCTTGAATTTGCCACTGCACCACTGTTGTCACAATACAGTGTGAGTGGTTTATCCATGTCTGGAACTACTTCCAAATCATTTAAGAACTTACGGAGCCAAACAGCTTCTTTAACTGCTTCACAAGCAGCCACATATTCTGCTTCCATAGTTGAATCAGCAATACAAGATTGTTTGATGCTTCTCCAAACTATGGCTCCACCACCAAAAGTAAACACTGATCCAGACGTAGATTTACGTGTGTCTTTGTCTGATTGAAAATCAGAATTAGTGTATCCAATGGGAATCAAATTCTCACAAGAATATATCAGCATATAGTTTCTCGTTCTCCTAAGATACTTGAGAATATGTTTAACCGCTACCCAATGATCTAATCCTGGGTTGGATTGATACCGACTGACTATACCCACCGCATAGCAAATGTCAGGTCTTGTACACAACATGGCATACATTAGACTTCCTACTGCAGATGCATAGGGTACCCATCTCATATTTTCTTCCTCTTGAGGTGTCTTAGGACACTGCTCTTTTGAAAGATAAACTCCATGACGTGTAAGCAAATTACCTTTCTTGGAGTTTTGCATCGAAAATCTGATAAGCACCTTATCGATATACGATGCCTGAGACAGCGCCAACAGTTTGTTCTTGCGATCTCTTATCAATTGGATTCCAAGAACATAACTTGCTTCTCCTAAATCTTTCATTTGGAAATTGCTGGCGAGCCATTTCTTTACATCAGATAATACGCCTACATCATTCCCAATGCGTAGGATATCATCTACATAAAGAACCAAGAAGACCACCTTCTTATCTTTGATGTACTTGTAAACACAAGGTTCATCAATATTTTGATCGAAACCATAAGATTTGATCGCTTCATCAAATCTCAAGTTCCAAGATCTTGAAGCTTACTTGAGTCCATAGATGGACCTCTGCAACTTGCAAACTTTTTGCTCTTGACCTTTAACTACAAACCCTTCTGGTTGCACCATATAGATGCTTTCCTCAAGATAGCCATTCAAAAAGGCAGTCTTGACATCCATTTGCCATATCTCATAATCAAGACAAGCAGCAATGGATAAAAGAATCCGAATGAATTTAAGCATAGCTACAGAGAGAAAGTTTCTTCATAGTCAACTCCCTCCTTTTGGGTATAATTCTTTGCCACAAGCCTAGCTTTGAAAATCTCAACTTTCCCATCCACTCCTCTTTTCTTCTTGTAAATCCATTTGCACCCTATGGGTTTTATCCCTTCAGGTAGGTCTACAAGATCCCAGACTGAATTGGAGTACATGGACTCCATTTCAAGGTTCATAGCTTCCAGCCATTTTTCCTTCTCAGAAACTTCCATTGCATCACGATATGTCAATGGATCATCTTCACCATTATCAGAGATAGCAAAATTTGCTTCTCCAAGTTCCCTGTAGCGAGCAGGTGGTCTCACAACCCTCCCACTACGTCGAGGTGGTATAACATTCTGATAGGAAGATGTGGCCTCCTCATTTTGTCCTTCGACAATAGTTGTCGGTTGCGGTCTAATCTGATCAGAAAGTAACTCTTCAAGTACAATTTTGCTACGAGGTTTATAGTTTGTCATATAATCATTCTCGAGAAAAGTGGCATTTGTCGATACAAATACTTTCTTATCATGTGGACTATAAAACAAACCTCCCCTCGTTCCCTTTGGGTATCCCACGAATAAGCATACTTCAGAACGTGGTTCCAACTTCCCAGTCTTACCTTTCAGCACATGTGCTGAACACCCCCATATACGGATATGTCGCATACTAGGTTTGCGACCATTCCATAACTCTAGAGGTGTTTTTGAAATAGACTTAGATGGAACTATGTTTAGAAGATATACTGCAGTTTGTAGTACATATCCCCAAAATGAAGTGGGTAATGATGAGTAGCTAAGCATGGATCTCACCATATCAAGCAACGTTCTATTTCTTCTCTCTGCAACACCATTTTGTTGTGGTGTTCCAGGTGCGGTGAGTTGTGATAGAATACCATGTTCTATCATATAATCCTTGAATTCAGTATCAAGGTATTCTCCTCCTCGATCAGATCGAAGACTCTTCACCGTCTTTCCTAATTGCTTTTCAGCTTCCGCTTGGAATTCTTTGAACTTTCCAAAAGTTTCAGATTTCCTTTGCATTAGGTATATGTAACCATACCTTGAATAATCGTCAATAAATGTGACGAAATATTCGTAACCACCACGGGCTTGTACATTCATTGGACCACAAACGTCTGAATGTATTAGCTCAAGTAGTTCCTTGGCCCTTTCGCCTTTTACAAAGAAAGGCCTCTTAGTCATTTTACCTTTAAGACAAGATTCACAAACTGGTAGAAAACTAACTTTTAGCTCTTTTAAAGGACCTTCCTTTACCAGTCTGTTAATTCTGTCAAGGTTGATGTGACCTAATCTAAGGTGCCATAGATATGTTTCGTTATTAGAAGAAATCTTTTGCTTCTTGGGTTTAGGTTGTTCAACTTTGAACATTTCGGTATTGAGCAGTGCTTTTTCGTTGGGCCTTAAGGTGTAAAGCCCATTTTTCATATGCGCAGAACAAATATCCGAACCATTTCTAGAAATATTAACATAATTATTATTAAAAGAAACATTAAACATTTGTTCAAACAACCTGGAAACAAAAATCATATTTCTACGAAAACAAGGAATGTAAAAACTTATTTCTAAAATAAAGTTTAACAACTCCCACTGCTCTTGCCGAAACAACCTCTCTCGTTCCCACTCTCACCGTTTGTTCCCCGTCGGCAAGCTCCCTTGAAGAACTAAGCATCTGCAAAGAAGAACAAACATAGTTAGTTGCCCCTGAATCAATTATCCAAGGTGAAGTATCATCTTCAACTAAACAAGCTTCTAAAACGAGTAAATCTGATTTACCGTTGTTCTTCTTTTCTTTGAGCTCCTGAAGATACTTCTTGCAGTTTCTCTTCCAGTGCCCAACTACGCCGCAGTGGAAACATTTTCCTTTAGGCTTCTTTTGGTTGGAGCTCTTTTTGTTGTTGTTGCTTTTGTTCTTCTTAGGTTGCCCTCCATTCTTAGACTTACCACTTCCTTCAGTCCCCTTTCTCTTCTTATTCTTTTGGGTAGAAGAGGAGGGTTGAGCTTCTGCAACATTTGCCTCAGCTTCTTTAGTCTTTTCTTTCAAAATAGACTCGAAGGTTTGAAGCTCATTAAGCAACTCAGTCATGTTATATTTCAGCTTGTTCATGAAATAGTTGCTTTTGAACTGAAGGAACGCAGGGGATAGGGTTTCTAAAATCATCCCCACCTATGTGGCTTCATCTATCATAGCCCCGTTGACCTCGGCCTCATGGAGATAGTTAACCATGTTGAGAACATGTTCTCTGACCGAAATCCCTGCCTTCATTTTTGCATTCATTACTGCCTTAACGGTTTCGTGGCGTGCCTTTTCAGAAGGTTTACCAAACATGTCTTGCAGAGACTGCATTATCTCATAAGCGGTCTCCATGCTTTCGTGCTTCATCCTAAGCATGTCAGCCATCCCAGCCAAAAGAAAACAGCAGGCCTTATTGTTTGCCTGAATCCAACGATCATATGCTTCCCGTACATTACGAGGAGCATTGGCAGCAGGCTCTGGAGGACATTCCTCCGTTAGGACAAACTTGTAACTTTCACAAATTAGTACAATGTTCATATTACTCTTCCACTTGACAAAATTATCTCCGGTTAATTTTTCAGTTGAGAGAATGGCGATGATTTGATTAGACATTGTTGCTGTAATAAATAAATAAAATAGCATAAATTAAAATGGTTGCATAAACATCATAAATATATGTTTTGGAATAGTAAACGTGATGCATGATGCATATGAAAAACACAAAAAATATTTTACTAATTCCACGATTATTCAATTTTAATAAATAAAGTGCCGCCGTAGGGTAGGTCAAATTATTTATGAATTGAATTGAGACATTCTTAATTAATAAATATATTTAAAATATCTCATATTTTCTATATTTATTAACAACCGTTTATTTTAGTCAAGATATAATTAACAATTTAATTATGTCTTTATAAGTGTAACCCACTATTTTGGATTTTAACAACTTAACTCAAAATTGCCGCCGTAGGGTAGGTCAATTTTGAAATACATTATAAAATCCTATCTCAAGGAAGCCAACCTTGATATTGATTTAAATGGACACCCTCCGTAGGGAGGACGAAATCAAAGCGTCGCGAGGCGCCACCTAAATCTCACGGTGTTGTACTAATAGTGGAGACCGCAGGTTATATTGTCATATTACCTTCTCCCACTCATTATTTTAGAAGATGTGTTTTATCTTATAAAACATCACATGTTTCATAATTCTAGTAGATAAAAACAATTTTTAATTACTAGATTATATTATGTGTTAATAGAATCTCATTCTATTTACACTCAAATAAATTACCAGATTTTCTAAAAATCTAAATTTATTATGAATTGTCTAAGTTACCAAAAATTAAACAATTTAAAATTAGATAACTTAGAATTAATGTGAATTTTACCAAGTCTTAACTGTTAAAACTAAATTCATATTATTTGGTTGATTAATAAATTAAGATTCTATAAAACCAACCCAATTAATTTAATCTCATTAAATTAATGCTAACACATATTAAATCATTTTATAAACTCCTTTATAAAAATAATATGCTAAGCGTATGCATGTCATGTTACAATAATTATAAGTGGGCACTTTCCTAGATGACATGTTATCATGCATGAACATGTTATCACAATCATCACATGAAAATAAAAATGAAAATAAACAATGAATTTTTGACCGGGTCCTTTTGGATAATTAAAATTACAACCCAAAAAATAAAAATAAAATAAAATAAAATTACAGGGGTCTTCTTGTAATTTATACATAATTCCCTGCTCCAATTTTGCAGTCTTCATCAAGTGGTTTATTGTGCAACAATTTGCTGGATTACCTTTGAAATCTGATAGGCCCACAGTTCTCAACTGGGCCAAAAAATCCAATGGACATCTTTTTCTTCATCGCTCCACGTGTAGCAAGTGAAAGAGAGGAGAGAAGAAAAAATAATAATAATAAATTACAAAAAGCCTATACCCCTTTATGGGTTTACACAGATTGATCTAATCAGACTGAAAATAAAATTATTAATCCTAAAAGGACCATATAATTAACGACCAAAAATCCTTTCATTAAACAACCATTCATCACATGAATAAAAATTAACAAAGATGCAAAGTGCCCACAAACATGCATCAAAAAACATGATATCATCAAAATAAAATCATGTTTAATTAAAATTATATATGCTATAACCCGCTCTGATGCCATTTGTTGGAATTAAAACATGAAACGCAGCGGAAGGAACGGATCGTTGACAAACAAAAATTTTCTGAAAACTTTGTTCATCAGGAATAGATATATAATTTTAATTACAGAAAGCTTTAGGAATTTTTTTACTAACCTTTTGAAGACTATCAGGGTATCCTAGCTTTCCTCTTTGACACCACGATCTTCCAAACCAGGCCTCCACACCAATGGAAAGACGAGTGGGCGTCAAACTGCAAGAATGAATTTTCCTCACATTTTTCTGAATCTGCTATGTACTCAACACATGAGATAGCAGACTTTTTTCTTTAGAGAAGAACTCTCAGTTTTTCTCTCTAAAAATTATGTGAATAAAAAATTACTGAGATAACTGTTATCTCTCCTTTTTTTATAACTGAGCTATTAGTAATTTTTCTTTCCCCTTTCTTTTCCTTTCCTTTTTCTTCTTTTCTTTTCCGTTTTACTTGTTACCCGAATTGTTTATGCGGTCAACACACACACACATGCATATGTATATTTAAGTTGCCGTGAAAAGAAGAAACTTGCCTTTTTTTTTTTTACAAGATTCGGTAATATATATATATGCGTGTGTGTGTGTGGGGAAAGCGTGAAACTGAGTTCACGCCTTTCCCCTTTTTTTTATTATTATATTATATTAATATATTATAAAATCTTTTATATATATAAAAAGATTTGGTTCAAAACCATATATATATATATAACTCAATTCAAAAATAAATCACATTTATTTAAGAATAGATTTTAACAATAATCAATTAATTAACTAATGCTCAGTTAAATGTGATAACATTTATCACATTACATTATGTGTCACAGAGAACATTTTTCTGTGTCACGTTAATAATTCAAGTGTGAAAAATTAATTCAGAATTCTAAAATTCTAAATTAAACATGTATGATTCATTCTATGCAAAATCCAATATAGTGTTACAGAGGTGGTATTGAGGACCTATGGACCTATAACCCAAGCTCCAATAAATTTGACATTTAATCAAACTCTTTAATTAATGTGCCAAATTTATTAGTTTCAGTGTTACTCCACTAAAAACCTAAAACTGAACTCTTGAGATTATAGTAAAATTACTCAAAGAAAATTAGCGAGTAGTCCATTGATATAATCATTACATATAAGTCAGTCCTCCATAAATAGTTCATAATAAGAGCTAGGTTCAATTTCCGTTCACCTCTCTTATTACATATTTATCCTTGAGTTCCAATAATTCTCTAATGAACAATTAATTCATAATCTTATTATGAACGAGCGCTCTATTGTTCAAACCTTGAATTATCACTCAAGAGAACTATTTTTCTAACTTCCATAGGGAAGGAATGGATTCCATATCTGTATAATATTATTCCCAGCCATTTATTACTTTATGTTTTCAAGATGCTAAGTTATAATCTGTGCTTAGACAAATCTTACCATGCAAGTCAAAAAACATAATGTAATAAATAGGAGTCTAATAAATACTCAGGATTAAGACTGCCAAATATATGATCATTATAGTGATAAATTTGAATACTCTATTTGTAACAGATGATTATTAGAGATTCATAATTTATCTGGTCTAGTCCTATATAATCTCATTATATAAAGTACCTCCAACCCAATGTCTCTACATTAATAGTCCGGATAATGACTATTTCATTTTAGATGAGATTGGACCGTACTTGTAATTTTTAATTAAAGATCCCAAACTTTAATTAATTATTACGGACTATTTAGATTATTATCTATAAATTTTATCCCAAAGCAAATAACACTTATATGCTAAATTTATAGTCACATAAATAATCATGGAATTTTCTTGATGTTTATAAATGTATTCATAATACATATAATCAACCAAAATAATAATAAATGTCATTTTATTTATTTATTAACAATATGTATAATGTCACAGCTTTTAGGGCACCAAACCCAACACATATAAGTACTATAATATAAATATATATATATATATATGCACACATACACACACACACCACATTCTGTTCAAATTAATATTTTGGGCAAAAGAAAACAAGTTTTTCAATTTACTTCTTCAAAATCATGTACGACTAGTATAAATTACATTTCATATTTTGTACTATATATATATATATATATATATATATATGGTAAAAACTAAGAAAATATAATTGCAAAGTAATAAAACTGAAAGAGAAATTTTAGAAAGATAAACTTTTACAGCTAATAAATGATGATCAATTAGTTTGTTAGTTACTTACTTAGAATAGTTGGTAGTTAGTTAAATGCTGACGTGTAATAGTTTGTTACTCTACCAGATAGTTTGTTAGTTTGTTAGTTTACCAGTTAAAACCAATTAGGTTACCACATGTAATTTAATTGATTCACTTTTCCCTAGCATTATTAGATATGAAACTCTTAATTTTACAATTAAACTGAGTTTCAATCACATTGAAGAATTTGAGAATTATAACAGCTACTTCAACATTTTGTCTAAGTAGAAAGACCCAGGTAAATCGTGTACAATCATCTACTAGTGTCAAAAAGTATCGATGTCCTGAATATGCAGTTACATGATAAGGTCCCCAAATGTCTACATGAATCAATTCAAATGGCATTTGACAAAGATGATTATGAGATACAAAAGAAAGTTTTCTTTGCTTAGCTAAAGGGCATATGTAACATGGTCCTGGGAAGTCAATCTTGCATTGTAACTGATCTTTCAGTGCCTCTAGTCGTCTAGATGATAAATGGCCAAGTCTTTGATGCCACATGTGTGCATTCACAGTATAAGTGGGATAGGATTTCCTCAATGAGCCTGCATCAAGAATGCATAGATTTTCCTTTTTATCACCCTTGCCAATCATCCTCTTGGAGCTAATTTTCTTTGATATAAAATTAAGGATCCATGAAATCACAACATTGTTGTTTCGAATCCAGGAATTAAGCAAGTCAAAATCATTACCTCCAGGTTTTTTGATTGATCCATCAATGAAACCTATTTTGCTTTTGACTGAGAGAGCAATTACCATGGCACGACTCTACTAGGCATAATTCTCTCCAGTGAGCTGTTGTGAGACCAATGTGAGACCAGGACCATCAGAATGATGAAGGAAGTAGGGACTGGAGTGGTCATCAATGGCAGATTTTCCATTTTCAATGATAGATCTTAAAGACTCCATGATCACAGATGAATGCTAAGTTCTGAAGAAGATAACAATTCAAGAATCAATTCTTGAATGACAAGATCAACTAATCCACAATTGAGATTTAACAGTGAATCCACTCTGATACCATCTCAAGATTTTGTTTCTTGATTTTGGATTGAGTGCAGAGGAGGATGATGAATTAAGAAGAGTATCATGGTAGAAGAAAATTGAGAAAAATGATTTTCTATATTATTGGTCATACATAATTGGTGATTGGGTTTATATACCTGAATACAACACTGAAGGGAAAGTAAATCAATTAAATTACATATGGTAACCTAATTCGTTTTAACTAGTAAACTAACAAACTAGCAAACTATCTGGTAGAGTAACAAACTATTACACGTCAGCATTTAACTAACTACCAACTATTCTAAGTAAGTAACTAACAAACTAATTAATCATCATTTATTAGGTGTAAAAACCACAGTGGACTACTCTTACTTTAGGATCTTTGGTTGTTTAGTTTTTGCTTCAACACTTTCTACTCATCGTGTGAAATTTGATCCTCGGGCTAGACTATGTGTCTTACTTGGATATCCTCCTGGTGTGAAAGGTTATAAATTACTTGATATTTAGACCAAAGAGGTCTTCATTTCCCATGATGTTGTATTTCATGAAGAAGTTTTTCCCTTTCATTCAGTAGTGAATCAGGATTCTCTAACTAACCTTTTTCCTGATTTGGTTGTCCCATTTCAAAATTTGGATATCCCATCTTCCCATATTCCAAACTCTTCCTCAACAACCTCTCATAAAAAACAAGTAGTGTCCATGGGGCTCAAACGTTCTTCTAGACCTCGTAAGATGCCATCCTACTTACAAGACTTTCATTGTAATCTTTAATGTCTTCCAATCCACCAAAATCTAGGTCATCAACCTCTTACCCTTTGAAGAATTATCTATCATACCAATCATTTTCACCATCATACAGGGACTTTATTTTACATGTTTCTTCCCACTATGAGCCACAATTTTATCATCAGGCTGTTAATTTTCCTGAATGGAGAAAAGCTATGCAAGATGAGTTAGCTGCTATGGAAAGTAACAATACCTGGACAGTCATTCCTTTGCCCCTAGGTAAACATTCTATTGGTTGCAAATGGGTTTACAAACTAAAACTTAAGCCTGATGGTTCAATTGACGGACACAAGGCCCGATTAGTTGCCAAAGGCTACACTCAACAAGAAGGGGTTGATTTTTTTGACACCTTTTTACTTGTTGCCAAACTGGTTACAGTCAAACTTCCATTGGCTCTTGTTGCTACTCATTCTTGGCATTTGGTTCAAATGGATGTCAATAACGCTTTTTTAAATGGTGATCTCTTTGAGGAAGTATACATGGATATTCCTTTGGGCCTTGACCTTAAGGGGGAGAGTCCTAGTTCCAACAAGAAGCTTGTTTGCAGGCTACACAAATCTATGTATGGTCTTAAGTAGGTATCAAGACAATGGTATGCCAAATTCTCGGCCTCTATGATCCAATTTGGTTTTTCTCAATCCAAGTCAGACTACTCTTTATTTACAAAAGGCAAAGGCACCTCCTTTGTTGCCTTGCTGGTATATATAGATGATATTGTAATCACAGGACCTTTCTTAGAGGTCATAAACTCTATTAAAGCCCTTTTGTCCAGTCACTTCAAGCTTAAAGATCTAGGAAATCTAAAATACTTCCTTGGTCTTGAACTTGCTCGATCAACTAAGGGTATCATTCTATCTCAAAGGCACTACACTTTGCAACTTTTAGAAGATACTGGTTTCTTAGCCTCCAAGCCAACATCAACTCCAATGGACCCCAACCTGAAGCTTGATGCAACTAATGGAGATTGTTAACTGATGCTTCCCAGTATAGACGCCTTATTGGTCGCCTCTTATACTTAACCCTGTCACGTCCTGTTATTACATATGCGATACATAAACTTAGTCAATATTTGTCTCAACCCCAAGATCAACATCTTTAGGCTGTGCATCATTTACTCCGTTATCTCAAAACGCGTCCTGGTCAAGGACTTTTCTTTTCATCTTCTTCTCCTATTTAGCTAAAGGCATTTTCAGACGCTAACTGGGGATCTTATGTAGACAGTAGAAAATCAACTACTGGCTTCTGCATATTTCTCGGAGATTCTCTCATATCATGGAAAGCCAATAAGCAATCCATGATATCAAGATCATCTACAGAAGCTGAGTATCGAGCCTTAGCCACAACAACAAGTGAGATCACTTGGCTGCAACAATTATTAAAGGATCTTTCAATCTTTCCATGTTCACCAGCTCTTATTTTTTGTGACAATCAGACAGCCATACACATTGCATCTAATCCCACGTTCAATGAGCGTACGAAACATATTGAAATTGATTGTCATTTCATTACAGACAAAATTTCCACTGGTCATATCAGACTCCTTCCAATTCCTTCCAATCATTAACTTGTAGATGCTTTTACTAAACCTTTGCCTGCTTCAAATTTATTTCCTTTACTTTCCAAGATGGCTGTAAGGGATATTTACAGTCCATCTTGAGGGGGAGTTTTACAGCTAATAAATGATGATCAATTAGTTTGTTAGTTACTTACTTAGAACAGTTGATAGTTAGTTAAATGCTGACGTGTAATAGTTTGTTACTCTACCAGATAGTTTGTTAGTTTACCAGTTAAAACCAATTAGGTTGCCACATGTAATTTAATTGATTCACTTTCCCTCCAGTGTTGTATTTGGGTATATAAACCCAATCACCAATTATGAATGATCAATAATATAGAAAATCATTTTTCTCAATTTTCTTCTTCCACGATACTCTTCTCAATTCATCATCCTCCTCTGCACTCAGTCCAAAATCAAGAAACAAATCCTTGATATTAACTAGAGAGATGAATTCTTATTTATTTCTTAATTCAAGTATAATGAAGTAAATTATGGAATGACTATTTATAAGAAAAATTCAACCACCATTTCAATAGTTAACAGCCACTGTTTTTATAGTATAGCCACTATTGCTACAGTAAATTGACTAATTCAATGATTTCATTTACATTGTATTTTAACTGTTGGTTGACAACATAATTGACATTTTCACCACAATATCTATATTTTAACTATCTCCTTAGTAAAGTAAGTGCTACTGCTTCAGGGCTTCATGCATGAACCATGCAAATCATGTGAGTGATAAATATAGTTAGTATGTAGTACACTAACTAATGTGATCATTATCCAGAAGGACACAAATGATGTTAGATTATGCGTGATTGTAAGAGGTTTTGGCATGACCTTCCTAAATTGATGTCGGTTGCGTTAAGGATTATTAATCACAACTAGGAGATGACTAGGGTCACAGATCAGCCTAAAGTGAGTGCAAACTCTAGAGTCGTGTAGAGTTGAGTGTTTTAATTTTTGACTTTTAGACAACGATTTTTATTAATAAGGTGTTTGGCAGAGTCGTTAGAACTGTTGACTAGAATTTTTTTTACAATAGCATATGAGAGTTTATACTGTATAGATTTTTTGTTGTTACTATAGCATGTGATAGGTTTACACTGTTTATAACTGAGAAAGTAGTATGGACTACAACTGCCAAAAAATCGTATATCGTATATGGACAAATTTATGAAATATGGTCATCTTCGTGATGTGTTTTTTAGTATATTAGATGATGTTATTCCATAAGACATTTTTAAATTAAGAAAACCTATTCCAATTCGGAAACTAAGGGAGTAGAAAACCTATTCCAATTAGGAAACTAAGAGAGTAGACGTCTATTATTAAATGGTGGCATGAAACGACTCGCACCTTCGCTTGGTATGATATTGTCTGTTTTAGGCATAAGCTCTCATGGTTTTGCTGTTGGGCTTCACCCTAGAAGGCCTCATCTTCTTGGGAGATGGTGTCTTTATTTATGAACCACTGCCTATGCTTATTCCCAGGCTCTTCGCCTCAAGAAAATTACAGTTGTCATAATCACCCGACCTTTGGGAGCCCAATATCCTCGTTGGCCACACTTTTGGCTGGGTCAAGGCTTTGATTATGATATTGTCTGCTTTGAGCCTAACCACGCTCTTGGGCTTTACCCCAAAAGGCCTTATATCATTGAGAGATGGTGTCATTACTTATAAAACACTACTTATGTCTATTCTTAAGCGATGTGAGATTACACAACCCATCTTTTCTTGGGCCTCTTAGCCCCAAAGTAATTATGGTTGTCACATGGCTCTTATTCAGAATAGAACAATTTTTTACACTTAAAAACGTAAAAAAATTTATTCCCTCAACTGACTTTACAATTTATGGATTCTTAACCATTACTCACATTCTCAAGCTTTCTCAAGCAGCTGTTTTATATAGTTTTCTTTCTACATAATGAAAACGTCAACTCTATAATAAAGGTACAACTTTCAATTGAGAATGAACCACTACATATTTGCGTATCTTTATTAATATTTTACATTTTATTCAATTGCTCATATGCTAGATCACCACATGGAAATGAATCCAACACCAAACGACACCTATACTAATACAATTCGACTCTAGAGTTTACCCTCTACATTAGTCCTCTACGTACTTTACAAAACTTTCAAGTGCTACATACCATTAATGTGCCCTTTTGTCCCTTGTGTGAGCCAACAAAAATACATATAATATTATTGTAAAGCATAGTATCCATAAGTTACAACATCATTTCCTTTTAAAATTAGGGTGAGAGAATTTGAATTATATACTTTGTCATAAAGTATGAAAACTATGCGTAGAGCCAAGCGGTAGCATTAGGGTACGAAAAATATATATATTTTTAATAATTTCCCAATTTTAAACGCAAGAAAATCAACCAAAAAAAAAGTATTACATGACGAGCATGCAAGAACTAAGAATAATTGCTTTTCATATTCTTTTCTTCCCAGTACAAAACTAGATAAGTTTCCAAGGAAAAGTAAAATTTTCTTTCTTATAAGGAATAATTTTTTTGTTCAATCTTTTCATTTTCTTTCTTTCGTATCAAATCTTTGTGCTTTTTCTATTGTTTCTTTTTTCCCTTGAATGAAAGCATGATGGAATATAGAGACTCAGCATCTCCAACACTTGAAAAAAATCAACATTTCTCCAAATTTCGGAATTTTGGAACCCTTGATATCAAAGGAGAAGTACAAATTTTTAAAAATATGTCTTGATATCTGTGGAACTATAGATTTGACAGAAATATCAATAAAAATATTCATATATGTAGAAATTGGCATAAGAATAAATATATTTGTAATATCTTCTACTTTCACGCAATATCTTTTTTGTTTTTCAAGAATGCATGGCTTCCTTTTTGGACGTCTGAATATATTCCAAATACTCTAAAATCCCATACAAGCTTCTTCTAATGTTGATATATTCTAATTTTGTATGAATCTATGAATTCCATGTATCCATACTAAATTGGACTTTAATAATATAATGAGATTTCAATTACTTTACTTAATTTATAAATGTATGCTTACGCGACTATGATTACTTTTTGTTATGCATATTTTCTTAATATTTTCTGTGTTATTGATAGTTTTAATGTTTCTAAAAATTTGATTTAAAAAACTTTTTTGTTATAATAATTTTTATGTGTTTCATAAATTTTATGTTAATTTCTAAGGATATCTCTATTTGTTGTGAGCATTCTCTGTATAATTTAAGCATTAATATTTTCACTAGCAATGACGATATTTTCAATCTTAATCATGTTCAATAAATTTAGTTAAATTTGTCTTAAGCTTAACATTACAAACATCTTAATAAATTTTTTAACTTCTTAAAACCTGACTTCCAAAAAAAATTAAAGGGCACAAGATTTTTTTGGGCTTCACAAAGACATTAGACTTTTATATGCAAATTGAAAAAAAAAATCACAAAATGTGATGGTCGGAGAATATTATTGATATTATTTTTAATTATTTCTAAATGATAATAGTTGTATCAACATTCTGGAGACAACATGAATTTCTTCAAAAAAGAATGATTCGATTTTTTTAATTTGTTTTTAAGGAAGAAAGAAAGGCTTAGATATTGACACGTGTCTGAGCACAGGCATGGTATCAGAAAAGCAGAAAGTGGAGTGTACTGTTGTTGTGGATCGCCTACGTGGAATCGACTAATTGGACAGCCAGACTTTCATCATGGGCTCACCATAGCTATGTTATCGTACAAACTTTTTCTATTCAGGTGTGGGGCCACTCCTTTCGGTGTTCTCCTTTTAACTTTGTTTGAAGGCATCGGTGTCTCCTTTTTTGTGACATTCTGAAAAAGACAAAAGATGGCAAAAAAAAAAAAAGAAAAATAAAAGAAATATTTATCTTTATAGAAAATGTAGGAAATAGTATTTTTTAAAATTAATTGTAGTAAATAAAAAGTTTTAAAAATAATTGTAATATGTAATAAATTTATAATATAAATAATTTATTTATATTTTATTTATGCATTAAAATTGATTTAAAATGTAAATAATTTTTATTTTTATGGTAAATAAATTATTTATATAGTAATTTTGTTATTTACAATGGATATTTTTAAATTCTGTTATTTATATCAAAAAAATGTCAAAAATTTCTTGTTCCTCTTATTCTTTCATTTAGGAGTTACCCAAAATTAAGGAAGCGTTGTAATTTTGGATTCGCGCAAAGTTTTTGTTTATTGAGTTTGTTCCTTTGGAATATTTGTCTGAAAAGAAAAGGAAAAGAATAAACAAGTAATTGCATTAAATGGGACCCACTGCGCCACTCCCAGGGGGCTGCTTTTCAACGGCTGGGGAATATTTGGGCTGCAAGCATCTAATGCTCCCAATGGAATAATAGTATCCAGCCTAATTTCATCAGTTGTTAAAAGATGGAGCTTTTTTTATGGCTCAATGCTATCCTTTTTTGTGGTAGATTAGTAACTGCCATAGTCCAAAAAAATATTATAGTACATACCATATTTATTTAAGCAAAGTTACTATCATCATGATTTTGCCTTTTAAGACCTTTTAAAATTTCACATGTACTTTTTTCGACCTCGTATCATTAAACTCCTTCATATGGTATATTTGAAATACGATATGTAATATACTGATGTGGTGGTGGCATTCTCTGCACATGTTTTTATTGGATGGCATAAATTAATCCACTTTTTATTTTTGTGGCCTTTGTTTAAAGACCTCTGTTAAAAGGAGTTTACTTCTTTCATGCGTGAATTAGACCAAGTTTTTCATAACAATGATATATTTGTAGGCAAAGTCTCCGATTCGACAGCGGGATAAAAGATGAGCATATACACTTTATTTGACGTAGGACTTTCAAAATAGAAGGAAGTGTATTGTTACAAGTTGTTATCATACGTCTAGGTGAAACAAGCAAACAGTTAAAGAACGAGGAGTTCATCTCAAAAACAAGAGTTATATTTGGAAGGCTTCTTAGGAAATTCTCCCTATAAACCATAGATTTTAGGTCTGTCTATACTTAGAAGTGACCAAATTCATCAAACACCTACCATTAAAAATTTTAACAAATACTACGGGTATGTTTGGTTGAATATTCAAATCAATGTTTGAATCATTTTGCTACAGTATTTTCTCTCACAAAAATTTAAATCTTCATTCAAATACTCTACTTAAATACTCGAACCAAACGGGCCCGTCAACATTGACTCAAACGCATAACCCTCCGATTTCAAGCAAAATTTCCAAAAACAACTGCACAATCGATCACACAAACATAGAAAAATTAAAACTTTACAAAGGAATTATTTGTACCCTTCAACAAGCAAAGCCTTTGGATTATTTTGGTTGCGTCATTTAATTTTTGGGTCATCTCTCATTTAATAGTGCTAAAAAAGGGTCTAATTATTTATGCTCCCTCGGAGCAAGGGCATTCATATAGATTTTTCTTTTCTTTTTTCAACGATAATTTAGTGTAAAATAGGCCTAATACCGCTTATGAGGTCAAGTTATCCCTTTTATTCGTAGATTAGATTCAACTCTTATGACAATGTCATACGTTTGATTTGTAGAGAGAGAAGCTGAGTATTGAAATCTCATATCGAGGGACATTCTTCTAGATTTATCTTTACTTTTCTCAACGGCGTTTGAGTATAAATTAAGCCCCATATTACTTCTAAGGTCTAGTTTCACTTTATACGTAAATAAGACTCGATTCTTTTCACAAAATTACATGTTTGAATACTAACCCTCTACAGACTAAAGGTTCGTTTGGTGGGTAGATTCAAAATGGTTTGGTTTAGAATTGTATGGTTTGAACTGTGGATTCTGAACTGTATGGTTTAGAGTGTGGTTTTGATTTAGTGTTTGAAATATAAAGGTTTAAAACGAGAATAATAGTTTAAAAGGAGAACTGGTGTTTAAAAAATTATGGTTAATAAAAAAAAATGGTTCAAAACTGCCTAAACTTAAAAGGAGGACAAAGTTTAAATTTTGGGTGTTTAGGTTGATTTAAAATTGCCTTCATAGTTTAAAACCGCGTTAGTAATTATTCCATCAAACATCAATTTAAATTGTCTTCATGGTTTAAAACCACCTCTATGGTTTAGAACGCCTCTATGATTTAGGTCTATACCCCAAACGGCACATAAAGTAGTATCTTTTTATTTCGTTCAGCGTTCAAAAAAGGCTCTCTTTTTTTTTTTTGTTGGGTAAAAACGAATTTATAAATTTCCTATTAATCGACAATCGCCAGTTTGAAATCGAAAACAACCGTCAAGAACGGCGTTTGGTTTCGGTGTTGATTGATTTTGAGTTTTTAATTGCATTATAAAACTACTCTTCGTTTACTAATATGTACTTTTAAGAATGTTTATTATTATACATGAAAGAATGTGTATGCATCATGCTTTGAGTTCAGTTCATATTTGTTGGCTGCCGAGCACGTTCTCTTAATCTAGGAAAAGGGCACCGTGTTTTACTTACTCCAACATTCTTTTCAACGGTAGAAATTTAGACAATGCAGCAAGCTACTTTTATTTTTAAATGGAGCAACAGGGAAAATGAAATAAAGGAATGGATTCGGTGTAAAGACAACTATTTGTTATAGTCAACGGACATTATTTAAATGCAATACACAGGGCAGAGTTATTCAAGAACGGCGGTCCTCTAAACTTTTTTTTTAATTATATATGAAATTTTGTAAATTTATGTTTCGTCTCTCCTATAATCATATTTCGCCCCTCCTTCGAAATCGTATTTTGCCCCTATGATATTATATTTCACCCCATTCAAAACTTATCTCTTTATTTGTCACACCTCTTTAGTTTAATGATGCCCCAGCCGCTCTTGATTAATTTTTTTGGCTCCACCTCTGAATAAACAGGTACAATGCAAGACAGTCGCATAATGTCCTAAAGATGAGAGGTCACAAAATGGCTTGGCTATGTTTAATAGGAGGAAATGGAGAAAATACAAGGAATATTGAAAGAAAGGGAGCTCCTTTTTGTCATGTGTTGAAATCTTAATTGAAAAAGGTATGGTTTCCTTTGTAGTCGTGCTCTAATATATTCATCTCTACTATTTGCACACATTTCTTTGGACTAAAAATAAAATTAAGCTATAGATAGTGTTTAACAAACAGTTTTGAATTGGAAATATAAGTTCAATTACTATAGTTTGTAAAAGCTACATGCTGTAGCTAAGGACGTTACCCTTTTCTTTTACCGTTTAGTTTCTTATTGTACCTATTTCTCGGATTGAATTGTAATGTTTGAATTATTTCTCTTCAACTACATATAAGGTAAGATCTCATGATGTTTCTAAACCCTTTGCGTAATGTTATGTTATAAGCTTGTTTGTTATGATACGCTTATTTTAATATCTAATTTTAGAATGAGTTTATAGCAAAAATAGGCACCAAGGGGCACAAACTAGCCATCAAAATCGCAAAAACCAGGTGAATTAGAGGAATAGGCCTTTAGAAATTTGAAGTTCAAATGTACCCCCTAGATGGAAAATACAAGCTTAACCTTCACATCAAAACGATACAAGTAAAACATCACAACTTAAAAGGAGACATACACCCTAATTTACAGTTCCAAAAGAAATCCCTAACCAACACTGTTGAGTTGGCTTGGGGTTTGAGCCCCAGTGCATTTCGCAAACTCAGAAACCAATCTAACGTTAAGTGGCTCTGACCTGTCTCGACATGGATAAAATAAGAAATCAAAGCAAGTACAAAGTCTAATTATCATAATTCTTACACCCCAAAAAAAATATATATCAAGAATCCATAAAATTGTGCAGAAAAACTACAGTTGACAAGTATTTTATAACATCAAACACAGCGCCCAAAAAAATTCTACATCGTTGAGAGTTGAGACACTCGATAGATAAATAACCGAAATTCTGAGTCCTGGAGAGGAGACTACAACACAATAAACTTTCTTGTGTCACCAAGACAGATGAACAAGGCTTTCTGCGTGAGCAAGTCATGGTTAAGATCATTCCTCTGCTTGCGGAGAACTGCAATGGTACAAGGTACAAAAGACGTATCAGAGAACAGTAAATATACAACTAACCGCAACACCAGCACTCTGGTAAAGCAGGATTGACAATAACCGCAAAGAAAACACTATCGATATCGATTCAATTACGAGAAACAAAAAATAGTGATCAGACAAACCTTTGGTACCTCTCATTCCCAGGGCTCTCAGGTCCCCCGTAATTGGGACTGTCCCTAGGATCAGGTACGGAATTGGGGCTTGGTTCACGGCCATTATCATTGTCAGTCCTCTCTCTTCCTAAAGGGCTGTCACTGGCGCCATGACCATTTTCAGGACTACCCCTTTTCCTCCTATAGGGACTAGCACTAGTATCACGGCCGTTATTAGGGCTGCCCCTCTCCCTTCCATGTGGACTATGACTAGGGCCACGGCCACGGTCAGCGCTCACCTTCTCTCTTCCATATGGACTATGATTAGAGCCACGGCCACGTTCAGCACTCACCTTCTCTCTTCGGTTTGGACTACGGCTGGAGCCACGGCCATGCTCAGTGCCAGCCCTGTCTCGCCTATAAGGACTTGGGCTGCGGCCACGGCCATAATCAGGGCTAGCCCTCTCTTTCTTATAGGGGCTTGGGCTGCGACCACGGCCATAATCAGGACTACCTCTCTCCCTCCGATACGCGCCAGGGCCGGAGCCACGGCCATAATCAGGGCTACCTCTCTCTCTTTGATACGGACTTGGGGAGCGTCTTCTATCACGGCCTCTCTCTAGCGACCTATCATGACTTCTTTCCGGGCTATATCCATCCCTCCTGTCATCATCATCCCGTACTGCATATTCCACTGAAATCACTCTATCCATCAACTTGCTGCACATCAATACCAAAAGCAAAAAATTTTAGCAACCAAAAAAAAAAAAGCTGTTAATTGTATATTAAAATTAAATTATGACAGCTATCAATTTATAAAATGCTAGTCCAAACAAGTAAAGTTTGAAAATGCATATATTGGATCCTATGATATTGTACCTGCCTAACAACTAAATAGAAAACTTTCCTTTTTCTCTCTCTCTAATGTGGATCAAAGTAAATGATCCTGCATACTTAAATTAGAGAGAGAGAGAGAGATTTAGAATATCAACCTCATATTTGTAGCCTCCAATGCCTTGGTGGCATCTTCCTGTGATTCGTACTGAACAAATGCAAAGTTCCTTCTGATCCTTACGCTCACTATCTTTCCATATTGATCAAAATGTCTCTCCAGATCCTTAGTCCTAGTGTGATATGGGTCAAAATTTATAACGAATAAGGTCTTTGATGGTCTATTATTAGTTGAAGATCTTCTAGACCCACCGGCCCTTCTAACGCCACGTTCTTGCTGAAACAGTAGCGAAAAAAATAAAAGATTAAGTTCTCCAGCAATCAAACAAAAAAAAAAGGTATGGCATACATAAACATTACCTTTGTCCATTCTACGCGAAGTCTTCGTCCCTTTCGACCAAATTCTCTCCTATCAAGGCCTCGGATAGCATCCTCGGCATCTCTGTCATCCTCCATGTAAACAAAGGCAAATCCTGTACACCAAGAAAGCAAGACAAATTAACTCATTGTTCATCTGTTCATAAAGAAAGAGAAAGGTAAGAATTCTCCCGTGAAAGGATTCTTTAACTAGAGACGACACTTCTCCCCTCAGCAACAAGCAAACCACCTAAGATCCTATCCTAAAATAAAAAAGTTTGGCAACCTCTAGGAAATCTTAAACCAAGTCACCAGTAAATTAATAACAGACCTTGTGTTGTGAATTAAGTGATGTCAAGGAACAACAATCCAAAAGTGGATGTCTCATTGTGGGTCAATGAAAAGAGTGCCTTCTCCATCTAATCTGCTGCCTCTGCTGTGAGGTTGTCAATGTTTCAAACTTGAAACATGTCTGAAATTGAAGGCTGGGCAAAAGTCATGAGGAATGAAAGTCAATGGTGTCTGTGGAAAATGTGAGATGATAGTGCCATCGTAGATCAGAGTGACTCTTCTTGAAAACAAGAAGAGGAAGCTCGTCACAGGCAAGAAACAGAATTCTGAAGAGCCCATCCATTACTCCGGAAAAGTATGGATATCCCAATATAATCCTGCGTCAAAGAAAATGTTGAGTATGGGGGTTTATGCTACAAAAAAACATTTTTTTTTATATATCTCCTGAACCCCCAATAGAACTCAACAAGAATATGGTTGTATCTCAGACAAGTATTCCAGCTGATTTCAGGTTGTATGACTGCTGGTGAAAAGGAATCTGCCTCATTTACGGATGTGGATTAGCCCCAGCTGAGTCGCCTTGCTGTCATAGGATGTGGTTGCTGCTCCTCGTGAAGTGCTTACTATATTATTTATTTCTATGTCTTTTTTTGTTCACGAAATTAATATTCTTAACAGTCATTTTTGTATATGACATCATTGCTTCTTATATGCAAATATACATATATATATATACACACCGTATATCAACTTAAATCAGTGTTGTACGTTAGGAAACAGTACTTTAAACAGATAAATCATTAATTTATAATCATAAGCAATAAAACAGAGATACCAATCCCTCAAAATCTCCTAGTTCTCCGTCTAATAGCACCATTTTCAACCCCCAAACTTTCACAATTTGCATTGCCTTCACCCACACTAATCAACAAGAGGGGGCTGTTTCAAAGGCCAGATTAAAGTGGCTGCAATTGTTTATTGATCCATTACTTATGTGGATTTACAATTTCAGAAACCTTGGAGATTAGCCTTGAATTTGAACAGTAATTCGAAATAAGCTCCAAGCTTCACAGACTAACTTTGCATTGATCAACCTAGGGTAAATCCAACCTTACTCCACCTTAAATGTGTAGAGTTCAAATGCCCCCAAATTACCATGCAAGTTCACTCTTTTCACCATAGCTATAAACCAAAAATACAAAACAAATTCACACAGACCTAGCAACTCAACAAAATTGATACAATCCAGTAAGAGAACTCACCAGACTTCATATCCACTCTATCAACCTTCCCATATCTCCCAAAAAGGCGTTCCAAATCAGACTGCCGAGCATCATACTCAAAATTTCCACAGAAGATAGGCCTCATCTTTCCTGAAACAGGGGAATAAGATAATATATTTCTTTTGGAGATAAAATAAATAGCCAAAACAAAGTTTTTGAGCCAATTTCCAATTAGAAAAGGGTAGTGCAAAATTAAACCCCGTAAACCTCAACTAAAGCTACATACTTGAAAAATAAAAACAAAAAAGAAAGAGGCATCTATAATTCTATATACATTGCATAATGACAATAATCAATTTGAAAGAAAAGGAGAATAAAAGATCACCATGAGTAAAACATAAGGGAAAAGAATAAACAAACACAAGTCACCAAGTAATCCAAAAAACTACATATCATGAACGAATTATAAGCGAAATTTGCATATCATGACGCATTGAAATTAATTTAAAGCATCGAAGATGAAGATAAGCTAAAATTCGCCCAAGAATTCGATTGAGAAAAAAACTGTAATCAACTTCTTTGAAAAAAAGATCAAAAATTTCCCAGAAAATAACATAGAAATGATGATTTACCAAAAAAAAAAATAATAATAATAAAAAGAAGATTTGACTAATTTCTGAATCGGACTAAAGACGAGAACTTCAGATTTACAATATTGAAAACCAAACCCTGGCCCTCAGATCTCCGATTGGTTTCCGATAAACCGTCGGAAACTATAAACCAGAAGCAACACGGATACCAAATTCTCTTTTATTTTCTGTCGAATTTTCTCGGGACCCAAAACAGAAAATCAACAATATTTGAGAGAAAAACACAACGTAGGCATAAAATATTACGACTTTGGAATCAAATAGGGGAGATTATTTTCAGTAGAGTTAATTTTACCTTCTCTTGGTCGTAACGATTCGAAAGCAAACGAAACCTCAAAAACCCTAGAACGCGTGAGGGCTTACAGATATTTATTTGGTTTGACCTAAAACGCAGAGCCCATGTGTACACTTGATCGGAAATCCAATGCTTTCGATGGCTGAAAAGCCCCTTTAGTTTATATATTTATAAAAGTTGCCCGAGTCTGCCTTTGCAAAATAATAAAAATTGGAAAGGTCCCTATCTTTGTGTATTGATAAAATTGACCCTCTTTAAACGTGCTATTGAAGACTTGACCTTTTTTCTTTTTTTTTTAATTTGAGGGTGCCATGGATGTGAAACATAAAGAAAAAAAAAAAATTAATCACGAAAATACATACGCATTTGATAATGCATCGAATATCGAATATACAAATGTATATTTTGAATTCACGTTAAATTTTTTACTTTTTCTCGATCATAGACCTAAGAAAAGGTAAGAATTATCCATGAATCTAAAATTATAAAAAATGATACAATTTAAAATATAAAATAATTTTTTTAACAACCTTTAAATACAAAAAATATAAATAAAGAACTACAAAATTTGCCCCATTTGAGCGACTTCAAGAACTTGGCGAGGTTTGATCTCATGCTCAACAAGCCCACTTTAAGTCGATTCTTATTTTCATTTCTTTTATAAGTTTGATGTCTTTGAAAGAGAAGGGGTTGTGTTGTTTGTCATGTTATGTATATTGGATTGTGTTGGTTAGGGTTTTGAAGATGCGAGTGAGTTTAACAGCTCGTTTGGATTGTTAGCTTCAATCGAAAATATTATAACAAGTTAAATTTTGTAAAAAAAAATACTATAACAAAACCGTTTTGAACTGAACTAAGTTTGACCGGATTGATATTTTCAAAGTGACTATGATGTGCTTGTCCGATGCAAAAAACAAGATGGAAAGTTTAAAAGCAATCGAATTACTTTTTACTCTTAGTCTAAATGTTGCTACATCATTTTTTTATATCTTTTTTTTTACAATTTATTATTTTTTTTTATAAAAGGGCGTAAAAAAAATCTTAGATCCCTTTTTATTGTAATTTTTGAATTTTGTTTGTGCTATATAGATAGTTTGGTCGTCTTTTGTAATTTGATGATTTAATTTGGTAATTATTTTGGTAATTTAGTGATTTTTTTCTTTATTTATGTTAATTTCTATTCAATATAATGGTACTAATTTAGTAGATTACTTTACCGACGCTAAAGACGAATGGGGATTTGTGTTGTTACTGAAAATTAATGCTAGTATTAATCTATCAGATTACTATGGTTACTAGCACTTGAAATAAATGGTGATTTGTGTCCAACGAACACATAATATAATAGATTGTTAGCAGTAATCTAGTAGCTTGCTTTAGTGACAACATGTGGTAACTGTAGAGGTGTCAAATAGGCCAGGTCATCCATGGAAGTAATAATGTAGAGAAAATTAGGTCCCTATACCACTTCTTTAACACCACTAATCTTTTGTACCATTTTTTAAAACCTTTTATTCATACCACTTTTGGCATGCAACATGTCCAAATTACCCCTATAAAAAATCTCACCACCTAGCTCTTCCTCTCTCTCTTCCCTTACTCTATGTTTCACGCTCCTCCCTCTCTCTTCTCTTGTCTCTTTCTCTCTCCTCTCTCTCTTTCTATTTCCTAAAAGTGGTATGTTTTAAATTTTTTTATAAAAATTATAGGAATCAAAAGTGGCACCACAAAGTGAATTTTATCAAATTGACCCAATAATGAAAGGCACGGACCAGCCCAACCTTGCACTATAGCAAACCGAGCTATCACAGTATGCCTGATGGGCCAGTGGGTCTGATCCCTTAGGCTTGATCCCTTAGGTCCAACGGGCAGAATGGCCTTGGCCCACAAAATGTCTGGGCTGGTCGAGGCACGCAACGGGCCCGGCCCAGCCCATGCATGTAAAAGGCCCTTCAAGCTTGGCCTTTTAAGTGTTGAAAAAAAAAAAAAACCTATTTTAACTTCCCTAATGTTTGTAAATAAGAGTCTACCAACCACTAAGCTAGACAATTATTTATATGATTTTTGATTTCCAACTATATATATCACGTCTATACACATATTTACAAATTTAAATATAAACTTACTTTAATCATGCATTGAAAAAAAATAAAAATTTCTATCTTTTAATACTATATAATATTTAGAAGTATTTCTTTATACTTAATAGTCTCATAACTTCATACTTATTAATTTTTTATTAAAAATCATTTTAAAATAATTAAAAAATTAAAAATTTTAAGGCTAGCCAGTAAGACCAGCCCTACATAGACCTTATAAGGCCTGGGCCTGGGCTCGGCACAGCCCTTTAAGGACTAGAGTCTGGGCTAGGGATAAGCCTGAGGTTTTCCCCTCAGGCATGCCCTTTTATTGTAAAGGGCCGGGCCAAGCCTGGCATAAGCCTAAGGTCAAAAGTACAAAACTTTTTTGACACCTCTAGGTTACTTTCAATGTTTTTCATCATTGACCCGCCAAACAAATTTCAGTAAAACACATTTTGTTTACTTTTAATTAGCCTTTTAGGGTGACCTAATTCTAACCACTCTTAGTGGAGTATTGAAATTCTTACTATGCCTCATAAAAGGAGCATTCTTACAAGTCCAGGGTTTATACCCTACTACCCTGCTTGGGCATTGCAACCCACAATAATGCCACAATTGTTCATTTTGGATGCTTGGATCTTAACAAATAGGGGAGTACTAGCAACTCTATTTTTATATTTTCTCTAATCATTACTTGACACATGGAATTCATTAACATTATAAATTATTATGAGAAAATTACATAGGGTGAATGGACGAAAGGGTTAGCAGTTTCAAGCGGTTTCAGTTTGATTTTTTTGGATAGCGGATTGACGGTTAAACAACCTGTAGACTGTTTGTCAAACTGCGGATGGTTTCGATTCAGTTTTGGGTGGGTTTCATCGATTTGGGCTTATACTATAGCCTAGTGTAATTTTTTGGGCTTTTTGCTAAAAAAACTAAGGAAAATTTGTAGAAAAATTAAAATTGCGTATACTTTGAATATGTTTTAATAAGTCCTAAAATGTATTATTATTGTTAACATTGAAACTTTTTAATTTGAATTGTCCTTTTTTTGTTTCTAATCGATAGAACTAGGAGTCAGTTCAATAGTTTGTTGTAATCCAACCTATACTTTGAAACACTAAAGTGCCAACCTATACTTAACAGTTTATGAAACAATTAATTATTATTATTTTCATAGTATTAGTTTAAAGAAAAACCATTGACAACTTAGTCAATGAAATGATGCCAAATAACTAACTAATGCATAGTTCATTATGATCAATAGTCCATCGATAATAAGTTAATAACTTTATAGTCCAATCGAAATAACAAAAAGAAATACAACAATCCAATGATAAAAATTAAAATTTTAGAATCTTTTAAAATTAAGAAGCACCAAAAAACAAAATAACATAAAATAACAAGAACTTGGATGTCTTTTCAAATCATGATGACATGACCCATCTATCTATTCCTTATACTTTATATCATGCCTATGCTCTAAAAGAAGTTTATGTTCCTAAATAATTATAAGAGTAAAATTGCAAGTTAGTTTAAAAAGTGACAACATTATATGTAAAGTTCATAAACAATTATAACAGCAAAATTGCAAACTAACTTGCTTGATTTGAATTCTAATCACTTCGCAAAATAATTGAAGACTTTCTAGTATGTCCAGAGGCAATCGTGCTTAGAGTGTTAGATTGTTCAATCATCTAAAGTAAGAATAAAATCAAACAAATGAAAAGTTTTAAAGAATAAACAGACTTGTAACAAACTTAAAAATTATACAATTACATATCTCAAGATTCTTAAAAGTCTCAAGAACCTTCTGTTTGTTCATATACTTTATCACAATGATTGGTTAATGGGACTCACTCAACAAAAATTTTCAAGCAAATCAATGCCTCCACCGTCTTAGGACTTAGTGAGCTCCTAAAAAGATCAAATATATGGCCTCCGATAGAAAATGTGGCCTTAGATGCAATAGTAGTCACCGAAACAACAAGTATATCATAGGCAATACGAGAAAAACTTTGTATTTTACAGAATTCACTATCCACCACTTCAAAATGTCAAAATTATCAACATTGATTGTGTCTATATCCTCAGCAGGCTCGTTCAAGTGCTTGTCCACTTTATTCTTTGTTTTACTACCATCTTGATCACACTGTTGTTGCACAAAATTATCATGTCTACTAACTTTAATAGCTCTAGTAAGCATAAATGATGAAGACAATGAAGTTTGGTTGACAATTTCTAGTTAACTTGTAGCTTGAGATTCTATTGGTTTTGGCAATACACCAAACTATTTCTCATTATAATAATCAAACATCTTCCTTAAATCATCCTCAACACTCTTTATTATGGACTTACATGTCCTTAAGTCATGAAAAGCACTTAAGTAATGATGAAAATACTCAAACTTGTAGCTAGGTTGAAGCTTTAAAAAAAAAAGGCTTAAACCCCTTATTTTCGATGTGCCTGAATGGCAACTCAATTAACATAATGTAACTCAGCAATAGCTTCCCTACAAGCCTCTTTGTTGTAATACACAGCCATTAATTGTCCCTCATTTGCAGCATTGCCTCCTTTCTTTAGTTCAAATGCTAAGACCACTTGTTTCTTGTCAATAGGTTTATTGGGATTTTTCGAGCAACTTTTCAAATGAATCCACAAAGTACTCGTCCCATGCTTCTTTGCTTAACTAGCAAAATCTGCCTCACAGTGTTTACACTTTGCTCTTCTCTCTCCTTTTTCATCAAAAGAATGATTGAAATCCTTCCAAACCTCACTAGTTTCTCTAGGAGGATTTTGGGCTTTTTGTTTTTTGGAATTTTCAATCCGATTCAAACTCATTCTCAAAATCAATTGGATTTTCTTTTTCAGAAGCACTATCAATAACAACAAAAGGAGAAGAGGCTTGAGATTGACTAGAACTACCGTCTATTTTTTACCTGAAGCATATCAATATATAAGACAAATTCATACATGGTTGCAAGGCAGTTTATAGTTATTTCATTTGAGTTCAAACACAACATTATAAATGGACAATCACATATTTCCCTAAGTTAAATATGTTGAAAAAAAACTAAGTTCAATCACTGATATCACGTTTTTTAAACAATATAACAAAGGTTAAGCATTTAACAGAATTCCAACCAAAGTATTACCAATTAACTAAGACCTATATTATTAAATATATAAGCTCCTAAAACAAAAAACCCAAAAAGAAAAAAAAATACAGGGCATTGAGAACAAACGGACAAATCAAACCCCAGACAAACATGATACGATTAAACAAACAAACTTTAAACTACTCTTCAAAACATATGCACAATTCAAATTAAATCCCTTTTGGTTATCTCTAGAATTTCATGAGTTCGAAAGAAACCACAAAAGAAAGAAAAGAAGCCCAATATGTTAAAGAAATAAATTAAAAAATTTGCCAACCAAAGCATTCATCAATTCTTCAAACAATAACAATAACTTATAATTCATATAAATAAAAACAAAAAACAAAAACAAAAACAAAAACCTGAACATGAAGAAATTAGTAACTATATCAGCATTACAACACAAAGAACAGTGGCAGCCCGGTTGGAGCAAAAGCAGAGAAATGAAGAAAAAGCAGGAAAGGAAAGTTAGAATAAATAGAGTAAAATATGAAGAAAAAGACTAGAATCAAGACACTATTTTGTTTAGAGAAATATCATTGTACTGAAGAGTGAAGATTAAAGACGCAAAATAAATACTTACAAGGAAACACAAGCATTAAAGACTCAATGCAGTCTGGCAGAGAGGCAGATGGATGGGAGTGGGCGAGAGGCGGAGAACGGAGGATGCCAGTGGAGGGGAGGGGAAGCACTGAAGCTGAAGGAAAGCACTGATTTAGGGTTTTTTTTCTTTTTTGTTTTTTCCTCAAAACTGATACTGGGAAGAAAGAAAGAAAGAGGGAAATTAGGGAGGGGGAGTGTGAATTGGGTCATTTAGTGTAAGCGTGTTAGTGACTTAATGTAGAATTAGGTGTGTTTTTTTTTAACATATAAAATGGTAGGCAGGTTGGATTGAACCCGCAGCATAAATCCCAAAATCGTGCCCGTCCATATGTATATGTTGGCCGGTGGGTTGTTGACGCAGATCCATTTTTTTTCGGCCTGTGTAGGGTGGGGTGACCAGCGGGTACGAGACAGTTTTTATATAGCTTTAAAATTACATGTTATACCACATTTTTAAAAGTTGTATTTTTTTATATCATATTTAAAAAAATTTATGCTACATTGTTATTTATATTACACATTAAGTTACACCATAAACAAACATGTATGGCATTTATAAAAAGTAAATATTAAAACAAGGCATTTATAAAAATTCCTCAATTGTTATTTAAACAGAAAATAAGATAGTGAATAGTGAGAGTGCAAAAAAGAGTGAGAGAAAGAGTGCAACTAGCACTTCTAACAAATAAACATTTGTTTTTTTAACGCTAATAGCCCTTGAACTTTGGGTTCCCCTCATTTTAACCTCTGAACTTTAAAAATCACTACTTTACTACCTCAAACTTTCAAATCTTCTCACTTTACACTTTGTGTCTAATTTTCTGTAAAAAGTGACGGAAATAAACCCACACGAGGCGCACGTGGGGATTGTTAAGACTATTTATGTCTTGATAATGCCCTTCCCGCCCCTAATTACATAGTAAAACCCTAAAATGAAAAACCCTGAACTATTTTTTTCCCAACTTTTTTAAATGAGAATGCAAAGGATAATTCTCATTCATTCTCATTTAGGACTGATAGAATCGTTTTTGCGCTTACAAACCACCCAGTACGACTCACATGGGTCTATTCTGTCATTTTTTATGGAAAATTAGAAAGAGAGGGCAAAATGTATGGACTTAAAAGTTTGGGATATAAAGTGATGATTTTTAAAGTTTAAGGGATAAAATAAGGGAAACTCTAAAAATTCAAGAGCCATTAGTGTTGATAACCCTTTTAATAAATATGATCTTTTGAAAATTACATTTTATAAATGCCACATATATTTAAATGTGTACAACTTAAATATGTAACATGAGTGATAGTGTATTGGTACAATTTTTTTCAAGTGTGGCATGAGTAAAAATATTTTTTTGAAAATGTGCCATAAGATGTAAATCTTTTTTCCCTTTGTTATCGCCTGTTACTGATTATAGGGTCATTGGCAATTTCAGTTTCAATTAAAATTTTTGATTGCTAGCATATAAAGCTTTCATATGTCATAGTGTTTAGAAAAAATAAGTTACAATATAAAGTTACAATATATAACTCTCACATGTTGTAGTATTTTTAAATAAAATTGATTGAATCCATACTTCTTAAACACCTTATATATATATATCAACTATATAGTCTCAATGTTGGAGCCACAAAAAACACACAACATCCATAACTAAAAAATTAGCTATTAAACTTTTCAAACATGAAAAGGTCGAATTTCTTTAAATCTAGAGGTTCCTAAAAAATTATACCAAAAAAAAAAAAGAACAAAAGAAAAAGGAAGAAAGTTGAAAAGCATGCAAACTAAAGTGCACGTCGTTAAAATAAAAACCTTGGTTATTATTTCTAGACCAGCCAACTAGCCAAGGACAAGGAGCTTTAGTTGTGGGCCCAATTAAGTGAGACTACTGATCAATAACACTTTGTCCCTGCAAGAGATTGTTGAGGTCGGATGCCATTTCAAGCAGCTGATAATCATGATAGTAATCATGATGATCATAATAATGATCATGACAATGATGATGATGACAGGGTTCTTGTACACTAAAATTTGTAGCTGCACTGGAACCCTTGAGGGCAATTTCGGCACGTGCTTTTGCTAGCTCAGTTTCTGCGTCGTGTATTTGTTGATTTAATTGAGTGATAATCCAACGCAGCCATAGATAGGGTCCTCAACCCTCTGTTGTGCCTCAGAATGCAAAGAGTCTGCTGCTCGTGCTCTAAGGTCACGACTTTTTAGTTTCTAATATTTTTTTGGTCAAGAAAAAGCAACATATAAAATACATTAGACAAATTAAAAACCTTTGTAAAAACTTTCCTTTCACAAACAATATTTTTAAAAAAGGTCATTCTAAATGCCTTGTAGCAGAAAAAAAAAATACAAAAATGGACTGATTCTAAGAACTTTAGTGCGTACAGCTGAAATTTAGAGAGAATAAGAGATTTTAGATTTTAAAACTTTTTGAAGTAAATATCAGGTTAGTAAATATCAAATTTATAGTGTTAACAACTTATTTATTACGTAAATAAGAAATATTTTCATTGTAAACGAGAAGGTAAATATTTTATTTACATAATAAATCTATTTATTATATAAATAAAAATTATTTACACTATAAACAAATGGTAGATAAATTATTTGCATCATAAATATGATATTTACTATAAATATTTTCAAAATTTGGCATTACTATAATTAGTTTTGAAAAAGTGACATTTCTTGTAATTTTTAAAAAATTATTTTTTATGTATTTAAACAAAATGATTTTGGTTTTCTGATATACCCAAAGAAAAATAGGACTAGGAAAATAATTATTCAATATTAATATTAATAAGAAGTAGAACAAAAGACAAATTGAATTTATAAAAGCAACAGAGGATTTCAAGCATGAACATAATCTCGGGTAGCTCTTCTGCCACACCTATGTCTATCTTCTCACCACATTTCTTAAAAAGAAAAAAAAAATATTCAACAAAAATCCCAGAGCATGTGTGTGTGTGTGTGTGTGTGTATATATATAATATATATAGCTATGTCAATTAGAAAACTTAAGTGATAATTTAACTAAATAAATAGGATTTGTTACCTGAAGCATTTTTATAACATTGCTAGAACCATAGATTCTGTGAACGCAAGCAAATCTTGGAAAGAATCTTAGCTAAAATCAGATTTCAAACCCCAAAAGATTTTTTTCTTTTCTTTTGTTTTTTTGGTCTGAAATCTTTTGCTCTTGATGAAGAAAATCTCAAAAAGATTTTACACTCCTTTTGGTTTGATTTAGATATATATGTTTCATAGTGAGTTTTTCTTATAGCTTTTGTTCAGAGATTTCTAACCGCTACTCTTTTTTTTTCTTGGGAAAATTGGAGATATATGGGGAAAGCTGGTGATTAGAATGGTAAGAGAAGACATGAGTACTCTATTTGCTTATTATCATTATTACCTCCAATCGAAAATCACTATTAGGGGAAATTTTTGAAATCAAAATCTTTCACTTCTTAGACTAGAAATATATATATATATATATTGAGTGGTCAGAGGACTAAATATATTCGCATCAGGATCAAGTATTTTCTTTTTCTTTTTTTTTTTCTGCTAATTAAGAAACTAGTCAAGTATGATTTCATATTTTATTTTTCGGTTGGACTAGTATTTGTGTAACACCCGTATTTTTAACGGGCATAATTTTGTAAAATTTAATGAATAAAATGTGACTATTTAAAATTACTAAGTTGTTTATGATCATTTAAAAAAAATACCATTTTAGTATTTTCTTACCAAGTCTTCCTAAGAAACATTCAAAACTTACCAACACTTACTTCTACCAATCTTGTCTCCCTAAATTATTGCTCAATTATATAGACTTCTTCTCATTTTGCTAAAGGTATCCGAAGGGGACATTGAATTATTTTCCGTCAATTCATAGAAGACATGGAGATATTTCTCAACCACCTAATTAATTATTTCCTTATCTTCTTCTATAATTCACTCCAATTATCCCCTCAATTATGTTGGCATTATTTGCTAAAAGTCTTCATGGGAGACAAGATGATATTTTCCTTTAAGACTCTTTTGTTTCTTCTTACAACTTTTCCCCGTAAACATCTCATTCCTCTTAAGCATTTTGATATCTTTTTATTTAACTATCACCACCTTCTTCTCTAGTTCTCATTCTCTCCCTTCTCACTTCAAATTTCTAACTAAAGACATAGAGCACAAAGCTCTCTTTGTGGCCAAGACAATTATAATTCCCAACCATGATCGAGGCGGTTTTAAAGTTAATTCAAGCTTGATTGATAACCCAAACTTTGGTGCTTTTCAAAGAAGTTTTGAGGTAGGTTTTCTTTAATCTAAACTTAGTTTTTAGTATGCATTTTCTCCATGTTTAATGCATAAAAATACTTTAATGGCACTAGTAGACGGGTTTACACATAACTCACTTATGAATGTGATTATACGTTGTGCTTTAGTTTTAATTGTCCTTATGCATGCCTTAGGGTCAAGGATGTGTGGAGCTAACGTTAATTGATTCCAGGATTAAAAGATTGTTGATAAGCTTGAAAGGTAGGGATTCTATTACTCATTTTTGTGAGGTTTTTATAGAATTAAAATTGATTGTTTTGCCGCAATATATATATATCTATGTTGAACTGATATTATATGAGTATCACATATGAAACTATGACATGGACTCGTCTTGTATTGTACGGCGAGGAACATAATGAATTGACACATGTTATAAATTGAGAAGCATGGTTAGGAAAACTGACTCTATTAATAATGATTTAATATAGAGAAATGGTGAGACATGAAGAGGGCGGCGGTTACGTCCTTGGGCATGAATACCCAAAAAGGTAAAATAGGGGGAAGGTGATGACGCTTCCTTGGGTTGAAAGTCCCAGAACACACTGTACAGGAATTGATTTGGTGAGGACTCGGGGCTTAATATCCCCTCACCGGAACACCCTTGGAATGTTTATGGGGTGATCAAGTGCGCCCATTTGGGTTTCGATGAGTTGAGTGATACTCAATTTAACATGGATACCTAGGAACAATGATGATTGGTAATATTTGTATAAATGTGTAATTATGACACTTGGTAATGATTAACTACGGTATCCATAAGATGTGATCATAATAAACCTCATAATCTGGAATATGATGTAACCTACTAACCATGCAGTTTTTAATGTGGTAATGGATAAACCATAAGGTGAGTCATGATTTCCCTACTGGGCATGTCGATGCTCATCCCTATCATATCTTCATATCTCAGGTGGAACTCAGTGCAACATATTTGAAGAGGAATAAGCGAAAACAATCCTGCTGTTTTCGTGTTAGAAGACCCTGTTTAATTACAACTTATCTACAACATGTAAGAGTTGTATTATTTTTTTTTATGGCTGTGTTAAGTTATTTGGGAATTGTACTATGGTGATGATGACTGTAATTATATATATTTGGTGCTACACTAAAAACTGTGGTTTGTATTTAAAACGTTTATTTTTATTTTTCTTGTTGTTTAAAGACCCATGGGCATTGTTTAATTGATTTAAATAATATAAAATTTAAAATTATTTTTATTTATTTAAAACTGTTAACCCCCACATAGGGGTGTTACAGAATTTTTGGTATCAGAGCCTAGGTTCGATTAACCTAGGGGGTATAGCACCACCTTAAAAATTAATCTTTGGGAATGGTTTTAAAGTTAGGTGTTAATGTCATCATCATTTGGTACTGATCCTAGTTAAATTTTCGCAGCCAGTAGAAACTATGCCACCAAGACGTCAAATGCAATCGTCTGAGCTGTCACAACCGGTTGAACATGCTCAAGAAGTTGAGCAACCGGAACCGATGGAACAAGCTCAAGAAGATGAGCAACTACGACATGCAACACAATCCCCGCCAGCTGCACCAGAAGTAAATAATTTAGGACAAATTCTTCAAGCATTACAAAATGTGCAAAGACCTGTGGAGGTTCGTGATCCCGAACAACGACATCTAACTCTGTTGAAGGAGTTTATGAAGCAGAAACCACCCACATTTAGTGGAGAACCTAACCCGGTCATAGCAGAACAATGGCTAAAGGCAGTCAAAAAGAAGTTGGACACCTTGAGGATTCCACGGGAGTATTGGGTTAGCTTTTCAACATATATATTTGAGGGTAAAGCCGAAGAATGGTGGGATCTTCAGAAAGACGACTATGATGTGCCGAATCTTACATGGGAGCAGTTCGAAACCATTTTTCGCAACACCTATATTCCTCAGAGCCATAGGCAAGCAATGATGCGAGAATTTGAAAACCTGGTGCAGGGAGATACAACAGTTGCTGAATACCATGCTCGATTTATAGAATTGTCTCGCTACAATCCCGGGGCTGTATCGGATCCAATGGCGAGATGCGAAAAATTTAGAAATAACCTGAGGCCGAAAATCAGACAAATGATAGCTGCTGTTCCATCAACAGATTTTCTTGATCTTGTAGCTGCGGCACAGCGGGCAGAGACAGAACTAAATAACTCCTATGGAGAGTATAAGGGTTCTGGTGGGCGTCAAAGGAAAATAAGTAAGAAAGAGAAGTCACAAGGGCAAGTCATTCAGCATAGTGGAGTGACTATTGGTGGTGGATCTTCTGGCAGTGGTCGTTTCCAACCGTATGCTTGTCATAACTGTGGACAAGTGGGACATCTGAGGAGAAATTGCCCTAACCGCCCTACACAATCATCCTTTGCACCAAGGCCACAAGGAAGTCATTTTGGCTCCACTGTTTGGGGAGGGAGTCAAAATCGTGGAGCGCCTCAGCAAAACACTCCAGCTTCCCAAGTCTCAGTAACTCAACCTCGAGGGTTCCAGCCTCAGTACAACTATCAACAGCGGCCACAGGGTTCCAATTTTTATGCTAATCAGAACTTCCAACCGACTCCACAAGGCTCAGTGAATCAAAGGCCATATTTTTCTGGGAGAAATAATAATAAGGCTAGTAGTAGCCAAGGAAACCGAGGAAAAAGTGATAAAGGAAAAGCACCAGCACAAGCTTATGCAATTACGGCTACAACTGGACAAGGAAAACAGGCTGATCACTCAGTTGTAGACGGTATGATTCACGTGTCTCATTCTTGGGCTCATGTACTATTTGACACTGGTGCCACTCATTCATTTATATCTATGTTATTTGCTTCCGTACTACAATTAGAAACTGAGACATGTAGTTCATCATTAACCCTTAGTACACCAATGGGCGGGATAGCTGAAGTATCCATAATTTGTAAATCAGTGTGTATTGTTATAGGAGAACATAAACTATCGGCTGACCTATATGTAATAACTATGACAGAGTTTGATGTAATCTTAGGAATGGATTGGCTAACTAAATACCAGGCAATAGTAGATTGTCATAGGAAACGTGTCTCTTTATTCACCAAGAATGGACAAGTCATCGAATTTCAGGCAAAAACAGGAACAGTGACGCCAGCCCCGGTGCTAAAGGCTTGTATTGGAGGACGAAGGAATTTCACCAATCTTGGGACGATCTTTGCTTCAGATGGAGAACTAAAGAAGAGTGACCTATCCTCTCACACTCCTGTGGTGGACGAATTTTCAGATGTTTTTCCAGATGAATTGCCCGGACTTCCGCCTGATAGAGAAATTGAGTTTGTCATCGACTTAACTCAAGGAGCAGCGCCTGTTTCTATTGCCCCGTATCGAATGGCACCTGCTGAGAAAGTGGAATTGAGGAAGCAGTTGGACGAATTACTGGAAAAAGGATTTATTCGACCAAGTACATCACCTTGGGGAGCTCCAGTACTTTTTGTGAAGAAACATGACGGATCGTTGAGGCTCTGTGTCGATTATCGCCAGCTTAATCGATTGACTATCAAGAACAAGTACCCTCTACCCCGAATTGATGAGTTGTTCGATCAGTTAGGAGGATCTTGCTATTTCTCAAAGATTGACTTACGATCCGGATATCACCAACTGAAGATAAGAGAAGAGGACATTCCAAAGACAGCTTTTCAGACTCGCTACGGTCATTTTGAGTTTCTTGTCATGCCTTTCGGGTTGACTAATGCACCAGCGGCTTTCATGGACTTGATGAACCGTGTCTTTCGACCGTACTTAGATCAATTTATCATTGTTTTCATAGATGATATCTTGATCTATTCTAAAAACGAAGAAGAACATGCTGAGCATTTGAGGATCGCTCTACAAACGTTGAGAGAACATGGTCTTTATGCAAAAAGAGAAAAATGTGATTTCTGGATGACGAAGGTCAAGTTCCTTGGACACGTTGTCTCTGAAGAAGGCATCTCAGTGGACCCCTCCAAAATTGAAGCAGTGCTAAATTGGGAACGACCAAAGAACGTGTCAGAGATTCGAAGTTTCCTCGGACTAGCTGGATACTATCGACGCTTCGTAGAGAATTTTTCAAAGATTGCTTCTCCATTAACAAAACTCACAAGGAAGAATGTCAAGTTCGTGTGGGATGATAAATGTGAAGAAGCATTTGAGGAACTGAAACGAAGACTCACTAGTGCACCTGTGCTGATCATACCTAACAACGAGGAGCCTTACACAGTATACACTGATGCCTCAGGAAACGGTTTGGGTTGTGTGTTAATGCAGCATGGACGAGTAGTTGCCTACGCCTCACGCCAGTTGAAACCCCATGAGAGGAACTACCCCACACATGATCTTGAGTTAGCTGCTGTGGTTTTCGCACTCAAAATTTGGAGATGTTATCTATATGGCGCAAAGTTCGAGCTATATTCAGATCATCAAAGTCTGAAATATTTGTTTACTCAAAAGGATCTCAATCTAAGGCAACGAAGATGGACTGAGTACATGGTGGACTATGACTTTAGTATCCAATATCATCCTGGAAAAGCAAATGCCGTGGCAGATGCTCTAAGTCGTAAGAACAACGGACGTATAGCCAGTTTAGCATTGGAAGATTGGAGACGAGTCACTATCGCCGACTTCAACTTGCAATATTATGAAGATAACGAGAGAGCTTTCTTATTCAATGTGATAGCAACTCCTACGTTAATTCAGAAAGTAAAACAAGGACAATGGCACGATGAAGGATTACGTAGGGTTTGGAAACAAATACAAAATGGAGAACAACTGGATGGATGGCAGATTGAGCCAGAAGGATTTTTACTTTACAAAGGAAGATTAGTTGTTCCAGAGGATCCATATCTCAGGCATGCGGTGCTAGATGAGGCTCACCGTTCAAAGTTTGCTATTCATCCTGGAAGCACAAAAATGTATATGGATCTAAAACGACAATACTGGTGGCGAGGAATGAAACGAGATGTAGCAACCTTTGTCTCTAAGTGCATGACGTGCCAACAGGTTAAAGCGGAACATCAAAAGCCTGGAGGCGAGTTGAGGAGCTTACCTATTCCAGAATGGAAGTGGGATCATGTGACAATGGACTTTGTTACTGGATTTCCTAAGACTCAAATAGGGCATGACGCCGTTTGGGTAATTGTAGATCGTTTAACTAAGACAGCCCACTTTATCCCAATCAGAACTAATTATAGTGTCTCAAAATTATGTCAATTGTACGTGGAAAAGGTAGTGACATTGCATGGAGTGCCAATGTCAATAGTTTCCGATAGAGATACACGTTTCACGTCGAAATTTTGGAGAGGATTGCAGAGGGCCTTGGGAACTCAATTGAATTTTAGTACAGCTTTTCATCCTCAAACAGATGGACAATCTGAACGTGTCATTCAGATTCTCGAGGATATGCTTCGGGCTTGTGTGCTGGACTTTGGAACAAATTGGGCTGTACAGCTGCCATATGTTGAATTCGCATATAACAACAGTTACCAAGCAAGTATTAGAATGGCTCCATATGAGGCCTTATATGGTAGACCTTGTAGATCTCCATTGTGTTGGGCTGAAAAGGAAGAGCGTCTTGAACTTGGGCCTCAGTTTATCAGAGAAACAACGGACAAGATCCAGATTATTCGCGAACGTCTTCAGACAGCTCAAAGTCGACAAAAGAGTTATGCAGATAAGAGGAGGCGACCTTTAGAGTTCATGATCGGAGACTTTGTGTTCTTAAAAGTGAAACCAAAACGAGGTGTATCTCGATTTGGTGTTAAAGGAAAGTTAGCACCAAGGTATACAGGACCGTTTGAGATTGTGGAACGCATTGGAACGTTGGCATACCGTTTAGACCTACCACCACAATTGTCTCATGTACATAATGTGTTTCATGTATCGATGTTGAGAAAGTATGAACCCGACCCTTCACATGTGATCATGTGGACAGATGTGCCAATTCAAGGAGATACGAATTATGAAGAAATTCCAGTTCAAATACTGGATCATGAAATAAAATTATTACGTCGTCGTGGAATTCCTCTGGTGAAAGTGATGTGGCAACACCATGATGTGGAGGAAGCCACATGGGAACTTGAATCTGAAATGAGAGAAAAGTACCCACATTTGTTTTAACATTGTAATCAGCGTACGAAATTTCGAGGACGAAATTTTTATAGGAGGGGAGAGTTGTAACACCCGTATTTTTAACGGGCATAATTTTGTAAAATTTAATGAATAAAATGTGACTATTTAAAATTACTAAGTTGTTTATGATCATTTAAAAAAAATACCATTTTAGTATTTTCTTACCAAGTCTTCCTAAGAAACATTCAAAACTTACCAACACTTACTTCTACCAATCTTGTCTCCCTAAATTATTGCTCAATTATATAGACTTCTTCTCATTTTGCTAAAGGTATCCGAAGGGGACATTGAATTATTTTCCGTCAATTCATAGAAGACATGGAGATATTTCTCAACCACCTAATTAATTATTTCCTTATCTTCTTCTATAATTCACTCCAATTATCCCCTCAATTATGTTGGCATTATTTGCTAAAAGTCTTCATGGGAGACAAGATGATATTTTCCTTTAAGACTCTTTTGTTTCTTCTTACAACTTTTCCCCGTAAACATCTCATTCCTCTTAAGCATTTTGATATCTTTTTATTTAACTATCACCACCTTCTTCTCTAGTTCTCATTCTCTCCCTTCTCACTTCAAATTTCTAACTAAAGACATAGAGCACAAAGCTCTCTTTGTGGCCAAGACAATTATAATTCCCAACCATGATCGAGGCGGTTTTAAAGTTAATTCAAGCTTGATTGATAACCCAAACTTTGGTGCTTTTCAAAGAAGTTTTGAGGTAGGTTTTCTTTAATCTAAACTTAGTTTTTAGTATGCATTTTCTCCATGTTTAATGCATAAAAATACTTTAATGGCACTAGTAGACGGGTTTACACATAACTCACTTATGAATGTGATTATACGTTGTGCTTTAGTTTTAATTGTCCTTATGCATGCCTTAGGGTCAAGGATGTGTGGAGCTAACGTTAATTGATTCCAGGATTAAAAGATTGTTGATAAGCTTGAAAGGTAGGGATTCTATTACTCATTTTTGTGAGGTTTTTATAGAATTAAAATTGATTGTTTTGCCGCAATATATATATATCTATGTTGAACTGATATTATATGAGTATCACATATGAAACTATGACATGGACTCGTCTTGTATTGTACGGCGAGGAACATAATGAATTGACACATGTTATAAATTGAGAAGCATGGTTAGGAAAACTGACTCTATTAATAATGATTTAATATAGAGAAATGGTGAGACATGAAGAGGGCGGCGGTTACGTCCTTGGGCATGAATACCCAAAAAGGTAAAATAGGGGGAAGGTGATGACGCTTCCTTGGGTTGAAAGTCCCAGAACACACTGTACAGGAATTGATTTGGTGAGGACTCGGGGCTTAATATCCCCTCACCGGAACACCCTTGGAATGTTTATGGGGTGATCAAGTGCGCCCATTTGGGTTTCGATGAGTTGAGTGATACTCAATTTAACATGGATACCTAGGAACAATGATGATTGGTAATATTTGTATAAATGTGTAATTATGACACTTGGTAATGATTAACTACGGTATCCATAAGATGTGATCATAATAAACCTCATAATCTGGAATATGATGTAACCTACTAACCATGCAGTTTTTAATGTGGTAATGGATAAACCATAAGGTGAGTCATGATTTCCCTACTGGGCATGTCGATGCTCATCCCTATCATATCTTCATATCTCAGGTGGAACTCAGTGCAACATATTTGAAGAGGAATAAGCGAAAACAATCCTGCTGTTTTCGTGTTAGAAGACCCTGTTTAATTACAACTTATCTACAACATGTAAGAGTTGTATTATTTTTTTTATGGCTGTGTTAAGTTATTTGGGAATTGTACTATGGTGATGATGACTGTAATTATATATATTTGGTGCTACACTAAAAACTGTGGTTTGTATTTAAAACGTTTATTTTTATTTTTCTTGTTGTTTAAAGACCCATGGGCATTGTTTAATTGATTTAAATAATATAAAATTTAAAATTATTTTTATTTATTTAAAACTGTTAACCCCCACATAGGGGTGTTACAGTTTGATTTCTCATGTTGCTCAAAAAGGAAAATAAAATAGAAAGATAACCTTAATTTGGTTCTGCCCAATGGGGAAGCAATTTAAAATAAGAAAACGATAATTTTTTTTTGAAACATTTCTATATACCTTTTTCTCGAGTAGCATTGTATATGAAAATGCTTTTGTTTTACTTGTGAAAATTAGAGAAATTTTGGTTTCTTGGTTTTAGGTTTTAAAATAACAAGTGTATTTATGTGGTGGGTGTGTGAGATGAAAGAAAAAGATAACATCGAACTCCTTTGTTGGCATTTTATGTAAAATTAATTTTTAATTTAGAGGGTGTATTAATATAGTCAAGTTTGGTGTGTGACATAACGATCGTTTAAAAACTTGATAAACAAAACAATATAGTTTCGGAGTCTTTTCGCAGAAAAATCATGAGTAAAAAGTAAAACTGGAAGAATATTGAAAAAAACATATTAAAAAGTTGAAAGCAATTTTTTTTTTTTTTTGAAAAATAGATTGAAAATAAAACACTTGTGTCTTATATAGGAAAAGTTTCATACAACTATCGTTTTAAAAATTTTTAAATAACAGTTTTGAAGGTTTTTTTGACAAATTAAAAATGCTAAGACAAAAAAAAAAAAAAAGAGTCAATAGAATATTGAAAACAAAGTTTATTTTAAAAAATATATATTTTTTGGAGAAGTTTGATACAACAATCATTTAAAAATTGAAAAATAAAACACAATTTTAGAAAACGTTTTTTCAAGGTGACAAACATATGAATAAGATCAAATACAAGGAAAAAAAAAAAAAAAAAAACATATCTTTAAGAGAAAGAATAAGAAACGAAATTAATATGCAAGCCAGATAACAAAAAATGCTAGATGTTACCATAAAAAAGCTATTTAGGTTCCAAGCTGCTTCACAGCAAACTGTATAAATTATAAAAACTACAACTAGAGGTCTTTCAGCAAATTAAACAAACTTAAATTCATAATCAAAGTACAGATAATTACACCAACTGTTGAAAGACTTAAAAATGCTTCATTATCAAACTATAGAATCTAAATCCAATCTACGATCTTTATGAGCTTTTCGGGGCAGGATTGGAATAATCTTTGTGAGCTTCTGATATGATCACTCCCTCCAATTCTCCGGCGCAAAATCATCCCGCAACAATGCATCCATCAACGCATCCCAGTCGATCTGCAAAATTATAAAACCGACAACTGTTTATATTAAGTACTAATTTTTTTTATTTTGAAATTAATTAATTTAATTGGATTAATTATCTTTTCACCTCATGTGGCAGATTTTCGATATTCATAAGCCGGAGTGGGTCAACAAGATCTTCAATGCGTAATTGCTGCACACATATAAAAGCTTATTGGAATATCGTTTTTGGAATTAAAATTAGACGTAATCTTGTGTTGACTATGATATATAAATTGTATAGAAAAACCCCATTTTAGATTTTATGGATGTTATTTTCTTTTTCAACATTTTAAAGTCCTACTAATTTTTCTAACAAGATGTATATTTCATGTGCGAAAAATAAAAGAAAGGACTGATGCTTTTGCGAGTTGTGATGTCAGTACCTGAACTCCAAGAGATTGTTCGAAATTTGGCGCATTTTCCTGGACACGGGCAAAAAAATCAGGGTTCTGGACTTGGGTTGTTGAAGCTGGGTTCACCTGATCATTTTGATCCACCTCTTCAAAGGAGATATCAGATAAGTTACAAGGGATTTCATCAATCAAAGCCTGATAGTTCGATGGCGGAAGGACGTTGTTCTGGTCGAGGAAAACCCCACCTGATCCAAAAGCAGGATCGTTTTTCTCCGCCACATCGGCTACCTCGTTTTCAGCATCATTGTTGTTATTGTTAAAATTTCCTCCTCGCAAATTTGTCAGACGGCCAAGCTGTAGATGTTGCACCCGTGGCGATGGAGGAGGCAGCGCTGCGTTAAAATTCTGTTGCTGATAGTTGTTGTTAGGCAAAACTAGCGGCGCCTGTGCAGCGACCAACGGGCTATTTGCACCCGAAACCCCACCAGAAAATGACCCAATTCCAATTTGACCATAGCCAAAATTAGCACCATTCATCATGTTGCCATTAAGACCAAGGCCATTCGTGGTCCCAATTAAGCGGCCGCCTCCAATACCGTTAATTCCATTCTGAACCCCACCACCGGCCGGTAGTTGATTGTATCCAGCCATGTTACCGCTGATCATGTTAACTCCAGCAGGGTTATTTGGTGCCAGATAATTGTTAGGAGATCCCACATTGTTGTTCGACGGATAAGTAGTAGCGGCGAAAGGTCCCACCCTCGCTGGATTCTGTTGCTGCCACGCTTGCATCGGATTCACCCCACCCACGAAGCCATTGTTTCGGCCATGATTCACAAGGGCGTTGGAATTATAACCAATACCTGTAGCAGCAACACCATTTCCGGCAGTAGCAGTAGTAGTACCCCCAACAAGCACTGGTTGCTGCACAACATTAGCCGGGGCCAGTTGGTTGTTGGTGAGTAGGGTTGGGATTCCGGCTGGTCCGGTTGATGATGGGATACTGCTATTGTTGTTGTCGTTGAGTTGGGATTGAGATGGAGGTTGTGGTGCAGGTGGCGGCAACAATGGCTGGGATGGCCTGCCGGGAAGCTGAGGGTAGAGTTGCTGCGCAGTTTGCAACATCATCTTAATCCGATAGCCGGAGGCGAAGCTTGAACGGAGCCAAATTCTTTCAGCCAACAGCCTACCCGTTACACTGTTCTCTGCAACTCTTTTCAGGAAAAGACGGTATTTCTGCAAGCAAAAAATAGGCATATAAGGACAATATTAGCTATTATGTGAGTGGAATAATAAAGAAACATTACTAAAGGTGTACACGTAAATATAGAACATTGCTTAGGGTTATTACATGTGTATTTATAAGTGATTTGAAAAGTGTGGTACTTGGGATGATAACATACATGTCTAATCAATAAAAAAATCAGGAAAAGAAATTTTTCAACACGACTCTAGAATTAAACATGATATATACATATTCTTTTTTTTTTAAACTAATTGATCAATATAAATTCTAAATATAAGTGCATATATTATTATTTTATGGCAAATAAAGAGACAGTACAACTAGAATTATACCCGGATAGGCCAGTGTGTAGGAGTACTTACTTATCAAGAAAAAAATGTGTGTACATTCTAGAGGAAAACGAATTATTTACTTCTCAAAAAACGATTAACCTAGGCTTTTAGGGGGGAAAAACCAACACTCCGTTTGTTTTTGTTCTTATAATTTTTAAAAATAATTTTGCACATTTTTTGGGACAAAAATTTTAAAAACCCTCACAGCATAATTCTCAAAAAATTCTTATTTTTCAAAACAAAAAGATTTTGACCTATTTTGAAAACAATACCAGACAGCCATCGAAAGAACAAAAAGGAAACTAATCTCGTCAAAACTTTTTCAACGGGGTACTGTAAAAAATTTAGAGGTATGGAGATATAGTTGTATATTTGAATTATTAAGTGAATGGGATGCAATGACATAATTTTCATTATTGAGTGGGTTTACAAGTATTATTTCTTCTAAAATAGAGCACCATAATATTTTAATTATTAAATAAAGATATAATTATAATTTTTCTTATAAAACAGACATAAAGCTAATTTTTTGAAAAAAAAAGGAGATTTTTTACTAAATAGAGACATGTCATATATTTCAAGTACATATTAAGTAAGGAGACCATCATAATGTTTCTTATAAAATAAAGATACGATTATTTGTTTCAATTATTAGCGATAGTATAATTATAATTTTTCTTGTAAAAAAGATATGTACACGTCTAAAATCTTTCAAATAAAAAAAATTGCGAGAAGCATGTAACACCTGCCCTACTCGTCAATTTGTGATCTTCTACTGATCATAAATAATCATAGACATAAAATGATATATCTAGTGAGAAATTCTAACCTGCAGATGACTAGCCACGTTCTCTCTAGTCAAGCCAGGCACATTCATGAACTCAAGAATCTTCTTAGGGACAGCCTCTGAAAAAACAATAAAATACAAACATATATATACATATATATATAAGTAAACAAATAAATCAAGCAATACGGAAAATCCTGCACATAAATTAACCAAAGGGGAAATCAATTTATATTCGGTATTTCATTTACTTACTGTCAAAGCTCAAATGTTTTATAGCAAGCAAGAACCGATTGTGAAGCGAATTCGTCCAGATCACCTTGGGCCTCCTTGACCTGCGGCGGCGTCCGGCCGGAGCATCAATCAGCATGGTTTCAGCCCTGCAGCAGGCCTTCTTGGACGACGTTGATCCTGACCCCTTCTTGTTGCCATCTTTTGGTGGTGGCGATCTGTTTCCTCGCTTTTTCCCAGGTTGCTCCGTCGGGATCAGTGCCCCCGCTCCCACCGCAGCTGCAGCCTCAGCCTCAGCCCCCGAAGCTCTCGCACTGTCGGAGGAAGCACTCCCCGGCCCAGAAAGGGATTGATGACCTTGATCATCATCATCATCATCATCATCACCAAGATCAATCAGTTGAGGAGCTATAGGGGTGGGTGGTATTTCCTCAATCACAACAGATTTTCCCTTCTTAGTCCTAAGCGCGAACTGCCACACGTCCTTGAGGTCCTCCGGGTTCACCGGCTTCGGTATGAAGAACACAATTCCGTTTTTCAGGCTCTGAAGCATCACGCTGTCATCGTCGTCAGCCGACATCACTACAACCATAAACATAAACAAAAAACAAAACAAAATAAAAAGATTCACGTTAGAAGATTATCTATGATCTAACAAATGGTACTATAGTACAAGAAAAATGAATATAATAGAACTAAAAGATACTCACTGATAACAGGTAGTTTAAATTCTTTGTGGACTTGCTGTTGCAGTTCAAAGCCATTCATGTAAGGCATGTGGAGATCGGTAAGCACAAGATCGAAAACCCCCGTTCGCATTCGGAGAGTGGCCAAAGCGTCCAAAGGGTTCTTTGCTGTCTCCACTGAAATTTAAGGCAAGACACAAATTAACATCATTCGTTATATGATAATATTTTAGATCGTTTTAGGAGTAGAATTTAAAACATTGTAATAACTAAAATTTTGTCAAAGAAAATATTATTAACCGAACATGTATATTCCAAACAACCTATGTATATATGTATGCGTATATTATATATTATATATATATATATATATATATATATATACATACATACATATGTTATTGGCCGATCATGGCAATTAATTAAGTGAAAAGAGTGTACCAAAGAGAGGGGATAAACATAGTATGCTCTTTCGGTCCCATAACCACGCATAGAGAGGATACAAAATTGAAACGAGATATAGGACAAAGGAAAAAAAAATATGATTAATTGTTTTTTCACAATTATTTTTGAAAATCTTATATATAATATAAGACTAATATTAATATATATGTAATTAGCATAAGCGGGTGATGAACTCATGGATAGATCTAATTGGAAAAAAAAAAAACATGGATAAATTCAAGCCAAGCATGTCACTAGCCAGAGAAGATGAGATCTGGTGAAATGAAGCCAATAAACATTGTTTAAGAGATCAGAGAAAGAAAAGAGAAAAAGGAAAAAAGAAAACTCCATCCTTTAAAATAGGCAAAAGCCGAATCAAAATCTTTCATATATGGAAAGAAATTTCTCATATATGCACATATATGTAATCATATATATGTATTCCGTATATATGTGTTGTCTATACACACACACACACACACATATATATATATCTACATTTGTTGAGTAGAAATACATACATATATTGGAAAATCTCAAAATCGATTTTGTAATTACCTTTTTAAGCTAGATTCTCGATGATAATGAAAATGAGACAAAAGGGCATCAAATCCTTGCGAGGACAAGGGAAGACAAAAACAAAAAGGAAAAACCAAAAACAAAAACAAAAAAAAAATAGAGAAGACTAAATTCAAGCACAAATCTGTGTATATGCAATAGATGAATGTAGATGTTGATCAAAAAGCCAAACATGCTAGAGAACTCAAACCCGCATAATAAAGGGCTTAATGATCTATTGATTTGTGGAAAAAATGAATAATCGAAATGAAAGAAATGTTCCACTAAAAAAGAGAACGGAAATAATGGTTGGGAGTGATGAGACCAACAAAAATAATGTGGGATTTTTTTTCTTTTCTAATACCTTTGTAACTGAATATTTGGAGAATAGATGCGACTATAGCTAGAGTTGTTGAATCATCATCCACAACCAAGATATTGATATCAACGGAAGGGCGTATTTGATCATCGGAATATTGCCCTTTGCCACTCATAACCCATTCAAAATCCATGCTTTTGGAAGAAAATGAAAAATGCAATGTTGAATTCGAAAGTGGTGTGAAAACACACAATGGTGACGGGTTTATATAGCACAAAAAAGCAGCTTAAGACAAGGGAAATGTGTTACATTTGTCATTTTAACTGCTTATAGAAAGAGATTTGAGAAGGAGACCGCCGTCTTATCTTGAGAATTATACCACCTTTTCACCCCTAATTTTTTTATTAAATTCTACAAAAAAAAAAAAAAAAACATAAATACCACTTGGGTATGGTCTCTCCTGAAGTTTACATTACAATTAATGTTGAAAATCCATTGTAAAAATCGACATTTATTGCAATTTACCAAAAGAGGGGCTAGGTTCTTACTTGGAGTTGTTTCTGTAGAAGATTTCGCAATCTTTCAATCGAATGTCTATTTGTAGACAATTATTTTCTAATATTGGAGAGATTTTATTTCTCAAATTACAAACTGAATAAAGATAATTATGATACAATGATAATTTCACGTTAATATTATTTCAGTATCGAATAGAACTTGTGTGATATAAACGTGGGTGCTGTTTCTTTATTTTAAGTGAGTTACTTGCCCTGTGCAGCGCTTAATTTGTTGAAGTTGTATACTAAATTAATTGAACAAAACAATGTGTCTTTTTTCCGTTCCTTCTCAAATCAAAACACATATTTATATACGCAATATTTATGTCTTTTTAGAAAAATATTCAAGGAATTGCAAGTAAGAAAATACCAGTTGAAAAGTTAAATGTTGTTTGAAAAATTAAATAGATAGCTTCTTTTGAAGTCAAACTCATGAGGTCCGATGCGTTGTGCACGACGTAGCAAAAAGTTATGAAATCCATGCAGGGACAACGATATAAAGTACGCCGCTTGCGACGACTAAGTACACACGGTTGCCACGCGTCGCAAATCTTTTGTACAACTGAAATTTTAGCATGCTTTTAATGAGATCGAAAATTCTTTTTAAGTGAATACGAATCTTTATCCGAATAACTATTGCGTGTAGAAAATTGAAGAAATTTTAATAATAAAATGTAGCTATTTCTTTATTGGAGAAATAGTAAAAAAGAGAAAACAGAAATATTACACAATTTTATGTATAAAAAAAACAAGTCAACAAAATATATTCCACTTGAAAGGAAAAAAGGAGCAAAAAATAAAAGGGGGAGGCACCGACGGTTTACTGGCTTTGGTGGGAATAGACAATGTTTAAAGTTGAAAGTCTCTGCCAATTGCTTAACACCACTTGTTGGCCCAGTTTACAAGGCTCTTGGGCTTAGCTTAATTAGAGAAAATTACATCTTGCCCGACGCGCTAAACTTTTGAAAAAACGAGTTTATTGAATTTTCATAAACATTATCTTTTTTAAAACTTATTATTTTGCAAATTCTACAAATGTTTAATGTTTAAGTGTGACACAACTTAATCATATAATATGAGTAGTAGTGACAACTTTTTTAAGTATGGCCTGAATAAACACATTTTTAAAAAATGTCAAATGAAATTTAAAATGTTGTGTTATACTATCATTTATAATAGTTGTTTAAGTTGTGTCATATTTAAACCATTATAGTATTTATAAAAGATAAGTTTTAAAAAATAATATTTATAAAAATTTCATATATGGATCAGAATGGACCCATAGAATAAACATCCTTTGTAGGTTTGACCCAAATTTTTCATAAAATTATGAAAGTCTATTTTTATTACATAGTTATAACATTATTGCTCCAATAACTCTATTATGTTTCCATTTGAGGTTATTTCACTCAATGCAAAATAAAAAATCCGAAGCTATTTGTTTGCCAAAAACATAAGCAAACCTTTAGAAATCAATGTGAGAACTGGGTTCCACCCATGGTTTGATAAACAACAAAATTTGAGGAAAATTAAATTACTTTTATATGGCAATTTTACACTTGTAATTTACTTTAAACAACTCAATTGTCCTATCTAGTTGATTAGAACTTAATGCAAGTCAATCACAAACTCTAATTCGTTGCCTAATAATATTTCAGTCAATGACATTTGTTATTTCCCTAAAAATAATTTCATTTTTTACACTTGTGACAATAACTTTTGGCCAATTTACAGCACTATCCCTAGGGGGTAAAATTAAAATAACAAAAAGAAATATTTTAATTAAATAAGCACCCAAAAAAAGTAAAGATGAATTACTACATTGCCATATTTGCACCCTCGCAGATTCTGTATTGTGACATGGCTTTGCTCCTAAATATGAATTTATTACAATTTTTCGTCCCCCATTTAGTCATAACATAAATTAAATTTCTCACCATAATCTTTATGTGAACACACACCCCCCTATGAAATTACAAAACCACAAAATCGCAAATTACCATTTTGTACTCTCAAAACCGCTGCAGAAAAAACCAGATTTTTTTGCCCACAGTATAATGTAATTGTGCCCTAATGGCATCATAATCTTTATATGGTCTGTTTTTTAACCGTTTTACTTTCACATTAACAAAGTCATTTCATAACTTAGGACATGTGTAACTTCTTATAATAACTAAAAACTGTGTGTTAACCCTCATGTAGGAGCACAAAGAAAAAAAAAATTACATGGGACCCACTTATTCTTGAATATTGTTTGGGTTGGTCCTACGTGGCACCACTTTGAACCCGTGCGTGAATGACAACATGTGACTAATCTAAAATGAAAGATATCACAAATTAGTAAGGTGTTTACTCGCTTTTTAGAGGCATGGACCAAGTACACAGTTTGCTTACGGAAACATTCCATGGTTATAAGTCATGCTTATCTGCTTGTTGAGGTTTAGTGCCAATGGGCCTAAAAGGACCAATACCACTAAAAAGGACAGTTATCACTTCTCAGGTTTCATACCATGCCCACTGGATGAAACCAGCCGTTCATCTACATTTCTTTTCTGATTTTTTTTTTAAAAAATCAGCCTTCACCGGCGTCACTTTAAAAATCTATTGGAACTGTAAATAGAACATAAAAGAAACCATCAACCATTTCACACGCTCGTCATTGTTGATTTTCAAAAATAACATCTACGTCAAACACATAATCTTATTATTTAATTGAATTGAATGCATGTTTAAGAATTAGGAGTCTTAATTATAGAATATTGAGAGTAATAAAATCGTATTAGAAATAAACTAACACAAACACACAAGAATTTTGGGGGTAAATGACATGTATTTAAGCTTTTTCAAATAAATAGCTGAAGTTTTTGAAAATTAAAAAAAGGGCAAATTTTTAGCATTGATAATCAATCATTGATGTGTTGTAGTGCATAAATGAGGTATAAATTTATAGTTCATTATTGACTAATTTGTGGTTTATTTATTTAATAATTTACCATTCTTTTGATGATAAATTATAGTAGATCAATGATAAATAAATTTATTTGTGACAAACTATAGCTAATAAGTAATGTATTAATAGTAATCATTGATGTACATTAAAAATATGTGTTTTTCAATGATGTATTACTGCAAAAAAAAAAAAAAAAAGTAATTTCCCTAATTTTCAAAAAGTTTAGTCATTTTTCTAATTTTTGAAAAGTTCAGCCATTTATTTAAAAAGATGGTAAAAAATAGACCGTTTGTCATGTTTGCTAAATTGTAAGACTACAACCTCTTTCAGCCGCTATAGTAATTTATTATGATAATGAAGTTTACAAAAAAATCACACACCTCTTTATTCTTTATTTTTTTAGGATATAGGGACAAATGATTTTTTTAAAATAAATTACTACTCTTTTTCTAAATTTGGGTAATGACCCCTTCTTATTAATTATAAATTCAAAATGACAAAATAACCTTCAATATTATTAATCAGCCATAGTAAATTAGTGACTCTAGTACATCAGTGATAAATTTTAGTATATTAATGATAAATCCGAATATATCAATGATAAACAATATATAAGTACTAAAAGCTAATATATCAGTGATAAATCTTAATATATCTCTGATAAACCTTAAAATACATCAATGATAAGAATAAACCCTTATGATAATAATAATAACAATAATTCCTAACTCCCAAAATCCCTGAAACATTTTTCCCCTCATAATTCATAGACAGGTTCTCTGTCATCGATGAGAACCTCCAACGAGATCTCGCAAAGATCTTTGGCGTTGCACAAGGATCTCCCCCGTCGTGTCGACCTCAACATCAAATGGAGAGCTCATCACCATTGTTCATCTTAAACAAGTTCTTTTCTATGTGCGAGGGAGGTCTCACGTCGCAGATCGTCGACTTCATTTTGGCAGACAATCGAGTGGACGAAAGAGCTGGGTAGAGACTAGACAGAGAGGACAAAAGAATGGAGGGAGATGGGAGAGAGAAGATGGCTTAGATTTAACAACATTATTATTGGATTACTAAACGAGATTTTAAATATCAGCCATTTTCTTAAAAATTTTAGGAACTGCAGCCGCTTGTTTAATTGGGTGGCCAAAAACGGTCACCCCATGCAATTCCCTTTTTTCTGACCTTTTCCAATAAAACCCTGAATATGCCACATTTTTTTATAAAGAAAAACTAAAACAATCAAATTTACAAATACAAAATCTCTACCGTAAATATTATCAAGATAATAATTAGACTTTACAACTTAACAGAACGTAAACAGTCAAACCTCCCACGAACAAGAGAAAAATAACATGGACTGATATTCCTACATTTCTGCTAAGCAGCCACGTGACTCTAACAGATTAACAAATTAATAGTCACGTCATATATTCTTAGGGCAGATATTTTACATAGTATATTAATATTATTCATTCATGAGTTAATATTGGCTGGTCCCTTTCACGCTCTGCCCTGTGACCGGACTGTGGAAATCTGTCTCTCCCATATGCTTGCAGGGCGGCTTTATTTGTGGAGACCGAAATCCATTCCCTTCCATGCCAGTATCTTTCTCACCGTATGGCATGTTTTAAATTTTGTGGACCCTACTATTCATGAATACCCCATTATTTTTCTGTTTTTTGCCCTGCCACATTTCTGTCACACGTCCAGTTATCATCTTCAAGTTGAGCGCGCCTTTTTCTTCTTCCCTCTTCTTTTACAGCAGGAATACCTACATTAATGTTTCTACCTCCAATTTCTCAGACCAACTTATGAATCAACTTTTCTTCTTTTCTTTTCTTTTCTTTTATTTTTATTTTTGGTTGGCTGGAAGAATCAGGAATTGACCTATCACTGCATATTTAATGTTATGATCTGTCAAGTCTGAGAGTGTTTGATGTTTCGTGTGTGGGAATGAAGAATCGAGTGGACAGGAGAGTTTTCACAATGGGGACAAGTGTCATGGTAAAAGGAAAAGGGAACTGATTTGCTGATCTCATATTGCATATACTATATATTCAATCGCCATTTATTGATCAGTTTCTTGATCAAAACTCTATTAATAGTTCAATCACGTTTTTGTGTTATATATGCATATGGCATGGTTTTTTTTTTCCTATGATTAGATTTAAAAAAGATCGATAGTGTCTATATATCCCGACCCAATAAGATTGAGTAAACGGTAATTACCAGCCATGGGCTTCGAGAGTCTTCTATGCTAACATGTGTGCGTATATATATATAGCATCACTCAAACCCATTATTTGATAGAAGTGAAACCCCTTAGGTAGAACATCCTTTTGCCAGCATACCACCGGTGATGGTCGTATGTATATATACACGGCATGTTGTTAAGTTGCAAAAGAGAATTGATCACAATATAAGAACCAATATTTTCACAAACTTAAACTGATCAGCACTATTATATGAAGGTATCTTTATAGTAAAAGAAGGTATTTGTGTACACAAAAAAGGGATGAAATTAAGGGCAGCTTTTCAAACCAATTCTGGTGTTTGGTGTCTCACTTTTGACTTTTTTTTGTGCAAAAAGAAAAAGGAAAAAAAAAAACAAAAGGAAAAGAAGAGTGTCTATGTATAGTACTATAAGATAAGCAGATAAGTGGATCATGATCTTAAAACCACCCACCTTTCATGATCTGCTCAAATAACGCCCACAACATGAAGCCTATGAGGGTGTCTCTAATTAAGGACTTGAAAAGGGTAGCGAGCCAAGCATATTTGGAAGAATCATTGTTATAAAAAAATGGGGTTTTATTATTATAGCCAGCGAGATCTCTGAAACGCAAGTTGCCTTGGTCGGACACCAATGCATAGATTACACCATTCATGTGGCCCTTGCCGATCACCCCCACAACTCTCTTGCTTCTGTTCACAGCTTTGCTACGCTTGAGGGACCATGCAAGATACTGACATGTATGTATATATGTCAGTATATATGTATGTATGTATGTACATATGCACATGCATGCAGGTAACAGACAAAAATCAGTGGTGGGACCATCAGTACTAGTATATATTGCAGAAACTAAATTGTAAAAAAGAAAAAAAAAAAACTGCTACATAATAATTCTGTAGATGGACAAAAGTGGTGTCATTCGGAAGATAGAATTTAATGAGTGTTTACTGATATTCAGTGGCTATGGTGCATTCAGAGAGTACTAGTACTAGTCAGGATAAAGATTTCCTTTTTTTTTTTCCCCTTTGATGATGTTACTGTACATTTTCCCCTATCCGTGAGTATATATGTGAATTACCATTTATTATATCTTTTTGTTCCTTTTCAAATTAAGGACTACTTACAGTGTCTCTTTCGTGTACAAGAGGCTGAAGAAGTGAAGGATATGAAAAACTGAGCTGCTCATACAGCTGAAACGTGTTATCATCTGCTCTGCTTGACTGATCCTGCAAAGATTATAGACCTTGTGTCTTAGAGATGAATTCAAGCCAATAATTGGAAATATTTTTTGTATTTTGAAATACTGCAACATGTGAGAATTTTATAGTGTAATTTACTTTATACGTATGCTAAACAGATGAATAATCTTTATGGAATCATCAAGATATGAACAAATATGTCTTTGTATTTATGAAGGGAACTTAAGAATATACATTTATACATATTTTTTTAAGAAAGTTGGAACATACATATATTTATATTGGTATAATATCGTCTATTTTCGGCTTAGACTCTCATGGATTTGTTTTTGAGCTCTATTGAAAAGGCTTCGTACCAATGGAGATATTTTTCATTCTTGTAATCTCGTGATCCTCCTCATATGTAGTCAATATGGGACTTTACTTGTATTCTTGACACTTTTTGCTGAACAAGAATACAGATAAAAAGAGGAAAAGTGGAAAGGGAAAAAGAGAGCAGTTTTTACACACATGAATGTTGCAGATGCTAAACTGAAAAAGTTAATGCACTAGAATCAGCAAAACTTAATGATGAACATGGAAACACAAGAAAAGCTACCGATAACGTAAGGTGAAAGACGACAAAGAAAAGGGGTAAAAGTGAAACCTTCATATTTTCCTGAGATACATCAGATGGGGAAGTTATCCCACGAACAACTGATGTCACTAAGCTCACTTTCTCAGTCCATGTCAGTGAATTCCATGCCCTCTCAAGCTGCATGTATACATAAATATACATACATATATATATATATATATATATACAAATTCAAATTATATGAATTTAACTTCTTTAAAGTTGTAATTATAAGAAAAATGCTCAAATTTGCAGACATACAGTTATTTCTATTGGCCTATCTCCCAACACTATTTGGGCACCGACTTCTTCAGATGCTTTTCGAGCACCTCTGAACTGCAATTATTATAAACACACATCATGATGATCATGATCATAATCAAAACATTCTATTGTTTAAAAAACTTCTGAGTAACTTATGTATATTCAATTATTATTCTGGCTTTTTCCAGTCAAAATTTCTCCTACCTCATCACCAAAGGGTCGGTTGACATCGGAAGATATCTTTGACGAGAAAACAGCCAAAAGTAGGCGTAAGGCCAGAGCAGTTTGACCCCCTAGTGTCAGAATTTACATAATTATTGCTATAATTGTATAAAAAAGCATATTCTTCTCAAGAGCTAGCATAATGACAAATCAACACATCAAACAAAACATTTTTCTTTTCTATCATAATAATGATAATGATAATAATAATAATAATCTTACCTAAGTTTATGCTACGACCAACGGCACCAAAAAAGCCACTGCCACTCAAAGAGAACATGTTTGATCGTAGTAACTGCTTCCCTTGTTCATCATCACTGTCTTCAGATAGGTACATAATCCCAGCTCTGAAATTGGACGTGTCTGCAACAATTTTAGTTCAGATTCACATTGAAATTAGGAAAAAATATTAATTGCCTCTTCTTCTTTTTTTCAATTTAGGACACGTTTAGTTTGTTATGCGTTATAATTTGAGTACTTCTACTATCCAATAGACCTCAACAAAGAAGGATAGAGTTTATCAAATTATAAACGTAATTTTAATTTCCAACATATGAATGAACACAAATGAAATATATATATTTTTTATTAAGGAACGATTAAATAAAAGACTTGCCTGCTCCTACAGAGCTCAACCACCACGTTATCAGGATTAACTGCTCTGACGACACGCTCAACTTCCATGGCCGATTCTTCGGAAATATGAGTAGTGCCGATTACCCAAATCGCCTCCGGCTCAACAAACTCCGACCGCCAAGCCGGGACGGGGCCGAAAAGGCGCTTCTCTATCAACACCAAGCTCCCATTACTTGCCAAATCGAGCAACTCAGGGTGAGTTTTGGCGATTGTGGCCGTGGAAGTTTCTAAAATTTCCGACCTGAAATCGAAGTCCGGGGGTGGGGGTTTGACGGAGACTTTGAAGGGTTTGAGAGGCTTGGATTTTTGCAGAAATGGGTTGGAGTGGAATATCGGGAAGGTCGATGAATTGATCAGAGTTTCCATGGATGAGACTTTGTGGTTTTTCTGTGTTGCGTTTTCTCTCACTCGTCAGATAATGTGATAAGGAAACTTATTCAACTTTTTTTTCTTTCTTTTTTCCTTTGTATTTTGGGAAATTTTAACTGTCACGTAAATTGTCAAAAAAGAGAAATTAACTGTCAAGGATACGGATCAGGAAAGTTTTACATGAAAATTTAAAGATTGGGATAGTCAAGTGTCCACCTAAGGGTGACATGGGCGGGTCGTATTTACGAAGGGGAAAGCAATGAGTGGGGGAAAAGAGAAAAAAGATATTATGAAGAAAGTGAAATGACATTTGAGAAACTTGGTACATGTGGGCAGACTTTAAGTCGAATGATAGTGACTTTCGAAGGTCCTCCGTGTCATTATTGTGCTCCTAACAAAGCCGTGATTTATCTCATAATTTTCTGAGATTTTCTTAATTATCTGAAAAATTTTGGCTATATTTTTCTCAGGACAATTTATTTCGCATTGTTATTGTCTTTGTTAAACATAAACGTTTTAAAAAATAAAAATATAAAATATTTTTAGAGATATTTTTATCAATAAATTTTTTTTTATTATTTATATTTTAAATTGTTGTCCTTTTTAGTTTTATATTTGTTGAATGTAGATAAACAAAGAAAAGTCTGAGACTGTCGGTCTAAACCTTTAGAATCAGGCATGTTATGGATAGATTATGCAGAAGAAATGATTCTAAAGGTGATGATTTAAATCATAAGATCCGTGATCGAGGGAATAAAGTTAGACACTTTGTTCATGCAAATATTGTTTTGTTGTCTATATCTCTAACTGGAGATGGCTTGTCTTAAGCTATCAAAGGTGGACTCCATGAACAAAAACATTGGTGCATTGTCATAGGTGACGATGTATTAAATCGAGACATAAAGTGTAATTGATTTAGATTAATAATTCTGCCTTGACAAATCAATATATTTTAGACAATCATATATATTGTATCTTAATTCTAAGATGAATAATGAGTCTGTTGTCTTGACTTATGCCTTTTGATATATCAAATAGTGACATCCATATTTTATAGTGGTAGCATACCGGTACGTTGGAGACATGACTCTTAATAGCGTAGACTCGTTATTCATAGATACAAAATCCATAGCTCCTCTTTAGGGGTCGTTGATATCTTCTTATATGAATTATCCTGTAATTGAAAAACTGGAACGCTCAACCATCTGGATACATAGGTATAACCGAATGTTATACCGTCTTTGGGTGATAAGTTTCTAATGGTGAGATAATCAAACATAAGAGAAAAATAATATGGAAGATAAGACAGAATTTATCCTTAAGCTGGTTATGGATAATCCTATGAGGATACGATACATTGTAATATGTCATAGAGACTTAGCTACTCGAGCTTCGTAATTTTATATAGTTCGAGAAAGCAGCTCTAAGCTTTTAGTGGAGTAGCGTTAGAGTTGATAATTATGAAATGTATATATAGGATATTGGGTTTCATAATTATCAGGAGCTTGAACTATATAAGTCCATCAGGTCACCTTTGCTAGCTCAAAATAAATCCTATAACGATACGACGTGCTTTTCCAATAAATTGGTTACTTATGTCAAATTATCAGATTAGCTAAAATTCGGTAGGATCAAATAATTCATGTCTGTTTATTGGTTGAATTAATTTTGTAATAAAATTAATTCAACATAAACTTGTTGAGTTATCGGGATAAGATAATTCAAGTTTGTTTATCGGTTGAATTAATTTCGAGTAAATTAATTCAAGATAAACTTGTTGAATTATCAGGAATATTTATTTTCCTAGAGATTATCTAGATATGACTGTTTTAATCAGATAACTTTTCTATTGGGTTATTTGAATTAAAACTGAGGCTTTATCCCAAGAATATCGAGTGGAAAATAAAAGATTCACAGGAATCATTTATCGTAAGTTCGGGAAGCTTTATCCCAAGAATCTCGGGTGAAAAATAAAAGATTCGCAGGAATCATTTATTGTAAGTTGGGCAGGCCGATCTGCCAGTTTGGCCTACCGACTAAATGATTTTTGAGCATGCATTTTTAAACATGATTTTTATCAGATATTGACCTAGATTTAAATTTTTGAGGCCTTATCGGATAAAGACTGACCCCTAGGCCCAACCTCTATAAATAAGAAGTGAGACTCATAAATTATTCAGATTATTTGAGCAATCTAGAGTGAGCATTTTGTCTGTGAGTCTTTGAAACTCCCCTAAAGAGCTATTGTTCACAAATCATGAATTGTAGTTTTGGGTATTTCTCAATTGATTGGAAGGAGAGTCACCAGGGAAAGGCTATACGAGTTTGCCTACACACACATCAATCATGGATAGAGAATAGTAAAGAAGACTAGTTGGTTGAGGCTCTTCTAAAACATTTTTCTCTTCACTAATTTGCAGGAGCTTTTTGGCAAATAAGGTTATAAGATCTAGTTAATTTATGTATATAGCGTGTCAAATTTATGTTTTAAAAAATACTATAGTATTAAAATTTAAAAATTTTCGCTACGTACTACTTTTTTAACAGTCTTTTCTTTGAAAAATGGACAAGGTAAAAAAAAAAATCCATAAAAAACGAGAGTTTTGAGTTGTCTTTGTAGCATTGCATCCCTCTTCCTTTAGAACTGGAGCCCGACGTCACCTTTAGGCTGGTCATCGAAATTTTGGTTCATGAAAGGGTAGGGCGTCGGATCTTAGTTGTATGTTAGGATATCTTAAAGTAGAAGGGCGAATTTGAGCGGCTTATGTCCGAAGATGTTGGGACCGACAAAGATCAATGCTGACAGGATCCATTCGAGGGTGTCCAAGGTCCAAGGCCAATAAGGTTTGGGTAGGGTAGATTTGGGTTGGTGCCTCATGATGGGAGTTGAATCTGTGGTCGAAAGATATGGGGAAAGAAGCGTACCTTTGTTCGACAAATCTATGGTCGATGGCTATCGGATCAAAAAAAAAAAAAGAAGGAAGATGGCGTTGTTGAGTGGGTTGTGACATTGATCCCATGAGTTGACTAGATAGCGGTGGCTATTGGTTTCCTCTTGCAAGGGTTATCTCTATTGTTGTTGATTCAGTTTAATTTTTTGGAAGTAATATTAGGGTCAAAATCTCTGTCACACCTCAGTTTTATGTTTGTTTCAAGTTTGTAATAATGAAATTAGTCTCTCCACTTGTGGTTTGTTGTGTCTAGTCAATATTTTGTTTTCGTAGGACTTTTGTGTATGTGGAGTTGTTGATGGTTTCAGTGCTACAAGTTACGTGTACTCAATCAATCGGAGAATATCATTCAATTATATATAGAGATTTGTAAATGAGCCTTATGTGTACTCTATTATTGGTGCGTCAAGGAATTTTTTCATTGTCTAAGTCTTGGTGTACGTCCCCGAGTTTTATCATATTTTACTATAGAACCAGTTGGAGTTGAAGGTATTGTCTCATCATCTACTACAAAGTCATTTGTATTGATGTGTTTTGTTTCGAGAATACATTTAGGAACCAAGCTAGAATTTGACCATTATAATTTATAGAGCTTTACACTATAGCATATGAGAGCCTCACATTATAACATGTAAGAGCCTCATACTATAGCAATGAAAACTTTAGAGTTAAAACTTGGTTCTTAATCTCTTTTTTAATAAATAGAATTCTCAATCTAAAAAAAAATAAAATAAAATACATTGTTTTGTCTCTAAATTGTCAAACTGTCATCAATATCGCCACATGTAATTTATTTATTTTAATCGAATTGAATCTACTCAAATCTAACAGTCAACCGTAGCGTACAATCATCAACACCCTATTGTTGCTAAAAGAATTACAAAAATTATTTTTTTTAACAGAATCCAACTACTATAAATATATATTTTTTCAAAAAAATATGTATAGATAAATAATGTCAAAATAACAAGTCCAAAGTTGGTCAAAAGGACCTCCTTGATGAGTATGTATATGTACATGATACCGCACTGATACGAGATCCACATATTATTACTCTCTTTAACGATTCAGAGTAACCTCGAGTTTTTAACATATTGGTGTATTATATACTGACAAGGGTCCATAATAAAATCACATACCGTAGGGACACATTTTCAATCTCTGTTACCATTATTTGTCTATATCGAACTTTGTCTTCTCTATTTGAAAAATGAAAAAAAAAAGAAAAGAAAAGAAAAAAAGGTGCTTTGTTTTGTTTGGTCAAACATTTCAATATCCACACAGTTTTGAAAAACGAAAAGCATTCAAAATTCAAAAAAGTAAAAAGGAAATTTCAGTACTAAATTTTGATGAATAATTAGTTCAACTCTCTAATTTACATATTAGACCTGAAAAGCTTATAATTCGTACTTAATTTGGTGTGGATTGCGGTGCACATGTCCTTGTGGGTTATATTTTCTTCTACAAGTGATTATAATTTGGTGAAGAATATTGTGTACATCTTGCATTATGATTTGGTTTTACATAAATGCGTATGGGCATGGTTTAACTTTCTTTTGCAAAGCATAACTATATATATATATGCCCATCTCTTCCATAATTGACATTCATGTAGAAAACATATATAAAATCTGCAATTCAATGATGTATTAATCGCCAACTTACATCAAGAACAGTTCATGAAGACGTTTTGCTTCCCCACTTAATTAAAAAAACAAGCCCCATTAAGGCGATTTAAATAATATATCTCCAATTAAATATACCGTAGGCCTTAATTCCATCAAGAAGAAAAAAATGAACAAATATTGTTATTTTAACTTGGAGCTTTCAACCGTGAAGAAAAAAATGAAACGTTCGTATTATCAATTGTGTATTTCTAAACGTTAAATTTAATTAAAATTACATTAAAATAAAAGTACATAAAATTAACGAAATATAATAAAATTTAACAGTTTAAGACATAATTCTACTTGAAGAGCGTTTGACAACGTAGTTCAGAAAATATCGTTTCAACTACTACAGTGTAAAACTATAACATACTATAGTATAAAACAAAAGTAAATTATAATATAAAACTCTTATATATTACAATAAAATTGTTCTATCTGTGTTGCGAAACGTATTCTTGATATAGGTACATGCACAAAGGACTTCCTGAAAGGAAGTGCGTGGTAAGCATGACCTGCTGATTAAATCTGATTATGATCACAAACAAGTACTAAAAGCAAAAGTGGGGACAAAGAGTACTCTAAACCAAAATTAACCACCAAAATATTAATAAAAATATGAAAACACAAAGGAACTGGTTATACGATCCTCTTCTTCTTGGTGAAGATTCAGGACCGAGTAGACATAACCAGTACAGCTAATCGCTAGCTAAGATTTTGAGTCCTTTCTATATATTTTTCGCCAAATACGTGTGCGCTCTGTGTCCTCAACCTCACATCAAAGTCTCTCTGGCACTCAAATTATCGACATTAAAGCCACACGTGATCAAATCCTACATTATAATAAAAACCAAAAATCAAAAAGAAAGGAAAATTAACTAGCTGGTCCGCGATTTTCCCACGCTCCTTCCTATATATATTTGTTTACCTTTCTGCTCTAACATTAAAACCCACAATATATATATATATATACACACATATGTGTTATATGTTTATATATAAAATGAAAATTGTCCAAGTTTGTTTATAAGTTATAACCCCATGTGCGACATGGTATATAAATATAAACAATTTTGTATGAAGTACTACTTGTATGGCTAATCCTCCAACAGACGTGCCCAAAAGTGACCAACCACCCAACCCATCTATATCACTCCTTGTCCCTCCTCATCCTACTACTCCTCACCCTCCTCCTCCTTCTGCTCTTTCTCTTCATGTTCATCATCATGACCACCAACAACCACCGGGTCAAGCCCATGACCCGCCCCTAACTCCGCCGCCGCAGCAGCAGAGGCAGGTCCTGTCGCCTCGCGGCTCGGTGCGGAGCCACTCGGTGTACCGGGGGATCCGGTGCAGGAGCGGGAAATGGGTTTCGGAGATTCGGGAGCCCCGGAAGACGACGCGCATCTGGCTCGGGACGTACCCGACCCCGGACATGGCCGCGGCCGCCTACGACGTGGCTGCGCTGGCTCTTAAAGGTCCCGATACAGCTTTGAACTTCCCCGCCTCCGTATCGGCGTACCCCATACCGGCTTCCACCTCGGCCACGGACATACGATCCGCCGCGGCCAAGGCGGCTGAGTCAAGGCAGCCGAAACAGCCGGAATCCATCGAGGGAATTGCAAGTACTAATCAGCAGGGGGAAGCCGGGTCGAGCGAGCCGAAGCCGGAGGGATCGAATCCCAAACAGCCCGCCTCTTGGCCGGTAAATGAGGAAATTAGTACGCCGGAAACTGCCGGAGGAGAGTTTATTGACGAGGAAGCGATCTTGAACATGCCGAATTTGCTGGTGAACATGGCGGAGGGAATGCTCGTAAGCCCGCCGAGGATTAATACTCCGTCGTCCGACGACTCGCCCGGAAATTCAGACGGAGAATGCCTGTGGAGCTATACCTAAAAAATTCACAATGCTGTGATTAAGATTCATAATCAATAATGGTATTGAAAAACATTAATATGAAGTGATGTTGAAGACAAGAGAAAAGCAGTATGTCAAGTCAGGTACTTATTCTTTTGCTTCTAGTGTGTGGTTTTTTTTTTTTAATTTGCTTTTTTTGCAATTGGGATTTTTTGGGTTTATTTCCAACTCGATTTTGCAGCTGATAAATTTGTGTCGAACTGTACGTGTAAGAAAGCTAGACATCTACACGTGCAAAGGAGATTTTTGCTTTGCTTTTGATTCGCTGCTGCGCTAACATGTCATAAGTATGTCATATATATATATATATATATAATTACTAGTTTGAATGTATGTTCAGATCATATATATCTATCATTTGAGAGCTGAGAAATAAGTTTGTCATTCTATTACAAGTCTTTTTTCCTTCTCCTCCTTTTGGAAAGAGAGTACTAGTGTAAAAGAAAGAAAGGCTTCTCGGTGTTTTTTCCAACTCGAATTGGATTCATATGTATTATAGATCATCTTCTTTCTATTATTTACAGTCCACAAGTGGTACTATTCCCTCCCAACTTTGGATTGATGGTTAAATTAGCGCATATATATATATATACACAAACACAAATATATATATATATATATATATATTGGTCGAAAATTTTTACTCTTATAAAAGGTTCTGTGACTGTAAACATATCCATCCTTTCATATACAGTATGCTCCTTAGATCTGTTCCCAACAAAAATATTTAGTTTTGTGCTTTATACTTGATGCTCGACCAATAATGCTGTCGGAATCACGTTATTATAATATCTTTTGAGTATGTGTGCGTATATATGTACATGTATCCGTATATATAAACTGCAATGATCAGAAACAACATAATATATAGCATTTCAATTTCAAGGGCACTATCAGAAATTTGGAAATTTAATTTGCTTTTTTTTTTTTTTTTGGCTTCTTGTCCTTGTTGAGCCAGAACTACCTATCGGGACCAAATCTTAAAAGGATAAGGCCACATATCTTTTTGTTTGGGAGAAGGCGCCTCTTCTTTTGCCTCATAAAACAAACATTAATCTGATACTGATATCTTTTCTTTTATCAATCTTTACCAATTGGCAACTTGTTTTCCTTCTAATTAAGGTAGCTATAGTTAAAAGTTCCCAGACAAGAGGCAAAAATTATGCCGATTGTTCAGGTCATGATTTTCAGGAAAATGATTTTGAATTCAAAGTCATATAAAGTGTTTAAGAGAGTAGTTTGACCGTAAATAATATAAAACTTTTATATATTACACTGTAAAACTTAAACAGGCTACAGTATACGATTCAAACTCTAAAGTTTGAATATTTCTCCCAATCATCTTATATTCTCTTATTCACCCAAGGATAACCTATATGAAAGAGGTCTAGCTAATTAATGTAGATGTGGAACCATGTGAAACCGTATTGCATATATGTTAGTTATAGAGAAATTTAATTCTCGTCCTTGTATATATGAAATCGATCTATAAAAAAGCATAGTGTTTTAATAACAACTTTGATATGCATTTATATCTACGTAAATCTAACATTTTGCAGATCTCAATCTTCATTTCTCATGCTTAAAATATTAAGCTGTGGAACTTTTCGTACGGATGATGTTTTCATTGTCTTTCTGAGAAGTGAGGACGGAGAGAGTTAAAATTGATTGGTTTCGAAGAAAAAGACCTTGTAGTGCAAAAGGCAACGTGATTGGTACAAAGAAAGCAACAGGCCAGCAAACCGGCCGTGTGCCACTAGGGTGAGGCCCTATTCACACGTGACAACCACCAATACGGCCTTGTCCTTCACCCCCACATATATCAGAAGATAATTTCTGCATAATCTTCAAATGGATATGATAGGTATTTCGCGATTGGAGTTATAATTCAACAGTAATAAATTTACATTGAGGTGTAGAAAAAGGACGAAAATATGCATGAAATAATGATCAAAGGGAAAAAGGATCTAGGTAAACAAACGTACTAATAAGCTATATATATGTTTATGTATAGATAAATCTTTTCTTTTTGTCAAATGAATTAGGGCTTTTAGAACAATAGTTCAAACCGCTAATATGTAGTTTCGTACGTAGGCTCTAAACCACATAAACAGTTTTAAACCATGAAAATGGTTTAAAATGACGTTTGGTAGAATAATAACTGAGATAATTTTAAACCGGTATAAATACTCAAAGTCTAAGCTTTGCCCTCTCTCCCTCCCCCCTTCTAAGTTCAGGCAGTTTTGAATAATTTTTTACAGTAAAACTATTCTCATTCTCGTTTTCTTCATAAATCATAGTTTTTTCAATACCAACTCTCATTTTAAACGTTTACATTCTAAATGCCAGTTCAAAACCACCGCTTAAACCACATAGTTTGAAACCCACAGTTTTAAACTAAACTATTCCGAATCTGTGCATCAAACAACTCCAAGTTTAAACCTAAATAGTATAAAGCACTCAATATATACTGTAAAGCAAAAATATACAATAGTGTAAACAAACAATTACAACCAATAATTAATAGACCTAAAATCCGGCAGTACGGACAAGGTCATGTAACATGGACCGACTACTTATCAAATTTTGTTATTACTATGTAAGTTCATGTTAAGTCTAGAGGGGGTGCGTTGCAGGTAACCTACGGTTGGACATCTTTGATTCATAGCAGTTTAACTAGTACCATTACCGGTGCTTTTGGTTTTGTTATTGCTGATAACCTAATTCTTGTGCATCATAAAATTTTATTTTTTATACATATAAATGATATTTAGCTTCAATATACATTCTGACTTTTGTGTAGAGTCAGAAACCTTTTCCTGAGTTTTACCTATATGGACAATTGAGGGAAAAACTGGCAGGTTCTACCATTTCCTCTTTTGTGTATGTGTTTTCTTCTTTTATTTTTTTTTTGACCGGACATGATCACATTACTTTGCCCACACATGGAAAATGAATATAACATAACACTATTACTTTTAGTTGACCAACCATGAAAAAAAGCAGAAAGAAAAAAAAAAGAAAAAGTTTCTAGTGATAGTTGGAAGAAAGATCAGATTGTGACTGTGATACCCCTATTGGTGTTTTAGTCTTTCCTGGATTCTCTGGCAATCAATTCTATAAAGTATAAGATATAAATAATGACCATTTGTGTCTGTTAGCAAAAAATAGTGCTCCCTCTTTTCCATCTCTGTCTGCAGACAAAAGAGAAACCCTATCAGATTTACTTTTGAATCTTTTGAGGATCAAAATAATGGATATAGTTTTTACCATAGGGAGAAAACAGTGTACCTACTTATCCATATTCCTCTTGGGTGTGGCCTTTCACTAGAAAGAAAACAAAGAGTCTTTTTAAAAAAAATAAAAAAATAAAAAAATAAAAAAAAATTAAAAGTAATGCCCAGGAAAAGGTCAACAGGTATTAGCCTGCCTCTCTTAGACCAACTAAAGGGGGCTCAAGTTGCTCCCTGGAAAGCATAACCCTTGACAAGGAATACATAACCCAAGCTTTATTAAATGTGCTAGCGATAAGGCTAGATGCAGTAAACATTCTAAAATCGAGTATTAAGTGGACAGATATAATATCTTTGTATTTAAGACTTGTAATAAGGACCATCTAGCACACGCTCAAACTTTGATCACATACCAAAAACCGCTTATATGCCATGTCGCATTATACAGAAAGAAGACATGCATTTTAAAAATTTAGCATATATATATAGGATCATTAGACACACTGTCATGATCATAAGTGCCATCTGAAATCTGAATTATATAGGAATGAAACAATATTATTTTCTGAAAAAAATAGTTCATGGAGTACTATATACATACAATACATGAAGAACTCGCTCTAAGTATGTATCTATGTTAATTATAAATATAGAGAACTTAAGATTATGTGTTTATTGTTTTGTCTTACATAGTGTCTAACGAATCACATTATATCGTATTATTTAACGGACTCAAATCTAAAAATATATATAAAAAAATCAATTAAAAAGCATTAATTGACATGACAAAATTACACACATTCATTGAGGCTCCTATTTTGCAGCCAAAGCAATAGTTTAAATGAGACTGGGGAAAACGATAAAATCCAAATAATACGGTGAACAAAAGAGCGATAATCATTGCAGATTAAAAAGCAATATATACAAATGTCTTCTTTTCTAAAAATTATGATATGATCAAAAAAGGTGTGGTCTAGATTGTCCAAGGGCACTAGATTCGTTATTTGATAGAAAAGTTACCACCATGTAGCGGGTAGGGGCTGGGATATGGGAAGCTTAACAATATCAACTAGATTAGATCTTTTAGTTTTTTTCAAGATTAGATTGGCCCTTAAAAGTTGAAAATATGCTGTCGGATTATAAAATAGCAAATAGGCAGCTAGGTTCAATTGATCATATGGGGGAGGGGAAAACACTATTCCAAAAGCGGCTGAAAAAGACCACTTTGAAAACCGTAGAAGAAGAGAAAATTACTTAAAGAGGAAGCTTATCTTTCCCTTTCTGAATAAGACATACTATATAGATGATAACTCTATAAAATAGAGTTATTTAACCACATTTTTATGTATAAAAATAGCTTTGTTTTTGAGATTTTTATTTGTTTTTAATGTATTTTGTTTGTTTTAATTAATTTTGTATTATTGTTTGGTTCAGATTAATTTTAATCTATTTTGTTTTATTTTGATTTAAATTTATTTAGTTTGTAATTAATTTTATTGTGTGGTAAATATGTTTCTCTCCCCAAATATTTTAATTCCTCGCATATGCACCAAATCAGGACAAAAATACAATAAAAAATTCAATGGGTTCGGTTTTGATAAGAAAAAGAAAAGAAAATAAATTGAAAATCAAAATCTAATTTGAAATTGTTTTCAGCCGTTGGATGCAAGAAAACAACGGTCATTATGGAGAGTGTGTAACACGCGGAGAAGCCAGAGAGTGAGAAACAAAGAACTGTGCGTGTGTATATAGCGTATTTTGTTGCAGCTTGTGCGTTTCTGATGCAAAATTGCAAGTAAACAAAGCGAGATTTTCAGTTGTTAGGGAGAGAAAATCCTATTTAATTTGCTTTAATTTTTTAATTTAGCAGAAAAAAAGGACCTTTTTTCACGAGTGACGACACCCAAAAATCACAAAAGCTTCGAAACCGCCCTTCCCACGGTTTCCTCACCTCCAAAATACAACATGGGAGCAAATTCTTATTAATTATAAAAAAAACTCGTAACATAGGTAGTTTGAAAAATAAGTTAAAACTAAAATTATTGTTAATATAAAAGAGTTTTATATTGTTTATAGTCAGAAATTATAAGTTTTGACGAACATTGTCAAACACTTTAGAGTTCGTTTGTAAAACACGTTAAACTTGAAGTTGAAACTTAAATACTGTAGAATATAAAATTTTACACTATAATAAATTTTGCTTTTTATTATAGCATATAAGAACTTTATATTGTAGTAAACTAAACTTATTATTTCTAACGTGTTTTTTAAACAAACTCATAAAGTATACGTGTATGAATATTTTCTTCCTATTATTACAACAAAGAAACAAGTACACTTTCACGTTAAGTCATCCTATATATGTCTATATAGAATATAGATATATAAATACATGTATTATATATAAAACCAAGGCATATACAATAATATTGCTAGTAGTAGGA